>JARQOD010000006.1:398713633-398768100 GCA_033576555.1 Oophaga sylvatica | reverse complement strand
TCAAAATAAAAAAAAGTAAATAAACCCCCACTTTATCATAGGTAGGGACAAATAAAAAAAATAAAGATTTTTTATTATTTTTTTTTTTCCTATTAGGCCCTGTGCACACATTGCAGATTTTGCTGCGGATCCGCAGCATATTTTGCTGCTGATCCGCAGCGGACTTTGCTGTGGATACGCAGCGGATTTTGCTGCGGATACGCAGCGGATTTTGCTGCGGATCGCAGCGGATTTTGCTGCGGATACGCAGCGGATTTTGCTGCGGATCCGCAGCGGATTTTGCTGCGGATCCGCAGCGGATTTTGCTGCGATCCGCAGCGGATTTTGCTGCGGATCCGCAGCGGATTTTGCTGCTGATCCGCAGCGGATTTTGCTCGTGATCCGCAGCGGATTTTGCTGCGATCCGCAGCGGATTTGCTCTGCGGATCCGCAGCAGATCCAGAAACCATGTACAGTACAATGCAAATAAATGGTAAAAAAAAAAAAACGCTGTGCACATGCTGCGGATTTTTCAGCGCGGATTTGCTGCGGTTTTAAATCCGCAGCATGTCAATTCTTTGTGCGGATTCCGCAGCAGTTTTACACCTATTCCATTATAGGTGTAAAACCGCAGGGAAAACCGCGCTAAATACGCAGGTAAAACGCAGGTCATTTTACCTGCGGATTTTAGAAAAATCTGCAACGTGTGCATGGGGCGTTAGGGTTAGGCTGGGTTCATATTGCATTATGGCAGTCTGTTAGATGGACTGCGTTTCACCGCGGTGTAACGCAGTCCGTTAACGCTGCCATTCACCCCATTTGTGTGCGCATCGCAACGCATGCTGATAAGGACTTGTGGTTAGGTTTATGGTTAGAGTTGGGATTAGGGTTAGGGGTATGTTGGGGTTAGGGTTATGGTTAAGGTTTGTATTAGGGTTAGGGGTGTGTTGGGGTTAGGGTTGGAGTTCGAATTGAGGGGTTTCCACTATTTAGGCACATCAGGGGGTCTCCATACGCGACATGGTGCCACCATTGATTCCTGCAAACAGTACTCCCTTTATTCCAAGCCCTGACGTATGCCCAAGCAGTGGTTTACCCCCACATATGGGGTATCAGCGTACTCGGGAAAAATTGCACAACAACTTTGGGGGTCTAATTTCTCCTGTTAACATTGGGGGGAAAAAAAATTGGGGACTAAAAAATTATTTTTGTGGAAAAAAAAAAAGATTTTTTATTTTCACGGCTCTGCGTTATAAACTTCTGTGAAGAACTTGGAGATTCAAAGTGCTTACCACACATCTAGAGGAGTTCCTTGGGGGATCTAGTTTCCAAAATGGGGTCACTTGGGGGGGGTTTCTACTGTTTAGGCGCATCATGGGCTCTGCAAACGTAACATGACGCCAGCAGACCATTCCATCAAGTCGGCATTTCAAAACGTCACTACTTCCCTTCCGAGCCTCGACGTGTGCCCATACAGTAGTTTTCTCCCACATATGGGATATCAGCGTGCTCAGGACAAATTGGACAACAACTTTTGGGGTCTAATTTCTCCATGTTACCCTTGGGAAAATAAAAAAAATTGGGGACTAAAAGATCGTGTTTGTGTAAAAAATATGATTTTTTTATTTTCATGCCCCGGCGTTATAAACTTCTGTGTAGCCCTTTGGGGTTCAAAGTGCTCACTACACATATAGATAAGCTCCTTGGGGGGTCTAGTTTCCAAAATAGGGTCACTTGTGGGGGGTTTCTACTGTTTAGGCACATCAGGGGTTCTGCAAACGTAATGACGCCCGCAGACCATTCCATCACAGTCGGCATTTCAAAACGTTACTACTTCCCTTCCGAGCCCCAATGTGTGCCCGAACAGTGGTTCCCCCCCCCCCCACATATGGGGTACTAGCGTACTCAGGACAAACTGGACAACAACTTTTGGGGTCCAATTTCTCCTGTAACCATTGTGAAAATAAAACATAGAGGGCCAAAATATCATTTTTTCACGGCTCTGCGTTATAAACTTCTGTGAAGCACCTGGGGTTCAAAGTGCTCACTATGCATCTAGATAAGATCCTTAGGGGGTCTAGTTTCCAAAATGGGGTCACTTGTGGGGGAGCTCCAATGTTTAGGCACACAGGGACTCTCCAAATGCGACATGGCAACCGCTAAATATTCCAGCATATTTTCCATTCAAAAAGTCAAATGGCGCTCCTTCCCTTCTGAGCCCTGCTGTGCGCCCATACAGTGGTTTATGACCCCATATGAGGTATCTGTTTACTCAGGAGAAATTGCCCAACAAATTTTAGGATCCATTTTATCCTGTTGCCCATGTAAAAATGAAAAAATTGATGCTAAAAGAAAATTTTTGTTGGAAAAATTAAAATGTCCATTTTTCCTTCCCGTTGCTTAGTTCTGTGAAGCACTGAAGGGTTAATAATCTTCTTGAATGTAGTTTGAGTATCTTGAGGGTGCAGTTTTTATAATGGTGTCACTTTTGGGTATTTTCTGCCATATAGACCCCTCAAAGTGACTTCAAATGTGAGGTGGTCCCTAAAAAAAATGGTTTTGTAAATTTTGCTGTAAAAATGAGAAATCGCTGGTCAACTTTTAACCCTTATAACTTCCTAACAAAAAAAAAATGTTCCCAAAATTGTGCTGATGTAAAGTAGACATGTGGGAAATGTTATTTATTAACTATTTTGTGTCACATAACTGTCTGGTTTAACAGAATAAAAATTCAAAATTTGAAAATTACGAAATTTTCAAAATTTTCGCCAAATTTCCATTTTTTTCACAAATAAACGCAAAAATTATCGACCTAAATTTACACTAACATGAAGCCCAATATGTCACGAAAAAACAATCTCAGAATCGCCAGGATCCGTTGAAGCGTTCCTGAGTTATTACCTCATAAATGGACACTGGTCAGAATTGCAAAAAATGGCAAGGTCTTTAAGGTCAAAATAGGCTGGGTCATGAAGGGGTTAAAACAAATAAGTGGCCAAGATGTATACTCTACAATGTAGCCAGCACTGAATACCGTTATGGGAATACTTGAATTGATAAAAGCCTACTATATTGTTGTTTCTGCTAGTTTTGTCAAATTTGGGACCTATCCACTCCGTTTTAGTTGCGTACATTGTATGGCCACTATATGCTCTAATCGTAGTTTTAGATTCCCAATGTCTACTAATCCTTCAGCCTTTGCTTTAAAGGGGTGATTTCACCTGCAAAACTATTTGTATGGGCATGTCTCTTTCAAAGATTAGTCCAGCAATCCCTTTACATGGCTAGTCCGTTCCTGTTACTGAGAAATCCGCATTCAAATTAATATGCAAAGGAGGATGAAGTGCTACAGTAGATCTGAAGCCTCTGTCACTCCAGATCTACTGTAAGATTTTTTTAAAAGATGGGGGTCCGTCTTATAGTTCGAATTTAAGGTATCTTACTTGGGATGCAGGATCACAGGAAGCCTGGTCCCTTTCTCATGGACCAGGAGCGGCTGAAATGGGGCAATGCAACAGGCCCTGGGTGGGGAGAAGTGGGTGCTCCAGCTACGCAATGCTTCGGGCCATGTGTCGGCGGTGAGGCAGAGCGGGCGCTTCGGGCCATGTCGGCGGTGAGGCAGAGCGGGCGCTGTGGGCCATTTGTCGGTGATGAGGCAGATTGGATGCTGCGGGTTCGGTGTCGGTGGTGAGGCAGATTGGAGTGCTTTGCTTACCTATCTGCTCGGTCGAGATCTTAGCCTGCTCAAGCGCTGCCTCCGACGTCTTATCTTCCTGAACCATGCACCTTTACCCCATGCAGGGATTACCTGTTTATAATGCAGTCCCTGCATATGTTGCTTCTGTCTAAC
This sequence comes from Oophaga sylvatica, assembly GCA_033576555.1. Lineage (NCBI taxonomy): Eukaryota > Metazoa > Chordata > Amphibia > Anura > Dendrobatidae > Oophaga > Oophaga sylvatica. The sequence continues at coordinate 398,764,271 of JARQOD010000006.1, read as the reverse complement.
AGCTGCAAAATATGCAGCTGCAGGGACTCAAGCACATTTTTCGGGCACGCCGAAGACACTCGGTTAGCACACGAGTAAGATGAGAGAACACCTTGTCTGAGCACGTTCGCTCAGTCTTGACCACTGATTGCTGCAGTTGGCCTCACAGTTGTACTGGACAAATATTTATTTTACAGTTTTAGAAAAAAATACAATATCAATTACTGCACATCTAAAAAGGCAAATAATGATAAAATACACGTTTTTAATAAATTTTTATCCCACCCAAACTAATGTGTGAATTATCCTTAAGATTTTGCAAATCTGTTAGGGCCCCGTTACACGCTTCAATGTCCCAACGATCTGACGTGGATGGGATCGCTGGGACATCGTTAGCTGATCGCTCGTGAGCTGTCACATAGGCAGACTCACCAGCAAGCACGCTGGTATCCAGGGTAAACAGCGGGTAACTAAGCGCCGTGTGGCGCTTAGTTACCCGATGTTTACCCTGGATACCAGCTCCCAGCGTCTGCTGTACGGTGCTGGGAGCTTGCTGATCGTTGGTCTCCCGCTGTCACACGCAGCGATGCGTGCTGGCCAGCGGGGAGACCAACGATGAAAAAATGGTCCAGGCCATTCGACGCCGGTCGCCGCTGCGTGTCACATGTAGCGAGATCGCTGGCTAGGTCGCTGTTGTGTCACAAAATCGGTGACACTTCAGCGATCTCGCTAGCGATCTCGTTATGTGAGACGGGGGCTTAAGATCGGGGTCATATCTGATTGTAAAGCCTATGTTGTTGCTTCTATTAACTTTGTCCTTTCTGCCTTACAGGTGACTCTGATATCATTAGAAGCATGCCCGAACAGCAGCCCAGCGAGAAGTAAATCTACACCAAACTGTTAATAAATGACTGGTTTCCAGTAAAGCCTCCTGTGGTTTTTCATTAGTATGATGAAATAATTGGCATGACATACATGCTCCACTGTTGGGAACCCACATACTGGAGGGGCAGAGATCCTGAAGAGCCTCCCCTTTCAGGGACTTCGCCACTCCGCTCCAGCAGTGGGTGCTTCCTGGGCATTACACCATCATTACAAGTCTGCACGCCCTCTATGTGGTCTCTGGTGCACACATTCTCCATGATTTAGAGTATATCTTCTGTCTGTGGATACAACCACTAGCAGAAAAGTGTTGGTGGTTGTTGCTCAGGCCTGAGATTGCCATTTATTATCCACTTAGTTCTTTTGTTCCCGCATAAGGGGAATGCTTCAGAACATCCCAATGAAACACCTGAGAACAGAGGATTTTTTTTTTGTACTCATCGTAAAATTTCTTTTTGCCACAAATGGTTATTTAGCCTTTTTTTCCAGGACGTCCCCCTGACAGCACTATGGAGGACGTCCTCCTCATCCTTACAGGGACAGGAAGCACACGAGAGGTTAAAAGGTCCCACTCCTCCCCCAATACCTTAGTGTTTTTCCTGTCCCTGCATGGAGGGACACACGAGAGATTGCTGCGCAGCTTACCGGGCCCAGTGGGATCGTGCGGTTCGTCCAATCCTTCCCCCTGTCAAGAGGTCCAGGGCCGAAACTCCCTCCTTGGGAGTCCCTCTGCTCCAAAGATCGGGGGCGGACGAGCTCCCGGGTAAGAGCCGCTCCTCCCGGTGGGAGGCTCTCGGCTCAGGCGTCTTCCTCCTGGTCCAGGGAGGAACGCCGTACAGGCCTCGTCTGAGAGCGGAATGTCACTTCCGGTGACGCAGGCGCAAAGAATCAGCGTGCGTTCTGGAATGGATCGCAGAAAGGCCGAAGAGCGTCACATTTGGAATCGCAGGTGCACCGCTAAGATTCATGCGTTCTGGAACGCAGGAAAGGCTGCGCTAATGACGTCACTAAAAAGCGCTATATTAAGAGCGCATGTGTGGTGGTGTTTGAACTGCTGGGCGCCATTCTGTGATTTAATCACAGGGAACGAGTTGTAGCCACCATAGCAGTCCTAAGGCAGCAAGGTGAATCTTTCTGCGGCAGGATATGGAGTCTGAGAAATCCAGAGGAGGATGCGGGGGTGAGTGCGCATAGCGCAAAAAACTGCACCCTCACTATGTAAGATTCATTATCCAGACTCAGTCCTTAGTATACATATTGTTGTATTACTTAGGACAAGGAAACTTCATCAATGCCTCTGCAGGCAGCGAAAAAATCAGGCAAAGCCTTTGTGAAATCTAATCGCTGTTCTACATGTCACAAGAAGCTTCCTGATGAGTATAAGAAACCGGTCTGTTCTTGTACAGCAGCGGTTTTGGAGCAAGAAAGATCTTCATTATTATCTGACCTGAAGCTCCTGATTAGGGAAGAAGTGCAAGCATCCTTATCTGCTAGTTCACAACAGCAGCCCACTAGTCAGGGTCCATGTCGCAAGAGACCTAGGTGGGAGTTGGAAGAGGACCCGAAACCGGAATCAGAAGAAAATTCAGATACTCAGTATTCGGAGCAGGAAGAAGGTGAAGTACAGGCAGAAAACCAGGAAAAGGCCAGGAGGTACCTATTCCCGGTGGAAGATACGGAAGATCTTGTCCAGGCTGTGAGAAGTACAATGCATATGGAAGATGTTCCACGGCCTCAGTCCAGACAGTATTTGATGTTTGGAGGTCTCACACCTCAGATACAGAAAGTCTTTCCTATAAGTGATCATATTAAAACCATGATTCTGAGTGAGTGGAAGGATGCAGAGCGGAGGTTGGTAATGTCACGTGACTTTAAGAGTCGTCTTCCATTTGATCCTGAGGACTCAAAATTTTGGGAGGAGATTCCAAAAGTGGATATGCCAATTGCAAAAGTGGCGAAAAAGACTTTGATTCCTTTTGAGGACTCTTCAAGTCTTAAAGATCCCATGGACCGAAAGGCGGACATCCTTCTTAAACGGGCTTGGGAATCTTCGGCGGCTTTAACAAGGACCAATATTGCGGCTACTTCGGTAGCAAGGTCTATGGTTTTTTGGATGGGTCAGCTGGAGGAACAATTAACCAACAAGACCCCTAGAGCTGAAATATTAGTCGCTTCCTCTTATTAAATCAGCGACAGCTTTTCTGGCAGATACCTCAGCTGAGTCAGTTAGGTTTTCTGCCAGAAATAGCTCTTTGTCTAATGCAGTCCGTAGAGCTATCTGGTTAAAATCCTGGTCAGGGGATAATGCCTCTAAAAATAAACTATGTTCCTTACCCTTTACAGGTTCAAAGGTATTTGGCCAGGCGCTAGATGATATCCTAGAGGCGTCAGATAGCAAAAAAGGGTTTCCAGAGGAAAAACCCAAAAAGTTTCAGTCCTTTCGGAAGAAACCAGCTTTCCGTAGACAACCTTTTTACAAAGACACAGGAAGAGCTAGTAGGGGATCATATAAAGGTTCCTACACCCAAAACAGAGGAAATAAGAGTTCATTGTTCAAATCTTCATCTAGAAAACAATGACGCCAGGCACATAGGGGGCAGACTCCTGTTCTCTGCAGAGAACTGGAAGCAGGTTACCAAGAACGAGTGGGTCTTACAAACCATAAGAGAAGGCTACAGAATAGAACTGACATCCTATCCGCCCCAAAGATACATATCTCCCACTGTGGTCCAGGCAAATTCAGGGATGTTTCAAGATCTAATCTCTTCCCAGGTTATAGTGCCAGTTCCCGGATCAGAGGAAAAAATGGGACATTATTCCTCTCTCTTTCCAATAGTGAAACCATCAGGCGAGTCGCGGACAATTCTGAATCTCAAACCATTGAACAAGTTTGTTCGGTACAAAAGATTCAGAATGGAGTCTATAAGGTCGGCAATTCCACTAATAGACAAACTCGTTAATGTGTACCGTAGACTTAAAAAGTGCGTACTATCAGGTCCCGATTCATCCAGCCTCGCAGGAACTTCTGAGATTTGCTGTAAGCCTACCGGACTGTACCTGCCACTTCTAGTTCCAAGGCCTTCCGTTCGGGCTGTCTTCTGCTCCCAGAGTATTTACGAAGCTAATATCAGAAGTCGTAGCCTATCTGAGAAACCAAGGAATTATTGTAATACCGTACTTGGACGACTTTTTGTTAGTGGCTCAAACAGCAGAAGTCCTAAATCATCACACAGAACGAACAGTGTCGGTGCTGGAATGTCTCGGTTGGGTGGTGAATCGAGAAAAATCTCATTTAACACCCAGTACAAGAAAAGTATTTTTAGGGGTATTACTGGATTCCAGATCCAGGACAGCCTTCTTACCAGAAGTCAAGCAACAATCGTTAAAAAAGGTTGCAGAGATGGTGAAGAGCAGAGTTACCATAAGAAGAGCTATGCAGGTTCTGGGAGCGATGACATCATGCATTCCATGCGTCAGATGGGCACAGGCTCATTCAAGACCCCTACAAAAAGAAGTTCTATTCTTTGTGGGATCGTCATCAGGCATCCCTAGACAAGAAGATCCATCTTTCTGCAAAAGTGAAGAGATCTTTAAGTTGGTGGATGCAAAGCAGAAATCTCAGAAGAGGAGTTCTTTGGATTCCATCTCCAGTCATAATAATAACTACAGACGCAAGCGCTTGGGGATGGGGAGCCCATTTAGAAAGGAAGATTCTTCAGGGAAAATGGCCGGAAAAAATCAGACGAATGTCGTCAAACTATCGAGAGCTGTATGCGATTTGGGAGTCTTTAAGAAGAAACCAAAACCGTTTAAAAGACCAACAAGTCAAAATCTGTCAGACAATATGACAGCAGTAGCCTTCATAAAACATCAGGGGGGCTCTCGATACAGAACTCTGCAGGATCTAGCAGAAAAGATATTCATATGGGCAGAACAGACGGTCCTCTCCATAACCGCAGTACACCTGGAAGGCTCGCAGAACTTAGTAGCAGACTATCTAAGCAGACAGAAGATCTACCCGACCGAGTGGGAGCTGAGCCAGGAGGTCTTCCACTTACTATGCCAACAATGGGGAACGCCTCAGATAGATCTTTTTGCTACAAGGAAAAATTCGAAGCTACCAAGGTTTTATTCACTGAACCCAGTGGACAATCCAGAAGGTGTAGATGCCTTGAGTCAGAGGTGGAACGAACCTCTAAATTATGCATTCCCACCAATAGCACTGATACCAGTGGTTCTAAGGAAGATAAGAGAAGACGGAGCGAGAGTCGTACTAATAGTTCCGTTCTGGCCAAGGAGGAGCTGGTTTCCACTTCTAGGCGCCATGACCACAGAAAAACCAATCGAGCTTCCCCGGTGGAAGGACATAATTCACCAGGGACCAGTTCTACACCAGGACCCAGAAAGATTGCACCTGTCAGCCTGGATCCTGAGCGGGACATTTTAAAAGCTCGTGGTCTATCAGATCAAGTCATAACAACGATTCAGGCCAGCAGAAAACCGGTAACTTCGGCAATATATTATAAGATCCGGAAGAAGTTCTGTCTGGAAGGTGGCAGGTCTGATGCTGTAGCTGGGGTCCCAGATGTTCCTCGAGTTCTGGATTTCCTCCAGGCAGGATTTAATATGGGTCTTAGACCTAGTACACTTAAAGTTCAAATCTCGGCATTAAGTACTTACATGGACTATCCATTGGCCTCTCATCCTTGGGTAGTTAGATTTGTCAAAGCAATCCAGAGATTGCGGCCCACTATAAGACAGTTGTCTCCCCCCTGGGACTTAAATCTAGTTTTGGCGGCTCTTTGTAAAAATCCTTTCACACCAAACAGGGAGTTACCTGTTTCACTCTTATCGATGAAAACAGCATTTTTGGTAGCAATCACCACAGCCAAAAGAGTAGGGGAAATTCAAGCACTTTCCATTAAAGACCCATATCTGCACATCAGAGAGGATCACATAATATTAAAATTGATCCTGCTTTCTTGCCCAAGGTAGCTTCCTGGCAAAATCGCAATCAAGAAATCATACTCCCGTCTTTTTGTGAAAAACCATTAAACGTAAAAGAACAAGCTTTACACTCCCTTGACGTTAGACAGGCAGTGATTGATTACTTGGAGGCCACTAAGCTCTGGAGGAAAGACCCTAACTTGTTTATTTTGTTTGGAGGTAAAAATAGGGGTAAAAAAGCTTCCAAAGCATCCATTGCAAGATGGATTACCACCATAATCACAAAAACTTACACATCTGAGGTGTAGTTTGTCCTATAAAGATAAGAGCCCATTCTACCAGAGCATTGTCAGCCTCATGGGCTGAGAGAGCAGGAGCATCATTAGAACAAATTTGTAAGGCAGCCTCTTGGGCCGGGTAAATACCTTTTGCAAGCACTACAAACTAGATGTGCTAGCAGGACAACATACGGCATATGGCAGGAAAGTATTACAGCCGTAGTCCCACCCTAGGAGGGTTTCTTTGGTACTCTCCATAGTGCTGTCAGGGAGACGTCCTGGAAAATGGGTATTATACCTACCGATAATTCGGTTTCCAGGAGTCCATCCTGACAGCACGGTTAGTTCCCTCCCTTGTCTATCTTGTTATATATGCTAATTCATATGATGTAATATGTTAAAGTGTTATCACTGGCATTGATCCATGGTATGGTACTTGTCAAATCACTAGGTATTGGGGGAGGAGTGGGACCTTTTAACCTCTCGTGTGCTTCCTGTCCCTGTAAGGAGGAGGAGGGACGTCCTCCATAGTGCTGTCAGGATGGACTCCTGGAAACCGAATTATCGGTAGGTATAATACCCTTTTTTTTTCTCCTTTTCACAAGGGCAATAGGGGAAAAAGGACACCACCATTTGTTACATAATTTTGTTTGGTAATATGTGGTCAAAAACAATTGTTGAGTCACACGGCAAGACGTGGAAGGGACTTGGAGAGCAAATTTTTCTAGGATAGATTGCAGACATTTGAAGATCAACTGGGGTGCCAGAACAGAAACCCTCCGAAAGTGACTCTGTTTTTGGAAACTACACCTCAAGGAATTAATCTTAGGGGCATGATGTGCATTTATACCACATGAAGTAAAAAAAAAAACTCCAGATCTGAAATGGCAGCCATTTAAGGAGGGATTAGATATTAAAAATAATTGAAATGCAAGTTATTTTAATTACTCGTGTATATGAAGTGCATTCATTGTAAAAAGAAAATTCATTGCCCAATAAAAAATGCAATTACATAGATACAGAAGTGACAGCACTATTCACAAACGCTGCCGTGTGTAGCCGCTCCTCATACCCTAAATTAATTTGAGACATGTAACGGCAGCGTGTGAAAATAGCGCATCATCGATTGGAGAAATGGTTCTCTGATGAGTGCATTAACGTGGGTACAGTACATCGACTCCCATATAAGATGATGGGACCAGACATGAGGGAATTGAATCTACTGTACTTTTTTTTTTTTTTTTTTTTTTTTCTCCCTTACAAGGAAATCCAGCATTAATTCATGGGTGGCACGGTGGCTCAGTGATTGGCAACATCTACAAGGAGTTTGTATGTTCTCGCCGTGTTTGTGTGGGTTTCCCCACATTCCAAAGACATCATGATAGGGAATGTAGATTGTGAGCCCCCTCGGGGACAGTGATGATAATGTGTGCAAAAACAGTAAAGCGCTGTGTAATATGTTTGCGCTATATAAAGAGATCATTATTATTCACCATCTTAGATGCCCTGATGTATGCATGTACTATACGGCAAGTCGCCAAGTTGATCACTGGTTTACTTGTGACAAATGCCTTCCATTTATCCACCATGTATCGTGGATTATAAACTCCACATAGAGGTCCTCCCAGGATCGTGGTCCATCCATCTAATCTGCAAGGTTGCTAACACATGAGATGCAACATAGAGACATCACACCAACGTGTTTTGTGCTTCCAGACTTTATATCTGGTCATTTGGGTACATGGCAGGGCTCAAGAGAAGTAGCGCACATATTTTCCTGGAGTTGCATAAGGTTGCTATTTGCAGAGCCATTGTATGGGTTGTTCATTTTCCAACTTAATTTGTCCTTCGCTCCATTTTGATTTGATCAAACCACATGGTCCACCGGCAAATCTCTTGACACCATGTGGCATTGGATGTGACACAGGACGTCTGCTTGACAGGGCGGCAGCCAGTGCTTTTAGCGGCTCCGAGTGCCATTCCAACGTAGATGGAAATTGCAATGTTGCTTGGGTACACACAGCACTGACATCGCTGGGATGGTGCCAGTCTGGGAGATGAGTAAATTATATTACAAGGAGGACTACTTACTATAATTTAAAAAGGAGTTGTCTAAATAGTGGTGAACCCCTTTAAAACAACTGTCCAGTCACGTACCAGCACTGGATGCTTACCTTGTAGTTATGTTCCTCTTTACTAGCAGCTTGGCTTACTTTTAGCTGCAACATTAAAGCAGAACTGTGTAGGAGTGTACAAAGAGGCGAGATAAATGTAATGTGAGCTAGCAGGCTTGTAAGGAAAAAAAAAACCTGTATCTACAGTCATGGCCAAAAGTTTTGAGAATGACACAAATATATTTTCACATGATCTGCTGCCCTCTGGTTTTTATGTGTGTTTGACAGATGTTTTTATCACAGACAAATATAATTATAAACATATGAGTAACAAAAGCTTATATTGACAGAATGAGTTAATGCAGCAAGTCAATATTGCAGTGTTGACCCTTCTTCAGGACCTCTGCAATTCTCCCTGGCATGCTCTCAATCAACTTCTGGACCAAATCCTGACTGATAGCAGTCCGTTCTTGCACAATCAATGCTTTCATTTTGTCAGAATGTTTAGGTTTTTGTTTGTCCACCCGTCTCTTGATGATTGACCACAAGTTCTCAATGGGATTAAGATCTGGGGATTTCCAGGCCATGGACCCAAAATCTCTGTTTTGTTCCCTGAGCCATTTAGTTATCACCTTTGCTTTATGGCAAGGTGCTCCATCATGCTGGAAAAGGCATTGTTGATCGCCAAACTGCTCTTGGAGGGTTGGGAGAAGTTGCTCTTGGAGGACATTCTGGTACCATTCTTTATTCATGGCTGTGTTTTTAGGCAAGACTGAGAGAGCCGATTCCCTTGGCTGAGAAGCAACCCCACACATGAATGGTTTCAGGATGCTTAACAGTTGGCATGAGACAAGACTGGTGGTAGCGCTCACCTTGTCTTCTCCGAATGAGGCGTTTTCCTGATGTCCCAAACAATCGAAAAGGGGATTCATCAGAGAAAATAACTTTACCCCAGTTCTCAGCAGTCCACTGCCTGTACCTTTTGCAGAATATCAGTCTGTCTATGATGTTTTCTCCTTCGTCTCATTGGGGGACACAGGACTGTGGGTGTATGCTACTGCCGCTAGGAGGCTGACACTAAGTAAACATAAAAAAGGTTAGCTCCTCCTCCGCCGTATACACCTCAGCACTGGCCGCAGGCAAACCCAGTTCTTGCTTAGTGTCTGATGGAGGCACACGTCTGGTTCTTTTTCCAGACCATTTTTTTTTTTTTTCCCTTTCCCACGAAGATGAGATAGGGGCGACGGACCCTTTTGAAGGGGTCCGATCTCCCCAAACCATCAACGGGCGAGCACGTGGAGTGAAGCCTCCACGTATCCTCTCCCGCGACGTGGGACACGAATGCCGGACTCAGCCCTGACCACCCTAAGGTATTGAAACCCTAGGTTGTACAGAGGCAGGAGTTAGTCCGTGCGCCCCCACTGCGCCACCAATGCTAGACTGCGGTGCTGCAAGGAGGCGGACGGTCCCTCTCCTCATCCCCTGTAGGGGTGATGGAGTTAGGGTTCCTGCACCGTCCCACCTTTTTTTTCTACGAAGCCCCCCTAAATGGCTCACCTTTTGAGGGCAACTGGAAGATACTGGAACGGTGGATCCCGGGAGTAACGCCGCACGCGTGGAACGGTGAGCGGCCGGAGCACCGCACACCTCTGGCAAGTGATCAAGTTTCGCAGGCGTCTGTGACCAGACTCTGCTTCCAGCCAGGTACAGGCTCCTGGCTAGTGTTCCCCTCCCTCCTCAGGGGGCGTCAGCTCCCGATGCCCGCCCCCCGACTCCTGGGTGGACGCCGCCGAGCCCCTGGCCTCGGCGGCGTTAGGCCTCGGGCAAAAATTTAGTCCCCGGCCTTGCCGGGGACTAGGCCGCGGCCCGAAATATAGCGTCCGGCGCCGGCCGGAAGGTAGGCCGCGGTCGCGGGGATCCGCCCCCGGCAGCGTCACCTTCCGGCGGGCTCGCCCTCTGATTTTGGGGCAGCCTCCGCCGGAAATCTGGGCCGCGGCTCCGGCCGGTGCATGGGCTGCGGGATCCCCGCGCCGCGGCCTACCGGTCCGGCCGACGCCGGACGCTATTTCTGGGCCGCGGCTTCAAATTTAGTCCCCGGCTTTTGCTGGAGACTAGGCCGCGGCTGGAGGCGGGTCTCTGACGCCTAGGCCCGCCTCTCGACCCTCCCCCTAAGGCTCGGCTACATAAGCTCGCCTTCCCAACAGGGGAGCGCTCTTTTTTGAAAAATTTTGGAGCCAGGGCGTTTTTTTGTCTACGCCACTGCTACGCGGTTTAAGGACGCAGGGGGTACAGGACTGGGGTAAGTGCTTCTACCTCCAGCCTGGTTGTTCCGCTTCACTAAGTACTTTTGCGCCCCTCTGCACTCCGTTTCACTGACCGTCGCACATCCAGTTCATTGCGGACTCTGTGATAGACTGAGCATGTCAGAAGAATTAAAGCTCATACGGTACTGTATACCGCATGCATTGCCTGTAGGTCCCCTTTTCCGCGCGCCCAGATTACTCGGGTCTGCGAAGCCTGTGACTCCGAACGGGCTCAGGAACCCGCTCCTATTGCGGAACCCAGTGCGTCAGGTCCCCCTGAATGGGCTCTGTCCCTGACTCAATCTGTGGCATCATTAACAAGAGCAATCGAGTCCCTTCATGCTCCCGATAGGAGCAGGGACAGTGGTTCACCCGTCTTGGCGACGTCTCATGAACCTCCGGCCTGCAGGGGCCGCGCTCTCACCAGGCAGACGCAGGGGAAGCGAACCCACACTGCGTCGCCTTTGCCGTCCGGGGCCTCGCATCTTTCAGTTCCGTCTCCCGCTCTCCCTCACCTCTGGCAAGTGATCAGTATTCGGATTCTGATTCAGAAGGGTCCCTTAATTTAGAGGCACCAAATTGTCAGGACACAATTGACAGTTTGATTGAAGCTGTCAATCAAACCTTGGGGGTAGACGATGAGTCCACTTGACCTCCGGTCATAAGGTGTCCTTCAAAAGAGCCAGGCAAGCTCATAAGGTTTTTGGGGCTCATCCTGAGTTTGAGGAACTAGTACAGCGCCACCGGGAGAAACCGGACAAGCGCTTCGCAGGACAAAAGGCTCTCAATACTAGATATCCTTTTGTTCCTGAGCTTCTTAAGAAGTGGGCGGAATCTCCTGCGGTTGATCCTCCTGTGTCGCGTTTGGCGTCTAAGACGCTCCTCTCCCTTCCTAACGGTTCCTCGATCAAGGAACCAACGGATCGTCTGATTGAGAGTTTGGCCCGCTCGGTGTTTGAAGCATCGGGTTCTGCTCTCTTTTCTTTTGCAGCAACTTGGGTTGCTAAGGCCATGATATCCTGGTCGGAGTCTCTAAATAGAGCTCTTCATGGTATAGAGGTACCGTCTGAAGTAACCGAGATTTCTAATCAGATAGCGCTTGCAGGAGACTTCTTAATTAATGCGTCCATGGATGCGGCAAATTGCGCAGCCCTAGCTGCTGCTAATGCAATTGCCATCAGAAGATCCTTGTGGCTGAGAACCTGGCGAGCAGACTCAATCTCAAAGAAATCGCTTACATCCTTACCATATCAGAGTGGTCGGTTATTTGGCGAAAGGTTGGATCAGCTCATATCTGATGCAACGGGAGGGAAGAGCAGTTTCCTTCCTCAGCAAAAGATTAAGCAGCCTTTTCGCCGACAGCTTCAGCCTCGCTTTAGGGCCTTTCGTAACCCAGGTTGGGCGCGCCAGCTACCTCCAGCGGTTCAGGTCGCCCTAATCAGGCCAGAGATCGTCAGGTCTCCTACAGGACCAACCCTCTGGGAAGAGGGCGATCTCAACAACCAAGATCTAGAGGGTCCAAACCCCAGAGATATTCGGACAAATGACTGGAGGCAGAATCCGGTCAATTTATCCAGAGTAGGCGGCCGCTTACTCTGGTTTCGCCCCATTTGGCTATCGATTACTCACGACGAGTGGGTCAGGGAGTTAGTCTCCTCGGGGTACAAAATAGAATTTACCAGCCTTCCCTCAAATCGTTTTTTTCCCTCGCGCCTTCCCAAGGAGGAATCTCAGGTTCGCGCCTTATTCAGGGCGGTCGAGTCTCTTCGGCACAGCGGGGTTGTCGTACCTGTACCGGAGGTCGAAAAAGGTCAGGGGTTTTATTCCAACCTGTTCATTGTACCCAAAAAGGACGGTACCGTAAGGCCCATTCTGGATCTAAAGCGACTGAACCGGTTTGTCAGAATTCGACATTTCCGAATGGAGTCTCTCCGTTCTGTCATTGCAGCCATGGAAAAAGGGGAATTTCTAGCATCAATAGACATTCAGGATGCCTATCTTCACATCCCCATATTTCCTCCTCATCAGAGATTTCTTCGGTTTGCCGTCGGCAAACTTCATCTTCAGTTCGCAGCCTTGCCATTCGGGCTAGCCACAGCCCCCAGGGTGTTCACAAAGGTCATGGCTGCTGTTGTGTCCATTCTGCACTCCAGGGGGGTAGTCATCCTGCCTTACTTAGACGACCTCCTCATCAAGGGTCCGTCTTTTCAAATCTGCGAGAAAGTGTCAGCATTACGTTAGACACCCTTGCTCGCCTGGGGTGGCTGGTGAATATGAAGAAATCATCTCCCGTGCCATCTCGGAAGATCACCTTTTTAGGGATGAATTTCGACACCGCTCAGGGGGTTGATAATTCTTCCTCAAGACAAGGCCTTGGTTCTCCGTCAAGAGGTACGGATCCTTCGCCAACCGATTCCTCACACCATCCGGTTTTGCATGAGGGTCCTAGGAAGGATGGTGGCAGCAATCGAGGCTATTCCATTTGCCCAATTTCATCTTCGCCCCCTTCAACATGCACTCTTGGCAGTATGGGATGGAAGCCCTTACTCCCTCAATCTTCGGTGCCATCTGTCCCTGCAGGTCAGACAGACTCTATTGTGGTGGACGAAGGCACCACTCTTCAACAGGGTCGTTTATTTCCTCCAAATTTCTGGTTGGTTGTCACAACGGACGCCAGCCTGCTCGGATGGGAGCAGTGTTTCGTCACCACACAGCCCAGGGAACTTGGTCTCAGCAGGAATCGACCCTCCCGATCAATATTTTAGAGATCCGAGCTATTCGGCTGGCTCTGAGGCAGTTTCACCAGCATCTGGCGGGCCACCCAGTCAGAATACAATCGGACAATGCCACGGCAGTGGCATACATAAACCATCAGGGAGGTACCCGCAGCAGGGCGGCCATGCACGAGGTAAAACAGATTCTGACCTGGGCAGAGGTAAATCACTCTGTGATTTCAGCGGTCCACATTCCGGGCGAGGAAAACTGGGCAGCGGATTTTTCAGCCGTCACGGCATAGCGTCAGGGGAATGGTCACTTCATCCCGAGATTTTTCAGCAGATATGCCGACGCTGGGGAACCCCAGATGTGGACCTGATGGCTTCCAAGATAAATGCCAAGGTGCCCAACTTCGTCTCCGGTACCGGGATCCGCAGGCATTTGCAGTAGACGCTCTGGTCCTACCATGGAATCAGTTTCATCTTCCATACTTGTTTCCACCAATAGCTCTTCTCCCAAGGGTGATCAGAAAGATCAGGATAGAGGGGGTTCCAGCGATATTAATCGCTCCGGATTGGCCGCGTCGCTCATGGTACGCGGAGCTGGTACAATTGCTCGCCGACGCACCCTGGCGACTGCCAGAGCGCGTGGACCTTCTCTCCCAGGGCCCAGTTTACCACCAGAACTCAGCGGTCCTGTTTGACGGCCTGGCCGTTGAATCTTGGATCCTGACCAGGGCTGGATTCTCTAAAAAGGTCGCCGCAACGATGGCTAACGCCCGAAAGCCCGTTTCGGCTCGCATCTACCACGGTACTTGGAGGGTCTTTTTTGATTGGTGCAGGGAACATAATTGTTCCCCGCTCCTCTTTTCAATTCCAAACATTCTATCTTTCTCCAGACAGGCCTAGATTCAGGTCTAGCGCCTAGTACTCTTAGACGACAGATATCAGCCTTGTCGGTTCTTTTTCAGCGAAAGATCTCGTCTAATTTTCAGGTTAGGACCTTTTATTCAGGGGGTTGTCCATATAGTTCCTCCCTACAAGGCTCCCTTAGAGGTTTGGGACCTCAATCTAGTCCTGGGAGTCCTGCAAGAGTCTCCTTTTGAACCTTTGCAGGAGGTTTCTCTGTCTTTTCTTTCCTGGAAAGTGGTGTTTTTGGTAGCCATAACATCCATAAGGCGGGTTTCGGAGCTGGCTGCACTGTCTTGTCGAGCTCCATACTTGCTTTTCCATCAGGATAAGGTAGTGCTCAGACCAACACCACCTTTTTTGCCTAAAGTCGTGTCCTCATTTCATATTAATGAGGACATTGTTTTGCCCTCTTTTTGCCCAGCTCCGACGCACCGAGTGGAGAAGGCTCTCCATACGCTGGATCTGGTGAGAGCACTCAGGAGATATGTATCTCGGACGGCGTCCTTTCGACAGACGGACACGCTGTTTGTCCTCCCTGAAGGTCGCAGGAAGGGACTCGCTGCCTCTAGATCAACCTTGGCTAGGTGGATTCGGTTAGCCATTCAGGAGGCTTACCGCATCAGAGGCCGGTGGTTCCCGCAGGGATCAAGGCTCACTCCACCAGAGCGGTGGGTGCCTCCTGGGCCTTCGGCATCAGGCTTCGGTGGAACAGGTTTGTAAGGCAGCAACCTGGTCCAGTCTGCATACCTTTTCCAAGCATTATAATGTCCATACCCAGGCTTCTGCGGATGCCAGTCTGGGTAGAAGGATTCTTCAGGGCGCGGTTGCGCACCTATAAGCAATGCTTGATTATAAATTACACTGTGGAGTCGGTTTCCCACCCAAGGGACTGCTTTGGGACGTCCCACAGTCCTGTGTCCCCCAATGAGACGAAGGAGAAATACGGATTTTTGTGTTACTCACCGTAAAATCCTTTTCTCCGAGACGCTCATTGGGGGACACAGCACCCTCCCTAAGAGCCGGCTGCTTTATTTTGAGTTAACTCTATTCTCCTTAAGTCTGTATCAGCAGTTTTTTCTTCTGGATATACTGTATCTGTGTTAACTCTTGATTTATTTTTTAGCCTCCTACTGCTTTTTGCACTAAACTGGGTTTGCCTGCGGCCAGTGCTGAGGTGTATACGGCGGAGGAGGAGCTAACCTTTTTTATGTTTACTTAGTGTCAGCCTCCTAGCGGCAGTAGCATACACCCACAGTCCTGTGTCCCCCAATGAGCGTCTCGGAGAAAAGGATTTTACGGTGAGTAACACAAAAATCCGTATTTTTCTGGAGAGAAGTGGCTTCTTTGCTGCCCTCCTTGAGACCAGGCCTTGCTCCAAGAGTCTCCGCCTCACAGTGCGTGCAGATGCACTCATACCTGCCTGATGCCATTCCTGAGCAAGCTCTGCACTGCTGGTAGCCCGATCCCGCAGCTGAAACACTTTTAAGAGACGGTCCTGGCGCTTGCTGGTCTTTCTTGGGCGCCCTGAAGCCTTTTTGGCAACAATGGAACCTCTCTCCTTGAAGTTCTTGATGATGCGATAGATTGTTGACTGAGGTGCAATCTTTCTAGCTGCGATACTCTTCCCTGTTAGGCCATTTTTGTGCATTGCAATGATGACTGCACGTGTTTCTTTAGAGATAACCATAGTTAACAAGAGAAACAATGATGCCAAGCACCAGCCTCCTTTTCAAGTGTCCAGTGGTGTCATTCTTACTTAATCATGACAGTTTGATCTCCAGCCATGTCCTCATCAACACCCACACCTGTGTTAATGGAGCAATCACTGAAAAGAGGTTAGCTGGTCCTTTTAAGGCAGGGCTGCAATGATGTTGAAATGTGTTTTGGGGGATAAAGTTCATTTTCTAGCCAAATATTGACTTTGCAAGTGATTGCTGTTAAGCTGATCACTCTTTATAACATTCTGGAGTATATGCAAATTGCCATTAGAAAAAGTGAAGCAGTAGACTTTGAAAAAATTAATATTTGTGTCATTCTCAAAACTTTTGTCCATGACTGTACATGAACCAGATCCTAATTTAGACCAAAAGGGTGCCCTTTTTTGCTCCGATCATGCTCCTCTTCATGGAAAAGATTCAACAAGACCCCTGCACATGAGTTCTTAGAAGCTTTGTTGGAAAGCCAGGTAGACTAGGATTAATTCCTAGCCCTACAGGTTTTGATTAGGTGCGCACTGAGAGCTTTGACTAGAACCAGGTTTTGTGCTCACTGGGCCTTCAGCTGGGGAAGCTGAGCAGAGCCGATTTGTGTTGGAGCTGGTGAGCGACTGCACAGACCGTGTGCACTAAACTGCAAGTATCACTGGTGGCTATGGACCAGTGGTCCCCAACCTTTTTTGCGCCAGGGACCGGCTTCAAGCAAGACCATTCTTCCATTGCCCGGCAGGGCGGGGATGGAGGTAGGGCAGGGGTAGGGTTTGGTCATATGGGGGTGGGGATATGGACGAAGTTATATGTTTAGCAAGATGGCCCCACACATAAAATCCCCCATGCATAGTATGATGGCCCCACAAAGTACTGATTTTTATATATTTATACTGTATATACTCGAGTATAAGCTGAGGCCCCTAATTTTGCCATGAAAAACTGGGTAAGCTTATTGACTCGAGCATAAGCCGGGTATGCATTGTCCCCTCATTCCTATCCCGGTATGTGTGCTTTCCCCCGTCCTGTCCAGCTCTGTGCGGCTCCCCCTGCTATATGCATGGCTCCCCTGTCCCAACCTGTATGCATGGCTCCGCTCCCATCCTCCCATCCTTGTATACATGACTCCGTTCCCACCCTCCCATCCTGTATAGATTGCTCCACTCCCACCCTCCCCTCCTTGTTTACATGGCTCCGCTCCCACCCTCCCATCCTGTATACATGGCTCCCGTCCCATCCTTGTATGCATGTCTCCGCTCCCATCCTTGTATACATGGCTCCGCTCCCACCCTCCCATCCTTGTATTTATGGCTCGCTCCCACCCTCCCATCCTTGTATACATAGCTCCGTTCCCACCATCCTGTATAGATGGCTCCACTCCCATCCTCCCCTCCTTGTATGCATGGGTCCGCTCCCACCCTCCCATCCTGTATACATGGCTAACACCCTCCCATCCTTATATACATGGCTCCGCTCCCACCCTCTCATCCTGTATACATGGCTCCCGTCCCATCCTTGTATGCATGTCTCCGCTCCCATCCTTGTATACATGGCTCCGCTCCCACCCTCCCATCCTTGTATTTATGGCTCTGCTCCCACCCTCCCATCCTGTATACATGGCTAACACCCTCCCATCCTTGTATACATGGCTCCGCTCCCACCCTCCCATCCTTGTATACATGGCTCCGCTCCCACCCTCCCATACTGTATACATGGCTCCCCTGTCCCATCCTTGTATGCATGTCTCCGCTCCCATCCTTATATGCATGTCTCCGCTCCCATCCTTGTATGCATGGCTCCGCTCCCACCCTCCCATCCTTGTATTCATGGCTCCGCTCCCACCCTCCCATCCTTGTATACATGGCTCCACTCCCACCCTCCCATCCTTGTATACATGGCTCCCGTCCCATCCTTGTATGCATGTCTCTGCTCCCATCCTTGTATACATGGCTCTGCTCCCACCCTCCCATCCATGTATTTATGGCTCCGCTCCCACCCTCCTATCCTTGTATACATGGCTCCGTTCCCACCATCCTGTATAGATGGCTCCACTCCCACCCTCCCCTCCTTGTATGCATGGCTCTGCTCCCATCCTGTATACATGGCTCCGCTCCCACCCTCCCATCCTGTATACATGGCTAACACCCTCCCATCCTTGTATACATGGCTCCGCTCCCACCCTCCCATCCTGTATACATGGCTCCCCTGTCCCATCCTTGTATACATGGCTTCGCTCCCACCCTCCCATCCTTGTATTCATGGCTTCGCTCCCACCCTCCCATCCTTGTATTCATGGCTCCGCTCCCACCCTCCCATCCTGTATACATGGCTCCGCTCCCATCCTTGTATACATGGCTCCGTTCCCACCCTCCCATCCTGTATAGATGGCTCCACTCCCACACTCCCCTCGTATGCATGGCTCCGCTCCCATCCTGTATACATGGCTCCGCTCCGCTCCCACCCTCCCATCCTGTATACATGGTTCTGCTCCCACCCTCCCATCCTTGTATGCATGGCTCCGCTCCCACCCTCCTATCCTGTATACATGGCTAACACCCTTCCATTCTTTTTATACATGGCTCCGCTCCCACCCTCCCATCCTGTATACATGGCTCCCCTGTCCCATCCTTGTATGCATGGCTCCGCTCCCATCCTTGTATGCATGGCTCCGCTCCCATCCTTGTATACATGGCTCTCTCCCACCCTCCCATCCTTGTATTCATGGCTCTGCTCCCACCCTCCCATCCTGTATACATGGCTCCACTCTCACCCTCCCTCCTTGTATACATGGCTCCGCTCCCACCCTCCCATCCTTGTATACATGGCTCTGCTCCACCCTCCCATCCTTGTATGCATGGCTCTGCTCTCACCCTCTCATCCTGTATACATGGCTAACACCCTCCCATCCTTGTATACATGGCTCTGCTCTCACCCTCCCATCCTTGTATGCATGGCTCTGCTCTCACCCTCCCATCCTTGTATACATGGCTCCGCTCCCACCCTCCCATCCTTGTATGCATGGCTCTGCTCTCACCCTCCCATCCTTGTATACATGGCTCCGCTCCCACCCTCCCATCCTTGTATACATGGCTCCGCTTCCACCCTCCCATCCTTGTATGCATGGCTCTGCTCTCACCCTCCCATCCTTGTATGCATGGCTCCGCTCCCATCATCATTGTATTCATGGCTCCGCTCCCACCCTCCCATCCTTGTATTCATGGCTCCGCTCCCACCCTCCCATCCTGTATACATGGCTCTGCTCCCACCCTCCCATCCTTGTATACAGTTAGGTCCATAAATATTTGGACAGAGACAACATTTATCTAATTTTGGTTCTAGACATTACCACAATGAATTTGAAACAAAACAAATCAGATGCAGTTGAAGTTCAGACTTTCAGCTTTCATTTGAGGGTATCCACATTAAAATTGGATGAAGGGTTTAGGAGTTTCAGCTCCTTAACATGTGCCACCCTGTTTTTAAAGGGACCAAAAGTACTTGGACAATTGACTCCAAGGCTATTTCATGGACAGGTGTGGGCAATCCCTTCATTATATCATTCTCAATTAAGCAGATAAAAGGGCTGGTGTTGATTTGAGGTGTGGTGTTTGCATTTGGAAGGTTTAGCTGTGAAGGAAACATGCGGTCAAAGGAGCTCTCCATGCAGGTGAAACAAGCTATCCTTAAGCTGCAAAAAACAGAAAAAACCCATCCGAGAAATTGCTACAACTTTAGGAGTGGCAAAATCTACAGTTTGGTACATTCTGAGAAAGAAAGAAAGCACTGGTGAACTCATCAATGCAAAAAGACCTGGGCGCCCACGGAAGACAACAGTGGTGGATGATCGCAGAATACTCTCCATGGTGAAGAGAAACCCCTTCACAACAGCCAACCAAGTGAACAACACTCTCCAGGAGGTAGGCGTCTCAATATCCAAATCTACCATAAAGAGAAGACTGCATGAAATTAAATACAGAGGGTTCACTGCACGGTGCAAGCCACTCATAAGAATCAAGAATAAAAAGGCTAGGCTGGACTTTGCTAAAAAACATCTAAAAAAGCCAGCACAGTTCTGGAAGAACATTCTTTGGACAGATGAAACCAAGATCAACCTCTACTAGAATGATGGAAAGAGAAAAGTATGGCGAAGGCGTGGTACAGCTCATGATCCAAAGCATACCACATCATCTGTAAAACATGGCGGAAGCAGTGTGATGGCTTGGGCATGCATGGCTGCCAGTGGCACTGGGTCACTAGTGTTTATTGATGATGTGACACAGGACAGAAACAGCCAAATGAATTCTGAGGTATTCAGAGCCATACTGTGTGCTCAGATTCAGCCAAATGCAGCCAAACTGATTGGTCGTCGTTTCATACTACAGATGGACAATGACCCAAAACATAAAGCCAAAGCAACCCAGGAGTTTATTAAAGCAAAGAAGTGGAATATTCTTGAATGGCCAAGTCAGTCACCTGATCTCAACCCAATTGAACATGCATTTCACTTGTTAAAGACTAAACTTCAGACAGAAAGGCCCACAAACAAAAACAACAACTGAAAACCACCGCGGTGAAGGCCTGGCAGAGCATCAAAAAGAAGGAAACACAGTGTCTGGTGATGTCCATGAGTTCAAGACTTCAGGCAGTCATTGCTAACAAAGGGTTTTCAACCAAGTACTAGAAATGAACATTTTATTTACAATTATTTAATCTGTCCAATTACTTTTGGTCACTTTAAAAACAGGGTGTAATGTATGTAGTACAGTTCATATAGCGTCTTGTGCTTGGGTGCGATGAAAACACAGGAGTCACAGGTTTGATATAGAAAAGTCCTGTATTACTTCATACAAGTTGGCAGAAATAGTCACACAGTTTGCAGACACAGAAACAGGAGACACAGCGGCCAGAGTAATCCAAGCTCAGCAATCACTCTCCAATACAGATTCAGGATCTTCTCTGTTACCGTAAGTCCATGCAAACGTGGGTCTTTCAAAGAGCAGGGTTCAGAGTCCACAAGTGCTTCAGAGTTCCTCAGTAGGAATAGCTGGAGTACAAGGTCCAAGGCTTACAGGAGTCAAGTCACAGGTTCACTGCAGGCTAGATTCTGAAGCACTGATTGCTCAGCTGTGGCTGCTTAAGAAGCAAAGGAGAGAATCAGGGCGGGAACATGCAAGCTGGAAACTCCATTTTGACTGAGGGCAAGATAGCTGCAGCAAGACAGAAAGTAAAATGGCTGACGAACAAACTGAGTTTCAGGAATATATACATAGAACCTTACATTACTCCCCCCTTAAGGACAACCTCCGGATGACCTCAGACCAGGCTTGTGTGGGTACCTCTGATGAAACTGACGGAGCAAGCGAGGAGCATTAACGTTATTGACCGGTTCCCATGAGTTGTCCTCCACTGGGTAGCCCTGCCATTTAATCAGATATTGTAACTGATTTCTATACAACCTGGAATCTAAAATCTTTCCACCACAAATTCTTCCTGACCATCGACTAGCACTGGGTCAGGGCAAGGAGAGGAACGTCCAGGAAACGTATTGGGTGTCGCAGCCTTTAGTAGGGATACATGAAAGACAGGGTGGATTCTCATAGTTCTGGGCAGTTGAAGACGACAAGCAACGGCACTTATAATTTTACTGATTTTATAGGGTCAATGTACTTATGTCCCAACTTAGACGATGGAATCCTTAACTTAAGATTTCTGGTTGACAGCCAGACCAAGTCTCCTACCTTGAAAGCTGGTGCAGGTTTACGAAATTTATCTGCTGCTTTCTTGTACCTTTCTTGACCCGATTCCAGATTTTCCTTTAGAAGATCCATATTCTTCTGTAAAGACGTGATTCTTTCAGCCACTGCTGGTAAAGGCGTTTCTATGGGAAATGTGGTAGAATGTTAGGATGATAACCTAGATTAGAGTAAAAAGGAGACTGTTTAGTGGAGGCACTCT
The DNA here is from genome assembly GCA_033576555.1 of Oophaga sylvatica. Lineage (NCBI taxonomy): Eukaryota > Metazoa > Chordata > Amphibia > Anura > Dendrobatidae > Oophaga > Oophaga sylvatica. Next base: position 398,742,484 of record JARQOD010000006.1, on the reverse strand, counting down.
GAGAGTTGTTATACGAGAACTCAGCTAATGGAAGTAGATCCACCCAATCATCCTGTAGGTGGCAGATAAAGCAGCGGAGATACTGCTCCAGGGTTTGATTGGTTCGTTCGGTCTGTCCATTAGTCTGGGGATAAAAGCAGAAGAAAGGTTTACTTTAATGTCCAATGCTGCACAGAAATTTTGCCAAAACCTAGAAGTGAATTGCACCCCTCGATCCGAAATAACCTCATCCGGTACTCCATGTAAGCGAAACACATCTTTAATCATCAAATCTGATGTCTGTTTTGCAGTGGGTAAGCCGACACAAGGGATAAAATGAGCTGCCTTTGTTAGACGGTCAACCACCACTAGAATGGTGTTCTTCCCCTGAGAGGTTGGTAACTCCACAATGAAGTCCATAGAAATGGATCCCCACGGGCGGGACGGGGTGGGAAGAGGTGTAACAGACCAGTTGGTGAGGAGCGAGGTGTTTTGCATCTTGCACAGACCTCACATGAAGTGACATAATTCAAAACATCCTTCCTGCAAGTGGGCCACCAAAAGAAACGAGAAAGAAATTCCTGTGTCTTTAGAATTCCTCTATGCCCAGCTATCTTGGAATCGTGAATGAGTTGCAATACTCTTAATCTGACTGTTTCAGGAATATACAGACGTTGTCCCTGAATCCACACACCATTCTTAAAGGCAAGACTTACGTCCCTTGGGGGTTGTGCCAAAAAGGAATCCGCATGGTATGCTTCCTTGATGTCCTTAAGTAGGTCTTGATTATGAATTACTCCTAGGATTTTGAATGATATGAGTCTGAGCAGAGAAGAATAGTCTATAGGAGGACTAATTCGAACGTTGTCTCTGTCATGAGTATCAATTCCTAGATGAGTCAAATTCGGAGGCGCCTGTTATCCTAATGCACAGTTCCATGGGTCTCATAAGAGATGATAAAATTAAATTGGTTTAAGAAAAGATTCCAGCGAGCCTGGCGAGGAGTCAGGCATTTAGCCGACCTGATAAACTCAAGGTTACGATGGTCTGTCAGGACGACTATTTGCTGTGCAGCTCCCTGAAGAAGGTGTCTCCATTCTTTGAAGGCGGCAATAATGGCCAACAACTCTCTATTGCCCACATCGTAGTTCCTCTCAGCCGAAGACAACTGCTGGGAAAAGAAGGCACAGGGATGCAAGACATTCTTCTCACCTGTTCTCTGAGAGAGTATAGCTCCAACGGCACAGTCTGAAGCATCCACCTCTATTATGAAGGCAAGCTCGGGGTTGGGATGTACTAGGATAGGTGCAGTGGTAAATTTATCTTTTAGACGGGAAAATGCTTCCTGGGCTTGGGGAGTCCAGGAAAACCTAGACTCTTTCCGGGTAAGTTGAGTGATAGGTGACACTACCTCAGAGAAATTTCTAATGAAACGTCTATAGAAGTTGGCAAACCCGATGAAGCGCTGTACCTCCTTCACATTTCTAGGACTTGGCCAATCCTTGATGGCTTGGGTTTTGCTTCCATCCATACTAATTCCTTGTGTAGACAGTACATACCCCAGAAATTGAATTTCGGTCCTATGGAATTCACACTTTTCAAGTTTGATGTAAAGATGATTTTGTCTTAGACGTTCCAAGACCATTCTCACATGTCCATGATGTTCCTCTGTGGAGTTAGAAAAAATTAGAATATCATCCAAATAAATTACCACGAATGTATCTAGGAGATCCCTGAAGATGTCATTCACCAAGTGTTGGAAAGTGGCTGGGGCGGTACTCAGACCAAAAGGCATAACTAGATATTCAAAGTGTCCATAGCGTGACCTGAATGCAGTCTTCCATTCATCCCCAGGTCTAATACGGACTAAGTTATAGGCCCCACGAAGATCTAGTTTAGAAAAAATTTTGGCATGTCGCACTCTCTCCAATAACTCAGGGATTAAAGGCAATGGATAACGGTTTCTAATAGTAACCTTATTAAGTTCCCTATAGTCTACGCATGGTCTCAGAGATCCATCTTTCTTCTTTACAAAGAAGATGGGTGCACCTGCAGGAGATGAAGAGGGGCGTATGAAGCCCTTGGCTAGATTTTCATCTATGTAATCCTTTAAAGCCTTTAGCTCGGGCCCCGCCAGGGGGTAGATCTTACCAAAAGGTATCTCTGCTCCAGGCAATAATTCAATTGGACAATCATATGGACGGTGAGGAGGAAGCTGGTCAGCGTTCTTCTTGTCACATAAATCCACATAGTCCTGGTATACAGCTGGTAGTTCAGGGACTGACATGATTCCTTCTCGCAACACTCACAATGAATGAGTGCTGCAGTAGTCTTACGAGAACGGCTGGGGCAGTTTATAATGAAGTGCCCTGACTTACCACAATAGAAACATAGATTCTCCTTAAAACGATGTTCCTTGCGTGCATCACTAACCCGTCGTTGTAAAGAGTCTACCTGCATGGGAGGTTCAGGTTCCCGTGTAATCCTACTCAAAGGTCCTTAGCTGGAGAGGAAGGTAGGAAAAGGTTAGTACGATTGCTTTCGAACCATCTCTCTTGCCTGCGTTCAGTCAGACGAGTATCAATACGGATGCAGTAGTTAATAAAGTCACCTAACGCAGTGGGAGGGTCGGCACGAGCAAGTTCATCCTTAATCAGTGGAGATAACCCTTTCGAAAAATAGATTTTTTGGCGGAACTGTCCCAGGTGGTATCAAGGGCCCATCTCCTGAAATCCAAGGCATATTCAGCTACCAAGTGCTTACCTTGGCGCAAAGCTAACATGGCTGCTTCAGCTGTTGCACCTCGATTGGGGTCATCAAACACCTGCCCCATGGCTGAAATAAAATCATCAAGGTGATTCAAACAATCATCCTCAGTCTCAATCAGAGGGTTTGCCCACATTAAAGCCTTGTTGGTAAGCAACATAATTATAGTAAGCACCTTAGATCGTTCAGTGGGAAATTGTGAAGCATGTGCAGAAAAAAAAAAGATTGCATTGATTAATAAATCCCCTGAATTTCTCACGTTCACCGCCAAAACGAAAAGGGGGCAACTTGGGAATCCCAGCACTCGGGGCTACGGCAGGAGCCTGGACTCGCCCCTCTAGAACCTCAATCCTGGCTCGCAAATCCTGGGTAGTCTGTCCAACCACTTGCAAATTGTGATTATTGAGGTCCTGTAGATTTGTAAAACGGGTTTTATATTCTGCAAATCTGCAAGGATGTTATCAGTCACTCCGCAAAGTTCCTTTATGCGGGCCTCCATTTTCCAGATCTTTTAAGACAGGATTACTGGAAGAAGAGGAGAGAAAAAAAACAATAGTGTTCACCTGTGGCAACACTGCAGAGAGAAAAAAAAATTAAGGGAACTGCTCACCTGGAATGGTTGTGAGAAGTCACAACCACTATCATCACAGAAAGTTTCAACCAGACATCTGATATCCAGAGTTACAGCAGACAAAAAAGAGAAAAGAAAGGAAAAAAAAAAACAATAGTGTTTACCTGTGGTAACACTGCAAAAAGAAAAACTTAAGGGAATTGCTCACCTGGAATGGTTGTGAGAAGTCACAACCACTGTCATCACAGAAAGTACAACCGGACGTCTGATATCCACAGTACAGCAGACACAGCCTTCCAGACCCAGCAGACACTAACGTTTTGGCTTCAGAATCTTGTAATGTATGTAGTACAGTTCATATAGCGTCTTGTGCTTGGGTGCGATGAAAACACAGGAGTCACAGGTTTGATATAGAAAAGTCCTGTATTACTTCATACAAGTTGGCAGAAATAGTCACACAGTTTGCAGACACAGAAACAGGAGACACAGCAGGCCAGAGTAATCCAAGCTCAGCAATCACTCTCCAATACAGATTCAGGATCTTCTTCTCTGTTACCGTAAGTCCATGCAAACGTGGGTCTTTCAAAGAGCAGGGTTCAGAGTCCACAGTGCTTCAGAGTTCCTCAGTAGGAATAGCTGGAGTACAAGGTCCAAGGCTTACAGGAGTCAAGTCACAGGTTCACTGCAGGCTAGATTCTGAAGCACTGATTGCTCAGCTGTGGCTGCTTAAGAAGCAAAGGAGAGAATCAGGGCGGGAACATGCAAGCTGGAAACTCCATTTTGACTGAGGGCAAGATAGCTGCAGCAAGACAGAAAGTAAAATGGCTGACGAACAAACTGAGTTTCAGGAATATATACATAGAACCTTACACAGGGTGGCACATGTTAAGGAGCTGAAACTCCTAAACCCTTCATCCAATTTTAATGTGGATACCCTCAAATGAAAGCTGAAAGTCTGAACTTCAACTGCATCTGATTTGTTTTGTTTCAAATTCATTGTGGTAATGTCTAGAACCAAAATTAGATAAATGTTGTCTCTGTCCAAATATTTATGGACCTAACTGTACATGGCTCCTCTCCCACCTTCCCATCCTTGTATTCATGGCTCTGCTCCCACCCTCCCATCCTTGTATGCATGGCTCCGCTCCCACCCTACCATCCTTGTATACATGGCTCCCCTGTCCAATCCTTGTATACATGGCTCCGCTCCTACCCTCCCATCCTTGTATGCATCGCTCCGCTCCCACCCTCCCATCCTTGTATACATGGCTCCCACCCTCCCATCCGGTATACATTGCTCCGCTGGGCTCCCATGTCCTCCCCATCATACTTACCCTGACACCGTCGCTGCACGTCCCTGCATCTCTATCTGGGAGCGTCATCTGCTTCCTGTGCGGAGCGGTCACGTGGTACCGCTCATTAAGGTCATGAATATGGACTCCACGCCTATAGGAGTGGAGTCGCGTCCATATTCATGACCTTAATGAGCGGTACTACGTGACCGCTCAGCACAGGATGAAGCTGCCGCGCCGGGACAGGGATGCAGGGACGGAAGGTGAGTATTGCTGTCTTCTGGAAGCCGACGGCTGTAGCTATTAGCTATCACTACAGTGCTACAGCTGCCGGCTCCCCGTGTATCCAGCATTCTGAGCCGGCTCCGTGTACCGGCAACATATCTGCAACGGCCTGGTCCTAGGCCGCGGATCGGTGGTTGGGGACCCCTGCTATGGACGATAGGTGTTTTGTGCGACCAAACTGGGACTAGCTCAGCCATGTCCAAATAGCTAAGGTCTGTATAGTTTAGTTAGTGCCTGGACAAGGCTAGCGATTTATGTTTATGATTTTGTCTTCAGTACTGTGCAACCACTATTCTGTTTTTTTCAGATAAAAACCCTGTGGCTTTGTGTTCTAAAGGCCTCGTCACACATAGCGAGATAGTTGAAGCGTCACCGATTTTGTGACACAACAGCGACATCGCCAGCAATCTCGCTATGTGTGACACGCAGCGTCGACGGAGCCCCCGCTGCGATGTCCCTGATCGTGCTCGAACGTCCTGAGTCATTTTTTGATCGCTAGCGTCCCGCTGGCCAGCATGTATCGCTGTGTTTGACGCCCTTTGTCAACGACGAGCGACCTCGTTGGCGACTCAGAACTCTGCAACGTAGGCGTGACTTCTCTTTTGCTTTGCAACGGCCCCTCAGCTCCGATTGGTGGCTACTACTGCCACCTCGTCATAAAAGACAACGTACGCTCCCATCCATTGTTCCTGAGCCCTGTGGATACGATATACCTGCGTTGTTCCGGTGCGAGTCCCTAGTGCGACCCTGTCTGAGACGCTCCTGAGCTTTTTCGTGGATTTAACAACACCATCTGGATTTTTGCCCCATCTTGTAAGGTAGGCATTGTTTGGGATACCAAATTAGGATCCTGTTGCGTTTCCTTTTTTATATCTCTATTCTACTTTTTTTCAATTATATTTAATCATAAATCATTTCTACATTTTTTTTTTTACATAGAACATATAATGGGCAGCCATTATAGTTTTCTGGTTGTGCCCACCCCCACCATTTTTGGATGTTTGTAGCGTTTCCTTTACTAATTACATCAACTATCAATTATATGTCCAGTTATAATAATTCCGTTATTTTTTTTCTAAACTTCTCTCATCTTCACCTTTTATTTTGCAGTTTTCACATCATGAACATTGCGGAGCGTGTTGTTGTGGTTGCTGCATTGCTGCTTGAGGGAAAGCGGCAATAAGAAGAGGCACAGATGCGAGAGAGGCGTTCCAAACGAAAGCGTCGCATGTGGACCGGAGAATGGCTGGAGCAGAGGTCCAAATTCTCCCACATGCAACTTGTGAGAGAGCTTCAGGAGAAGAATCCTCATGATTTCCGCAACTACCTTCTGATGTCAGAGGAATCCTTCAAACTTTTACTGGAAAGTGTAAAGCCATTTATTCAATGGAAGGATACAAAAATGCGTGCTGCTGTCCCGGAAGACGAAAGATTGGCAGTCACGCTGCGATTCCTGGCCACCGGATGCTAACTGCAAGACTTACAATATTCATCAGCTGTTTCAAGGTCCCTGCTCAGCGTTTTAATTCCGGGGACGTGTAATGCGATTGTCCGCAGTCTACGGAGCTACATGCCACTTCCCAAAATGGAGGCGGAGTGGAAAAAAATTGCATCAAATTTTGAGCAGATTTGGCAGTTCCCTAACTGGTGGGGCTTTGGACGGGAAACATGCGGATCACTCAACCACCGAACAGCAGATGCTATTTTTATAATTATAAGGGCTATTTCAGCGCCATCATGATGGCCCTTGTTAACGCCAATTATGAATTTATAAATGTTGATGTTGGCATGAACGGCAGGGTTTCTGATGGTGGTGTTTTAGAGCACACAATCTTTGGAGAGCGATTGAACAACGGTGACTTGCACTTGCCTCCCAACTCTGAGACAACAGGCAACCTTAATTTTGTGGGCTATGAAGCCTTCCCACTTCATGCCAATCTTCTCAAACCGTACCCCCAAAAACGTCTTACGGAGGAAAGGTGAATTTTTAATTACTGGTTGTTAAGGGCACGACGGGTTGTAGAAAATGCCTTTGGCATCATGGCCAACCGCTTCAGAGTTTTCCACACGCCAATTAACCTGAAGCTTGAATCTATAGACTCTGTGGTTTTGGCCTGTTGCGTGCTGCACAACTTCCTTCGGCGGCGCGATGCAATTGCGTACAGTCCGCCTGGCTTCGTGGACTCTGACAACCTAAGTAATGGTGAAGTGGTGCTCGGTGACTGGCATGCAAATGATCCCGCAATTGCAATTGCAGGACTTCAACCAGTCGTACACGGCAGAACCAAGGATGCTGCGAAGGCCTGCTGAGACAACTACAGCCAATATTTTAACGGGCCTGGTGCTGTTACTTGGCAGCATCAGATCTAGTGGGCTACAGACCACATTTTTACAATTTTTTTTTTCATTATCTGTAATGATTTCTCTAATAAACTTTACGTTTTACTGCACATAAGCTTTGTCATTCTTTTACAAAATTGGGCCCGTGCACACAGCGGTCCGCTATGCGCATACATGTAGCAGCCACATTGATTTTAAGGTCTGTGCGGGGCTCATTGGGCTGGCGGGAGTGATGGGAGTACCAGCAGTGATTGAGTGCTGGTCTATCTATGACCATAGACACTGTATTGAGGAAGCGACGCTTTGCGATCGCAGTTGCGTCTCCGATCAGGGTGCTTCCATTCGAGGACGCATTATCGTCCTGAATGGGGTCGAACGTACATCATGACGTCACGATGCTGTGGTGGGCGTCGTTGATGCGGCGTTGCTTTCATATTAGCAAATTTGGCGGCTAGGCAGCGTTCTGCTCCATGGGGAGAGGCTGAGGTACGTTAACTTGTTTCCCAAAGTGATGCACGGGACTATGAGTGTCATCTTTATCATGCACATCCCATGCATCACAAGAAGGCAGTCCTGCAAAGGACGATTTGGGATACAGCGGACCGCTACCCAATTCAGGAAAAAGCTGGCGGACCTGCGCTACCGTTCAAGAGAGCAGATCGCCAGCATACGTGCACAAATTCAAAGGCGTCGTGAGTGTTGTTGAGCGGATCTGGAGAGGTTATGTTTTGTTGGATATCTACCTATAGCTATGGAAATATCTATAGATATATCAATGTACCCGCAGTGATGGAGTTACAGGTAGTGATGGGAGTACCAGAATTTTTTTTTTTGGGTTTCCTGTTATCAGGCCATACTGGTTGAAAGGAAAAGGCCTTTTTTATTCTCATTTACTGTTAGGGCCACACAGGACCAACTAAAACCGGCCCTGCTGATATTCTAAAAAAATTTAACCAACTCAATTATATCAATTTTTTTTTTCCGTCACAAGGACCACCATCTCCACCGACACAAGCTTCACCACCAGCACCGCCATCTCCTACCACGGCAATCCCTTTGCCTGAAAACCCATCTCCAGATTGTACCCCGCGTCCATCTTCCTCCACCGGGATAGTGTCTCCAGCGTCACTCCGTGACATTGGTGCAGGCTCGCCTTCTGGTAATTTAAGCACATAATATAAGATCCCTACAAGTTTGAAAACATTGTTGGGTCTTAGGTCAAGGGCTGTCGTGTAATATTAATTTTTGTGTTTCCCTAGCCGGTGGTGTCACAGGATCCGGGTGGGCTTTAAGCGCCTCCTCTGATGAAGCGCAGTCGCCCCAAAACCGTAAGTGTTAAACAAGAAACATGTAACTTAAGATGTTGCAACAGAATTTCCTGGTTAACGTTTACCATCCCCTCCACAGAAATCCCCACCGCACAGGACCTGTTGGCATCAAACAGGCAGATGATGGCAGCGATGGCCGCGGCTATGCATGAACATGGAGTGAAGCTGGAGAGGTTCGTGGCTGGCCTCCAACAGGGGGGCAGCCAATAATATTTTTGTTATATTTTGGTTATATGTTTGTTATTATTTAAAAAAAATATATATATACATGTTTTATATATATTTACTATATATATATTGTGAGACAGTGAAGGAATATGTGGTGAATGAGGTGTATATTTCACCTAAGTACCTTGCTGACTGGTATGAGCGAAATGTGTGGCTTTGTAAACCTGGTGGTAAAGAAAGGTCACTACACCTGCCATTCAGTACACGCTTGCAGCTCAGACCTGAATCCACTCAGGTGTTGATTAGGAAGCCAGAAGTAGGTGCTTGGGAGCACAGTCAGAGAGCTCATTCAGTCTGGACAAGGGGTCCAGGCACAGAAGGTGTCTCCAAGAGTGTGGGAGCTGCCTTAGCCCGGACACAGGGAGGTGTCCCGGCACAAAAAAGCAGTCTCTAAGAGTGTGAGCTATCTCAGTCTGGGTGCAGGAAGTACCCCGGACACAGGAGTAGTCGCAGTGAGAATCCGTGCGAATAGCGACTGAATAGGAGGTGACCTCTCTCAAGTCTGGACATTGGAGTTGCCTTCGGACATAAAGAGGAGTGTCTGTGAAACTCCATACTGGTAACATATATCATATGTGTTGTTTTGGGCACAGACTGGTAGAGTCTGGGTCCCGGATAGAGAGGGCCATCTATCTAAGTGTAATTAGTGGCTAGACAAGCCCAGGTCTTTTGTTTATGCTTTGTTTTTATCTGTGTGCTGTGGACTTTAATAAAACTGGTTGCGGCCAGTTTTCACCAAACTGCTGTCTGAATGAACTGTTTCTGTGCCATTCTGTCTACCCAGACAGCGATCCTAGAGCTAAATACCCCTGGAAATGTTACAATTGGCGGAGAATGCTGGGGCAGCGCAGTGCCTGATACAGTTAGTGCTGGAGTGTGTATGCAGCACAGTGGCGAGAGACAGCATTAGGCCGGTGTCACACACAACCACAAAAAATCGGTCCGTTTTAGACGGTCGACAATCGGATCAAAATAAAAACATCACACATCCTTCTGGCATCCGATTTTCCTTCAAAGATGCGATTTAATCGCATGTGTGTGTACCTTGTAACATCCGATTTTCATCCGACTTGCGAGATTTTCTCGCAGGCTTGCAAAACTGACATATAATGGATACAAAAGAATAGTATTTAAATGCCAAAAGAAAGAATAGATATATACACATAGAGCACATATATATATATATATATATATATATATATATATATATATGTCATTGTGACATGTATATATACATATATTTATAGTTCTTACACTTCTACATACTGTAATAGCCGCTAATTCAATTGCCGGCTTCAGTGAAATCACAGAAGCCGACATGAAATGATACATTGTTTCCACACATTTAACCATGTAATTTCATATATTTTTTTATATGTTTGAAACATACAATTACATGAGTATATGTGTGCTAAATTTCAGACATGTAGGGGTTAATTAAAGGTGTAAATTCGTTGAAAAAAAATGCGTGGGCTCCCGCTGTATTTTCTCCACCAGACAGACAAAGCAAAGCGAGTGGGGGCAGATAATAATAGCCTAGGGAGGGTACATTTTTTTTGTGCCCCCCCTGGCTACTAACATCTGCCCCCAGACACCCCAGAAAGGGCAAATCTTTAATTAGATTCGCCCTTTCTGGCACTTTGCCCGTCTATTCCCATTGCCCTGTAGCGGTGGCGAATGGGTTAATAAGGGGTTAAAATGACCTTGCAATTGAAAGGTCACTTTAAGCCAGGTTAATAATTGATAGCTGTCAATTAGACAACTATCAATTATTAATCCTATTGTATGAAAGAAAAATCAAACACACACAGTTTAATAAAAAATAAGTTTAATGAAATAATCACACAGTTTTTGACCATATTTTATTTTCCTGCTAAAACCATTTCCTGTAATAAAAATAAAATAAACAAGCAAAATTATACTTACCAATCCGATGTACAGTCAGGTCCCACGCTGTAATCCATCAGAAAGGGTTAACAGGTTACAGGTCGCAGAGAGCTAATAATGCTGTCTCAGACCTGTATTCCCCTGAATGAATAAGTTCCTCTCCCAGCGAAAGTAGAGGAATAGATTCATGAATGGAGCTTAATTGATTTATTGGCAATTTAACTGTAGTGACCTGACCTAAAGGGAAAGTGGACACAATCAATTAAGCTTCATTCATGAAACACATCCTCTCCTGTCGCCAGGAGAGGAACTTATTCATTCATGAGCTTTGAGCTGAGCATGCAGGATTACTTGCAGTGCTTGGCTCAAAGCTAGTTAACCCTTTGTGAAGGATTACAGTGTGGGACGTGACAGATCGGCGGAATAGGTAAGAATAATGTTGTTTTATTTCTTTTTCTTTATTTTAGGAGATCAATGGCTTCGCACGGATTAAGTGTAAAATAAAATATGGTCAAAAAAATGTGTTTTTATTTCATTAAAATTATTTATTCTTAAAGTGTGTGTGTTTTTTTATTTACTTCAATAGGATTAATAATTGATAGTTGTCTAATTGACAGCTATCAATTATTAACCTGCCTTAAGGTCACCTTTCAATAGCAAGGTGACAGTAAGGTGAGATTAACCCATTCGCCACCGCTACAGGGCAATGGGAATAGACGGGCAAAGTGCCAGAAAGGGCGAATCTAATTATAGATTTGCCCTTTCTGGGGTGTCTGGGGGCAGATGTTAGTAGCCAGGGGGGGCACAAAAAAAATGTACCCTCCCTAGGCTATTATTATCTGCCCCCACTCGCTTTGCTTTGTCTGTCTGGTGGAGAAAATACAGCGGGAGCCCACGCATTTTTTTTCAACGAAATTACACCTTTAATTAACCCCTACATGTCTGAAATTTTGCACAAATACACTCATGTAATTGTATGTTTCAAACATATATAAAAATACATGAAATTACATGGTTAAATGTGTGGAAACAATGTATCATTTCATGTCGGCTTCTGTGATTTCACAAAACCCGGCAATTGAATTAGCGGCTATTACAGTATGTAGAAGTCTAGGAACTATATATATATATATATATATATATATATATATATATATATATATATATATACATGTCACAATTACATATATATATATATATATATATATATATATATATATATATATATATATATATGTGTTCTATGTGTATATATCTATTCTTTCTAGTCTTTATTAAAGCTGTCAGTGTGATTTTACAGTATAGCCGGGGATGAATTGCCGGCTTTTCTAAAGGACACCGATGCGATTTCATCGCAAGTCACACAGTGTGGTCCGTTTGTAATCAGATTTTTCATCGCTCCCATAGACTTGCATTGGCGATTGTCGACCGACAATCGGTGACAATCGCAGCATGCTGCGATTGTACACGGACGTTTAAAACGGACCACAAAAAATCTGATACTGGGAGCTGCTCCATAGATTAACATAGGTCCGACTGCAATGCGATTTTTCATCGCATTGCAGTCGTCCGATTCTGTCGCCAGTGTGACGCCGGCCTTAAAGGTGAAGTCTATTGAAATAGCAGCAGAAAAAAAAAAAAAGTGTGTGTCAGCAGAAACGTCTGTTTGGAGCAGTCTTGGAGAGACAGTGGCCCTGATAGGGTCTGCAGAAAGAAAATGTATGCACAGCAAAGCTGAACTTGTTGTGAAAATGACTGTGGAATGTGCAGCAGCAAAAGAAAAGTTTGTGGAGCAGTCTTAAAGAGACAGTAGCCCTAATAGACTTTGCAAAGGAAAAAAAAAAAAAAAAAAAGTGTTTGCACAGCAAGGCTGAATTTTTCTGTGGAAAAAAAAAAAAAAAAAAAAGCTGTGTAGTGTGTATGTCTTGAGTGAAGACTACAGTTGTGAAGACAGAGAAGTCTGACAGCATGGATGACAGCATGGAGGCGCTGTTTGAACAAATGGCGCAAGTTAATGTGCAACATAAGACTGCTGTGATTGAGACAGATGAGTCCGGCAGTATGGAGGAGCTCATTGAGTACCTGGTGCAGGCCCAGCGAAGCATGCAGCAGAGCATGGAGCAGCAGCGCCTGCAGCACCAGCAGCGCATGCAGCAGGCCCAGCAGCAATTCCTGCAGCAGCAGGAGAATAACCAGTTATTTGTTGAGCAGATGACAGCACCAAAAAAGGATTTCGGTGCCGCGTCCCGAAGTAATGTTGTGAAGGCACCGGCGTTGTCCGCTATAAAGAAGGCGGTAAGACGGTCCTTGAGAAAAATGACACCTCGTGATGATGTGGAGGTATATCTTACTAGGTTTGAGAGACTGGCAGAGAAGGAGAATCTGCCACTATCTGAATGGGCCATGGCGGTCGTACCCTATCTGATTGGGGAACCCCAAAAAGTCTGGGCTGACCTGAGCAAGCAGGACAGCGAAGACTATGCCAAGTTGAAAGCGGCGATTCTTACCCGGCTGGGTGTTACGGTGACAGCCCGTGCCAGGGGAGTTCGTGACTGGAGATACAGTTGGGAGTCTGCAGTCAGCAGGCCTGATTATGGAGTTGAAAAGGTGATAGTGGACCGCTACACCCAAGCACGTCCTCCTGAGGTACAGCCGTCTGAGAGGTCGTCACTTCGGAGTTCCCGGACGCTGAACTCTCGCGGTAAGAGCGTTCCAGCTGTTGGGGACATGGGGTATGCTGATAAGCGGGTTCAGGCCCGAGGGGACATGTGGGTGGGAGAGTGTGATGGACAGTGTTGGAGCTGGCGTGAAATTGCAGCCAACTGTCCAATAGAGGGGGAGCCTATGTGTTGTGATGTTGGCAGATCCCTCTCTCCCTGCGCAGAGCCTGTGTGTGTGTCCACCTCAGCCGAAGAGACTGGACCACAGGGGTCCCCGGTGGTTGTAAGTGACTGCCCAGCACAGGCCCTCTTGGACTCAGAGAGTCCAGTGACTTCCGTATGTGACAGCCTGAGTGATAGGGACTTCATCCCTGATAAGCACCTGAGTGTGGTGTACATCCATGAAGACACCAAAGTCTACCCAGAGACTGCCGTGGACTTGGTCCCCAAACTCGGGGAGGTTTCATATGAAGTGGGGGTAGTGAAGACCTGGTGCACCCCGTTATATTGGGTAATGACTTTCCCCGGTCTAAGGATCTCTGGAGGAAAAATGTTTCTGATGGACAGTGTGATGAAGCTCCTACTGAGGGTGCGCAGTCCCGAGGGGCGGAACACAATGCTAGTGGGCCGTTAAACTTATATGATAATGATGATGACCATGATAATATTGATAATGATAATGATGATCATGATAATGATGATGACCATGATGAGGATGCTGATATTGATAATGATGATAATGCTAATCATAATAGTGATGATACTGATGATGACCGTGATAAAGATGACATTTCTTTGCAGGTGATGTTGGGAGACGAGGATGGTGGTTCTCGGGAACCGAGTGTCCCTGACCTGCCTGGCTCCTGTGACAATTTTGGGAGTGAGCCGGTGCGAGACCCCACTCTTAAAACGGCACAGGAAAATGTAATTGTTCTGAATGAGGTTCCCCAAGAGCCTGGCTCTGAGGAGAGGTTTCCTCATGCTGCCATGAACAATAACCTATTGTATAGGGACACTGAAGTCCAGGGAGAGGTCGTAAGTCAGCTCCTGGTATCTGAGCTATATGGAAGTATAGTGCTGGGGTTATCACATAGTCACATACTTGAGGGACCACCTGAGGGAAACCAGGGACCAGATGGTGAAGTTAATGTTGTGGATGACATGTTAACTAAGGTTCCAGATCAAGATGTGAATGAGAATGAATTGTATAACCCTGACAGTGAGCCGGATGTGAATGAAAATGAAGTGTCTAACCCTGGAAGTGAGCCAGATGTGGCTGAGAAAAGGGGGTCAGACAGGGATAGTGGTGGTGATAGTGAGTCATCTGATGACAATAAAGCAACCAGTGCAAGTGAGGAAGGCATGGTAGCAGAGGAGATTGAGAGTCCTGAGAGGAAGGCTGAGGCTGACCTTGCAGTCGGACGGAGGATGGCATCTGAAGATGTTGTACCGTTGGCCGGTTCCCTGGCGAAGACTAAGGTGAAAGACCGGACTCTGAAACTGAACACAGCACAAGTGGATGCTGTTGAAAATGAGAAGTTATCAATGTATGGTGTGGATCTGCATCAGGCCAAGGACTCGGAAGGTGATGCTGCAGAGGTGGAGAAAGCCATGGAAGTGGTGGACACCAGGCCAGGTGCCTCACCAGAGGCTGATGTCTCAAGTGAAGCTGTGAGGAACAAGACTGAAGATGTGGGGAATGACTCTGCCCCGGAATATGTTTCTGCCGGAGACAGCGGCGTGGACGGTGTACTGTCCGGATCCATGGCTGCGACTCGCGAAGCTCGGGCCGGAAGTTCGGCGCCCGGTGCGCCATCGGAGTTCCCGAGCGACCCAAAGGATCTGGATAAATCCCAAGATGAGATTTTGAGACCTCGGGTTGGCCTTGGTGAGCTCAGGCGCATTTTCATGGAGTCTACACTTGAACCACGTCCCAGTGAGTGGGAGGGGCGATGTGTCGCTCCGTTGCCGCTGCAGATACACGGGAGCTCAGATGGGATGCAGAACGTGGTGGAAAAGAAGACTGATGGTAGGGCTTCTGAGCATGTCCTACCAGAAGAGCCTGAAGAAAGGGCCGAAGACGTAAAGGACGTCCAACAACTACAGGAGAAGATGCGTAGCCATGAGGATCTCCTGGAGAAAGAAGTAAGAGCTCTGAGTCTTATGCAAAGTGAGCCTGTACCAGAAGAGGATAAATTATGTGTACCGACCAAGAAAAATGATCAGCTCCCTCTACAGTGCCAATCGTTTGAACAGTGTGGCTCGGAATGGTCAGAGACCATGACAGAGGCGCTTGGGTTCTGTGAGGTAGAATTTATGAATCAACTGATATTTAAGAAAGTAGATGTGCTAAAGAAAGTTCAGGGGGAATTAGAGAAAACCCCTATACCTCCTGTGACAGTGGGTGACACAGGGTCAGTGCCCCAAAAACAGGAGGTACGAAAGTTTCTGAGGAAGAATCAGCAGAGCTGTTCTGACGTGCCTGGTCGTATTATCTGGTGAGCCACTATACCGAGACTGAGGCTGGCACTAAAGTCAAGATGAAACCGTGCAGGATACCCGAGGCCCGCAGAGAGTATAGGCCTGGGAGGGTACAGGGTAGTGCGGATGCTTCAGATGAAGAGAAAACTGATGTTGGCTATGACAGTGGTGAGGATGAAGCTGATGAGGGCCATGACTGGTCCAGAGTTCACTGTCTCTGTTGGATTGTTGACCAGCCCTCCGGTCTGGATGACCAGCCCTCCGGTCTGGAGAAGAGGGAGGGGATATGTGAGACAGTGAAGGAATATGTGGTGAATGAGGTGTATATTTCACCTAAGTACCTTGCTGACTGGTATGAGCGAAATGTGTGGCTTTGTAAACCTGGTGGTAAAGAAAGGTCACTACACCTGCCATTCAGTACACGCTTGCAGCTCAGACCTGAATCCACTCAGGTGTTGATTAGGAAGCCAGAAGTAGGTGCTTGGGAGCACAGTCAGAGAGCTCATTCAGTCTGGACAAGGGGTCCAGGCACAGAAGGTGTCTCCAAGAGTGTGGGAGCTGCCTTAGC
The DNA here is from genome assembly GCA_033576555.1 of Oophaga sylvatica. NCBI lineage: Eukaryota > Metazoa > Chordata > Amphibia > Anura > Dendrobatidae > Oophaga > Oophaga sylvatica. Next base: position 398,726,099 of record JARQOD010000006.1, on the reverse strand, counting down.
CCGGACACAGGGAGGTGTCCCGGCACAAAAAAGCAGTCTCTAAGAGTGTGAGCTATCTCAGTCTGGGTGCAGGAAGTACCCCGGACACAGGAGTAGTCGCAGTGAGAATCCGTGCGAATAGCGACTGAATAGGAGGTGACCTCTCTCAAGTCTGGACATTGGAGTTGCCTTCGGACATAAAGAGGAGTGTCTGTGAAACTCCATACTGGTAACATATATCATATGTGTTGTTTTGGGCACAGACTGGTAGAGTCTGGGTCCCGGATAGAGAGGGCCATCTATCTAAGTGTAATTAGAGGCTAGACAAGCCCAGGTCTTTTGTTTATGCTTTGTTTTTATCTGTGTGCTGTGGACTTATAAACTGGTTGCGGCCAGTTTCACCAAAACTGCTGTCTGAATCAATGTTTCTGTGCCATTCTGTTTACCAGAACAGCGATCCTAGAGCTAAATACCTGGAAATGTTACAATATAAAAAAGAGACAGTTATAGTTTACAACCGCTGCAGTGTCAACTTATTTCAAAACCTAAAATCAAACAATGAAAACAAACGAAAGAAAACCCCATAAAATAAACATTGTAATAACACTTTTTCAAAATTTAAAAAAAATAATAAACTAAAAAATTAAAAACACACCCATTATATCTGGGCATCTTGAGCTTGAGTACCGCCCTGATGGCGGACCTGACCTGCCCTCAACCCATCCCATTATCCCGGCTTAGTAGGACAGCAAATAAGTATGCAGAATTGATTAAAGCAGACAACAATGTTTAATAAAAATAAAATTTTTATTACAGGAAACAATATGTAAAAATCTAATAAACACAACCTGAAAAAAGTAAACTATAAAGTAAAGAAAACATACAATCACAACTGCTGGTAATATGGGTCTGAGTCATGTAAGTGTTGCCTTGGAGGTGTAGAATAAAAATTCTGGGGGGGCCAAGGTTATGGTTTTGCGGAGTTTCTATCCCCCTCCTCGTAGAGCTCTCAAGAGGCTCTTGTGTCTGTGCCCAGGAGTAAAGCGGATACGGATTTCTCTCTACGACTGCAGACGTGTCACTGAGTTTTCCTGTTGCCGCTTTGCTTAAAGCCTCCAGAATAACGCGTTCCGCATGTACCCTTTGGGTTTCATCCAGTGTCCTCATTTTCTCATTTACATACATTGCAAATCCGCTAACTTCCGGTTGGTTCTGCTGCGTAGTTAAAATTTTTTTGGCCAGTTGTATGAACTCAGGCGTAGCAGAGGTGGGGGCCTTTCTTTTGCGACCGGAAGAGTTTAGTTGCTGAGGTATCGATGTGGGTGATGGTTCTTGAGTATCCTCCTCTACGATTATTGCGGTACTGGCGATGTCTGGAGTGACAGAAGTCGACGTTGCTTCATCGTGCTCCTGCGTCAACAGAAAATGCATGTTAAAGCCAAAACCAAAAGTTATTGTTCAGCAGACAACACCCAAATAATGCGTTTGCATTGGATATCATGAGCAGCAGTTACAAGCGTTCACGTTAACTGGAAATTAATGTGAGGACGGGACTAGTACTACAGGATATGAAATGACATTCAACAGTAGAAAAATTAGTGGGCCTAAACAGGTAAAGGAGTATACGTATCTGTACAGGAAGGGATAACTTTTGTCATCTGAAAAATTAATCATGTAAAACCAAAGTTACTATTTTCTATTCAACTATGCCATGTACATACAACATTACAATGCTATTTAGAGGGAATCAAATAAGGTACTTATATCTCCAACAGGGGATTCAGGCAGGATCGCCGGCTCTTCTGACAAAATCGCTGTCATTGGGCGTGGCATCTCCTGGTCCCTGGTAAAGGCCATCAAATCGAAGTACCAAAGTTTTGGTACATACACCTCATCAGTTCCGGCCCCAGACTTTCTTGTTTTCTCCACTTTATTCAGTTCCTTTTTATATACTGTGCGGAGGGCCTGAATTTTTTTTTTTAACCAATGCCTCATCCACCGGCTCAGTTGGATTGTGCAGTTTGTAGAGGTCTACAAGCTGCTCATACGCTTCTTTATTTTTTTTATACTTGTTACTGTAGTCTGCAGATTTAATTTTCCACAGACAGGGCAGGGAGCGATACTTGTCAATGAATTCTTGTTTATCGGACATCTGAAAAAAAAAAGCAAACAGTGAGAACTGCCCAATAAAAGTAACAATTTTTACATTTCAAACTAGAATGGCTGCCCATGCAAAAAAAAAGTATGCACACAGATAGAAGCCAAGCAGCCCGCCATTAGCTTGTAAGTGTTTACACATGAACTCAATGCATAATAGAGTTATGATTTAATATAATAGATAGCTGACCAATGCAAGGAAACGCTACAAAACGCTACAAAGATCCTAAAATGCCGGCGGCGGGCGCGGCAGGAAAACTACAATGGCTGTCCATGCCAAAGCGTATGTACACAGATAGAAGCCAAGCAGCCCTCCATTAGCTTTCAAGTGTAAAAGCATAACCACAATGTAGAATTGAGTTCACATAAAATATAGAATAATAGCTGACCTATGAATGGAAACGCTACATAGATCCTAAAATGGCGGAGGTGGGCGCGGCAGGAAAACTAAAATGGCTATGTAAAAGCATGAAAAAAGAAGCCCTCCATTAGATTTCAAGTGTAAAAGCATTGAAAAAGGAGAATATAGTTAAGATTAAATATAATTGATAGCTGACCTACAAATGTTAACGCAGCCATGATCCAAAAATGGCAGTGGTGGGCGCGGCAGGAAAACTAAAATGGCTATGTAAAAGCATAAAAGAAAATGTAGAATCAAATTAAGATTATATATAAACAATAGCTGACCTCTAAATGGAAACGCTACAAAGATCCTACAATGGCGGGCGCGCAGGAAAAATAAAATGCTCATGGCAAAACGTATGTACACACATAGAAGCCAAGCAGCCCCCATTTGCTTTCAAGTGAAAAGGCTTAAAAAAAAATGTAGAATAGAGACAGAAAAAAAAAAACGCAACAAAGATGCTATTATGAGACCCCAAACAATGCCTACCTTGCAAGATGGAGCAAAAATCCAAAGGTGTTGGAATATACACGAAATGGCGCAGTAGCGTCTCAGACAGGGTCGTTGAGGCAAGCACGCAGGTAAAAGACACGTAGAACCACTAGTGATTCGCACTGGAACTCTGCAGAAATACTGTATATAGTACATCCACAGCGCTCGGGAGCAGATGGATGGGGGAGGTAAAACGTTGTCTTTTATGCCGAGGTCGCAGAATGCCACGAGCAGTGGGCGGGAAAGTACGCTTAAGCACACTATCGAGGCTGAATCGTCACAATAGTGCTGTGTGACAAGGTCACGAGCGAGATCGTAACAGATCGTGATGTGTGCTCGTTGAGATCGCTGTTGGCAGTACTAACGACAGGTGACGCAACAGATCTTGCAGGTCGTATCGTGTCGGACGTGGTGCGTCGCTATATGTGACGGGGCTTTAGATGCACAGAGAGTAAATCTACAATCCATAAAAAAATATTTAGACTTGAGGTCTCAGTGGTTGATACCTTAATGGCTAACTGAAAAGATGGTAACAATTGCAAGCTTCGAGACTCCGTCCTCATCAGCAAGATTACAAAATCGAAGAATCACATTATACACACAGGACCGAATAATGCAATAGGTAGACAAGTGATGTGAAGCGAACTGTCATATGGCAGAGGATGAACATAATTGATGTTCATAGTAGAGAGGTTTTACCTTGATTGGTCTGTTTGTGTTTTGATGCCCTAGAGGTCAGAGACGCAGATTCCTTAATGTTAGATGCATGATCGTGACAGTCATTCCAGCTAAGTGTCAAGGTCATCATAGTTGTTTCCAAACTTATGATGACCTTGACACTTAGTGCGGATGACGTGTCACATGGATCATGTATCTATATCAATTAGGAACTGGTCTCTGACCTCTAGGGCATCAAAACACCGACCAATCAGGGTATAACTTCTTATCTATGTCTTTCAATATTTGTCATTCTCTGCCAAGACATTCTGCTTCACGTCATGTCTACTAGTCCTTTCTGGCCTCTGTATATAATATGTGATCTTCAGTTTTGTTAGTCTTGCCTGATGAGAGACCTGTAGTCGAAGCTGCATTTGTTACCATTTTCAGTTAGCCATTAAGGTATCAACCTGAGCTCAATTAAATATTTTCTACTACTGCACCGTACAAATACAATCTTTCCTATATAAATCCTAAAATCTAAGATATGAATATATTTACACAAACTTTTTTTTTTAATTTTTAATTTCCTAAATGTACAGTTAAGTAACGTTTTAAATAATGTTCATTGAAAAAAAAAATCTCCCATTTTGCTGTTGCAGCGTCTGTAAGTCCATTAATTTGCGGTGAAGCAGGTGTATAACCCGCTCATCGTGGGAACAGGTGCACAGACTCGACATGGCAACAGCAAAGAAAAAAGTGCATGCTACGACTAAGACTATACTATGTGCTAGAAAGGTGTCAGAATTGTTTTTCTGTTCCATGTGTTGGATATTTTATATTTTTATATGAAAATAAAGTGTTTTAATACTTTCCAATTCTCCAGGAGTGCTGTACTTTCTCCATTTCCTTTAATTAGATACTTCCTTTTGTGGGGGAAAAAAAGAAGAATTGACAAATCAGAGGTCTGACCCCTCTCTCCACGCCCCCACCGTTTTCTCCGTATTAGAGCTCGTTCACAAGACCATATTTTCGGTTTGATGTGGTCTGTACAAAAAAAAGAAAACCGGACCTGGCCAATGTTATTCAATAGGGCAGTGCAGATGAGCGATTTCTTTTCACTGACCAATTGCAACATTCACTTGATTCTTCCATGAATGGGATGAGACTCACCCATTTGAGTCTATGGGTGCGCCAGAAAAACAAATACCACATGCGTATAACATTTGATTTTTACTGGATACATTGTAATTCTGTAACAGGAAACTGTAAGTGGTCTTGTAAATGATTAATAGCTGCTGCTGTAAAAACACAGATTGCATAAGGATATATATTATTGTGTTTTGTATGTATATATATATATATATATATATATATATATATAGTAATATATAATACAGTACAGACCAAAAGTTTGGACACACCTCATTCAAAGATTTTTCTGTATTTTCATGACTATGAAAATTGTAGAATCACACTGAAGGCATCAAAACTATGAATTAACACATTTATTTTGAATAAATCCCCAACAGTGTCACCAGCAAAGCACCCCCACACCATCACACCTCCTCCTCCATGCTTCACGGTGGGAACCAGGCATGTAGAATCCATCCGTTCACCTTTTCTGCGTGCAAAGCAGCAATTAAAGCAAAAGGTGGCTACTTTGAAGAACCTAGAATATAAGACATATTTTCAGTTGTTACACACTTTTTTGTAAAGTGTAATGTATAATTCCACATGTGTTAATTCATAGTTTTGATGCCTTCAGTGTGATTCTACAATTTTCATAGTAATGAAAATACAGAAAAATCATTGAATGAGAAGGTGTGTCCCCCAAAAATAAAGGGAACACTTAAACAACAGAATGTAACTCCAAGTCAATTACACTTCTGTGAAATCAACCTGTCCAGTTATGAAGCAACACCGATTGTGAATCAGTTTTTCCTGCTGTTGTGCAAATGGAACAGACAACGGGTACAAATGATCAGCAATTAGCAAGACTGCCCCTATAAAGTAGTGGTTCTGCAAGTGGGAACCACAGAACATTTCTTTGTTCTCATCATTTTTGGCTGTTGTTTTGGTCACTTTTGCATTTTGTCATTGCTCTCACCCCTAGAGGTAAGGTACAGTAGCATGAGGCTGTGTCTATAACCCACAGAAGTTGCTCAGGTAGTGCAGCTTATCCATGATGCACATCAATGCGAGTTTTGGCAAGTAGGGTAGCTATGCTTGTCAGCAGAGTGTCCAGAGCATGGAGCAGATACCAGAAGACATGGAGGGGGCCATGGGAGGGCAACAACCGAGCTGCAGGACCACTACCTCCATGTTTGGCACTGCTCCTCCTGTTCCGTTTTGCACAGGCCACTAACATCCATGTGTCTGCTCAAACTGTCAGAAGTAAACTCTATGAGGGCCTAACATCCACAAATGGGTGTTGTGCTTACAGCCCAACACTGTTCAGGGCAATTGGCATTTGCCAGTGAACACCAAGATTGGCAGATTCGACATTGGTGCCCTGTGCTCTTCATGTTCACGCTGAGCACAAGTGACAAGACAGAGTCTGGAGACTCCGTGGAGAGCGATCTGCTGCCTGCAACATCCTCTAGCATGACCGGTTTGGCAGGGGGTCAGTAATGGTGTGGGGGAGGCATTTCTTTGGAGGGCCACACAGCCCTTCATGTGCTCGCCAGAGGTACACTGACTGCCATTAGCTACCGGGATGAGATCCTCAGACCCATTGTGAGAACATATGCAGGTGCAGTGGGTCCTGGGTTCCTTCTGATGCATGACAATGCTAGGCCTCGTGGATGAAGTGTGTCAGCAGTTCCTGCATGATGAAGGCATTGATGCTACTGGCCTGCCTGTTCCCCAGACCTGAACCCAATCGAGCACATCTGGGACATGTCTCATTCCATCCAACTCCACTTTGCACCACAGAATTTTCAGGAGTTGACTGATGCTTTAATCCAGTTCTGGGAGGAGATCCCTCAGGAGAACATATGTTGCTTCATCAGGACCATGCCAAGGCATTGTAAGTCATACAGGCACATGGAGGCCACACACACTACTGAGCATCATGTCCATATTTTGAGGCATTTGCACTGAAGTTGGATCAGCCTGTAATTTGATTTTCCATTTTGATTTCGAGTATCATTCCTAATCCAGACCTCTGTGGGCAGGGGTGAACCTAGCCTCTGTGCTGCCTGAGGCGAACTGCAAAACGGCGCCCCCCAATTCGAGCGAGGAAGGTTGCGGTGCGCGCAGCGCGCCGCTGCAAATTTTAGGCCACACCCCTACCACACCCATTTCACAACTAGTCACACACCCATGTCCACGCCCCGACCACACCCATTTAGCACTGGTGATCACACTGCCTGGTACTGAGGGCAAAGTGACTGGTACTATGGGCACACTGGTACTTTGTAAAAGAAAGAACAGAGAGAGAAAAAAGAAAACAGAGAAAGGAGAGAGAGAAAGAGGGGAAAGCAAGAAAGAACAGAGAGAAAGTAGAGAGAGAAATAAATAAACAAAGAAAGGGAAAAGAAAGAACAGAGAGAGAGAAAAAAAACAAAGAGGGGAAAGAAAGAACAGAGAGAAAGAAAGAAAGAACAGAAAAAAAGAGGGGACAGAAAAAAAGAACAGAGAGAAAAAAAGAGATAGGGGAAAGAAAGAACAAAGAGAGAAAGAACAGAGAGATAGAGAGAAAGAAAGATGGGAAACAAAGAACAGAGAGAGAGAAAGAGAAATAAAGAAAACAGATAGAAAGAACAGAGAGAGAGAAAGAACAGAAAGAGAGTGGAAAGAAAGAGAAAGAAAGAACAGAGAGAAAGAAAGAACAGAGAGAAAGAAAGAACAGAGATAGAAAGAAAGAGGGGAAAGAAAGAACAGAGAGAAAGAAAAAGAACAGAGAGAGAAAGAAAGATGGGAAAGAAAAAAACTACTGAATAATGGCCCCATATACTGCTGCATACAGTAAAATGGCCCCACATGATGCTCCATACTGAATAATGGCCCCATATACTGCTGCATACAGTATAATGGCCCCACATGATGCTCCATACTGAATAATGGCCCCACATGATGATGCATACTGAATAATGGCCCCATATACTGCTGCATACAGTATAATGGCCCCACATGATGCTCCATACTGAATAATGACCCCACATAATGATGCATACAGTATAATGGCCCCACATGATGCTCCATACTGAATAATGGCCCCACATACTGCTACATACAGTATAATGGCCCCACATGATGCTCCATACTGAATAATGGCCCCATATACTGCTGCATACAGTATAATGGCCCCACATGATGCTCCATACTGAATAATGGCCCCACATACTGCTACATACAGTATAATGGCCCCACATGATGCTCCATACTGAATAATGGCCCCATATACTGCTGCATACAGTATAATGGCCCCATATGATGATGCATACTGAATAATGGCCCCACATGATGATGCATACAGTATAATGGCCCCACATGATGCTCCATACTGAATAATGGCCCCACATACTGCTACATACAGTATAATGGCCCCACATGATGCTCCATACTGAATAATGGCCCCATATACTGCTGCATACAGTATAATGGCCCCACATGATGCTCCATACTGAATAATGGCCCCATATACTGCTGCATACAGTATAATGGCCCCACATGATGCTCCATACTGAATAATGGCCCCACATAATGATGCATACAGTATAATGGCCCCACATTATGCTCCATACTGAATAATGGCCCCATATACTGCTGCATACAGTATAATGGCCCCACACGATGCTCCATACTGTATAATGGCCCCATATACTGCTGCATACAGTAAAATGGCTCCACATGATGCTCCATACTGAATAATGGCCCCATATACTGCTGCATACAGTATAATGACCCCACATGATGCTCCATACTGAATAATGGCCCCATATACTGCTGCATACAGTATAATGGCCCCACATGATGCTCCATACTGAATAATGGCCCCATATACTGCTGCATACAGTATAATGGCCCCACATGATGCTCCATACTGAATAATGGCCCCATATACTGCTGCATACAGTTTAATGGCCCCACATGATGCTCCATACTGAATAATGGCCTTGCATAAAAAAAAACTACTCACCTCTGCCCGTTCCAACGCTGATATCGCTTCCTCATCTATCACACACACACATACATACATACATACACACAGCGTCACACACACACACATACATACATACACACAGCGTCACACACACAGCAGCTTCACAGGCACAGCGGCCAGACTCAACTCTCCACGATCCGGCAGCTTCCTTCTTCTCACTTCCTCTCACACATTAAGCGGCGCTGCCGGCCGGCTGACGTCATTTTTCAGCTCCACGGCCGTGCCGCTCAATGTGAGAGGGAGCTGCAGGGAATAACTGAGGCGAGGCCGCGTGCCAGCTGAGAGGCTCTGCGTGCCCTCGCTGGCACGCGTGCCATAGGTTCGCTATCACTGACATATAGTGTCCAGAGCGGGACAGCTGGAGGGGGGGGTCAGAACTCAGATGTGACCGTGTGAGGGATTAAGGAGAGGCGGCCGGCTCCACACCAGGTGTTATGAGTTGTGCTCTGCCGCCCCCTGGCTGCCGCCGCCTGAGACAAGAGGCTCAACTCGCCTCATTATAGCGGCGCCCCTGTCTGTGGGATATTAATTTTGATTTACATTGATCATTTCTATGTTTCAATTTTCTCAACGCATTCCACTATGCAATGAATAAAGATTTGCAGCTGGAATACTTCATTCAGTTCTAGGATGTGTTATTTTAGTGTTCCCTTTATTTTTTTGAGCAGTGTATATATGATGAAAGGGTGGACATACCATTGGTACTACCTGTGCAGCCTCACAGGGACCCAAGAGGTAAGGGGGCCCATTCTTACCTCCAAAGCAGGTGGAATTGTGCATTAAGATGAGCTATTGGATTACAAAGGGCCCCTACAGTGGGCTTGGAAAGTATTCAGACCCCTTTAATAATAATAATAATAATCTTTATTTATATAGCGCCAACATATTCCGCAGCGCTTTACAGTTTAACAGTTTCAAAACACAAGTCATAGGTAACAACGTTAACAATACAATAATTAAAGCAAAATAAGCCGACCCTGCTCGTGAGAGCTTACAATCTACAATGAGGTGGGGAGATACAAAGTACAGGTGTGTATATACAATGGTGCATTTACAATGATGGTCCAGCCATCTTGAGGGAGTGAGGCATGGATGGAGATAGTGAATGGGCTACACATACACACTTAAACATAGAACGACTTTGGTTAGTGAATGTGATAGGCCACTCTGAACAAATGTGTTTTGAGGGAGCGCCTGAAACCATGCAAATTGTGGATAGTCCTAATTTCTTGGGGTAGAGCATTCCAGAGGATTGGCGCAGCGCGGGAGAAGTCTTGGAGTCGGGAGTGGGAGGTACGGATTAGTGCAGAGGTTAGTCGAAAGTCGTTTGCAGAGCGCAGCAGTCGGTTGGGCCGATAGATAGAAATAAGGGAGGAGATGTAGGGGGGTGCTGCAGTGTGGAGAGCTTTGTGGGTGAGAACCAGTACTTTGAATTGGATCCTATAATGAATGGGCAGCCAGTGTAAGGACTGGCGAAGAGCGGACGCGTCTGAGTACCGATTAGCCAGATGGATGACCCTGGCTGCTGCATTAAGGATGGACTGGAGAGGGGATAGTCGAGTAATGGGGAGGCCAAGTAATAGAGCGTTGCAGTAGTCCAGGCGGGAGTGGATCAATGCTACAGTGAGGGCTTTTGTTGTTTCCATGGTGAGAAAAGGGCGGATTCTAGAGATGTTCTTTAGGTGTAGACGGCAAGAGCGGGCAAGAGATTGTATATGGGAGGTGAAGGAGAGATTGGTGTCAAACATAACACCCAGACAGCGAGCCTGCTGCCGGGGTGTTATTATGGTGCCGCCCACAGAGAGGGAAATGTCAGATTTAGGGAGGTTAGTAGACGGCGGGAGCAGAAGGAGTTCAGTCTTGGAGAGGTTAAGTTTCAGATAGAGAGCGGACATGATGTTGGAGACTGCGGACAGACAGTCGGTGGTGTTCTGTAGAACAGCGGGGGTAAGGTCGGGGGATGACGTGTATAGTTGTGTGTCATCGGCATAAAGATGGTACTGAAAGCCAAATCTGCTGATGGTCTGTCCAATTGGGGCCGTGTAGAGAGAGAAGAGAAGGGGGCCAAGGACTGAGCCCTGGGGTACACAGACAGTGAGAGGAAGAGGAGATGACGTGGAGCCAGAGAACAAAACACTGAAGGAGTGGTCAGAAAGATAGGAGGAGAACCAGGAGAGAACAGTGTCCTTAATACCTAATACCTTTAAATTTTTCTCTCTTTGTTTCATTGCAGACATTAGGTAAATGCAAAAAAAGTTCATTTTTTTCTCAATGTACACTCTGCACCCCATCTTGACTGATAAAAACCAGAAATGTAGATTTTTTTGCAAATTTATTAAAAAAGAAAAACTGAAACATTACATTGTCATAAGTATACAGACCCTTTGCTCAGACACTCATATTTACATCACATGCTGTCCATTTCCTTGTCATCCTCCTTGAGATGGTTCTACTCCTTCATTGGAGTCCAGCTGTATTTAATTACACTGATAGGACTTGATTTGTAAAGGCGCACACCTGTCCATATAAGACCTCACAGCTCACAGTGCATGTCAGACCAAATGAAAATCATGAGGCAAAGGAACTGGCCAAGGAGCTCAGAGACAGAATTGTAGGAAGGCACTGATCTGGCAAACATTACAAAAGAATTTCTGCAGTACTCGAGTTTCCTAAGAGCACAGTGGCCTCCATAATCCTTAAATGGAAGATTGGGACCACCAGAAGTCTTCCTAGACCTGGCCGTCCAGCCAAACTGAGCGATCATGGGAGAAGAGCCTTGGTGAGAGAGTAAAGAAGAACCCCAAGATCACTATGGCTGAGCTCTACAGATTCAGTAGGGAGATGGGGGAAAGTTCCACAAAGTCAACTATCACTGCAGCCCTCCACCAGTCAGGCCTTTATGGCAGAGTGGCCCGACAGAAGCCTCTCCTCAGTGCAAGACATATGAAAGCCCACATAGAGTGTGCTAACAAAAACACATGAAGGACTCCCAGACAATGAGAAATAAGATTCTCTGGTCTGATGAGACAAAGACAGAACTTTTTGGTGATAATTCTAAGCGGTATGTGTGGAGAAAACCAGGCACTGCTCATCACCTGCCCAATACAATCCCAACAGTGAAACATAGTGGTGGTTGCATCATGCTATGGGGTGTTTTTCAGCTGCACGGACAGGACGACTGGTTGCCATTGAAGTAAACATGAATGCAGCCAAGTACAGAGATATCCTGGATGAAAACCTCTTCCAGAGCGCTCTGGACCTCAGACATGGTCGAAGGTTCACCTTCCAACAAGACAATGACATTAAGCACACAGCTAAAATAACAAAGTAGTGGCTTCAGAACAACTCTGTGACCATTCTTGACTGACCCAGCCAGAGCCCTGACCTAAACCCAATTGAGCATCTCTGGAGAGACCTGAAAATGGCTGTCCACCAACGTTCACCAACCAACCTGACGGAACTGGAGAGGATCTGCAAGGAAGAATGGCAGAGGATCCCCAAATCCATGCGTGAAAAACTTGTTGCATCATTTCCAAGAAAACTCATGACTGTACCAGCTAAAAAGGGTGCTTCTACTCAATACTGAGCAAAGGGTCTGAATTCTTATG
>JARQOD010000006.1:398674199-398713533 GCA_033576555.1 Oophaga sylvatica | reverse complement strand
CGCTCTATCCGCTCTGGGGTGGACGCTGGCGGTGGTGAACGGCAGGCGCCAGTGAGCCAGGCTGTTGCTTCCAGCACTGACGTACGGTACGGGGGTTGGTCCAATCTAGTGCATCAGACAGGGCAGGGCCTAGCGAGCCTTGTTTGTCAGGAGGACTGGTGGCCTAGCGGGAAGAATCGGAGACCACCGCTAGGGCCTGTGTTAGAAGAAGAGGAGATAGTACAGTGACTTTCATGGTACCGGGATTATCACCCTGTCAGAAGTTATAAGAATATACAAGAGACTCTTAGAATATTTAGAGTGAACCTGACGATTCATTTTATATCTGATATTGTAACGATGACATGTAAAATAAGAGATGTAAAATACCACTTTGCTTTGCCCGGCTCGCCCAGTCGGAGACCTCGTCTTGTGCTCGTCCGTCCGTAAACACAATTGTCACTCTCGGCACACCCAGAGAACGTCTTCTTGCCCCTGAGCTTCTGAAAAGCTTTTTTCATACATGAGTTTCAAGGCAAGCCCCGTCATGGAGCCTCTGCCCATGTATTTCATCTGGGACACGGCTTTCTTCATGTCTTTGGCTGAGCTGTACTGAGCCATAGTGAATTCTGTGCGGACGTGAGTGGAGTATTGGACCAGTCCTACGCGGGCGGCTTTCTGCGACACCTCTAACGAGTCTATAATCCCATTTACAAACTGCTTCACAAGCTCAAAGTTGTCTTCTCCAAGGCTTTTGGATCCATCAATGACAAACACCAGGTCCACTGGTCCTTCTCCGCACTCTGAAAACAAACATATGATGGATGACAATTTTGGCCGATGCAATCATCATTGAGCTGTCAACACTCCTGGCGTGTCTGTATCTCATGAGCTGATAAGTCGGCAGCATTTTTTACATTGCTTAACAATGGGCTCTTCCTCTGTTACTCCTCCTGGAAATATATGAATGCATTGGCATTACAATTCCACTATGACACAAGCAGCACAGATTGGACAGCGTCTGAACATATGGAGTCAAACCCCCAACTAATAACACATTTGTGATTCATACATTTTCAGGAGGAATAACAGAGAAATGGCACAATGCAGAATATGGAGTAAAGATGCTCCAGAATAAACCTCACGTTTAGAATTTATTCTGTAATTCCAAGTATTAACACCAGATGGCGCCGCTAAAACACCAAAACACCAAATACTGATTGAAATTTCCTCACTACTGCACTGGGAAATGCTAAAATCAGAAGGAAGCTATGGAAATAGAACAGAGTTTTAATTAGGGCTACTTTTTAGAAAACTAAGTTGAGTTTATGTATTCTGTGTGGTTTGAAACACATTTGTATTGTTTTGTCCAAACTATGGAATTTTAGACAATAAAAAAACCGACATTGTACCCTTCTGAGCCGAACATTTTTTTATCCCACAGATGGAACCCGCGCGTATTATCAAATATTCGCCACCATTCATCTTTTGCCTGATGTCATTCTTTGGTCCTGTTTTTCTATTTGCGTTACCGATTTTTGCGTCCCATTCCTCAAATGGGATGGATGAACATAGAACTTAAACACATGCTAAAAAGGAAGAAAGAAATGTTTATCAAATGGAGAGAGGGAGGCATATCTAAAGAAGAATATAATGCCGTCTGCAGAACCTGCAGGGCACAAATCAGATTATCTAAAGCTGACAATGAATTAAGGCTTGCAAGTGACATCAAAAGCAACAAAAAAGGATTTTGGGGATACATCAAAAGTAAAAGAAAAGTCAAAGATGCTATAGGATTTTTACAGGATGAAAATGATGAAATGGTAAGTCAGGATGTTGAGAAGGCTGAACTTTTAAATTCCTATTTTGCATCTGTTTTCTCTCAGAAAGGAAATGTAACATCAACTGATCTTCACTGTCCTATTAAAGGAATAGAAGAATCCAGGATATCTATAAACAGACAGACAGTGAGGAAACACTTAGCTAACCTAAATGAATTCAAGTCTCCAGGTCCAGATGAATTACACCCCAGGGTACTGAAGGAGATAGCAGAAGAAATTCTTGAACCACTGTCCATAATCTTTGAAAATTCTTGGAGAACAGGGGAAGTCCCAGAAGACTGGAGAAGAGCAAATGTTGTTCCTATCTTCAAAAAGGGGAAGAAGGTGGACCCAGGGAACTACAGGCCGGTGAGTCTGACTTCTATACCAGGAAAGATCTTTGAACAAATTATTAAAGAACATGTATGCAAGTACCTGGATAAGAATGAAGTGATTAAACAGAGTCAGCATGGGTTTGTAACTAATAAGTCATGTCAGACTAACTTAATTTCCTTCTATGACAGAATCACTGACTGGGTGGATCAGGGAATTGCTGTAGATATATTATATCTTGACTTCAGCAAAGCATTTGACAAAGTATCTCACACAATCCTTATTGAAAAAATGACTAAGTATGGAATGGACAAGGCAACTGTTATGTGGATTCATAACTGGCTTAGTGATCGGACCCAAAGAGTGGTTGTAAATGGCTGCACATCCAGTTGGAAGAATGTCTCAAGTGGGGTACCACAAGGCTCTGTTTTGGGCCCTGTATTGTTCAACATCTTTATCAATGATTTAGATGAAGGAATTGAGGGTAAACTGATCAAATTTGCTGATGACACAAAGCTAGGAGGGGTAGCTAATACTAGAGAAGAGAGAGAGAGGATTCAAAAAGATACAAATAAACTGGAGCAGTGGGCAGCAACTAACAGAATGGATTTTAACAGGTAAAAATGCAAAGTACTACATCTGGGCAATAAAAATGAAAAAAGCATATACAAAATGGGAGGAACAGGGCTAAGTAACAGCACATGTGAAAAAGACTTGGGTATACTAATTGATCACAGACTTAACATGAGTCAACAGTGTGATGCAGCAGCAAAAAAGGCAAATGCAATTCTAGGATGTATCAACAGAAGCATACAGTCTAGATCACGTGAGGTCATTATTGCCCTCTACTCTTTGGTCAGACCTCATCTGGAATACTGTGTCCAGTTTTGGGCACCACATTTTAAAAAAGACATCAACAAACTGGAGCAAGTTCAGAGAAGAGCCACCAGAATGGTGACCGGTCTGCAAACCATGTCCTATGAGGAACGGTTGCAGGATTTGGGAATGTTTAGCTTGCAAAAAAGAAGACTGAGAGGAGACTTAATAGCTGTCTACAAATATCTCAAGGGCTGTCACATTGTAGAAGGATCATCTTTATTCTCATTTGCACAAGGAAAGACTAGAAGCAATGGGATGAAACTGAATGGGAGGAGACACAGATTAGATATTAGAAAAAACTTTTTGACAGTTAGGGTGATCAATGAGTGGAACAGGCTGCCACAAGAGGTGGTGAGTTCTCCTTCAATGGAAGTCTTCAAACAGAGGCTGGACAGACATCTGTCTGGGATGATTTAGAGAATCCTGCTTTGAGCAGGGGGTTGGACCAGAAGGCCCAGGAGGTCCCTTCCAACTCTACCATTCTATGATTCTATGATTCTATGATTCTAAATGGCTTGAGTTCCAGTAAAATGGCAAATCCACTAAGAAGTGATTGCCTCTGAATGAATTTGGCGCATCTTACAGCGGCTGCGTGCCACCGCCAGAAATGTACGGTAACTCCGGTAAGAGAAAAAAAAAAAGTTCTGTCCACTTTCCAAAAAGTTGTCAGAGATGCCAGAAACTGGGGTAAAAGTTGCATTAAAGGGAACCAGTCACCATGAAAATGCTGTCCAATCTGCAGGCTCCATGTTCAGCCTCATTCACACATCGGTGTTTTTGATCAGTATTTCTATGCCAAAACCAGGAGTGTCTCCAAGACACAAAACAGGTGTGAGGCTTTCAATTAGGCCGGGGTCACACTTGCGAGTGTAATGCGAGAAACTCACGCATCAGTACCCGGCGCTCGGACTGGAGTGTGCGGCTGTATAGAAATACATGCAACCACGCTCTGGTCAGGAGAGCCGGCAGCCATTGCATATTGTATGACCGTCTGACTGCGCCCTCACCTGTGTTTTATTTATGTAAACCTCTGCTCTTTCTGGGATTTTGGGTCCAGTGGGCAGCCCTATCAGTGATTGACCGCTATCTCTGAATGCACTGTATATAAGGAAGGCTGTCAGTCACTGATCGGACCGCCCACCGGACCCAAACTCCCAGAAAGAGCAGAAGATTAAATGAATAAACTAATAAAAACATATATTTACCTGACCGTACTGGAGCCATTCCTCCTCTCCCAGCATTATCTAACCTGCTCCGCTCCCCCTGCTCTATAGTGATGCCAGCAGGTAGGGCAGTATTTTTAAGGTGACAGGTTCCCTTTAAGTTGTACAGTAAGTGGATGCCCTATAAAACCACCAGTACAAAAAAATTCAAATCACAAATGGAACAAAATGAAAAATTCTATGAAAAATGCTTGGAAATGATGGGGCTTAAAAATATAGGGAAATAATATGTCAAAGCGCCAAATGGTGTGAGCATTTTTTTTTCTCAACCATATTATATTTGCCAACTATCCTGGGACTACAGAAAAAAGTGGAGATCTCTAGGTTTTTTGGGTCAAAATGCACATTCAGGACGCAGAAAACAGGACGTGAAAGGGTGAGGTTATGGGCAAACCCTCCACTAATGCGCTTTGTGTGCTGCCTTCCACAAATCTCCAGGACTGGCATGTCCCAAACGTTGTCCAGTATGCGTGAGACCGTATTTTCGGTCCGAGCGCGATCCAACAAAACATCGTATCGCATTCGGACCAATGTTATGCTATGGGGCTGTGCACATCTCTGATTTTTTACTTCATACTGAGCCGATGCGAGGAAAAAAAAATCACGGCATGCCCAAGCTGGAACCAATTATCAGATCGCACTTGGTCATGCAAGTCAGTGAGTGTTTGGAAAACATTGGACTGCATTCAGATGACATCTGAGTGCAGTCCGATGTCCAGAGAGTGACAGAATGAGAAGATGGAGCATTTTTTTCTCCTTATCTGAGAAAATCGGATCACACATGATCAGTGTGTGATTAGCATAATCGGCCCGATTCTCTCGGATGAGCGAATATACGCTGGTGTGACCTTGGCCTTACTGAAAGTAAAGTGGGTCTGAAATCTGTGGCTCTGTTCTTGGCTCTCAGCAATGACTGAACTTTATACTAGGTCTGCAGTGAAAATATCTGCTTTCATTACACATAAAAGCTCCTAGTAAACCACAGTTCAAATCAATGAGGGAAACAGAAGCTACAAGCACAAGCTGTACCGAGAGTGAGCGCTTCCCATTCCTGAGGATTTATCCCGTAGCCCCTAAGGGCCGATCCCTTTACAAGTAATTCTCATTGGAGATCTACAGATTTGCAGTATAGACGTCGTTTTATTTAATCGCACGGATTCCTTGGAGCTGCCGAGCACAAAGGCAGATTATGCATCTAACATTTCTCACCAACTGTTCCCGTCTGATTTGTATTCTTCGCGGCGGCGGCGGCAGATCTGCTTGTACAGACAAATCCTATTGTGCAATTTGTGGTTAATCAGTTTTCCGGACTTAACTCCTTCTGTTTTATGAGGAGAGATGATGATGATGCACCAAGAGGCAGGGACCTTAAAAGCGACGCCTTGACTGCTATACGTAAAGGTAAATAGCTTCTGGTGGTGACAGGTTCAGTATAAAAACTACTTGGCATCACTTACTTTTGCATTTCTTTCCGTCATCCGCTAATAAGTGTCCTTCAAAGCATTTGCAGATGTAGGAATCCTCATTATTTACACAGAGGTGCTCACATCCGTGCTCAGTGGATTTGCAGACATCTTTACCTGTGAGCAAAACAATTTATAGTTAGTAAAACTGGCAGCACTAAATAGGAAAATCATGGTTGTTCCTAAAGGGATAATTAGGTATGGGTATAATTTCAAAAAGCAGTGTGTAATTCCTCACTTCACCTGAGGTGGCGCCTCAGGGAGATCGTTTTTGAGGTCTTTTAAACACTTCAGGCTTTCAATAACGCCAAGGGCTAAAAGAAGTGACAAGTCCATTTAACAGTCATTTGCTCAATGGAAAGGCTGAAAACATTGTCTGGAAGACACATGGGTGTCTTTTTTTGGGGGGTTTTTAAGTTTTTTTTTTTAGAGTTTTATTCATTGCTTAATGGATGTAAAAAATACAAAAATAGCAGTAAAAAAAAAGTTTAAAAAAATCCCAAACATTTACAGAAAATGCTAACGAAAGAACATAATAAAAACTCTGCAAGATAAAAAAAAAAAGCACATTAATCACTAAAAGCTCCAGTTGAGATGTCTGCTTGAAAAAATGCAAGTTTTCGACCGTTGTAAAAAATTCACACACAGATGTCAGGGATTTTCAATTTAGAAAGAAAAACGAGAACACAGATAAAGCTGCGTAAGAGCCAAGACTATTCCAGAAATGATGTAAAATATTGCTGCCCGTTACTTTGGCCTTCGTAACTCCGTCTCTGCCAATTCCCCTCCACCAATGGTGGCTGCCAAGAGGCTACGAAGGATGACGTCAATATATGATGTTGTACGAGGACCTGCGCATGTAAACACTCAACACAGACCAACACCCGGCCATTATTTACTGGGATTTGCACTACGGTTTGTCTTGTACAGATTAGCAGCCTCTTACTCTGACAGGACTTTTTATCATCCCGAAGAAAATATCCTTCGAAGCACTGACACACGTACGAGCCTTCCGCATTGACGCACAGGTGCTCACAGCCGTGCTCATTCACCGCGCAGTGGTCGATGGCTGAAACGAGAAATACTAGTGTTATATACCCGCGAGTAGGTGACGGGTCACAGGTTATCACATAACGCAGGGCAGGAGGTTCCACCAAAGCTTGGATTCTGTACAGAGGTCCACAGTCAGCGAGGATCCATACCCTAAAGGGGTTGTTCAGGCTTGTGAAAGTGATGACTTAGGCCTCTTTCACACATCCGTTTTTTTGTATCAGGCATGATCCGGCGTGTTGGTAAAAAAACGGATCCGGTACCGGATGCGTTTTTTTACCATTGACTTTCATTAGCGCCGGATCGCGCCTGATGTCAGTGCGTTGTATCCGTTTTTGTCCGGATCTGGCGGAAATGTACATTCCGGCGGCCGGACAAAACGGAGCATGTAACGGAGCCCCTATGTTAAGCGGCGCATCAGGCGGCCGGAAATAATAGAAGTCAATGGAACCGGATCAGACTTTTGTGCAATCCGGCAAAAGTCTGATCCGGATTCTGGAAATCAAGGTGTACTACTACTACTACTACTACTACTACTACTACTACTACTACATTTTCCAGTGTCTCCGGGCATCAGAAACCCTCTTTTTCTGGGTTCAAAAGTTCAGGTCGGATCCAGCAAAAAACCGGATCCGTTGCATCAGTTTTTTTGTTTCAGTGCCGGATCCGTCCCTTCAGGTGTTCGACGGATCATGCCTGATACAAAAAGATGGATGTGTGAAAGAGGCCTTATCCTCAAGAAAGGTTATCAATATCAAATGGTCGGAGGATCGGCAACAGGCACCTTCAGCGATCAGCTATTATCAGTTTCAGCAGCTGCCGGATGTAAACAGTGAACGGAGCCGGAACAGCGCCGCTCTGTAATCTGTGTCATGGTCAGGTACTGCAGCTCAGCTCCTATGTAAGCGAGTAGGAGATGAGCTGCAGTTCTCAGAAATGGCCATTGTGCTGTTCCAGCACTTACACTGTTTACATCCAACAGAGCTGAAAACAGCTGATCGGTGGTGGTGCCTGATGTTGGATCTACACTAATCTGCACCAATCTCCACTCCCACTCCATTCACTAGACTGTGCTGATGTCTAATTCCAGATCTGTCAGCAGATTTTCACCCTCCAAACTACTTATATGTGCATGTAGCTGTTTCAAAGTCCAGTAATACCTTTACATGGCCAGTCCACCGCCCCGTTACTGAGAAATCAGCATATGAATGGTCATGCAAATAAGACTGAAGAGCTAGTGTAGCTCTGAAGGCTAGGTCACTCCAGCTCTATTTCCCACCCAGCGGCTCCTCCTTCTACTGCTTGATCCTGCTTTGCTGTGTGACTTTAGGCAAAGGAGCCATCTGTCGAGAAGGAGGAACCGCTGGGTGGGGAATAGAGCTGGAGTGACAGAGGCTTCAGATCTACGCTAGCTCTTCAACCTCATTTGCATATCAATTCAACCACTGATTTCTTAGTAGTTGAGGAACGGACTGGCCATGTGAAGGTATTGCTGGACTTGTCTTTAAAATAGCTACAGATGTACATACATAGTTTGGGGTGTGAAATTCTGCTGACAGATTACCTATAAGCACAGCATAGTGATTAGAGGTTGTGGGCAAATTTGGTGGTGTAATTTACCAGATTCTGCTTTCTCATTTACTTGCGAAGCATAGTGATGAAAGAAGAGCCTCAGGGGGTATTACGGCGTTATTCCGCACAGTCAGTGGGCTAGACAGTTGCTTTACACCTAAATGTGAAATTGGCCCTTGATAATGTAGATAGGATAGTGGATAACTTACTGGTCTTTAGGGGTTCAACTGTTGGGACCCCATCAATCCCAAGAACATGGCTTTAAACAGGCCTGTCTGAATGACGTGGAGGCCGAGTGTGCATACCTCCATTAATTCTCTATGGGACTGCCGGATATAGCAAAGTGCGATCAGTGGCAGTTCCATAGAATTAATGGAGTGACGGTCGACCTCCGCTTTATTCCTTCTCCAGTCTCGGTATTGGTAGGGGTCCTTGCAATCGGACCCCCAGAAATCGATAAGCAATCTCTTATCATATTGATAGGGGGATAATTTATTAACTTGTTACAACCCCTTTAAATTGTCCACACACTGTTTATTGTAAATGGTTGTCGGTGCTAACATCACGGCGTAACAAACGCAGCAGTAAAATGTTCTTATCACAGTGGAGGGGATCTGCTCACCTCTGCAGCTCTTCTTATCGTCACCCAAAACAAAGCCTTCGTTGCACCGGCACGTATATGACTCATCTGTGTTCCTGCAGACATGCTGACATCCATGGTTATTTTCTGAGCAATGATCCACCTCTAATAATAGATACCAGAAAAATGGAGCATAGTACTGTATACTTTTAACAACTTTGTATTGGGCCTAAAACATTTTAATTTTCATATTTTCACTTCTTAGGTGTTTCATAAAATAAATTCTAAAACAGATTGTCTGTCTAAATGATGATTATATAATTAGGTACAATCATATCATAGTTTTATTTAAACATAATCATTTTAATGATTAATATTAATTTTAATAAACAGCAGTTTTTACATGGAATCTGTCAGCAGGCTTTTTTTCTATTCAATCTAAGGGAAGCATGATGTAGGGGCTGAGACACTGATTTCAGGGATGTGTCACTTATTAGGCTGTGTACTATTGTTTCAATACAATGAATGCTTTATCAGCAGGAGATTATTACCTCCTGGACTACAGCTCCTTTGCATCCTGGTCCAACTCCACTCCCAGCACTGATTAGCAGCTCAATTTCAATATACAATGTACATACAGAGCCTGGTGTGGGCGGGGTTAGTTTTCTTAGCTCTACTATATGCTACATTTAAAAACTCTGATAGTGTCACAACTGCTGCACCCAGTAAACTAAGTGACACATCGCTGGCATCAGGGTCTTTTTTCCCATATCATGCTGGTGTCAGATGAGGTAGCAAAAACCTGGTGACAGATTCCCTTTAAGTGAAGCTCTGTGCCAGGAAACAAAGTAGACAGATGCAGCAGTGGGGGGAGGCTTCTGCTGCAGCCAATTTCCTAATAGCCAGAGATAATAAAGTGACACAGAAAACAGTGTGTGCACTTTAACCCTTTGAGGACTGTGAGTTTATTCAAATCAAACTGGTTTTAGTTTAAACCTATAAGACAAATACAGTTAGGTCCATATATATTTGGACAGAGACAACATTTATGTAATTTTGGTTCTAGACATTACCACAATGAATTTGAAACAAAACAAATCAGATGCAGTTGAAGTTCAGACTTGCAGCTTTCATTTGAGGGTATCCACATTAAAATTGGATGAAGGGTTTAGGAGTTTCAGCTCCTTAACATGTGCCACCCTGTTTTTAAAGGGACCAAAAGTAATTGGTCAGATTAAATAATTGTAAATAAAATGTTCATTTCTAGTACTTGGTTGAAAACCCTTTGTTAGCAATGACTGCCTGAAGTCTTGAACTCATGGACATCACCAGACACTGTGTTTCCTTCTTTTTGATGCTCTGCCAGGCCTTCACTGCGGTGGTTTTCAGTTGCTGCTTGTTTGTGGCCTTTCTGTCTGAAGTTTAGTCTTTAACAAGTGAAATGCATGTTCAATTGGGTTGAGATCAGGTGACTGACTTGGCCATTCAAGAATATTCCACTTCTTTGCTTTAATAAACTCCTGGGTTGCTTTGGCTTTATGTTTTGGGTCATTGTCCATCTGTAGTATGAAACGACGACCAATCAGTTTGGCTGCATTTGGCATGATCTGAGCACACAGTATGGCTCTGAATACCTC
Source organism: Oophaga sylvatica (assembly GCA_033576555.1). NCBI lineage: Eukaryota > Metazoa > Chordata > Amphibia > Anura > Dendrobatidae > Oophaga > Oophaga sylvatica. The sequence continues at coordinate 398,702,997 of JARQOD010000006.1, read as the reverse complement.
AGAATTCATTCGGCTGTTTCTGTCCTGTGTCACATCATCAATAAACACTAGTGACCCAGTGCCACTGGCAGCCATGCATGCCCAAGCCATCACACTGCTTCCGCCATGTTTTACAGATGATGTGGTATGCTTTGGATCATGAGCTGTACCACGCCTTCGCCATACTTTTCTCTTTCCATCATTCTAGTAGAGGTTGATCTTGGTTTCATCTGTCCAAAGAATGTTCTTCCAGAACTGTGCTGGCTTTTTTAGATGTTTTTTAGCAAAGTCCAGCCTAGCCTTTTTATTCTTGATTCTTATGAGTGGCTTGCACCGTGCAGTGAACCCTCTGTATTTAATTTCATGCAGTCTTCTCTTTATGGTAGATTTGGATATTGATACGCCTACCTCCTGGAGAGTGTTGTTCACTTGGTTGGCTGTTGTGAAGGGGTTTCTCTTCACCATGGAGAGTATTCTGCGATCATCCACCACTGTTGTCTTCCGTGGGCGCCCAGGTCTTTTTGCATTGATGAGTTCACCAGTGCTTTCTTTCTTTCTCAGTATGTACCAAACTGTAGATTTTGCCACTCCTAATGTTGTAGCAATTTCTCGGATGGGTTTTTTTCTGTTTTTTGCAGCTTAAGGATAGCTTGTTTCACCTGCATGGAGAGCTCCTTTGACCGCATGTTTCCTTCACAGCTAAACCTTCCAAATGCAAACACCACACCTCAAATCAACTCCAGCCCTTTTATATCTGCTTAACTGAGAATGATATAATGAAGGGATTGCCCACACCTGTCCATGAAATAGCCTTGGAGTCAATTGTCCAATTACTTTTGGTCCCTTTAAAAACAGGGTGGCACATGTTAAGGAGCTGAAACTCCTAAACCCTTCATCCAATGTTAATGTGGATACCCTCAAATGAAAGCTGAAAGTCTGAACTTCAACTGCATCTGATTTGTTTTGTTTAAAATTCATTGTGGTAATGTCTAGAACCAAAATTACATAAATGTTGTCTCTGTCCAAATATATATGGACCTAACTGTATGTCTCCTTGGCACTCAGAAAGTTAAAGGTCAAGGATATCAGTGGGGGGAGGCTTCTGCTGTAGCAAATTGCCTAATGGCCAGATACATAATAGTAAGGCGGTCAACTGAAGGGCCGGGGTCATAAGCAGGAGTAGTCATTGCAGTAGAGAACAGAGAGGGTTGGCACAAGACATATTTATTTTATACATATTAACGTGATTGTCTGGGAATAAACAACCCCACTCTTCCTAATGGACAGTGTTACTGCAGCCCAGCATCGTTCACATTAATAGGGATGAACTGTAATACCAGACACATGCCACAGACAGGAGTCTAATACTGTCCAGAATTAGAGCAACTGGAGAAAGAGTCAAACACTGCTGACTCTATTAAAGACAGGCTAAATGAGAGCCTTATAGGATAAAATCGTTATTTTCTGCTTTCTATCAAGGTTTTCTCCAGCTACAAAAAACAATTCTTTGATGTGTTTCAAATTAAGTTTTATGCAATGAATCATATACTGTCATTATCAATTGTTCACCGATACCCCACCGTCAGCAGCTCTTCGAGGGTCTCGAAGCTCCACTTCTGTCTTTGGTTTCACATAGATGATCTCTTCCCATTTTAGCACAGGTGAGGTGCTATGTATGAAGGGGGCTGGCTGACTGCTCATCTCAACAGGTAAACCAGCCATCTTATCTGTCACAGCCAATGACTAGCCTAGAGAAGGGGCTGGCTCACTTATTAAAATGAGCAGCCAGCCAGCCCCCTTCACAAATAGCTGTGACGACATGCCAACGCTCTCTTCTGTATATGCCAGAGGTGACGCTTTCTGGTGCTGACAAAGGAGCAGCATTAATGAATATTGATAATTACATTATATGATTAACCTTCATTTTAAACACATCTAAAGATCTAGTTTTCTTGCTGGACAACTCCTTTAATCTGTTACTGGATTTTCAACAAAACACATCTAGCAACTTATGGAAATGGATTTCTTGCCAATAATTGCTAGATATTCCTATATTTTTCTGACTTTTTAAAATATTTTTGAATACATTTTTGGCTATTGCTGGAGAGTTTGACTGTGGAATTTTTCTTCTTTTCTCCACCATTTTAAAAGGTATCAACCACTGAGGACTCTCAACTCTAAATATTTTTCTTCTTTCTCCATTATTTCTCTACAAGTTTCCGTGCCTCGGATCTTCTTATGGGCTTTTTTTTGTTCTTTTTTTTGTGATAGTCTGTAAGGGCCAATCACATGTCCATGATGAAAATTGTGGAAACATGTTTGATTTTGATATGGGGGTCGGATCAAAATTGGAAATGTAAGTCTATGGGTTTGTGAACAAAATTTGGACCGTAATAGGTGTAAGTTAGCCCTTACTGAATGTGTTGGGGGACACTCGCTTGGACACGGGATTCAGTTGTAAGGGGGTCATCAAAAACTGTCTTGTACCCCAAAAACACATCCTGGTAGAGTATCATGTTATGATGCTATGTGTATAGTGTTTCCTACCTGTTTACTATATGTTCTTAAGTAATGTAATATAACAGTACAGACCAAAAGTTTGTACACACCTTCTCATTTATAAATTTTTCTGTATATTCATGACTATGAAAATTGTACATTCACACTGAAGGCATCAAAACTATGAATTAACACATGTGGAATTATATACTTAACAAAAAAGTGTGTAACAACTGAAAATATGTGATGGGGTGCTACGCCAGATGACCTGGCCTCCACAGTCACCAGACCTGAACCCAATCGAGATGGTTTGGGGTGAGCTGGACCGCAGAGTTAATGCAAAAGGGCCAACAAGTGCTAAGCATCTCTGGGAACTCCTTCAAGATTGTTGGAAGACCATTTCCGGTGACTGCCTCTTGAAGCTCATCAAGAGAATGCCAAGAGTGTGCAAAGCAGTCATCAAAGCAAAAGGTGGCTACTTTGAAGAACCTAGAATATAAGACATATTTTCAGCTGTTACACACTTTTTTGTTAAGTATATAAATTCCACATGTGTTAATTCATAGTTTTGATGCCTTCAGTGTGAATTTACAATTTTCATAGTCATTAGAATACAGAAAAATCTTTAAATGAGAAGGTGTGTCCAAACTTTTGGTCTGTACTGTATATATATTTTTGTCATTTTGCTATTTGTTATGTATGCTAAGATAGGGAAAGCGTAGTACCCCGAATCGGACACTAGATGGGGCACATTAATGTACATAGTTTTACATAGAAGGAGCGATAGAGGGTTTTCCTGTTTGTAGAGGAGTAGGGCCCAGGTGCCCATGTAGGGCGGACAGCTCCCCAACGTTAAGCCAGAGAATCCAGTCATCCAGGGCCCAGTGGGTCAGAAGTGCCGCTTTAGCAGTCGTGTGACAGAAGGGTGGAACAGAGACTACAGCTGAGGCCATATCAGCATGGGGACGCAGGTGGCTCTATAATGTGGCAGTTTACTGCATGAGCTGATGCCCTCATATCCGGGGCGAAACGGACGAGGGAACTCCTAGGTGTAGTAAGTCTGAACAGGGAGGACGCTGCGTTATTGCAAGAGGCGGTACGACCCAGGCACGTACTGAAGGCCGCAGGTAGAAGTGCAGGGAAAGAGGATAATGTGGACTGCATGGAACTCTATGCTGATGTTGTATCTAACAAGGATATGCTGCGAAGAAGAAAAAGTAAAGTTCTACAGTTCTAAAGTTCTAAAGTTTTGAGTTGCAATTGGACTGTGTGTCTGTTTGTGCACCAGTCACAGGAGGGGGTCTTAAGCAATGTAGAGAAGACCCTGAGGGTGCAGATAATGAAGAATCAGGTACACTTTCAGTGGGACATTCTTTGTATGTGACGGGAGGCCAGGGTGCGCAAGAGCCATTAGTCTCAGCCACGACTACGGCCCGTGCTGTCCCTCTCACACAGTCACACTGGAATGATTTCTTGCTTAAATAGTCTATTTTGGTTTATTTAGACTCATAAACCGCACCACGAACAGTTCATTAACACTCTATAGTATACAGCTTCCTTCATTTGACAGACACTAAACCTGCTAGTCCTCCTCTGACTAGTTCCCGGGGTGTCCTTGCGCCGCATCAATGTCTCTACTCATACGACATTATATCGCAGTCTCTAATCACGCTGGACCTCACTTCGTCCAGTTACTGTGGGTGACTGCACAGTTCACAGTAACCTCTTTATTCGAGGTTCCAGGAGCTTCGCTCCATACACTGAACTCCTATCAGTCCTGGTTCCCAGGGAAGCTGCCTAACTGGGATCACCGTCTCGGACAATGCCTTGCTCACCAGGCCCCCCGACAGTTCCAGACCCTCAGAAGGATGGTAGCTTCCCCAAAACAGTGTCGTCATGAACTCTGCCTGTCCATAGTCTCACCATGTGCTCTTCAGGAAGTCCATCCACTCCCGGACCCTCCAACACATAGACCTTTCAGGACCTTAGGACAACGAGCATCTGACCAGACCTCAGTCACATTATATCACCGTAGCCACCCCCATAGGTGGGAGGTGTGTATGGTTAGCCAGGCCCACCCAACTCACCGACTAACCCTGTAAGCCCCCCTAAAAACTATACAAACACTTGTGGGACTACAGGTCCCAGAACAACAACATTTTTGAGCTTACAGCGCAGAGAACATTCTCCGTCTCTGCGACACATACCGGCCATTCACAATGACGCCAGTCACTGTCTCGCCATCAAAGTTACTCCTGCGACTGCCATGCACTCCCATGGCCTCAATACGCCTCCGTGCGTATCCTGAGGAGAACATACGGCGCCCCCTAGCTGTAACAGGGGTCACTGCCTCACATAGGAGATCATCCAACTGTAGTCCGATTTTCACAAAGTATCAGAAAGGAGAAGGTGGAGAAACTCTTTTTTTTCCCTCCACGTACGAGTAAAACCGAAGACACTCGGATCACACTCTGATCAAAATAATGAGTCAATTTTTCTCATGCTTGAAAAAAACTGACACCTAAACGTAAGGGTCCCGTCACACTCTTCAATGTCCCAGCGATCCCACCAACGATCTGACGTGGATGGTATTGCTGGGACATCGTTAGCTGATCGCTGGTGAGCTGTCACATGGGCAGACTCACAAGTGATCAGGACCAGTGAGCACGCTGGTATCCAGGCTAAACATGTGCGGTGCTTAGTTACCCGATGTGTACCCTAGATACCAGCTCCCAGCTTCTGTTGTACGCGCTGGGAGTTGGTATCCAGGCTACACATCGGGTTACTAAGTGCCGCGCGGTGCTTAGTTACCGATGTGTATCCTAGATACCAGTTCCCAGCTTCTGTTGTATGCGCCAGGAGCTCGCTGATTGTTGGTCTCCTGCTGTCACACGCAGCGATGCGCGCTGGCCAGCGGGAGACCAACGATGAAAAAATGGTCCAGGCCATTCGACGACGATCAACGATACACAGCAGGGGGGCTGGTCGTTGCTGCGTGTCACACTAAGCGAGATCGCTGGCTAGGTCGCTGTTGCATCATAAAATCGGTGAGGCTTCAGCGATCTCGCTTAGTGTGATGGGGTCTTAAGTCTGGGTGCAAGATATCTCAGTATCATATCTGCATGCAATGAAAACCTTCAAGAGCAAAGACATAAAACCACAAACATGGGAGCAAAGTTTCATCAGATAACGACATTCTCTGACCCTCCTGCCACGACCGTTGCATGTGAGTGCGTGCAGTGAGACGTTATGTAGCGTCTCCGTACAGTAGATCTTTCTTTTATATTTGTGTAGTATTTAGCTTTGTACATTATACTATTGTGCAATTATCGTTAAACTCTTCGTGCCATTCACCCATATGGTAAGGCTGGAGCCCAACTCCGACCTGCGCCCCACCACAGCACCGTTTCTGCGTACATATATTGTAAAATATCCGCCCTTGGTTTGGAATGACAACCTTTTTCCTTTGTTGAAATTCCATGTGGACGTTCACAACTAACCATATGATTTTCCATGTAAATAGCAGCAGGTCTGAACTCTCTGCGGGACCTGATTACCGAGGTCAGCCCTGGGACAATTAACAAGCCGAGTAAATCTGCCACTCCAAGTTACTTGTGTTAGACATCATACACTATGGTGGGACCTGTCCATCACAATGACGGAGACAAAAACTCTAGGGGTCCCTGATTTCACCTAGACACGTGAGTGCTGACCTAATAGGCTTCATCTGGCAAGGAAATAACTTGGGTGAGGTAACAGACGATGGCGCAAAATCTCAGACCCCCAAGATGACATCTCTTAAAAATGCACTCGTAATCCTTACTACAACTTTACTTCCCCAAAAAAGACAGCTCCCAAAGCAAAGCATGCTGCACCCCTGATTATCCCCCAGAAGCGTTTCTAAAAAGGTGGCAAGTATGATTGAAGCCAATCACAGATCAAGACTAGAGTTTTGGAGTCAAGTGTTGTTGGCATTCCCAACATTTCTCTACACGGCCACCATCCCTTATGGTCCATCTCTTTCGCTAATGGAGAACTCACGTAAAAATAGCTAGTATTATGTATGTATTTGCATTATGAATGTGTTATTTAGGGCGCAGTCAGACGGCTGTAAAAATCGGGCCAAGATTGGAGCGCCATGCACGGACTGGATGGCGGCTCTCCCGACCCGAAAGTGACAACTTCATGTATTTCTATGCAGGTGTCACACTCAGATTAAGAGAGCTGCTGGATAGTCCTTGCATTGTGGTCCGATCTTGGGCCGATTTATATGGCTGTCTAATTGCGTCATTAACGGGAGTGTGTCGTCAGAAAATGACCCACTGTTTAGCGGGTTTTTGTGTTGCATAGATTTTTTTTTTAAAGGGAATCTGTCACCCTAAATTGGCGGGATATTTAAATGATGGCAGTCAGGTCAGATGGGCGGTGTTTTGGGTACTTGCCTTAACATGTTGTTCACCGCTGTCTCCATTATTTCTGGGAATTGTAGTCGTTGCCCTCCATATAATGCGCCTGCGCATTGCAATCTGCGGGCAAAGCATACTGCGCGTGCGCAATTCAAGATTGCAATGCACAGGCGCGTTATATGGAGGGCAACGACTACAATTCCCAGAAATAATGGAGACAGCGGCGAACAACATGTTAAGGCAAGTACCCAAAACACCGCCCATCTGACCTGACTGTCATCATTTAAATATCCCGCCAATTTAGGGTGACAGATTCCCTTTAAATGGCAATTTTTTTTTCATACTATGAGCTTTATTTAAAAAAAAAATAGTAATCTTGCCATTTTCAGACTCAGCACTAGGGCTTACATAGATTAATTCCTTCAGGAAGTGTTTTCAGTAGGCTCCTTATCAGCACAGGCAGCATTACAATTACAGGTAACACCTGTATACACAGCTGATAACACAGGATCCAGCAATCACAATAGGCAATTTCACAGCTGACCCTGCTCCCACTCTCTGCACATTGACCTTTGCACCTGCTCATTAAATGCTTTAATTCAAATAATAGGATTGTGGCTACGTACATGTGTTGTTTCCTGAAACAACAGGAAGTTAGAGTCTAAAAATGCCCCTGTGTCCAGTTTGAAAATTGCAAGTTTTTTTTTTAAATTTTTAATAGATAATGTTATATGTTAAAAAAAGAAAGAAAAAAAATTTCTAGAAATAAAAAAGAAAGAAATTCAACACAAAAATCTTACTTAAACAATAGGTAATTTTCTGACTATAGCTTCCCTTTTTAATTAATGACATCACTAGGGGGAGCATATGGCATAATATTTTACTATATATATATATATATATATATATATATGTATAATGTATACCATCAGCTCATGGGCTCCCCCTAGTGATGTCTGCAAGAAGACAGAAGCTTGTCATTTAACTCTACCTCAATGCACGAGGATTTGGAGAGACAATTATAAAGAGTTTATGAAAATCAACATAGTCTTAAAGGGTTGATGCCAGCCTTAAAGATCAGATTGTCTGTGGTCCCCCTTTATTCCATAAATCCGAAATACTGTACATGTCTGTGCCCCAATGGACTAATAAGATACTGATTGAAGTTAGTGGAGGAGATGGACACCGATTTATTTTAATAGCTGCTTGATTTTACTAGCCTGTTCTTTTCAGGAGTCTCATTATCATCACAGACATGATTACAATGACAGATAACGGCCTAACAAACATACAATCCATGCATGTGTTGCGGCTTTCGAACAGCTGCGAGACATGCAGCTGTGGGGACTCTTAACATTTTTTTTAGGAACCTGTACGATCATAAAGCCTAATAGTCCCAGGGCGGGAAGATTTTGGATCACCCTGTAATTCTGCTCATAAACCAGAAAGGATGAGCACAGCTATGGATCCCTTCCAAACACAAACTGGGCAAATGGTGCATGATTTATGAGGGGAGAACGACAATTGGATATGATATGAGCACATTCCTGCATTACAATACTTTCTTCTGTTGCTGCAATGTATGACAGCTTTGTGTAATATCTCTCCAAGAGTTTCCTACACTCAATGCTTCATACAAGTTACTACCTGTGAATTGTTCTTGGTGAAAATAACCCTGTTTCATCCGTTGCAGTCCGGGTGGTCCTGTTTATTTCAAGCGGGTTTGTTAACTTTGCGATTATACAGTGCATTCTCAAGTTACAAGAGAATTTGATATCATAACCCTATAGATATCTGTGAACTGGTTCCAAATACTCCTCCAAAAAATATATATACAGTTTTGGCAAAAAGTGTTTGCTCCCTTCCGGATTTCTTATTCTTTTGCATGTTAATCACACTTAGGCCGGGGTCAGACATGCGAGAAACTTGCACGAGTCTCGCATGTCAATACCCTGCACTGCCGCTGGCACTCGGACAGGAGCATGCGGCTGCATGTATTTCCATGCAGCCGCAAGTTCCGGTCCCGAGTGACGGCGGAAGTGCAGGGTATTGACATGCGAGACTCGTGCAAGTTTCTCGCATGTCTGACCCTGGCCTTAAAGGGAACCTGTCAGTGGTTTTGGCCGATATAAGATGCGGCAACAGCCTTTCAGGGCTCATATACAGCATTCTACAGGGTGGACCATTTATATGGATACACCAAAATAAAATGGGAATGTTTGGTTATATTAACTTTCTGTTTGTGGCACATTACTATATGGGAGGGGGAAAACTTTTCAAGATGGGTGGTGACTAAGGCGGCTATTTTGAATTTGGCCATTTTGGATCCAACTTTATTTTTTCCACTGGGAAGAGGATCATGTGACACATCAAACTTATTGAGAATTTCACAAGAAAAACAATGGTGTGCTTGGTTTTAATGACTCGCACCACAATTGTGGATACCAGAGCTATGGGGTACTCGGAGCCGAGCCCATAGAAGTCTAGGGGAGTTGTCACTGGCAGCGGGACTCGGTCCGTGGCCCTGGCAGTCAAGCGATGGGGAATATTTACAGGGGATTTTAAGGATAGGTAGTTCGTGACGCCACCTGTGGTATCTGATCACTTGGACCAGCGCTGCTATAAGGATCTTCACAGGGGATATTATGGGGGCAGCTGGGTGGTAAGTCTCCCACAGGTGAGACTGGTCCCTGGAAGTCTATGGTGATGATGCAGGGTGTAGATAAGAATTCAATCACACACAATGCAGCTTCTTTTCATACCTTTACTGGTAGATGGTTCAAGCAGGTCCCGGGGAGCTGGTCGGGGTGGAGAATGCACATTTGGGTAACCGCTGAGCAGGTTAGAGGCCTCCTTTACTTCAAATGTATCTGAGTCCAAACTTGCGTGAAGCGAAGTTAACTCTACAATCTACAGCTTTCTCAATAGCTGCCAAGCCCGGCTGACATTGTGGTGGAGCCTTCTATGTCTCTGATTCTCAGATGTTGAGAGAACTAAGTCTATATTTGCTGATCAGGCTAGACTCCTGTTCTCCCTGACTCCGGTTACGTATCAGCGCCTAGGGCTGCTCTCTGCGACCTGTAGTCCAGAAAGCCTCCGGTTATCTTGTTACTAAGCTTGAAACTCTAGCAACGCTTCGGACCCCGGTGTCCGGTGAATTAGTGCAGATAATTTGGTACCTGAAGCACTTCTCTCTGTCTTCTCCACTGCGCCCTTCGCCTTGCTCTCGCTCTTATCATAAGCACTTGTAGCTTTGATGGAAATGTCAGCTTTCTCCAGAGCTCGCTGAGCAGCTCTCAGTATCCTCCTTGTTTCAGCTTCTGTTGAGGTACTGATTAAGGGTAGCTCTGACTAGGCTAGGATGATTCACTTCACCCGTACTAGCCTCCACTTCCTTGTCAGGTGAGCTACGCTAGCTCTGCGAGGATTCAGTCCTCTCTCCTCTCCCTCCAAGTCCAGACTGAACTGGCACTGAACTGCACTGTCCTAAGACAGGAAACTGACTGATCTGAGCTCTTCTCAGACAGGAAACTTGAATGAGCTCTGCTACGTGTCACTACCTCCTATACCCCTGGTGGGTGTGTCTGAAAGTGTGAGTGCCATGAATGATAACAAGCTTTTGCGGTTACCTTCCTGTGCATTTCCCTGGATAATGTGTGCCTTACATAGCTGGGCCACACATCCCCCCTTGGTTTAACACAGCACTCCCGGGCTGTAAAAGAGAAAAAAGAAAACATTTTTGTTTTGCATTTAACATAAACATTTAACTCATCCCATCCGGGAGGTAAGACTTCTTGAACGTTACAATTTGTACATTAGAAAATTACAAAAGTATCAAAGTATCAAAACATTTTTCTCAATAAATATTAGACAATATTCTTGTGGAGGACCCGCACCAAAAACCTCCCACGTGGGTCCTGGGTGGGCTGCAGGACTTCTGACTGCAGACCTCACTCTAGGCCACACCATACGAGTTTTTCTTCAGAGGTAGATAGTAATGGTTTCATGTAAAACCAAGATAATGCACCGTAGTGCAAACTATTTACATTTAGAGTCTTTGGGCTGGCACAGTCCACAGCCACGCAGTCCATAGCATGGGAAAAGACACATTTCAAGACATATAAATAGAAATCACATTAATAACTTTTTCAAACTTTATACATTTTGTCAGTGACAATAAACCCTGTCTGGGTCTTGCTAACTAATTTACTAGGACTACTCCTGATAGCGAATAGGTAGTTTTCCTTTAGTGATACGTTCTGATCTACGTAGAGTGGTGTCAGGTGTAGTATTCTCTAGCCTATCTGTTCTGTGTAACGGCAAACTATAGATACGACTCCACCTCTCTAGGGACCTGGCAAGCATGCTAGCGACTGGACGAGGCGGTACTGCTTCACCAGGGGACTCCACTTCTTGGGGTGCTGCCTCTTGTGGTTCCGCTGCTTGGGATCCCAATGGTTGAGGGTCTGCCTGAATAGTCCTTCTGGAACTGGCTCAACTGGCGCAATTGGTATGACTGGATGCAGAGACTCCTCTTGCGGTTGATAAAACTGCAGTACAGGAATAATTACAGCGTCTCCCAATCTGGGCCAATCCGCAGGTAAATCTCCCAAATCCGTGTGTATGACCGCTTCATTATTTTCTTCCTGATTGACAACAGGGTTTTCTTCACGGAGCTTTAATGGGCAAGGACACAACTTTAAATGATCTCTAGACACAGTTGCCGTCGTTTTTCCTCCATCCTTACTAATGGCACAGACTTTCTGTTATCAAAATTGGAATTTTGCACGACATATGGCTCCTGTTCCCACTGATCATCCAACTTGTGCATTCTTCTTTTCCTTTTGAGCACCACTTCTCAGGCATAAAAGGCTTAGCGGGAGCATTTTTGTTATAGTTCTTCTCTTGCTTTTCTCTTACTTTGTTGAGACTGTCTTCTACGCAGGCTTGTACTCTCTTGTACTGTTCCTGTCGAGTTGTGTCCCAATCTTCAGCGTTGTTATCAGCCTCTGGTTCTACCACTCCCAGCTCCAAATCCATTGGCAGTCTTCCGGGTCTTGCTCTCATAAGGTAGGCTGGAGTGCAGTTGGTGGAACTTACTGGTATGTGGTTGTACAAGTCAACCAGGTCAGGTAACAAGTCTGGCCACCGATTTCTTTCTTCCAGGGGTACAGTTTTCAGTAAATCCATGACAATGTGATTCATCTTTTCACAAAGGCCGTTGGTCTGAGGGTGGTATGGTGTTGTTCTGATCTTTTTACATCCATACAATTGACAGAATTCCTGAAACAGTTCAGCTTCAAAGGCTGGACCTCGATCAGTCAGTACCTGCTCTGGATATCCGTGTGTGGTCTGCAGAAACTTGCTTGGAAGACCTTGGCTGCTGTCTCTGCTGTCAGATCTTTGACAGGGGCGACCACCAGGAATTTGGAATAGTGATCCACCATGGTCAAGGCATAGGAGTATCCCGACCTGCTTGGGGACAACTTGACGTGATCCAATGCCACGATTTCCAGGGGACGAGTCGTCCGGATAGGCTGCAGGGGTGCTCTCTGACTATGATAGTCTTTTCGTCTGAGTCCACAGGGTCCACAGTTCCGGCACCACTTCTCGATGGAGCTGCGCATCCCTACCCAGTAGAACCGACACCTCAACAGGGTCTCCAGCTTTTTCCAGCCAAAGTGTCCTGCTTGATCGTGGTAGGCTTCCAACACCATTTGGATGTCTGCTCTGGGCACCACTATCTGCCAAACCATCTCATGGGTCCTTGGGTCGACGTATCTCCTGCACAACTTCTCTCGGTATATGAACAACCGGCTTCTATCATTCCACAGGAGCTTTGCTGGTATGGGTGCGTCTTTCTCCAAGGAGGAACCTTCCTGCCTTATCAACTCCTTGATACGGCTGACCACTGGATCGCTGTCTTGAGTCTCCTTCCAGCTGTGATGAGGTAAAGGGTTCAACACCTCACCACACCGCTTTCGGTAGACTCGTTGCTCTTGGACCATCCCATTTCGGTGGAACGCAGGTAGCTCGATTTCTTCCAAATCATCTGATTCTTCCTCCGTGTCGGACTCATGCGGCATTCTGGACAAGGCGTCCGCGTTAGCATTTTTACGGCCCGCTCTGTACTTGATGGTAAACTGGTAGTTTGACAACCGAGCCATCCAACGTTGCTCCATGGCTCCCAGCTTGGCTGTTTCAAGGTGCGTCAAGGGTTGTTGTCTGTGTACGCAGTGAACTTGTTGGAGGCAAGGTAATGTTTGAATCTCTCGGTAATGGCCCAGACCAGCGCCAGGAACTCCAGCTTGAAGCTGCTATAGTTTTCCGGGTTCCTCTCAGTTGGCCTGAGTTTTCTGCTGGCATATGCGATGACTTTTTCTTGGCCATTCTGCTTCTGACTGAGGACCGCTCCTAATCCTTCGTTACTGGCATCGGTGTACAGCAGGAACGGTTGGCTGTAATCTGGGTAGGCTAAGATTTCATCGCCTGTCAGAATCTCTTTCATCTCTTTGAATGCCTCAGCTTGTTCTTTTCCCCAATTGAATGGAGGGTTTCTGCTCTTAAGAGGTTGTCCTACCAGGAGGTCCTGCAAAGGCGCCGCTTTCTTGGTATAATCTTTTACAAACCTCCTGTAGTAACCTGTTAGTCCCAGGAACTGACGCACCTCTTTTAGGTTCTTCGGCTCCGGCCATTTCTGGATGGCTGTGACCTTCTCGGGGTCCGGCGCTACTCCTTCGGAACTGACAATATGTGCCAAGTATTGTACCTTCCGTTTGAGCAGATGGCATTTAGAGGGCTTCAGTTTCATCCCAAACTTGGACAATGACTCGAATACCTCCGCCAGGTGCTTCAGATGATCTTCATATGTCTTAGAGTACACAATTACGTCGTCCAGATACAGCAACACGGTTTCGAAGTTGAGATGTCCCAGGCAGCTCTCCATCACTCTCTGGAATGTTCCTGGGGCACTGCTGAGGCCAAACGGCATTCTGTCAAACTCGCAGAGCCCCATTGGGGTGGTGAAAGCAGTTTTCTCCCGATCCTCCTCAGCCACAGCTACTTGCCAGTACCCACTAGTAAGGTCGAGGGTAGAAAAGTAGTTAGCCGTTTTCAGAGCAGCTAAGGATTCCTCTATACGTGGTAATGGGTATGCATCTTTATGTGTTATGCGATTTACTTGTCGGTAATCTACACACATTCGCATGCTACCATCCTTTTTCTTAACTAGAACTAGAGGTGCTGCCCAGGGGCTACAACTATCCCTTATCACCCCGGCTTCCTTCATGTCGCGCAGCATTTCCTTAGCTTTCTGATAATGGGCTGGAGGTATAGGCCGGTACCGCTCTTTGATGGGAGGATGACTGCCTGTAGGGATATGATGCTGTACTCCCTTAATTGTCCCAAAGTCAAGTGGGTGTTTGCTAAATACTTGTGCGTACTCTTGTACCACCCGTAGTACCCCCTGTTTCTGGTGGACGGAAGTGGTGTCTGTCCCTATATGAAGCTGCTGACACCAGTCCGCTACCGGGGTTGCCGGATCATTATCCTCCGCTGGTTGGCGGGAGGCTAAGGACTCGGTTGTGAGGATAGAATTGTTATCTACGGCATGTAATTTAGCAACTGTAGCATAACGTGGCAAATTTACTTCATCGTCCCCCCAGTTGAGAAGTCGTACAGGTACTCTCCCATTTATTACTTCCACTACCCCTCTAGCAATCATGAGTGTAGGTCTGTGTTCTGAGCGATGGGGTTCTACTACTGCTTGGTAGTTCTGTCCTCTCAGACCTATGGCTGCTCTACACCATATTAACATTTCACTCATTGGGGGTATTACAATGGGGTTCGAGTCTGTGACTCGTACATTACCGATTTCACCATCTGTAAGCTTCGCTTGCTGCTGGCACATCAGGGCCCGGATCTCCCTCTGGATCACTCCCTTCTGCTTTGGCTTGGCAACTTCAGCGAGCTGTTGGAGCAAAAACACAACTTCTCCCAGACAGTTACTGATAATGTTAGTACCTAATATCACATTTAGGCCATTTTCCTCATTCACAGTCTTTACCACTAAGAGTCCCTGATCCTTCAGCTCCACCCTGCCCACTTTTACGTTCACGTTTTTGGCTCCAATCACTTCAACAGGGAGACCATTGGTGGCGTACACTGTCAAGTCAGGGCTCGGGGGCTGGAGACTGTCCATGGACCAAAATTTATTGTAAAGGACATCAGGTATGATGGTCACCTGAGATCCAGTGTCCAGCAGTGCAGGAATTGCAATCCCGTCCAGAATTATGGACAGGTAGGGCCGTCCACCCACGAACCTGCGGTTCCAGTCTAAGGGGCCTGATGAGTCTACTCCTGGGTTGGCCCTCTGACCCATGAGGATTTTTGGGTTGCAGCGGTAGCAGATGATCTCCCGGCGAGGATGGTGTTGCTCAGTAGTCGCTCCTGGGGGTGGCGTGGTCTTCCTCCGATGAGGCGACGTCCTCCATTTCCTCCGGTTCATCCAAGGAACATCCTACGGACAGTCGGCTAGTAGGATCTTTCCTCCTTCCTCTCTCCGCAGTTGCAGGGCATCCATTACAGTGGCCAAGTTCTTAGTCAGCTGGCGCACTTCTGAGCGCAGACATTCCAACTCACTAGGGGGCGCCACCTGCGTTTTAGCTTCTGCCACATGCGGGGAAAAGGTGGGTACTGCCGGCTTAAGAGTGGCTTCACCCGGGTGATACTGATTTGCCACCTCAGGCTTTTCCAGGGGTCGCAGTCCTTTTATTGCCATGTCCTTTAGGGCATCAAAGGTGGCATCTGGATGATCCAAGGACCACCAGTTTACAGTCCTGCCTTCCGCTGGAGACCTCAGTCCCCGCACGAATTGCTCTTTCAACATTTGGCTCTCATCAATGGGACTTGTAGGGTTAGCCTGTTTAAGAGCTCGCAGGGCCCCCTGTAGTCGGCAGGCGTAGTCCCTAATACTGTCACCCGGTCTCTGGAAGCACTGATAAAATGCCATCCGTAGATCCGTTTCTGTGCGGTCCTCAAAGATGGCCTGTAGCTTTAAGAGAATCGCAGGTACCGACTCCTGGTCTGCAGTGGGCCAAGTCTCTACTTCTCTCTCAGCCGCACCAGCTAACTGTCCTATTACCACAGCAGCTTTTTGCTTTTCAGTCATTGAGTACATATCCAAAATACTACATATTTTCCTTTTAAACCCTGGCAGGGTGTCGGGCTCGCCGCTGTACTGAGGGAGCCACTTCGCCCCTGGCATGTATGGGAGCGTTAGCGGCATGAGCGGGACCACCGGGCCAGGTGAGGGGCCCGCACCTCCATCCTGCGCTACAACGCCTAGCGGTGGGCTATCGGGGCCACCGGCGGGGGCCGCTCCGTCTGCCGGTTGCTGCGACATGTTGGTGCCCCCTTGGTTAATCTGAGCCTACCTCTTTCACAGGCTGCAGCGTCGCAGGCACAGCGGTGGAGACAGGACCTTTGTCGCTGGTGCTCTGATGTCAGAGCGTTCACTTCCTGTTTCACAGGACCTGCCGCCGCGTCAGAGTTGGGGGCGGGGCCAGGGAACCAGCGCGCTCTTTCAGGTACGCCCCCCTTCTTCACCAGCGCCTGAGGGCGCGAATATTGCGGTAAAGATGGCGGTATTATGGCGCCAAACACAGCAAACAGTCTTTTTCACCAAACAGTTCAATAGGCAACACAGGACTCACAATTGCAAGCTTTGTATCCTGTTCGTGACGCCAGAATAATTGACTCGCACCACAATTGTGGATACCAGAGCTATGGGGTACTCGGAGCCGAGCCCATAGAAGTCTAGGGGAGTTGTCACTGGCAGCGGGACTCGGTCCGTGGCCCTGGCAGTCAAGCGATGGGGAATATTTACAGGGGATTTTAAGGATAGGTAGTTCGTGACGCCACCTGTGGTATCTGATCACTTGGACCAGCGCTGCTATAAGGATCTTCACAGGGGATATTATGGGGGCAGCTGGGTGGTAAGTCTCCCACAGGTGAGACTGGTCCCTGGAAGTCTATGGTGGTGATGCAGGGTGTAGTAAGAATTCAGTCACACACAATGCAGCTTCTTTTCATACCTTTACTGGTAGATGGTTCAAGCAGGTCCCGGGGAGCTGGTCGGGGTGGAGAATGCACATTTGGGTAACCGCTGAGCAGGTTAGAGGCCTCCTTTACTTCAAATGTATCTGAGTCCAAACTTGCGTGAAGCGAAGTTAACTCTAC
This sequence comes from Oophaga sylvatica, assembly GCA_033576555.1. NCBI lineage: Eukaryota > Metazoa > Chordata > Amphibia > Anura > Dendrobatidae > Oophaga > Oophaga sylvatica. The sequence goes on along the minus strand of JARQOD010000006.1, from coordinate 398,685,874 downwards.
AATCTACAGCTTTCTCAATAGCTGCCAAGCCCGGCTGACATTGTGGTGGAGCCTTCTATGTCTCTGATTCTCAGATGTTGAGAGAACTAAGTCTATATTTGCTGATCAGGCTAGACTCCTGTTCTCCCTGACTCCGGTTACGTATCAGCGCCTAGGGCTGCTCTCTGCGACCTGTAGTCCAGAAAGCCTCCGGTTATCTTGTTACTAAGCTTGAAACTCTAGCAACGCTTCGGACCCCGGTGTCCGGTGAATTAGTGCAGATAATTTGGTACCTGAAGCACTTCTCTCTGTCTTCTCCACTGCGCCCTTCGCCTTGCTCTCGCTCTTATCATAAGCACTTCTAGCTTTGATGGAAATGTCAGCTTTCTCCAGAGCTCGCTGAGCAGCTCTCAGTATCCTCCTTGTTTCAGCTTCTGTTGAGGTACTGATTAAGGGTAGCTCTGACTAGGCTAGGATGATTCACTTCACCCGTACTAGCCTCCACTTCCTTGTCAGGTGAGCTACGCTAGCTCTGCGAGGATTCAGTCCTCTCTCCTCTCCCTCCAAGTCCAGACTGAACTGGCACTGAACTGCACTGTCCTAAGACAGGAAACTGACTGATCTGAGCTCTTCTCAGACAGGAAACTTGAATGAGCTCTGCTACGTGTCACTACCTCCTATACCCCTGGTGGGTGTGTCTGAAAGTGTGAGTGACATGAATGATAACAAGCTTTTGCGGTTACCTTCCTGTGCATTTCCCTGGATAATGTGTGCCTTACATAGCTGGGCCACACATCAACATAACTTTATTCTTTCATGAGTTATTTACAAGTTTATGACCACTTATAAAATGTGTTCAAAGTGCTGCCCATTGTGTTGGATTGTCAATGCAACCCTCTTCTCCCACTCTTGACACACTGATAGCAACACAGCAGAAGAAATGATAGCACAGGCTTCAAGTATCCGTTGTTTCAGATGCTGCACATCTCATATCTGAAGGCAATTGTCTATGCTGTGTAGGTCCAGCGCCTGCACACTGCTGTATTTTGCTCAACAGGGCAGATAAGTACGCCTGCGCAGGAGCGCGATTCCGGGGACCATGAAGCAAGCAGGAGTACGGTGAGCATAAGAAGATTGGAGGCGCCGGACCCGGATCCGCAACACCCATCGGACTGGACCGCCCCCGGGTGAGTATAATAAAACTTATTTTTCTTATCTTTCGGGTCAGATCGGGGGCTTATCTACAGCATTATAGAATGCTGTAAGATAAACCCTGAAAGGCAGTGGCCACATCTCATATCGGCCAAAACAGCTGACAGGTTCACTTTAAATGTTTCAGATCACCAAACAAATTTAAATATTAGACAAAGATAATGCAAGTAAACACAAAATGCAGTTTTTAAATGAAGGTCTTTATTATTAAGGGAAAACGAAACTCAAACCTTATGGACCCTATGTAAAAAAAATGACTGACCCCACTTAAAACATAAATTAACTGTGATTTATCATATCTTTGGGAAGCAGAGTTCTAATTCGATAGGCACACCCAGGCCTTATTACTGAATCACCTGTTATCAATCAAGAAATCACTTAAATAGGACCTGCCTGACAAAGTGAAGTAGACCAAAAGATCCTCAAAAGCTACACATCATGCCACGATCCAAATAAATTCTGGAACTAATGAGAAACAATATAATTGAGATCTATCAGTCTGGAAAAGGTTATAAAGCCATATCTCATATTTGGACTCCTGCGAACCACAGCCACAAATGCCAAAACATGGAACAGTGGTGAACCTAAACCTTGAGTGGCCGGCTGACAAAAATTACCCCAAGAGCACAGCAACGATTCAACCAAGAGGTAATAAAAGACCCCACAACAACATCCAAAGAACTGCAGACCTCACGTGCCTCAGTTAAGATCAGTGTTCATGACTCCACCATAAGAAAGAGACTGGGCATAAATGGCCGGCATGGCAGAGTTCCAAGACAAAAACCACTGCTGAGCAATAAAAGCACAAAGGCTCATCTCAGTTTTGACAGAAAACATCTTGATGATTCCCAAAACTTTTGGGAGAATACTCAGTGGACTGACGAAACAAAAGTACATCTGGCATAGAAGTAACACAGCATTTCAGAAAAGGACATCATACCAACAGTAAAATATGGTGGTTGCAGTGTGATGGTTTGGGGCTGTTTTGCTGCTTCAGGACCTAGAAGACTTGCTGTGGTAAATGGAACCATGAATTCGGCTGTCTACCAAAAACTCCTGAAGGAGAATGTCCGGCTTTTTATTTGTGACTTCAAGCTGAAGCGCACTTGGGTTATGCAGAAGGACAAGGATCCAAAACGCACCAGCAAATCCACCTCTGAATGGCTTAAGAAAAACAAAATTAAGACTTTGCAGTTGCCTAGTCTAAGTCCTGACCATAATCCATTGAGATGTTGTAAAATGGCCTTAAAAAGGCGGTTCATGCTTGGAAACCCTCCAATGTGGCTGAATTACAACAATTCTGCAAAGATGAGTGGGCCAAAATTCCTGAAAAGCATTGTAAAAGACTCTGTCAGTTTTCACAAATGTTTGATTGCAGTTGTTGCTGCTAGGGGGGGGCCCAACCAGTTATTATCTTTAGGGGACAGTCACTTTTTTACACAGGGCCCTGCAGGTCTGGATTTCTTTTTCCCTTAATAATAAAGGCCTTGATTTATAAACTGCATTTTGTGATTACTTGTGTTATCTTTGTCTACTATTTACATTTGTTTGGTGATCTGAAACATTTAAGTGTGACAAACATGAACAAGAATAGGAAGTCAGGAGGGGGGCAAACACTTTTTCATACATCTGTATATGAACAAAAAATGGCTAATACTAATAAGTCCTAAATACAAAAAGTGGAAGAAGCTGCTGGAAGCCGCGGAATTAACTATTATATTGAGATTAGGAGCTTTTCCATGACGATGTACAGTATTCAGTCTGCTGTAAAACAAAAGAAAAGAAACCCCTAACCTTATATTCAGGGCAACAGCTTGTTCTGACATAGATACAGTTCATGAATGACAGCTAAGGTGCATTGATGCACGTGTAGTACAGGTAGAATTGAAAAGTATACATGTAGAAAGCCGTACAGTACATATAGTACAGGCAGAGAGCATTACAGTACATTTAGTACTGGTAGAATTTAGTCTCTTGCTTGCAGTAGGGAACAGCAGTACATGTAGTGCAGGTAAAGATCATTAGAGTATAGTACGGGTAGTCGGTAGATAACAATACAAAATAAAGCAGATCATTGTAGAATATTTACCCTTCTTACAACAGGATTAAACTTTGGAGATGTATATATTATATTTCATAATATTATATTTATCCAGTGTTTTTGGTAATAATACAATAATGAGATTCATTCTAATTCAGTGTAAAACCCACGTGGTTGTTTAGGTGGGAGGAATTTAAAAATGCGTGCCAATGATTCACTTGTCATGTAACCAAGGGCATAAGTCTGCCAGAAAAGTGTAATTAAACTATCATGTATATGTGGGATATTAAAGGATTTAAAATAAAGATGTAATTTTATCAAACAATTTGGATATGCTGTAACCTTCTTCACCAGATAGTAATATAGTACATATACACAAGGAAGAGAGCAGTACAATACATGTAACTCAGGTAGAGATCAGTGCAGTGCATGTAGCAAAGCTAGAGCACAGTACAGTACATGTAATACAGGTAGAGCGCAAGTACAGTACATGTAATACAGGTAAGAGTACAGTACATGTAATACAGGTAGCGTGCAAGTACAGTATATGTAATACAGGTAGAGCACAGTACAGTACATGTAATACAGGTAGCGCGCAAGTACAGTACATGTAATACAGGAAGTGTGCAAGTACAGTACATGTAATACAGGTAGAGCGCAAGTACAGTACATGTAATACAGGTAGGCAGCAGTGTAGTACATGTAGTAAAGCTAGACAACAGTACAGTACATGTAATACAGGTAGAGCGCAAGTACAGTACATGTAATACAGGTAGAGCGCAAGTACAGTACATGTAATACAGGTAGCGCGCAAGTACAGTACATGTAATACAGGTAGAGCGCATGTACAGTACATGTAATACAGGTAGCGAGCAAGTACAGTACATGTAATACAGGTAGAGCGCAAGTACAGTACATGTAATACAGGTAGAGCGCATGTACAGTACATGTATTACAGGTAGGCAGCAGTGTAGTACTTGTAGTAAAGCTAGACAACAGTACAGTACATGTACAGTGGCATGTAAATGTTTGGGCATCCCTCGTCAAAATTACTGTAAGGGCTCATACTCACTGGTGCCGAAAACGGATGATATCAGACGAAAAAAAATCGGATTCAAATCTGACCAATGTTATTCAATAGGTGAGTTCTCATTTGCAATTTTTTTCTCATCAGAAATTGGTGTGAGAAAAAAATCGCAGCAAGCTGCGATTTGATGCGATTTTGGGATGATAATCGCCAATGCAAGTCAATGGGTGCGATTAAAAAACGCACAGCACTCGCACCATGCAAGTGCTGTCCGATTTATACGCACCAGTCTCCTTGAAAAGCCGGCAATTCATCCCCGGCTACTGTAAAATCACACTGACAGCTCACAAAACACTAGATACATACACATAGAATACATATATATATATATACATGTCATTGTGACACATACATATATATATATAATTATAGTTCATACACTTCTACATACTGTAATAGCCGCTAATTCAATTACCGGCTTTTGTGAAATCACAGAAGCCGACATGAAATGATACATTGTTTACACACAGTTAACCATGTCATTTCCTGTATTTTGATATATGGTTTTAACTTACAATTACAAAAGTGTATGTGTGCAAAATTTCAGACATGTAGGGGTTAATTAAAGGTGTAAATTCGTTGAAAAAAAATGCGTGGGCTCCCGCTGTATTTTCTCCACCAGACAGACAAAGCAAGCGAGTGGAGGCAGATAATAATAGCCTAGGGAGGGTACATTTTTTTGTGCCCCCCCTGACTACTAACATCTGCCCCCAGACACCCCAGAAAGGGCAAATCTCTAATTAGATTTGCCCTTTCTGGCACTTTGCCCGTCTATTCCCATTGCCCTGTAGCGGCGGCGAATGGGTTAATAAGGGGTTAAAACCACCTTGCAATTGAAAGGTGACTTTAAGCCAGGTTAATAATTGAGAGCTGTCAATTAGACAACTATCAATTATTAATTCTATTGTATGAAAGAAAAATCAAACACACACACTTTAATAAAAAAGAAGTTTAATGAAATAATCAAACAGTTTTTGACCATATTTTATTTTCCTGCTAAAACCATTTCCTGTAATAAAAATAAAATAAAAAAGCAAAATTATTCTTACCAATCCGATGCACAGTCAGGTCCCACGCTGTAATCCATCAGAAAGGGTTAACAGGTTACAGCTATCAGGGAGCTAATGCTGCCTTCTGAGCTGTTACCCCCTGAATGCATAACTTCCTCTCACAGCGAAAGGAGAGGAAGTGATTAATGAATGAAGCTTAATTGATTTATTGCCACTTTCACTTCAGTGACCTGACCTAAAGTGAAAGTGGGATGCAATCAATTAAGCTTCATTCATTAATCACATCCTCTCCTGTCACCGGGAGAGGAACTTATTCATTCAGGAGCTTTCAGCTGAGCATGCAGCATTACTTGCGCTGCTTAGCTGAAAGCTAGTTAACCCTTTGTGAAGGATTACAGAGTGGGACGTGACAGATCGCCAGATAGGTAAGAATAATGTTGTTTTATTATTTTTTCTTTATTTTAGGAGATCAAGGGCTTCGCACGGATTAAGAGTAAAATAAAAGATGGTCAAAAAAATGTGTTTTTATTTCATTAAAATTATTTATTCTTAAAGTGTGTTTGTGTTTTTTTATTTACTTCAATAGGATTAATAATTGATAGTTGTCTAATTGACAGCTCTCAATTATTAACCTGGCTTAAAGTGACCTTTCAATTGCAAGGTGGCTTTAACCCCTTATTAACCCATTCGCCACTGCTACAGGGCAATGGGAATAGACGGGCAAAGTGCCAGAAAGGGCTAATCTAATTAGAAATTTGCCCTTTCTGGGGTGTCTGGGGGCAGATGTTAGTAGCCAGGGGGGGCACAAAAAAAATGTACCCTCCCTAGGCTATTATTATCTGCCCCCACTCGCTTGCTTTGTCTGTCTGGTGGAGAAAATACAGCGGGAGCCCACACATTTTTTTAAATGAATTTACACCTTTAATTAACCCCTACATGTCAGAAATTTTGCACACATACACTTATGTAATTGTAAGTTAAAACCATATATCAAAATACATGAAATGACATGGTTAAGTGTGTGTAAATAAAGAATGTATCATTTCATGTCGGCTTCTGTGATTTCACAAAAGCCGGCAATTGAATTAGCGGCTATTACAGTATGTAGAAGTGTATGAACTATAAATATATGTATATATATATGTCACAATGACATATATATATATGTATTCTATGTGTGTACATGTATTATTTCTATTCTTTATTAAAGCTGTCAGTGTGATTTTACAGTATAGCCGGGGATGAATTAGCGGCTATTATACTATGTAGAAGTGTATGACCTATTATAATATATATATATATATATATATATATATATATATATATATATATAATTATTTGCTGTTTGTGTACATTTTTTTTGACAATGTGATTTTTACATGACTTTTTACATAGAGATAACTGCTCTATGTAAAACTTCATGTTAAAATCGCATTGCATACAGATGGAAAACTGATGGAAAACTGATGGAAAACGCATGGTGCGATTTAAAATCGCATGCAAATCGCATGCCTTTTTACAACAATTGTACCGTTTTTTTCCCTGCAGAAAACGGACCGATTTTTTTCCAGCCAGTGAGTATGAGCCCTTATTGTGAATAGTTAACCAAGTTGAAGATGAAATGATCTCTAAAAGGGCTAAAGTTAAAGATGACACATTTTCTTTATATTTTAGGCAAAAAAAATAATATACATACAGTGAGTACGGAAAGTATTCAGACCCCTTTACATTTACATTTTTCACTCTTTGTTTCATTGCAGACATTTGGTAAATGCAAAAAAGTTAATTTTTTTTCTCATTAATGTACACTCTGCACCCCATCTTTACTGAAAAAAGACAGAAATGTAGAAATTTTTGCAAATTTATTAAAAAGAAAACTGAAATATCACATGGTCATAAGTATTCAGACCCTTTGCTCAGTATTGAGTAGAAGCACCTTTTGAGCTAGTACAGCCATGAGTCTTCTTGGAAATAAAGTTTTTCACACCTGGATTTGGGGATCCTCTGCCATTCTTCCTTGCAGATCCTCTCCAGTTCCGTCAGGTTGGATGGTGAAGTTGTGAACAGCCATTTTCAGGTCTCTCCAGAGATTCTCAATTGGATTTAGCTCAGGGCGCTGGTTGTGCCAGTCAAGAATGGTCACAGAGTTGTTCTGAAGCCACTACTTTGTTATTTTAGCTGTGTTCTTAGGATCATTGTCTTGTTGGAAGGTGAACCTTTGGCCAAGTCTGAGGTCCAGAGCACTCTGCAAGAGGTTTTCATCCAGGATATCTTTGTACTTGGCCGAATTCATGTTTACTTCAATTGCAACCAGTCGTCCTGTCCCTGCAGCTGAAAAACACCCCCATAGCATGATGCTGCCACCACCATGTTTCACTGTTGGGATTGTATTGGGCAGGTGATGAGCAGTGCCTGGTTTTCTCCACACATACCGCTTAGAATTATCACCAAAAAGTTCTATCTTCATCTCATCAGACCAGAGAATCTTATTTCTCATAGTCTGGGAATCCTTCATGTGTTTTTTTAGCAAACTCTATGCGGGCTTTCATATGTCTTGCACTGAGGAGAGGTTTCTGTCAGGTCATTCTGCCATAAAGGCCCAACTGGTGGAGGGCTGTAGTGATAGTTGGAACTTTCTCTCTTCTCCTTACTGCATCTGTGGAGCTCAGCCATAATGATCTTGGGGTTCTTCTTTACCTCTCTCACCAAGGCTCTTCTCCCACGATCGCTCAGATTGGCTGGACAGCCAGGTCTAGGAAGACTTCTGGTGGTCCCAAACTTCTTCCATTTAAGGATTATGGGGGCCACTGTGCTCTTAGGAACCTTGAGTACTGCAGAAATTCTTTTGTAACCATGGCCAGATGTATGCCTTGCCACAATTCTGTCTCTAAGCTCCTTGGCTAGTTCCTTTGACCTCATGATTCTCATTTGGTCTGACATGCACTGTGAGCTGTGAGGTCTTATATAGACAGGTGTGTGCCTTTACAAATCAAGTCCTATCAGTTTAATTATACACAGCTGGATTCCAATGAAGGAGTAGAACCATCTCAAGGAAGATCACAAGGAAATGGACAGCATGTGACATAAATGAGTGTCTGAGCAAAGGGTCTGAATACTTATGATCATGTGATATTTCAGATTTTCTTTTTTAATAAATTTGCAAAAATTTCTACATTTCTGGTTTTTATCAGTCAAGATGGGGTGCAGAGTGTACATTAATGAGAAAAAAATGAACTTTTTTGCATTTACCAAGTGGCTGCAATGAAACAAAGTGTGAAAAATTTAAAGGGGTCTAAATACTTTCCAAACCCACTGTATTTTCACCTTTTACGTTTAAAAAATTACCAAAAGGAAAATGGGCTGATGCAAAAGTTTGAGCACCCTGCATGGTTAGTATCTTGTAGCACACTTTTACAAGTATCACATCATGTAAACGCTTTTTGTAGTCAGCCAATAGTTTTTCAATTCTTGTTTGAAGGATTTTCATCCATTCTTCCTTGGAAAATTCTTCCAGTTCAGTGAGATTTCTGGGTCGTCTTGCATACATTGCTATTTTGATATCTAGCCATAGATTTTCAATGATGATCAGATCAGGGGACTGTGAGGGCCATTGTAAAACCTTCAGCATGCGCCTTTTGAGGTAGTCTATTGTGGATTTTGACGCGCTTGAGATCACTATACATTTGTAGAAGCCATCCACTTTTTAACTTCAGCTTTTTTACAGATGGTGTTATGTTTGCATCGAGAATTTGTTGAAATTTCAATGAATCCATTCTTTCCTCTACCTGTGAAATGTTCCCTGTGCCACTGGCTGCAACACAACCCCAAAGCATGATTGATCTATCCCCATGCTTAATGGTTGGCAAAAAGTTATTTTCCTGAAATTCTTTGCCCATTTTTTCTCCACACATACCTTTGATCATTTTGGCCAAAGAGTTCTATTTTAATCTCATCAGTCCACAGGGCTTGTTTCCAAAATGCATCAAGCTTGTTTAGATGTTCTTTTGCATACTTCTGATGCTGAATTTTATGGTGAAGACGCAGGAGAGGTTTTCTTCTGATGACTCTTCCATGCAGGCCATATTTGTGCAGGTGTCTCTGAACAGTAGAACAATGTACCACAACTCCAGAGTCTGCTAAATCTTTCTGAAGGTCTTTTGCAGTCAAGCAGAGGTTCTAATTTGCCTCTCTAGCAATCCTACGAGCAGGTCTCCCTGAAATTTAGCTTAGTCTTCCAGACTTTATCTTGACCTCCACTGTTCTTGTTAACTGCCATTTCTTGATTATATTTGGAACTGAGGAAAGGGCAACTTAAAAACACTTTGCTATCTTCTTATAGCCTTCTACTGCTTTATGGGCCTCCACTGTTTTCATTTTCAGAGTGCTAGGCAGCTGCTTAGAAGAACCAATGGCTGCAGTTTTTTTTTTTAGGCTCATGAGAAAAAATCTAATTTTTAAAAAATACTTTATTGAAAATTATTAAAAAATACCACACGAACAAACAAGAAAATGATACACTAAGTGACTGTTAAAACAGTCACTTAGTGTATCATTTTCTTGTTTGTTCGTGTGGTATTTTTTAAATAATTTTCAATAAAGTATTTTTTAAAAATTAGATTTTTCTCATGAGCCGGAACTTATATCTAATTGGACATATCATTTATTTGAATTCTGTTTTTTTTTTTAGCACAAGGCTAGAGGAGGCTGCCTTTTTATAAAGCTGGTAAATTTGCATGACCTGACCTTTCCAAAGGATGACAGTGAACAAGTCATAACCCTAACAGGCTAATTAAGGTCAGAAACCTTGGTCAAAGTTATCTGAGCACACAAATCTCCAAGGTGCCCAAACTTTTGTATCGGCCCATTTTACTTTTTGTAATTTTTTAAAAAAAAAATGACAAGATATATATTTATATATATCTTTTTTTCCTAACATACAAAGAAAATGTGCCATCTTTAACTTTAGGCCTTTTAGAGATCATTTCATCTTCAACTTGCTTAATTGTTCACATTAACAGTAATTTTGACCAGGGGTTCCCTAACTTTTACATGCCACTGTAATACAAATAGACAGCAGAACAGTACATGTAGTACAGGTAATCAGCAGTGCAGTCCATATACTAAAGTTAGAGCACATTACGTGTAATATCGGTAGAGAGCAGTGCAGTATATATAGTATAGGTAGGGAGCAGTACAGTACAAGCAGCACTATTAGAGAGCAGTAAAAGACATCGTATACGTAGTGCAGTACGTCATGTGATAAAGGTAGGGTGCAGTACAGTACATATAGTACAGGTGGAGCGCTCGCCTGGACCGTGGGGTACCCGGTACGGGCCGCTTCTTAAAGGGCAAGTGTCACGGCAGCAGTGACCCGATCCGTGGCCCTGAGCGTCCCATGAAAAAACGGGTTTAAAAGGGGGAAAAATAAAGTTTGTGATATAATGGAAAAAATGTTCGTGACGCCACCCGTGGTATTCGGTAAGGGGTAGCCGATCCTCTGGGATGATGTTAGGGCAGCAATGATGGTTACGCTCTCCAAGGGTAGAGCTGTGTCCTATGGCAGTTAGGATGTTAAAAGTGATCATGGTGGCTGTTGTGAGTGCGGTGCAGAACAGGTGAGGCGTGAATGACTCAGAGGACACAGCAGGGTGCAGTTTCCGATGCTTTACTCACAGTTCAGTTGTGCACAGATGCCCGCTTAGTGCCGTGTCCTCCAGGTGAGGGGCACAGCAAACTCCCAGGTAGATTGGGATGCACCTTTCCAGGACTCCCTTCTGTGTGTTTCCTTCCTGGCCGTCTCACTGTACTGGTTTCAGCCCTCCTGCCCAGCACCTTCACAAACAGTGTCCCAAGCCAGCAGCCGCGGACCTTGTCGGGCGACGTCCTCTGAGTCCCCTTGCTCCTATATGGCTGCCTTTTCAGCGAATGATTGTGGATGTGGCCTAGGTACGTACAGCTACCCCAGCCTCCGGCTTGATAGCTGACTCTTATAGTCCTCCACTAGTCTTAGAGCCCGGCTCCCCCACTGCGATCTGGTCCCTCCACTTCTGGATACAGGCCCCACTGGTGGCTTCCACACTTCCCGTGCCCCAAGGACCCCTTCTATCCTCCCTGGAGCTTCCTTCAGACTCCCCTCTCAATTCTCTCTCCAGCTTTTCTACTGCACTCCGTCTCCTGACGTTCTTACTCACTCTCTCTTGTCTGGGGACAAGCTCCTCACAGCTTGAGATTCCCTTCTAGACTGTTCTCTGTCCTCTCAGCTCCTCCCCTTTTTCTACCTTCCCCACCCACACCCCAAAACCCTTTCCTACCCAGCCTGGGATGAGGCCATCCTCCCTAAGGGTAC
>JARQOD010000006.1:398644185-398674099 GCA_033576555.1 Oophaga sylvatica | reverse complement strand
AAAAGTCTTCCCTGTCTAAAGGACGGTATCGGTTCAAGCGTGCTCTCCCTTTTGATAACTGGCTCTGTAACTAATTGTAGAAAGGAAAAGAAGGAAGGGATACTGACCCTTGGTAGTTTGAGTGTTATGTTACCGCGTGGACAAGGGAAAGGCACAGTGGTTTATTGGTTACTGCTTACGGATTGAAGAAGCCCTGACATTGCCCCCCGGTCACGGGGGGCCGAAGGAATCACTACTGTTAAAGCATAGTGATAAGAAACCGGGAAATCTACCGGCCCCTAGGTCGCGGCAGACAGCCCCTTATAGTCAGTACGTAACTGGGGTCAGGGGGGTAAAAGATTTTGATTTTGCGGACAAATAAGATTTCAGCTCCTTCACGGAAGCCCCTACCACAAAGCTGACTGGGCAGGTACAGCTATAGATTAGTGGAGATTTTGAGGAACTACGCTTCAGGCTGGTTGTACTCGTTTTATTGGAAGTAAAGGAGGCCCCTAACTTGTCCAGCTGCTGTCTCAAGATACACTCTCCTTGGATCAGCCTCCCGGGACTGCTTGAACATCTTACAAGTAAAGTTATGGAAAGACGCTGACCGTGTGAGACTGTGTTCTTTATCTGCCCCGACTTCACAAATCCCATAGACTTTGAGGGACCAGCCCCACTGTAGGGGACCCGACATCTAGCTGCCTCACCATCCCTCAGAGATCTACAGCAGCGCTGGTACTAATTACCAGAATCTACAGGTGGCGTCACGAAATGTATATAAACCTATCCCTGTAAATATATCCCAACATACGCCAGACCGCCCGGGCCACAGACCGAGGCCACAGCTACCTGTGACAAAACCCCATAGACTTCCATGGGCTCGGCTCTGGTACCCCATTTGCCCTGGTAATCACAATTGTGGTGGGGGTCGACACAAATGCTGTCCTGTCCCATGTCCCATTTATTGCACATGCGTTAACCCCCTTCAGTGGGAGACTTATTGGCTGAACCCCAAAAGGATCATATATTTATCACCTTTCCTTTAAGGTCAAACCTTCTGGGTCTTGATTAAGGAGTATCCAAACCTAAGCATCATTAAATTACATCCCACACCATAGCTCCAAGTTTATTTGCTAGTTGGAAAATGTAGCTTTCCATGACCAGGTTTAGTTTTCTCTTGCATGTACAGTATATTAGGAGTAGCACAGCTGCATGTCCTCCATGCTTCATACTCGATGCTTTGTTAGAGGGAACCAGTGACTCAGCCAACTTTATAGCCCAACCGTGAAGACCTAATGGGAAGTAATCATCGCCTCTGCCTGAAGGAAACCGGACATTATTCATTTTGCATATTAATAGACATCCAGCAAATATCCAGGCCCCTCAGGTACAGAAGGTGCTGACTTGACTCCTTGAAGACTGACTATTTTGACATATGTAGATCCCATTTTTCATTTATGAATCACACAAGGAAAGGAAGAAACCCTATCCAGGTCTCCAAGCCTAATGCAGAAAGCAGCTGATGAGAAGGTTGTGCCAGTTTGCCATTTATGATCAGACGTGGACTTCTTTATGCCCTGCAAACGTCAGTCTCACCTTCATCAGGATCATAAAAGCTTAATGACTTCAGACGCTGTACAAAAAAGTACAGTTTTGTCGCCGTTCCTTCTGAATTCATTACAGCGCTGTGTACGTGGAAAAACAATCTTTCCAAAAAAAATCAGGAAAACGTCCACAGTCAAGGTTAGTTCCAGATATAGTGTCCAAGTCGTAGAGAAATCTTTTTTTTAATAGGACATTAAAGTAGACAAACGCTGATTCTGTATCTGGATGGTAACCCCCCTGAGAAGGGTTTTCCTTTAAAGTCGTTCCAGAATAAAATATTTCCTATATTTATATCATCTGGAAATCCTGGAAAGCCTCCCATAAACAGCTTCATGAACTGTAAAATAAGGAATTTTTTTGTATTATTTGTATTATACATGGGCCGGGGCATGTGAGTCTGCTTCCCTCTCATCCCAGCTACAGTATATAGATGTCTGGTAGGATCTTCTACAGGTAATGGCTCCAACAGCTGTCATCCCGAAAGTGCAATGTTGTTTTTAGTAGCTCCTTCTTCTTTCGACGCTCTTTTCTCAAAGGCAACTTCAGACATTGCATTTCTTCTACCAGATGTAAAACATTAATCTGTGGAGGTAATGATTATCATTTGTAATTTAGAGAGTTTGCATTCTGCCAGAACTGTAGGTGTAGGAACTTACTTTCCCTCAGTTGATGGCTGCCATTCTCAAGTGAATTGCCTTCCCTGAACTAAAAGTTAACCTCCATGTTATGCCTGTAAGCAGTATAGTAGATAGTAGAGCAAAAGTAGAGCGAAAAAAGACAATCCACCACTCACTTTCAGTAATCTGTCTCGGCACCTCTGCAACTGGAGTGGATTACACTCGAAAACAGGCAGTGAATAGAAAAAAAAAAAGAAGGAAAACCCTGAGTCATATTTTGGAGGAAAATAAAAAAAAAAAGCATGAGCGTTAACTGTGTGTACCATAATGGCTCAGTAATTAGCACTGTTGTCTTGTAGCACTGGGGTCCCAGACCAAAGATGACATCAACTTTTGACACCTCCAAAACGATTCAGTCATGGCCGAAAGTGTTGGCATCCTTGAAATTGTTCCAGAAATGAAGTATTTCTCTCACGTTTTGTTACACACCTTTATTTCCTTTGTGTGTTGTGTGTATTGGAACAACACAAAAAAAAAATGGGCCGGAGAAAAAGTGTTGGCACCCTCAACTTAATATGTGCTTTCACACTCCCTTGGCAATAAATAAATGCAATCACTTCCTATAACCATCGACAAGCTTCTTCTCTCAACTGGAATTTTGGACCACTCTTCTTTTGCAAATTGCTCCAGGTCTCTCATATGTGAAGGGCACCTTCTCCTAACAGAAATTACAGTATAAGATCTCTCCACAAGTGTTCAATGGGATTTAGATCCCGGACTCATTGCTGGCCACTTCAGATCTCTCCAACACTTTGTCTCCATCCATTTCTGGGTGCTTGTTAAGTATGTTTGGGGTCATTGTCCTGCTGGAAGACAATAAATAAAAATTACCTAGACAAATCTAAGATTCCTTGAAAATCACAGACAGCACAAGCAGGGCCGGCGTCAGCACCCGGCGCACCAGGGCAAGTGCTGGGGCCCTGAGCAGGCGGGGGGCCCACTCACAGTCGGGGACACCGGCATGCTATGTGCCAGTACCGGGGGGATGGTGCCCTGAGCAGAGCAGCCGCCAGTGAGGAGAGGTGAGTATTTTATTTTTTATTTTTTTTAATGTTTGGCGCAATATATGGAGACCATCTATGGGGCCCATCATACACTGGAGCATCATATATGGAGCATTACATGGGGCCTATAATACACTAGAGCATCATATATGGGGCCCATCATACACTAGAGCATCATATATGGAGCATTACATGGGGCCCATCATACACTGGAGCATCATATATGGAGCATTACATGGGGCCTATAATACACTAGAGCATCATATATGGGGCCCTCATACACTAGAGCATCATATATGGACATTACATGGGGCCCATCATACACTGGAGCATCATATATGGAGCATTCATGGGGCCCCATCATACACTGGAGCATCATATATGGAGCATTACATGGGGCCCATCATACACTAGAGCATCATATATGGAGCATTACATGGGGCCCATCATACACTGGAGCATCATATATGGGGCCCATCATATACTGGATCATCTATGTGGGGCCCATTATATTGGGAACATCATTGGGACCCCATTATATATGGATCATCATTTGGGGCCTATTATATATGGAGCTCTATGTGGTGACCATATACTGGAGCATCATATGGGGCCCATTATATATTGAACATCATATGGGGTCCATTATATATGGAGCATTACATGGGGCCTATCATACACTGGAGCATCTATATGGGGCCCATTATATATGGAGCATTATATGGGGCCCATAATATACTGGAGCATCATATATAGGTCCTTTATATATGAAGCATTATATGGGGCCCATCATGCACTGAAGCATCATATATGGGGCCCATCATATCTGGAGCATCATGTAGGGTCCACTATATATGGAGCATTATATGGGGCCCATTATACATGGAGCATTATATTGGGCTCATTATTCTGTATGGAGCTCTATGTGGTGACCCATAATACTGTATGGAGCAATATATGGAGTCATTATTCTATATGGAGCACTATGTGGTGCCCATAATACTGTAGGGATGTCTTTTCAGCAATTGTAGAATTTACAATATAACTCATGTAATGTAAAACGTAAGTGAAATGTTTTGCATTGTACTACACGTATATTTCTCTGCCATATCTGTGCATCATGAATTGTGATATGTGTTAAAGGAGCCCATTGAGACTCTTTCGCCCGGGGCCCATGAAAACCTGAAGCCGACCCTGAGCACAAGGATGGCATCAGTCTGCAACCTGTGTGCTGTGCGTGATTAAATGGGTTGTACACTACTCGAGCAACCCTTCTGAATCCCTATGTTTCCTCCATATAAACTAATAACAGTTACTCACTTCTGGTGCCGCCGTCATTCCAGCGGTGTCAGCGTAGGCTCCGCCGGGGAGCATCTCTCACTTCGTCTGGATGTGTGTGATACGTCCAGAGGCAGGGAGAGTGAAGCCAGCCCTGATTGGCTGGAATTTCACTTGAGCCCTGAGAGAGCAGTGCCATACCACTGGAATGGCGCCAGCATCGGAGGTGAGTATAAGTATTATTTTACAAGGAGGAAACATAGAATTCAGATGGGTTGTCTGAGTAGTAGACAGCTCTTTTGACATTATAGTGGATAGGACAAATTTTGCAATTTTTGCAATTTTTTTTCTTACATGAAAATCACTGATGAAACACTAATGGTAAAAACTGACCAAACACTGATGACATGCAAAGCATTTTTTTTGCGTACCAGAAAAATCACTGACATCTGAATGAGGACTTAGCTGTATGGCTGTGAAGCTAAGATGCTAGGAGGTTATCATGTTTATCATCTTTCCTACATGCTCTGACACGGTTGGTCTCCCCATATGTCTTGCTGTGTAATAACAAAGTTCATATATTACGTAATTACATGCTTTAGCGCTACAGAGTGCAACTTTATTGTTGTATATGGCGGTGGCTGTTCCTAGTTCACAACAGTTTTCTGATTTGGTAGTGCCAGTCAGTTTTTTGCATTTTTGGCTATATAATAATGTCATTTCTTTCCACAGTGGCTTGTGATTATGTTTTGTACATTGCTGGAAATGGTATAAGAATACGTATATTTTGTATCTGTTTTCAGATATGGGCTCCTACGTGTGTGCATCATGCTTCCGCTACTCTTCCTGGCTTCAGAGGCGCTAAAAAAACGGCAATCAATGGGACAAACTGAAGTGGAAATTCAATCTAATATATTAAGTAAGTGATTCCATTTCTATTTTTTTTAAGACTATTTAGGGAGATTTGCTTTAGAGCAGCTCATGAACAAGAAACCTCAGTCAGAAAACAGCCTATTCAATTCTATGGGAGTGTTTGTGTGCATGCTCTGTGAACTGTGCAGAGGTCATTGTGCAGGGAGGAGGAGGAGGTGGGATGTGGCCTATTGCTAATGGTGAATCCTGTGTTATCTACATGTAAATGTGCTACATCTCAGTGTAAGACTAATGTCAGACGAACCTGCCGATATCAGTAGGAACCACTGACGGCGAAATGTGCATCAGGGCCTTCCGACTGTTTCTCGATTGGGAGAGAAAAGAATATGACTTGTTGAATTTCATGGGTGATACTTTTATTCTCCCTGAAGATAAGCTTGTGCCAGAGGAGTTTCAGAGTGTTTCTCTTAGGCTGCGGTCACACTTGCGAATGTGATGTGAGAAACTCGCACAATCAATACCCGCACTGCTGACGGCACTTGAGACGGAGTGTGCGGCTGCATAGAAATCGTGCAGCCGCACACTCCGGTCCCGAGGCCGGCAGCAGTGCCGGGTATTGATGCGAGACACTCACGCGAGTGTGATTCCAGCCTTATAGAGAAAATAGGAGCGTTCTAACGAGTATTATGGTGTCGGGAGAGGTAGCTATCGGTCAAATAATCATCTATCTAATGTGGACGAGTCTCCTTATATTCCTGCTCTGATGATAATGAAATGCTGTAAAGTGATTTTATAAAACAAAGAGTGTCAGACTATTGTCAGGCTCTGTGGTTGAAGTGCATACTGTAAAACTTCTGAATTTTTCAATATGGAATTATTTTTACATGGAAAATTGAAAAAAAATCACCCAAAATTTTGAAAAATTATGTTTATCATAAAACTTGAAAATTAAAATAATAGTAAACATGGCACTCCTGTATCTACTAATTAGGTGGCCAAGTAGGATCCTGTCCCATAATATGCAATGAAAAACTTGGCGCTGATCGTGGTCGATCGTCACTGTGGTGTGCACCACTTTGCTACATAGTGTGTTTCTCATTTAATCCTTGCTCTAATGCAGTCTGCAATACTGATGAAGGTAAATTGAGACCAAAATGTTTATATATTATTGTGAATTGCCTGCGTAAATAAAATATAAACTGCATGATTTTTTTTGAGGGCCAAGTTTGTCAATGCAATTAAAACTTGATCTGAACATTTTTTATATAGGTAAATCTCTTTTGGGAAAAATCATAGCGTTAATAATACATGAAAAAAAAATTAAACAACTGTGAAGGTAGACCCTTAAAATCAGACTACACACAGGGTTTGTTTTAAGTCCGTAGCCATGAGAGTGCATCTGCCGAGGAACTATAGATAGATAACTCTTAGGTTCTTTTTTTATCTAAAGTACAGCAATGTGCAAAATTTTTTGCTCAAGTGTAAAAAAAATGCTGCAAAATAAAAATGCTTGGAAAATCATTATTAATTTATCTTTATCACTTAACAAAATGCACAGTAAATGAACAAAAGCAAAATCTAAATCAAATCAATATTTGGTATACTGCTCTGTTCCGTTAGTACACTAAAGGTACTGCCACACTAAACGCTCCCGCTAACGATCACAATAACGACGCATACTAATGCGATCGTTTTTGTGATCGTTTTAATGTCGCTAGTACTGCCACACTTAGCGATCTCGTTAACGACGCATAAGCGGTTAGCGATCTCATTAACGACTTTGGCGGTCATTGCTATGTAGCCCGCGTTCTTTCCGGGAGGTTTTTCCGGAGGTGTCCTGAACACCTCCGGAAAGATCGCGCGTCAGAAAGGGGGCGGGGCTTAGACGGAGCGAAATTTCCGCTCCTCAAAAGCGCTATGGTCCGGACCGTGGAACCATAGCCTCAGTGATAAAAAACTGCATTGCAGTGAAAGGCAGAAAGCGAGAGTATATTGCTGAATTTTATTATTTTAATAGACTACCCCTGTTTTCTTTTAGATGTTTTATATGGAAAAAAATGGATAAATTCAACTTTTGTAAATCGCACATTCATACGTTTCTTAAAATGTCTTCTATAAATAAACATAAATTAAAAGAAAAACATCTACATGAAAAGAAGCATATAATAAATCTGTTGCGCTAGCAGGCTCACACGGTGGTTATCCCCCAAGCCAAGGCATCAGTGTAGCAGGTGGGTGTAGCACAGCACTGAAAATCTCGGGCAGATTGCAGAGTTACTGGAAACCGCAGACAAGTGTGTGGCCCAGTATGTCAGGCACACATAAATCCAGGAGAATGCACAGGAAGGTAACCGCAAAAGCTTGATATCATTCATGTAACTCACACTTTCAGACACACCCACAGGGGTATAAAAGGAAGTGACCCATAGCAGAGCTCATTCAAGTTTCCTGTCTTAGGACAGTGCAGTTGAGTGCCAGTTCAGTTGGACTTGGAGGGAGAGGGAGAGGAGAGAGACTGAATCCTCGCAGAGCTAGCGTAGTCACCTGACAAGGAAGTGGAGGCTAGTACGGGTGAAGTGAATCATCCTACCTAGTCAGAGCTACCCTTAATCAGTAACCTCAACAGAAGCTGAACCAAGGAGGACACTGAGAGCTGCTCAGCGAGCTCTGAGAAACTGACATTTCCATCATGCTACAAGTGCTTATGAACAAGCAAGAGCAGGACGAAGGCGCAGTGGAAGGACAGAGAAGTGCTTCAGTATCCAAATTATCTGCACTAAAATCACCGGACACCGGGTCCGAACGTTGCTAGTGTTTCAAGCATATAACAAGAAAACCGGAGGCTAATCTGGACTACAGGTCGCAGAGAGCAGCCCTAAGTGCCGATACGTAATCGGAGTCAGGAGAACAAGGACTTTTAAGCTAGGCCAAGCATAGAAGGACTCGTCACACCACTTAGAAGGCTCCACACAATGTCAGCCGGGCGTTACAGCTATTGAGAAAAGCTGGAGATTGCAGAGTTAACTTTGCTTTATGCAAGTTTGGACTCACCTACATATGAAGTAAAGGAGGCCTCTAACCTCCTCAGCGGTTATCCCGAATGGCATTCTCCACCCCGACCACTCCGGGACCTGCCTGAAACATCTACAAGTAAAAGGTATGAAAAGAAGCTGCATTGTGTGTGACTGAATTATTACCTACACCCTGCATCATCACCATAGACTTTCAGGGACCCGCTCACCTGTGGGAGACTTACCACCCAGCTGCCCCTAACATTCCCCTGTGAAGATCCTTATAGCAGCGCTGGTCCAATTGATCAGACACCACAGGTGGCGTCACGAACTACCTATCCTTATAATCCCCTGTAAATATCCCCCATTGCATGACCGCCAGGGCCACGGAACGAGTCCCGCTGCCAGTGACAACTCCCATAACTTCCATGGGCCGGCTCCGAGTCCCCCAAGCCCTGGTACCACCTCAGTGTGGTGCGCGTTACAAGCAGGAGAGACGTATGGAGATGCAACAGGTAGCGGACAAAACTTCAGAGTAACAAGAAAGTTTAATACCATAGAAGCCACAAAGACATCCTGAAAAGTGCACAGGGCACATAGAAGGGTCCTAGAAGACCGGGGACAGATAGGATCACTCGAAGAAACTAGAAAGTCTGTATACCTTGGAAGCCACAAGCAGCCAGGAAGACTCCTGGAAACTGCAGGCAGGCGGGTGAGCGAGGTTACTGGAAAGTGCAGACAAGTAACTCATGGAAGGGGAAGCGCAAACAGCCAGGAGACGTCCTGATGACTGTGGACGGGACCTGTGCACAGACAAACTAAAAGCATTACAAGCAAGTATTAGAGCAATACCAAGACACAGGCATGTTTCTTGGAGGCCATTAAATAGTCCCTGGAAATAAAACTCATAGGAGCATGCCAGGCTACTTGCAAAGCCGACGTGGAACACAAGAAAATCTACTGACCGGGCACATGCTTAACAAAACTTTTACATCTGAATCACAACTTTATGTCTCATTTTTTTGTCCTTCAAGGGGTCTTCCCATTAGAACAAAAGACATATAGGCATCGAAGAGCACTGGAGAACTCAACACAACCATAGAATACGGGGGTATCATTGATGCAAGTTATCACCCATCCAAAGATTGTAGAAAAGTTAATAATCGCTGGTGTCCTGTCCCACCCTTGTCGAGAGCGGTGATCTGGTGAACCCTGTTAGAATGAATCAATGGTCCCACTACTCAATTCTTTGCCTATGGGACTGCCATAGACAGCAGAACATGTTCATGGTAAACTCCAGCAGTCCCATAGACAATGAATGGAGTGAATGCATTTTTTTACAGCAGCTATTAATTACTTACATTTTCCTATTACAGAATTGCAATGTATCTGTAAATATCAGACGCTACCCTGTGGCATTACGATTTTTCTCTCCACTCCATAGATTTGAATGGGCGAGTCTCATCCGATTTCCGGAAGAAAATCATGCATGCTGAATCGTTTTTACACGCAGATTTGGTCAGTGAAAAAATGTGTTCATCTGCACCACCCCATTGAATAACATTAGTCCGAGTGCTGTCCGTTTTTTAACAGATAGAACTTGGCCAAAAATACAGTTGTGTGCATGACCCTTAGGATAGGTCATCAGTATCAGAATGGCAGGAGTCGGGCACAGAGATCGAGCTTGGGGTTCAGGATTATTCAAATTATTAATTCCTAAATGCCCCACAAAAAGTAATAATACCTCTGCATCCCCCCTCGTATAGTAATAATATTCCGATTCCCCCTAGTAATGATGTCTTATACAAATAACCGTCCACCCAAAAGTTTAAAATTATTTTACTGAAATATATAACTTTGTATCCTGACGAGTCCACCATCACCTGGTGCAGCGGAGTTGGCGTGACGACATCATGATGTGTCCTGCCCCAGGACACTGATGTACCCTGCCTGTCCCTGCGGTACTCAAGACCTAAAGTAAACCTGCAGCCTACAAAACCGAGAGTGTTTGGGCAGGGAGTCCATAGCTCACTGCTTTATCATGGAGTCCAACTGTATTGGCTTCCAATATAGTAACAGTGGTGGTCACAGATCTGAGTGGGCCCCACTGTGAAAGTGGGTCTGGACAACCAACCCCTTTGCTCCCTATAACTACACAACTAATCTGTTACCCCTCCGATTAGCTGATTCCGCAGCTGCCGGACATGTACACTCCACGGAACCGGAACACTCAATTTAATGGGAGCTGAGTTGCAGTACCAAAAAACTACCACTATGCGGTGTACAATTTGCACTTTTCCAGTTTCGTACTGCCAGCCGCCGTGGCATTGACGGATACTGGGTGACAAACTCCCATGGGTCTGATATCCATGATCCATTCTAAGGATCGTCATCATGATCTCAATCCTGGATGACCTCTTTAAAAAAAATTGAAATTAATCAACAATGAATTTTGAAACTTTTGATTAACAAGGAAACCATTGTATTCCAGAATGATCTTCAACTTTTCGCTTCCAAAGCCATGTTATCTTGAGAGAATTGCAGAGACCTCATCCGGCTGGGGCAGGTCGTTATGCTCCATTTTCACGTCTCTGCTCAATATGATATCCTCCTAGGAGTGAAAGATAACGTTTACATGTCACATTCATGAGTAATTACACTTTGGCTTGAAATAATTATCCTGCGGAAACGTCTTTCCTGGATCAAGGCCTTTTCCTTTCTTCTTACTGAGAGATGACCACGTTCCCAACATCATGAAAAGGAAACGTGCTGGACACCTTGTGATAAGCAAAAGCCATGTTATTCCATAAGCCTTTGTTTTACCCTGCACTGATTGTATCCCTGATACCCAAATACAGAGCCGGGTTCTCTATTGGAACACGCAACGTGCTAATTGTATCCGTCATGCACTGTGCAAGCAAGGTTTATTAATAAAAGCATGTAGAAAATAATCTACATCATATTCTCAGAGGGCAACATAAGGATCATGGTGCATTGACTCGTCAGTACTGTATATTAACCACCGGAAAATTAATTATTGTTTCAATCAAGTTAAACCCATTTCTTAAAGAGAATCTACACTAAGATCAACCCAACCTCATATATAGGCATTCAGATCTTTAAAATGTAAATCTATTGACACCTTTAATCTTCTATTTGTTGCTGCACTCCTGAGCAATTAGCATTTTCCTTCATATACAAATGAGGTATTAAGTTCTTTGGACATGACGGAGCACTTCCTGCACCTCTGCCTCCTGAGCTTGTTTCCTTGCTAAGCTCCAGCCTCTTTAGCTTAGTTTGTGAACTAATGGGTATGCCACACTGAACAATATCGCTAACGGGATCGCTAAAAAACGTCACTATTTAGCGATCCCGTTAGCGATGTTGTTCAGTGCGGCAGCTGCCAGCGACGAGCTTCCTGCTGTGATCTCGCTCGTCGCTGGAATCGCTCCGACCCTATTTCATCGTCGCGCTCCCGCTGGGTAAGTATATATCGCTAGTTTTGGCACCTTTTCTTAGCGATTTAGCGGTACTTTTGTACCGCTAAAGTCGTTAAAAAGATCGCTAACGGCGATAGCGCCGTTAACTATATCGCAAATGTGGCCGCACTTAGCGATATAGAAACAATCCGCTAGCGATCGCATTAGTATTCGTCGTTATTGTGATCGCTACGGGATTGTTTAGTGTGGCAGTACCTTTTGAGTCTGATTTTCTTGCCTAGTGCCTGACGTTAAACAGCAGTGTACTATCAAACAAGCTAAAGAGGCTGATGCTGTGCTGTGAAACAATCTCGTAGGCAAAGGCTCGGAAAGTGCTTTGTCATGCCCAGGGCACTTAACACCTTATTTTGCATATTAGCGAAAATGTTAAGTCTTGGGCGGCAGGAACAGATAGAAACATAAAGGTCACACTTCCTCAGGGGCCTGAGAAAGTGTAGCGAAACGCGCGTCAGGGTGGAGGGATATCAGTCCGGCTCTGCACTAGCCAAATCGCATGCACCTTATCTAGAAGGTATTTACTCTGCTTACAATGCTTTTTGTCGTGCGCTTGTTATTAATTTAAAGGGTTGT
The DNA here is from genome assembly GCA_033576555.1 of Oophaga sylvatica. Classification (NCBI taxonomy): domain Eukaryota; kingdom Metazoa; phylum Chordata; class Amphibia; order Anura; family Dendrobatidae; genus Oophaga; species Oophaga sylvatica. Next base: position 398,661,599 of record JARQOD010000006.1, on the reverse strand, counting down.
CCGGTCCAAATCTAAAGCCTGCAGTCACTCTGTGTGACTGCAGACTTATGAATCCCCCTAGCACACCCACTGTGCACTGCTGGGATTCGCTGGTTTCTGAGCCTGGACCAGAGGGTATATATGCATTAAATATATCCTGGTGAGACCATTATTGATTTGTAAGGAGCGAGGCCGCAAGCTTAGTCGGCCACGCCCACTGGATGGCCGCGTCTCTAGAAGGGGCGTGGCCTTGCTCGATACAAGTGTATGGAGCGAGGCTGTGTCCACTAGACGGGCCCTGGCCAGGAGTATGTACAGTTAGGTCCATATATATTTGGACAGAGACAACATTTATCTAATTTTGGTTCTAAACATTACCACAATGAATTTGTTCTTCCAGAACTGTGCTGGCTTTTTTAGATGTTTTTTAGCAAAGTCCAGCCTAGCCTTTTTATTCTTGATGCTTATGAGTGGCTTGCACCGTGCAGTGAACCCTCTGTATTTACTTTCATGCAGTCTTCTCTTTATGGTAGATTTGGATATTGATATGCCTACCTCCTGGAGAGTGTTGTTCACTTGGTTGGCTGTTGTGAAGGGGTTTCTCTTCACCATGGAGAGTATTCTGCGATCATCCACCACTGTTGTCTTCTGTGGGCGCCCAGGTGTTTTTGCATTGATGAGTTCACCAGTGCTTTCTTTCTTTCTCAGGATGTACCAAACTGTAGATTTTGCCACTCCTAATGTTGTAGCAATTTCTCGGATGGGTTTTTTCTGTTTTTGCAGCTTAAGGATGGCTTGTTTCACCTGCATGGAGAGCTCCTGTGACCGCATGTTTCCTTCACAGTAAAACCTTCCAAATGCAAACACCACACCTCAAATCAACTCCGGCCCTTTTCATCTGCTTAATTGAGAATGACATAACAAAGGATTGCTCACATCTGTCCATGAAATAGCCTTGGAGTCATTGTCCAATTACTTTTGGTCCCTTTAAAAAACAGGGTGGCACATGTTAAGGAGCTGAAACTCCTAAACCCTTCATCCAATTTTAATGTGGATACCCTCAAATGAAAGCTGAAAGTCTGAACTTCAACTGCATCTGAATTGTTTTGTTTAAAATTCATTGTAATGTCTAGAACCAAAATTAGATAAATGTTGTCTCTGTCCAAATATATATGAACCTAACTGTATAAAACACATAAAACATTAGGACCCCAATGTGATTTATACCTTGGAAGCATTAATAGCTATGTCCCTGAGCAAGGCCCCCCTTACTCCTACAGTATACTCCTGTAAACTGAAACTCCAGGGCTGGAATTTAAAACTCGCAATGTCACCCCCTATCTGTCATTTATAGTACTGCCATGCTGCATGGATACAGGCTGTGCTCTCGATTTCTAGTGTTGCTCTCAGACTATTACTCCCTTATGGCTGAAGAACAGAAAGGAATATTGAGAAGTTGGCGAAATTGAGCTGACTTGAATAAAGTCGAGAGAGACCTCATCCATTTCGTGCTCATACAGTTTCATATTTACAAAAAACACATAACGTGCCTTTAAAAGGAGCTCAATATTGCTCTGTCACCCATTCAGTCTGCAGCTTGTTAGGAAACTACAACTCCCAGCATGTCCTAAGGGTCTGGACACAAATGCGCTATGTTTAATGTCCGGCTTCCGTTCTTTGCGTTCGTGCACTCGTACAGCACATGCCCGCGAGGCCATTTCATTTTATTCCCCCCCCCCCCCCAGAGACTTCGCTCTTAAAAGAAGCAAAATCTCTAGTCGTTTCTTTACAAATAATTCTCATAATCCTTTATAATTAGTCGTAATCTTTTCTACGGGACAAAATCATTTCTTTTATCGTTTTTAATGGGAGCTGAGATTATCTGGAGAGTTTATTTCTGCGGTTTGCGATAATCGCGGCAGCTGGCGTCAATGCGAACGAAGACATTAGAAATTCAGTCCCTGTATAATATAGAACGATCCAACGAGCAGGAGAAATAGAGCATTTCCCAATAGCAGGGACTTAGTCACGCTTCAGTATTTCATCCACATATTTTCATCTCTTTTTTTTTTCTTTTAAAAGCAAAAATCAGGCATAGATTCAAGTAAGAGAAGTACAATTCATATCATTACTGATCAGATACTTGTGAAGATAAGTCAGAATATTGCCTAAGTCTTTGAGTTTTCCTCTTTTGTAAGGGTCTGTTCAGACTGATCGACTTGTGGCACAATTTGACCGCCGATAGGTAAACTTTTACCAATCGGCGGTCGTTTGAATGCCTGTTTACACAGTCACAAAGAAAGCAGATTCACCGCACACTACAATTGATAATCATGCAACAAAATTTATTTCACAATATCCAATCCAAGAGGAAAAGTGTCAGTGCCGTAACAATAATATGTACAGTATACAGATACCCAACGTTTCGATCCTCCTGGATCTTACTCATGGGGTACTAAAGGAAATAAGTAAAAAGAACATAGTGTGAGACAGATATATACAGTGACAAAAATAAATCGTACTACTATATACAATATATACATATGGACAGGAAATCTTGACTGGATAATACAATGATAATTAAATATATAAGATGTATAATATATAATATCATATGGGTAGTTAATCCAGAGACTAGAAATATAGTTTAGATCTATATGGAGCATCACTATGTTATTAAAGAAAAAAAGATATATAGGGTAATGCTTGTAATAATCTTAACATAGTAGCACAGTAGTATAAGAAACAAAGGGGTTGCACAATTTTTTACCTTTGTAACATGAGTACAATAGAGAATTGGCACTTAATGACGATACTAGGCTCCTTGTCAAATCCCTTATGGCACAACAGATGCTGTAAGTGATATTAAAGTCATTGATTAATGGTATATATAGGAGGTATATATTATAGGTCACCATAATTTAGACTCAGCGTTTACCTGCTTAAGGTAAAGAGTAGGATTAGGTTTGTCCTGAATGGGGCCATAGAGTGCCCTAGGTAGCGTGTCAGTAGCCTATGTGTGAGATAGGATATGTATTAAATCCTAAAGAGTTAAGTCCATAGGGGGATAACATGTAAAAACAAGCCATATGAGTCGTACAGCCAGGGCCTGTGGGGTAATCGGCACCGAGCCCGTTCACTTCAATGGAGGATGTCACGGGCAGCACAGCTCGGTCCGTTGCCCTGGGCGATCACCATAAAATGTGGGATATTTACAGGGGATTAAAGGATATATACAGTTTATTCGTGACGCCACCTGTGGTACCTGGTCAGGGTGACCAGCGCTGCAGGGCAGATCCGCTGAGGGGTTGTTACTGGGCAGCAAGGTGTTAAGTCTTCCACAGGCAAGACTGGATCCCTCAGGGTATATGGCGGTGTAGGGGTGCAGGAGCAATAAGGCAGACACACACAAGAAAGTCTCTTTCTGTACCTTTACTGATGGTAGATGCAGGCACGTCCCGGGAAGCTGGCAGGGTGGAGGATGCACTTCCAGTAATCCGACTGAGTAGGTGTAGGGCCTCCGTACTGCTATATGTGTGAGTTTCTGACCTGTATGGAACGAAGTCTAACTCTGTCTTCAGTTATACGCCCGGCTGACCTTGTAGTGAGGCCTTCTCTAGGATAGAACCGTGTCTCTGTATGCAGGGCCCTGCTAGACTCCGTCTTCCTGACCCTGGTTACGTATCAGCTCTGATGGGCCCCTGCGACTTGAAGTCCCACAGGGTCTCCGGTATCTCCTACTAGTCATGTAGATGCTAGCAAGCTCGGACCCGGTGTCTGGTAGTGCAGAGTAGAGGTCAGCGATCAATGCTGTTTCCACCTCTGTCACTCTCTTTTCCTTCCACTCGCCTTTCGTCCTACTTCGACCTTCAGCATAAGCACACACTAGCAGTAGATGTCAGATTCTCCTTTCCTTCTCTTCACCGCTCTCCAAGCGTCGGCACGCTTACTCACTGAAAATACCTCAGTTGACTCAGTTCTGACCAGGCTGAAGTGGCTATCCTTCTCCACTATTACTGGACTCCACACAGTAAACTGAGTATACGCTGTAGTCTTCAGCCTTTCAGTAACTCTCTCTCTCTCTCAGCTCGTCTCTCACTGATCTGAGGTGATTTGAGATCTCTGGTGTTCTGAGTAACTGCCATGTCTCAGCTCATCTGAGGAGTTCTGATCTAGTCTGAGGTAACTCACGTGTCTACACTGCCTTTATAAACTGCGGAAGGGCTCCCTCAGGTGGATATAGGGAATAGTGCAGATGTGTTGTGTGCATATAGGTCACTGTGGGTTTACCTTGGTTGCATCCTCCTGGGAACATGTGGCTCCAGTCACAGCTGGACTACACACATACCTTAAAAGTGAGTGAATCAGAGTACAGGCGGCGCTACACCGTCCTGCCCTAATAGATTGCTAGCCTGTATAGCCTATGTAGAAAATAGGGCACATATAAGGGCCTGAAATTATTAAAATTGAGGTGACCATCAAAACGCAGGAGTCATACCTTGAAGTGTGGATGGACCAATTTACAGGCGGCGCTCCCGCGCCCTGCTTAATCAGCTGGGTGACCAGGTGCTTGTAGAGGGCCCAGAGAAGTTTATATGTGGCGCTGTGTACCGCCGGACCGGAAGTGCGTCATCCGGACCGGAAATGACACGGCGCCCCACAATCTGATGTAATTGCGCATGCGCGATAGCGTTGGTGGTCGCCATGTTTTTGGTGGGCAAAGGAGCACGGCGTCACATAATCTGATGTAATCGCGTATGCGCGATAGTGGCGGCAATCGCCATGTTTTTGGTGGGCAAAGGAGAAACTAAAGAACTAGAAAGAGGGACGCAAATAAACTAACTCTTGATGTAAATGGATAGATGGGGAGAAAACAAGTGGAGAAGTAAACGGTAGAAGGAATATGTTATGTTATGTATACAAGAGGTAAGGGTAACATGTGGAAGACTATAAGGGGAAAATGGTAACTTCTGAAGAGGATTATGATTATAAATAAGAAAATAAAGGATAAAAAATAAAATAAGATAAAAAATATAAAAATAAAATAAAATTAAAAAAGTGAGAAATCGATAATAATGAGGGGAAAAAATGAAAAATATTCAATAAAAAATAAAAAATAAATAATAAAAAATAAAAATGAATAAGAAAAAGCAATTTGTTGAAAGAAAACTTGATGAGAAAAATTATGAAAAAGTTTTTGAAAAAATAATAATAATGTAAATGTGAAAGTAAAAAATATAAAAATCAAAAAATAAAAAGGAAAAAAATATGTATAAACAAAGATAATGAGATGTTAAAAAATAAAATATTAAAAATAAAATTAAAAATAAAATTAAAAATAGAGATCTGTGGGAATGACTTACCGATTAAAGAGGAAAATCAGCATGTCTGGAAAAAATGATATAAAGATTAGTATGAATTATAGAAGCCAATCCATCTCCCTATTAAGGCCTCTAGGTGATAGTGTATCCAATTTATGGATCCAGAAAGTTTCTCTTAACTTTAGTAGTCTGACACGATTACCCCCTCTTCTAGGTTTCGGTACATGCTCAATGACTTGGTACTTCAATTGGGCCACAGTATGTTTAAATTTGGAAAAATGTTCTGGTAATGGTAACCAAATCTTACCACAACGAATCGTGGATTTGTGGCTTGCAATTCTGTCTTTCACATGTTGAGTAGTCTCACCCACGTACAGGAGGCCACAGGGACATTTAATGACATAAATGACAAAATTAAAGTCACAGGTATGGTACCCCGAACGGGAAAAGACTTACCTGTACGTGGGTGAGTAACTGTGTCAGACTTAATGATGTTGGAACAAGACGCACAATTGAGACACGGGAAAGTGCCTTGACGACGTATGGCAAGTTGGCGTTGAACTATAGTAGGGCGAGAGCTCCCAATGTCGGCACGCACCAGTTTATCTCTGATGTTTGGGGCTCTTCTATTGCACATCAGTGTAGGAACCGTAAAGGCTTCAATGGAAGGGTATGCCCTAGATAACAACGACCAATGTTTCCGTATAATGAAATGTACTTTGGACATTAGCGGATGGTACGTATGGACAAAGTGTACTCTTTCGCCTTTAGTCAGGATTGGGTCAGTAGTAGGGGGATTTAGAATACGAGATTTTTCCTGCTCCAAGAGTCTAGACGGGTAGTCTCTTTCTCTGAATTTATGTGATAATTCATCTAAACGCGTAGGGAGTAAGTCGGAATTAGTGACAATTCTAGAGATGCGTGTAAATTGCGACCTAGGTAGACTGTCCTTGGTCGGTCTAGGATGGCTACTCAAGTAGTGCAGGAGACTATTGTAATCAGTCGGTTTGGTATAGAGATCGGTAGTTAAATGGCCTAGAGAATCCTTTTGTACCAGAGTGTCTAAAAATGGAATAGTGTTGGAATCATATTGAATAGTAAATTGAAGGTCTGGATCCAAGGAATTCAGATATAAATGAAAAGATTTGAGTGATTCGGTGGTACCCGACCAGATAAAGAATATATCATCAATGTATCGTATGTATCGTATGTTTACACAGTCAGACCAAACCAAACGATGGTGATCTAGACTAGATTGCTGGATGGGGTTTTTTGAGGCGTTTTTGAAGCAGAATCTGAGAGGAAACTCTTCAAAGCCTCCTCAAAAATGCAAAACTCCTCAAAAACTTGGAGGTTCTGATCAGTTTTCTTTAATAAACCTTAGTAAAAAAGACTCTGTGTGTACATAGCCAAAGGAGGAGTCACACAACCAAAAACATTTCTGCAAAAAAAAAATAGATCTCAGAAGAGTTGCTAGTAAGTCGCAGTCACACACAACTTGCACTGCCTTCTATGCTGGTAATGTCATATGTGAACATGTGTGGGGTTTTTTGCATCCTTCAGATTTAGCTGTGATAGATTTCATGAATTGCCGATTATTGGATGTGTTGTCACAATGCAACATTGCAATTTTCATGTTGCATGGCACATTCAGAAAACTAAAACACCTGACCACCTGACGAATCTAAACAGGTCATTGCAGCAAATGAATATCATGATCCTTTTCCTTTGGATTATTTCTATTTTGACCTTGTTTTATTTTGCAGGAGAAGCCTGCCACAACAAGCCGCTGGATCTCGTCTTCATCATTGACAGTTCCCGAAGTGTCCGTCCATATGACTTTGAAAAAGTAAAAGAATTTCTCATCACTGTGTTAAAATTCCTTGACATTGGCCAAGACACAACTAGGGTGGGCTTAATACAATATGGCAGTACAGTGAAAAATGAGTTTTCTTTGAAAACATACAAAAAAAAATCTGACGTTGAACGTGCCGTCAAGAGAATGATGCATCTGGCCACCGGCACCATGACTGGTCTGGCGCTGCAATATGCCATGAACATTGCATTTTCTGAGTCTGAGGGTGCACGTCCTGTAGACATGTACGTGCCAAGGATTGCCATGATTGTGACCGATGGCAGACCTCAGGATCCTGTATCTGAAATTTCTGCAAAAGCCAGAAATTCTGGAATCTTGATTTTTGCAATTGGGTTGGCCGTGTGGATATGCAAACTCTGAAATCTATTGGAAGCGAACCTCACGATGAACATGTCTTTTTGGTGGCCAATTTCAGCCAAATTGAAACATTGACGTCTGTGTTCCAGAATAAACTTTGCGGTAAGAACCTATAAATCTATATATTTTGTTACTAATAAGCACATATGGATCCAGAAAATAAAGGGGCATGTTTATCCAAAAAGTAGGACCCATATACTGGAGTCTTCATTTCTGTGACCTAAAGTTTAGGATCCATGGCAGGCAGAGTCTTGCACAGTTGCACACCACATGTGAAAAAAGGGGCCCCAGCAGTCAGTACATTCACCCGTGCTTAATTGTAGCATTTCTTTTACTAGGGGTACCATTTAACTACTTTTAAGTCCAGGTAAAGATGACAGTGTGCAAAACTGGCCATTTTCATACCTGGATTGCATCTGAAAGTTCATTTTTTTGTGAATATGCTCTCCATATGTCTGTTTTGTATATCTTTATGGAATCCATTTTTCACATGAACAATTTGATAAATAATAACGTCCCAATACAGTTTCCTATCCTAATAATTATAATGGATCCATGAAAAGCGCTTTGGATTATGGATGGTGACTCGTATGTGATCCATTTTTTTTGCACCCATTAAATTATAATGAGTGAAAATCCCAAAGAAAAAAACTTCACAAAGGGCCGATTACAAAAAGTAAACAAGTTTATTGAAAAAACAAGACAAACAGTAATAAAAAAGCAGGTACCACAAAGTTCAGGAAGACAAAAAGGCGGGTGACCCTGCATGTGTGGAGCAGCAAGTATAGATTAATATATCTCAAAATACATATATAGAATAAATATGTGTCACAAGACACAATGTGCACTATCAATATCAAATGGTAATTTTAAATACGAGTCAAGTGACACCATAAACACCAACAATGTCAGAAGGTAATAATATATAAAAATTCCATATCACCATGCACAGCAAAAATCTGCAAAGGTATTATAAAGAGCGCAGTACATCATAGCTGCTGTAGTAACAGGTAATATAATCAAAAAATAACGAAAATAAAGACCTCAAAGTGAGGTAAATAAATGCCTTAAGTAACAGACAGCAGGTATTGAGGCAATAGTAAGAGTAAAAATTACCAGATAATAACAGGGAATGGTGTTGGTTAAAGCATAATTACCAAGTGCTGCAGACAGGGGACCCACCACACCCGACGCGCGTTTCGCACGGAAATGCTTCGTCCAGGGGTCAAGGTGGGTGAGTGGGTTTGAGATGAGTTCTGAGCAGAGGCTCCCTCTTGTGACACATATTTATTCTATATATGTATTTTGAGATATATTAATCTATACTTGCTGCTCCACACATGCAGGGTCACCCACCTTTTTGTCTTCCTGAACTTTGTGGTACCTGCCTTTTTATTACTGTTTGTCTTGTTTTTTCAATAAACTTGTTTACTTTTTGTAATCGGCCCTTTGTGAAGTTTTTTTCTTTGGGATTTTCTATTTTGTTGCTTCATGGCCCTATCGAAGGGATATATTTAGGTGTTTCTATTTATAATGAGTGAATCTGTAAAATGCTGACCAAATACTGAACGTGTGAACATGGCCTTAAAGGGGTTGTCCGTCCAATAGTGTGACTGCAGACTTATGAATCCTCTCAGCGCACACACTGAGCTCTGTGAGGATTCACAGGTTTCTGACCCGGTATGTATGAGTTATACATACTCCCGGCCAGGACAGGCCATCTAGTGGGAGCAGCCTCGCTCCATACGCTTGTTTAGAGCGAGTCCACGCAACATCTAGTGACTTCTGGTCGTCCACTGATGCGTAACACAAGTGTATGGAGTGAGGCTCCCCCACTGGAAACATACATCCAGTCCTGAGTCAGAAACCAGCGAATCCCCGCAGCGCACAGTGTGTGTGCTGGGGGGATTTATAAGTCTGCAGTCACACAGAGAGACTGCAGGCGTATCAATTTGGACCGGACAACCCCTTTAAGCAAATTAGGTTACTTGTGTTTTTTCACTGCGTTACTTACATGTGTTTTTATCTCATTTTTGTTGCTGCGGTATATGTCTCTTGGTATAACATGTTTTAAACACTTAATGACCAGGCCAAATTTTACAATTCTGATCAGTGTCACTTAACGGTCGGTGTGTGTGATGCGAGAAACTCGCGCATCAACACCCGGCACTGCTGCCGGCACTCGGACCGGAGTGTGCTGCTGCATAGAAATACATGCAGCCGCACACTCCGGTCACGAGTGCTGGTGGCAGTGCCGGGTGTTGATGCAAGAGACTCGGGCGAGTTTCTCGCATCACACACACAAGTGTGACACCGGCTTACTATGAGGTAATAACTCTGGAATTCTTCAACGTATCCCAGTGATTCTGAGATTGTTTTTTGATGACATATTGTAGTTCATGATAGTGATAAAATTTATTCGATATGACTGCATTTATTTGTGAAAAAAAATAGAAATTTGGTGAAAATTTTGAAAATTTCACAATTTTGAAACTTTTAATTCTTATGCCCTTAGATCAAAGTTATGTCACACAAAATAGTTAATAAATAACATTTTCAAAAGTATCTACTTTACATAAGCACAATTTTGGAACCGTTATTTTTTTTTGTTAGGAAGTTAGAAAGGTTAAATGTTGACCAGCGATTTCTCATTTTTCCAACAAAATTTACATAACCATTTTTTTTAGGGACCACATCTCATTTGAAGTGACTTTGAGGGGTCTGTTTGACAGAAAGTACCCAAAGTGACATCATTCTAAAAACTGCACCTCTCAAGGTGCTCAAAACCACATTCAAGAAGTTTATTAACCCTTCAGGTGCTTCACAGGAGCTGAAGCAATGTGGAAAGAAAAAAATGAACATTTAATTTTTTTCACAAAAAATTACCTTTAGACCCAAAGTTTTTTATTTTTACAAGGGTAACAGGAAAAAATTAACCCCAAAATTTGTTGTGCAATTTCTCCTGAATACGCTGATACCTTATTTGTTGGGGAAATCTACTGTTTGGGCGCACGGCAGGGCTCAGAAGGGAAAGAGCGCCATTTGACTTTTTCAGTATAAAATTTGCTGGAATAATTAGGGGATGCCATGTAGCGTTTGGAGAGCCCCTGATTTGCCTAAAGTGTGAAAAACCACAACAAGTGACCCCATTTTGGAAACTAGACCCGAAAGGATTTAATCCAGGGTATAGTGAGCATTTTGAACCAACAGGTACGACACAGAATTTGATAACATTAGGTTGTCTTTGGATATGTTGTCATTAGGTTGGATCAAGGGGTGGTCAAACCCGCCCCACATTGGGGGTTTTACCAGGGCAAGGGGTATCAGAGCCGAGCCCGTAGAAGTCTAGGGGATTGTCACAGGTAGCTGGGCTCGGTCGGGCCCGGGCGGTCTGGGTTGTTGGGGATATTTTTAAGGGGATTGATTTTATGTACATTCGGGACGCCACCTGTAGTTCTGGTAATTATACAGGCTGCTGTGATCCTGAGGGGATGGTGATGCAGCTAGAGTCGGGTCCCCTACAGGTGGGACTGGTCCCTCAGTCGGGAGTTAGTAGGGATGTGCAGGCATGCAATAAAACTCAGTCTCACACCGTCAGGTCTTTCCATACCTTTACTTGTGATGTTCAAGCAGTCCAGGGAGGCTGAGGGTTGGTGGAGGATGAGCTTTGAGGAAACAGCTAAGCAACTTAGGGGCCTCCTTATGTCCAATGAAGATGGTACACCCGCCTGAAAGCGTAGCCCCCTCTATGATTCCGCTTATCCAAAGCGTGTCCCAGTCAATTTAGTGTTAGGAGCCCTTTCTATGAGGGAGCTGAACCTTATTTTGCCCTGCAAGATTCAAAAGTCTTCATTTCACTCCGACCCCAGAAAAGTACTGACAATAAGGGGGGTTTGCCGCGACCTAGGGCCCGGTAAATCTTTTGGTTTTCTTTCACTATGCTTGTAAAATAGTGATCCTTCGGTCCCCAGTGACCGGTAGCATGTGCGGACTCTTCCAAGCCAAAACGCCTTTTCCAATAATCTTCCTTCCACTTTGCCCTTCGATTGCTCGACTCTTAAATAGTGTTCGTCTTTCTTCCATGGGCACAGCTCTGACTAGACTAAGGTGAATTAGACCACCTGTCCCACCCCCGTTCTGAACTGATGACAGGCTAAACTGGCCCACGTCTACTCTGTCCAAGGACGGGAAAACTGACTGATAGAAATCACCCCCTTCCACACCCCTGCTGGGTGTGTCGAAGTGTACATGTGTCTGAAGGACCTTAACGTTACCTCTCCCCATCCTCCTGGTATTGTGTACCAGGGCTACACTTTCCCCCCCATGGTAAACGACAGCACCCGGGCTGTAAAATATAAAGAGCTTTTTTGTTTATGCTTTGAAAATAAACAGTAAACGAATTCGTCCCATCCGGGAGGTGAGGATATTGAAAGTTGAAACATTAACATTTTTATATATAAAATACAAAAGTATTAAATAGCATTCAATAAATATCGGAATACTTGTGAAGGACCCGCACAAACCTTCAACTGGGTCCTGGGTGGGCTGCAGGACATCCAATTGCAGACCTCACTCAGTGCCACACCACACGGGTTTTTGGTTCAGAGGTAATTAAAGTTTCATGTGAAACCTTAAAAAGGCACAAGTGCAATATTTACAGATACAGTTTTTTGGGCTGGCTCAGTCCTCACCTTGATCCTTGTTAAACGAAGACATAAGGGAAAAACACAAAATATATATAAGACTTTTTACAATATTCACATGAATTCGTTTTAATCACTGCGATATCTAAGGGTAATTTCCTTTTGGATTCGCTCTGATCACGGGGTGATTTTTCAGGTTATCAATTGCACTGTCGCACTCGTAACGGCAAACTATAGAACTCCCTTTAAACTTTCTATGGATCGGGGAAGCGTACTGATGGCTGGCGGTGTGAGTCAGCTTCCCAGGGCCCCCATAGTATGGGGCGCTGCTTCGGATCCTCTTGGGTTCCACAGGTTGAGGTGTTGCTGGGAGGGGTAACCCGAGCGGGTCAACTGGCACCACAGGCAAAAACTGGAGGTAAATTTCCTCTTGTGGTGATAAAACTGCAACACTGGAATTATCACAGCATCTCCCAGTCTAGGCCAATCCGCAGGAAAATCTCCCAATCTGTGTTAGACCTCTTCTTTCTTTTTTTTTGATTGAGGACAGGGTTTTTTACAACGCTTTAATGTTCTGGACACAATTCAAAAGATCTCTGCACAGGGGGGTTGTTTTCTTCCCCCCTCCTTCGCCCAAACTTTTCTGTTGTATATTTGAAAATTTTTATACGTGGGTTCTTGCTCCCATGATTATCCAATTTGTGCATCCCCCCTTTTTTTTTTTAATACTACCTCCCAGGGTCAAAAAGGTTGGGGGGCATTTCGGTTGTAAACTCTTCCTGTTCTCCCCGTGCCTTATTAGACTTCCTCACACATTTTACTCTTCTTTTGCTCTTGCCGATGAGTCCCTTTTCAACAGCGCGTTGCTCCGGTTTACCACTCCAAGTTCGTCCCCTTGGTTTTTTCCAGGCTTGCTCTCATAAATAGGGGAGTGCGTTTTTTTAGCTTTAAAAGGTTTTGATTATACAAATCAAAACCAAAAAAGGTTGAATTCCGGCCATCGATTTCTGTTTCCCCAAGGATGGATTCAAAAGTAAGGGGAAAGGTTATCTTTTCACAAGACCGTTTTGGGTTTGAGGGTGGATGGTGTCGTTCTAATTTTCTTGCACCCGTAATTTGAAGAATTCCTGAATAATCGGTCAAAAGCGGTCTGATCGGTTTGATTGCTCCGGTACCCCCGTGGGGTGCAGAAAATTGTTGAAAGGGGTTTTTGCCCCCACGCGGTCTGGTCCTTAAGGGGAAAAACACAAAATTGGGGAAAGGTCACAGGTCAAGGGTATGAGTATCCAGATTACTCGGCGACAGTTGACTGGCCAGGGCCACAATCCCAGGGGAAGGGGTTCCCCCGGTAGGTTGCAGGGGGTTTTTTACTAAAGTAGTCCTTTCTTTAGACCCAGGGTCCACGTTCCGACCCACCCTTTGATGGACGGGGCATCCACCAATGAACCCCGGCATTCAACGGGTCTCCGTTTCTCCCCCCAAAGTGTCCGCTTGTTTTTGGTACTTCCAACACCTTGGGAGTCTGCCTTGGGGACCAATTTGAGACCCCTTTATGGGTTCTGGGGTTGACGTTTTTCCGCAAACTTTTTAGGGAAAAGGGAAAAACCCTTTTTTTTCGTTCCAAGGAGCTTGGCTGACATGGGGTCCTTTTAGAAGGGCCTTCCTTTTAACAATCCTTTTTGCGGCGACCATGGATCATGTCCGGTCTCTTCCAAAATATGATGGGAAAGGATTTAAAATTGCACCTTCGCTTTCTGTGGATCGTGCCGTGGATCCCCATTTGATGGAACGCGGTATCAATTTTTCCAGTCGTCCCCTTCTTCTTCCGTGTCAGAGTCAGCGGGTTCGGGCAAGCATCAGCTTAGCATTCTTTTTACCTGCCCGGGACTTTTGTAAAGGGGAATTGGAAAACCGACCATCAATCGCTGTCCCCGGCACCCCCCCTTTGGGGGTTTTTCCTGCGTTAAGGGGTTTTGTCTGTGTACGCCGTAATTATTGGGGGAAATTTAGTGCTTAAATCTTTATTTTGGCCCAGACCGCGCCGAAACCCCCGTTGAAGCTGCTAAAAATTTTTTCCGGGGTTCCTTTCATTTTGGCCTAGTTTTCTGCTACATAAGCGATGACTTTTTTTCCATTCTTTTTTTTATGAGAAATCTCCCAAACCTTTTACTGGCGTCGGTGTCCCAACAGGAACGGTTGGCGTATCGGGAAGGTTAAGATCCATTACCTGAAAGGGTCTTTTTTTATTTTTGGAATGCTTAGGGGTTCTTTACCCCAATTAAAGGGGGGGTTTCTGCTTTTTAAAAAATTTTTCCCCGGGGAGGTCCTTAAGGAGCCCTTTTCGTGTTCTTTCACGAATTCCTGTGGAAACCCCCCTTTTAGTCCCAGGAACTGTCGCATTTCCTTGGTTCTTGGGGCCCCGGGGCCCCTTTTGGATGGAGTGCTTTCGGGGGCCCGGGGGCCCCCCCTTGAATGACTTTGTCCCCCAAAATATTGTACCTTCGTTGAGAGATGGCATTTTGGGGTTTTTAAAAATTTTTTCCCGTACGGGGCGGGGGCTCGAATACTTCGCCGGGGGGTTCAGATGGTCCTCTATGTCTTGGAAAACACGAAAAAGTCTTAAAAGGTTATAGCGCAGGTTTTTCAAAATGGTTTGCCCCCGACGTTTTTTTTAATTTGAAATGTCCGGGGGGATACGGCCCCAAAACGGAAATTTGTCAAATCACAACCCCCATTGGGTGGTAAAAAAGGGTTTTCTCCGATTCCTCACCCAAAACCCCCCTTTTGCCAGTAAACTATCAGATCGGGGTAGAAAAAAAGTTGGGTTTTTTGGAGCTAAGGTTCCTCTATACGTGGTAGGGGGATGCATCTTTTTTGTTTTGCGGTTCCCCCGCCGTAACCAACAAATTCTCAACTACCTTTTCTTTTTACCAGAACTGGGGGGGCCCCTGCCCGGGGGTTTAAATATCCCTTATCCCCCCAGCTTTCTTCTTCATTCAACATTTCTTTAGCTTTCTGTAAGAGCGGGAAAGGGGTAGGGCCCTTTAACCCGCTCTTTGGGGGAGGATGACCCAGTAGGGATATGAGGGTTGCCCCCCTTTAAATTTTCCCCAAAATCAAGGGTTTTTCTAAACACTTGGCGTACTTTGCCCACCCGTAATCCCCCTTGCTTTGGTGAGCGGGGGTGGGGCCCCTGCCCAACATGGAGTTGTGACACCTTTCCCCCCCGGGAGTTGGGGGTCTTTTTCCCCTTTTTTCCCGGGTTTAAAAGGAAAAAGAATTATTATCAACAGCATAAAAGTTTGCGGGGGTTTTAAATTAAGGGGAAAAAAATTTTTACCCTTCACCCCCCCAAATTTAAAAAAAGCCGTCCGGGGAATCTTAATTCCCCCTTTTTTAAACTCTTACATTTATAAGTGTAGGTTATGTTAAAATTGGGGGGGTTCTACTACAGCTTGGTAATTCGTCCTCTCGCCCTAGGGGCCCTGCACCAAATTTATCATTTAAACCTTTGGGGGGGTTCCCCAAAAAGGATCTGAGTCAGTGCCCCCTACTTTCCCCAAATTTTGCCGGGGGTAGCTTCGCTTGCTTTTGGACACCGGGGGCCCCGGTTCTTTTTGGGGTTACCCCTCTCTGCCCTTTCGGGCAAAATTTAGCGAGCGTTGGGTTAAAAACACAACTTCTCCCAAACAATTACGATAATGTTGTACCCAAAATGATTTTTAAAAACCTTTTTTCCTCATTTACAGTTTTTTACCGAAGCCCGGGGCTTTTTAAACTCCTTCACCCCCCTTTACTCTCCCCATTTTTTTCCCCAGTACTTTACAGAAGACCATTAAAAACATACACGTAAAAATCAAGGTCGGGGGTTTTAAAAAAATGTCCATTGCCCCGTCTTGGGGTTTTGGCTCAGGTATTGGGGGGCCCCGGGGGCCCATGTTAAAATCGGAACAGCAATAAACCCTTAAATAATAGACGGTAGGGTTTGCCTGCCAATACCTGTGGTTCATTTAAAGGGGGGACGGGTATTTCCGGGGGGTTTTTGGGCCCTTTTGGGCCGGTTCTCCCCTTTTTAAAGGGGAAATGTTAGACAGATGAATTTTCCCCGGGTTTCAGCGGGGACAGATGCCTCGACGGGAGGGTTTGAAAGAGGTTGCCCCTGGGGGTGGCGTTGTCCTCTGGGGGGGGACGTCTTCTTTTTCCCCGGTGCTCAAAAACTCCTCGGGGGGTCCCCCAAAAATTTCCCTTCCCCTTTTCCGCAGGCGGGGGACTTCAAGCCCCCGATTTTTAGTCAGCTGGGCCCCCCTGAGCGCGACCCCAATTTTCCCCTGGAGGGTCACCTGCGTTTTTGGGTTCGTCATAGGGGGAAAAGGGGGTTACTGCGGTTCCGGAGGATTCAGCCTGATGATTTTGGGTGGCCACTGGGGTTTCCCCCGGGGCCGCCCCCCTTTTTTTTCCCCGTCCTTTGGGGGATCCCAAAAGGGGATCGGGGTGATCTAAGGCCCCCAATTTTTCAGTTTGCGTTCCTTGGGGACTAAATTTTCCGTTAAAAAATTTTTTCTTTCAGCATTTTATTTTCGTAGATTTAAATTTTAAAATTTTCTTGAGGGTTCAGGGGTCCGTGTCGGCAAGCAATCCCCATGCTGTACCTGGCCCGTTGTGACAGTGATAGAAGGCCTTTCCCGGGGATCCTTTCTGTGCGGGGTTTTTTAAAAAAACAGTAGCTTCTGGAAGTCGAAAGGGACCGTCCTGATCAAAGGGATCCCAAGTCTCCACTTCCCCTCTCGACGCCTTTAGCTGCCCCCCAATACCAGAGCTTTTTGCTCTAGGGTTTGAGTACATTTCTAAGATTCTCATAAAAATTTCCCTTTAAAACCTGCTAAATTTTGGGCCCGGCCCCCCCCTGATTGGGGAAGCCTTTCGCCCCAGGATATATGGGGGGGCGTTATTTGGGTGATCGGGCACCGGACTGGGTGCAGGGCCTTGGGGCCCCCCCGGCGTACAATACCAGCGGTGCGGGATTGGGGCCTGGGGGGGGGCCGAATTTCGCGGTTTTTTTGAATCTTAGCGCCCCCTTGGTTAAACGGAGGGCCCACCCGGGGTTTAGCGCTCTATTTCCCCAAAAAAGGGGGCCCCAGTGGGAAAAGGACCCTTTTTGGGGAGGCGCTTTGATGTCGAGCGTTCCCCTTCTGTCGCAGGACCTGCCCCGGGGGTTTTTTAATTTGCGATGGGGGATTG
>JARQOD010000006.1:398623016-398643016 GCA_033576555.1 Oophaga sylvatica | reverse complement strand
TAGCACATTTTTCGTTGTGTTCGTGGATAGATATATATAAAAACTGCGCAAGTAAACTGGTATGTATTGTAGTAATAAAACACCAGGCAAGTATCAAAATATGCCCAATAATAATTAGAATTAAAAAAAAAAATAATATATATATATATATATATATATATATATATATATATATATATATATATATATATATATATATATATATATATATATTATAATATAATTTTTTTTTTATTCTAATTATTATTGGGCATATTTTGATACTTGCCTGGTGTTTTATTACTACAATACATACCAGTTTACTTGCGCAGTTTTGCTGACAGATTATATTTTAGTGATACTGTATACAATACGTATTCATACGGGGCTATTTTTTTGTGATATATACATATGTATTTTTTATAACCACGAGACATGCAGCCACTGGGACTCTAACATATTTTTTGACTACGCCGAAGACACTCGGTTAGCATATGAGCATGCTCAGATAACTCCTTATCCAAGCACATTAGCTCATTGCTACTCTTCCTCTTCTTTAGCCCATCCACGCTGAACCGATGGGTGAAGCTGGTGTGTGTAGTATCTGTAGAGCAGGCAACAATCTCCTGTTCCTCCACAGCCAACTCCTCCTCATTATCACCCAATCCACAATGAGAAGATTAAGATGAGATGAGGCTGGGTATTATCACCATGTGCACTTTCTTCTTCCATCTCTACCTGGTCCACATGCAAAGTTTCCTCTTTAATTGTGAGCAGCAAGCTGATTTATGGCATTGAGTCGCACAGCCAGGGCCTGTGGGGTACTCTGCACCGAGCCCGTTCACTTCAATGGGGGATGTCATGGGTAGCACAGCTCGGTCCATTGCCCTGGGCGATCACCATAAAATGTGTGATATTTACAGGGGATTAAAGTATATACAGTTTGTTCGTGACGCCACCTGTGGTACCTGGTCAGGGTGACCAGCGCTGCAGGGTAGATCCACTGAGGGGTTGTTACTGGGCAGCAAGGTGTTAAGTCTTCCACAGGCAAGACTGGATCCCTCAGGGTATATGGCAGTGTAGGGGTGCAGGAGCAATAAGGCAGACACACACACGAAAGTCTCTTTCTGTACCTTTACTGATGTACCTTTACTGATGGTAGTTGCAGGCACGTCCCGGGATGCTGGCAGGGTGGAGGATGCACGTTCAGTAATCCCACTGAGTAGGTGTAGGGCCTCTGTACTCCTGTATGTGTGAGTTTCTGACCTGTATGAAACGAAGTCTAACTCTGTTTTCAGCTATACGCCCGGCTGACTTTGTGGTGAGGCCTTCTCGTGGATAGAACAGTGTCTCTGTATGCAGGGCCCTGCTAGACTCCGTCTTCCTGACCCCGGTTACGTATCAGCGCTTGTGGGCCCCTGTGACTTGAAGTCCCACAGGGTCTCCGGTGTCTCCTACTAGTCGTGTAGATGCTAGCAAGCTCGGACCCGGCGTCCGGTAGTGCAGAGTAGAGGTAAGCGATCAATGCTGTTTCAACCTCCGTTACTCTTTCCTTTTTCCATTCGCCTTTTGTCCTACTCTAACCCTTAACATAAGCACACTAGCAGTAGATAGCTGATTCTCCTTTCTCTTCACCGCTTTCAAAGCGTCGGCACGCTTGCTCACTGAAACTACCTCCGTTGACTCAGTTCTGACCAGGCTAAAGTGGCTATCTTCCTCCACTATTACTGGACTCCACAAAATGAACTAAGTGCAAGCTGTAGTCTTCAGTCTTTCTGTACTGCTGTTCCCTTTCCTTTGCTTCCTTCTGAGGCTCTGTCTGAAGCAGCTATCAGGACCTTCTGTCAGACTGATCTATGCACACTTCAAGAGCTACTTTCCAGGGAAACTAACAGTCTGTCACGTTCTGAGGTAACTTGAGATCTGAGAACTTTCCTTCTCAGCTTGTCTCTCTGAGGTACAACCAACAACTAACTGCCGTCTTCACAACCCTTATATATATGTGACGCGCACCACACTGAGGTGGTACCAGGGCTATGGGGTACTCTGCACCGAGCCCATTGATTTCTATGGGAAATGTCACTGGCAGCGGGACTCGGTCCGTGGCCCTGGCGGTCATGCAATGGGGGATATTTACAGGGGATTATAAGATAGGTAGTTCGTGACGCCACCTGTGGTATCTGATCAATTGGACCAGCGCTGCTATATGGATCTTCACAGGGGATGTTATGGGGCAGCTAGATGGTAGGTCTCCCACAGGTGAGACTGGTCCCTGGAAGTCTATGGTGGTGCAGAGTGTAGGTAATAAAGCAGTCTCACACAAGGCAATCTCTTTCCATACCTTTACTTGCAGATGTTTCAGGCAGGTCCCGGGAAGCTGGTCGGGGTGGAGAATGCACATTCAGGATAACCCGCTGAGCAGGTTAGAGGCCTCCTTTAACTCTATATGTATGTGAGTACAAACTTGCATGAAGTCAAGTTAACTCTGTTAATCTCCAGCTTGTTCAATAGCTGCAACGCCCGGCCGACATTGTGGTAGAGCCTTTTCTGTCTCTGATGCTCAGATGTTGGCAAAGAACGAAGTCCCTCTATGCAGGGCCCTGCTAAAAGTCCTTGTTCCCCCTGACTCCGTTTACGTATCAGCGCTTAGGCTACCTACTGTGACTTGAAGTCCAGAGGATTCCGGTGTTTCTTATTACTAGGCATAAAGCAACATAGCAACGCTTCGGACCCCGGTGTCCGGTGAATTAGTGCGGGTAATCCGGTACCTGATGCACTAGTCTCTATCTTTCTCCACTGTGCCCCTCGTCCTGCTCTTGCTCTTAACATAAGCACAAGTAGCGATGGTGTAAAATGCCAGCTTTTCTCCAGAGCTCGCTGAACAGTTCCAAGTACACTCACTGTTGTAACTCCTGTGATTCTTTTCTTCTCTCCTTTCTCTGACCCTGTCCAGAGCAGCACACAGGTACTCTGTCAACTGTGTAAATGCTGTAGCTCGAGAGTCACCTCCTCAGACCCTGTCCAGAGCAGCGCACAGAACTCTGTCAACTGTGTAAATGCTGTAGCTCCGAGAGTTACTTTCCTCTTTCCAAAGAATACAGGTAGCTTGTCCTGAGGTACTGTTTCACTTGCTTCAATTGCAGCTCTGACTAGGCTAGAGTGCCTCTCTTGTCCACTCTTACTAGCCTCCACTTCTGTATGAGGTGAGCTACAGGAGCTCCTTCAGATCCCAGTCTTATCTCCTCTCCCTCCAAGACTTGAATTGAATGGCTGAACTTGCACTGTCCTAAGACAGGAAGCTGACTGAACAATGAACTGAATGTGCCCACTCCTCTCCTCCTGCACAGACTGAACTGAACTATGATTGCTACGTGTCACTACCTTTTATACCCCTAGTGGGTGTGTTGGAAAATGTGAGTGACGTGAATGAATATCAAGCCTCACGGTTACCTTCCTGTGCATTTTCCTGGAATATGTGTGCCTGGCGTAGCTGGGCCACACATCCCCCCCTTGGTTAAACACAGCACTCCGGGCTGTAAAAGAGAAAAGAAAAACATTTTGTTTTGCATATAACATCAACATTTTTAACTCATCCCATCCGGGAGGTAAGAATTCTTGAACGTTACACTATATACATAGAAAAAGTATAAAAGTATCAAAAGCACTTTCATAATACAAGACAATATTCTTGTGGAGGACCTGCACCAAACCTCCCACGTGGGTCCTGGGTGGGCTGCAGGACTTCTCTGTTGCAGACTGTGTAGCCCTGGTGTTAGGCACACGCAGTACCCTGGAGAGTGTGTGGCGAGACAGCAGTTTAATGCTCAATACCCATTCACTCAACATACACTAGACACACCCTTAGGGTAGTGTAGTTACTTGTGAGGGAGTGGTCAGGGTGTATTGGTTGAGTGATTTTATATAGTCAGTTTCCTGTCTTCGGACGGGGCAGACGTGTGGAGTCTAGCTGGAGGGAGGAAGCGTTCCAGCCTGGTTCTGCAGCAGTTCAGCAAGTGGAGGCCCGTACGGGCGAGATATAATCACCTCAGCCTGGTCGAAGCTGTACCTCACTTGAATACATTGAAGAAGAAAGAAGAGCTTAGTGCAGAATTACTTCAGTCACCTGTCTCAAGGACAGTGAAAGGTTCAGAGACGTGCTCCTGCCTTGTGGATAACTGAGAATCTGTTAACTAACTCTAAAGGAAGAGAAGAAGGGAGTGATTACATGACTTTTTGCAAGTGTGAGTGTTTATGCTACCAGCGAGGACAAGGCGAAAGGCACAGTGGAAAGATGATTGGAAAAGTGCTTTTGGATTGAAGAAGTCCTGCACATTGTAACCGGTCACTGGGGACCGAAGGATCACTATTAGCTTCAAGCATAGTGGTAAGAAAACCAGGGATTTACCGGACCTTAGGTCGCGGCAAACAGCCCCAAATAGTCAGTACGTAACTGGGGTCAGGGGAAGTGAAGACTTTGAGCCTGATCAGCAAGATAAGAATTCAGCTTTCTCACAGGAAGGCCCCTACCACAAAACTGGCTGGGCGGTACAGCTATGGATTAGCTGGAGTTATTGAGGGAACTACGCTTCAGGCTGGTTGTACTCATCGTGTTGTTGAAAGTAAAGGAGGCCCCTAACTTGTCCAGCTGCTGTCTCAAAATACACTCTCCTTGGATCAGCCTCCCTGGGGGCCTGCCTGAACATCTTACAAGTAAAGGTATGGAAAAGACGCTGACCGTGTGAGACTGTGTTATTTATCTGCACCCGACTTCACTAACTTCATAGACTTTGAGGACCAGTCCCACCTGTAGGGGACCCGACATCTAGCTGCCTCATCATCCCTGAGAGCTCTACAGCAGCGCTGGTATAAATTACCAGAAGACTACAGGTGGCGTCACGAACTGTATATATATATATCCCCTGTAAATATTCCCCCCAACATCGCCAGACCGCCAGGGCCACAGACCGAGCCACCGCTACCTGTGACAAACCCCATAGACTTCCATGGGCTCGGCTTGAGTACCCCATTGCCCTGGTAATCCACAATTGTGGGTGGCGGGTCGTTACACAGACCTCACTCAAGGCCACACCACACAGGGTTTTCTTTCAGAGGTAGTAATGGTTTCGTGTAAAACCAAGATGTAGCACCGAAGCGCAAACTATTTACATTAAAAGTTTTTGGGCTGGCACAGTCCACAGCCACGCAGTCCTTTGCATGGTTAAAACACATATCATGAAATCATTAATTCTTCACTTTCACTTTACCCAACTGGGGTATTTTAGGCAAACTATGCAATCATCATCACATTTACTCTTTAACTTTTTTAACTCTTTTACCCAGCGGGTATTCTACTTAAATATGTAAACCTCATCATACATATTATTAAACATTAATAAAGTGCAAATTGGCAAAACTTCTCCATCAACTTCTTTTTCAAAAACTTTTTACATTCTTCAGTTGCAGTAAACCCCTGTCTGGGTCCTACTGATTTTCATCTTTGCTTGAGGTGACATTTACTTTTTCCATCCCTGGGGACAGAATTACACGATGCCCTTGGGTACCCATTACCAGGATATCATGTCCTGCGATGTAGGTTTGGGTAGCTACAGTCTTCATTCTTACTATGGTCCCACCGGGTGCTTCTGTCATGTAGGACGCAAGTGGCGTTGTTGAAGGTGTCGCAGTAACTTGTGATTCAGGACAGGTCGCAGATTGCGATGCAGAACGTGACGTAGACTGAGGTGCAGAGGTGTATGCAGGGTACGATGCTGGACAAGATCTTGGTGTAGAGGAGGACGCAGGTTGCGATGCGGTATGAGACGTAGACAGAGAGGCGTACGCAGGGGGCGATGCTGGTGCACGGCCTGGTGCTGTTGGGGCCCGGGACTGGGACGCTACGGCATTGTGTACGTTACCGGCGTCGGGGACGGGGTCACTGACGATAGAGACATTTAGGGCATACCATCCCTTTAAAACCCCAGTGTCGAGTGTAACTGACTATATCCCCATTTACCGGATCCCTTCCCGGATGACCGATGGGCAGGTGGGACTCTACATCCCGGCGGCTCACAAAGACTCCCGGATATAGGCCCGGCTCACGGATAAAACCCCAGCCTTTGCGGAGTTTAAATTCCGTAACGCACCCCTGGCGCCGCGGTTCCCGGAGTGTACCTTTATCACGGCGAACACTCTCCTTGTCGGCGAGGAACTCTTCCATGTACCGCTGACGGAATTGTTGTATTTCTCTCTCCTCCTGCTGCCGTTGTCTCTCCTTCTCACGACACAGCTCCTCGTGCTCCACTTTTGCAGCATAGGTGATGTCGTCAAGGTACTCCATTTGCTCCCAGTCTATTTCCGGCAGTGATGGTTGAGACCCCTCGGTGTTCCTACCGGGGAACTGTAATCTGCTGCGGCCTCCTTGCCTGGCTGGCACTCCGGAACAGGCAGGACCTCCTCAGCCTCCTTCGCTTCCACCTCTCCATCGGTGGGATCAGGTACAGCACTTTTGGGGGCAGCCTCCGGTTGTCCTTCAGCCTTCTTCAGCAGGGACTTAGGAAAGTCAGGTGATGGCGTTATGACTGTGGGAGAGAACACTGCGTCTCACAGCAGCCGCTGTGTCTGGGCACGCCAGCGTCCCTCAGTCTCCTTCATGTCTGCATGGCGCTGGATCATTCTTTTAAGCGCCGCATTCTCCTCTTTTAATTCCAGCATGGTTTGCTGAAGGTCCTGTACTGGGGACGGCTCCGGCACGGGCAGAGGCTCTTCAGGGGAACAGGGCCCGCTTGCCACTGCTGCTCCGCATAGCGTATCCCGTCCTTCCGCCATCTCACTCCAGGCCAGACTGTGTTTTTCATCAGGAACAATCTGGTCCCTTCTGTGGAGGCGGGATTTGCGCTTCCTCCTTTTTGCATAGAAGATGAAGAGGAGGCGGATCTCTCTTGCAGTGGGGCCATTGCGGACTTGTAATAACACTTTGAGAGGGCGGCCATAACTTTCGCGCCACAGGGGGGGTACACGCCCACGAATGCACACCCACCTTCTTCACCAGCGCCTCAGGGTGCGAATATGGCGGTAAAAATGGCGGTATTTGGCGCCAAAAACTACAAAACAGCAAACAGTCTTTTCTTGCATAAAACAGTCAATATAGGCAACACAGGACTCACAATTTTGCAAGCTTCGATCCTGTTCGTGACGCCAGAAATGACGCGCACCACACTGAGGTGGTACCAGGGCTATGGGGTACTCTGCACCGAGCCCATTGATTTCTATGGGAAATGTCACTGGCAGCGGGACTCGGTCCGTGGCCCTGGCGGTCATGCAATGGGGGATATTTACAGGGGATTATAAGGATAGGTAGTTCGTGACGCCACTGTGGTATCTGATCAATTGGACCAGCGCTGCTATATGGATCTTCACAGGGGATGTTATGGGGCAGCTAGATGGTAGGTCTCCCACAGGTGAGACTGGTCCCTGGAAGTCTATGGTGGTGCAGAGTGTAGGTAATAAAGCAGTCTCACACAAGGCAATCTCTTTCCATACCTTTACTTGCAGATGTTTCAGGCAGGTCCCGGGAAGCTGGTCGGGGTGGAGAATGCACATTCAGGATAACCGCTGAGCAGGTTAGAGGCCTCCTTTAACTCTATATGTATGTGAGTACAAACTTGCATGAAGTCAAGTTAACTCTGTTAATCTCCAGCTTGTTCAATAGCTGCAACGCCCGGCCGACATTGTGGTAGAGCCTTTTCTGTCTCTGATGCTCAGATGTTGGCAAAGAACGAAGTCCCTCTATGCAGGGCCCTGCTAAAAGTCCTTGTTCCCCCTGACTCCGTTTACGTATCAGCGCTTAGGGCTACCTACTGTGACTTGAAGTCCAGAAGGATTCCGGTGTTTCTTATTACTAGGCATAAAGCACTAGCAACGCTTCGGACCCCGGTGTCCGGTGAATTAGTGCGGGTAATCCGGTACCTGATGCACTAGTCTCTATCTTTCTCCACTGTGCCCCCCGTCCTGCTCTTGCTCTTAACATAAGCACAAGTAGCGATGGTGTAAAATGCCAGCTTTTCTCCAGAGCTCGCTGAACAGTTCCAAGTACACTCACTGTTGTAACTCCTGTGATTCTTTTCTTCTCTCCTTTCTCTGACCCTGTCCAGAACAGCACACAGGTACTCTGTCAACTGTGTAAATGCTGTAGCTCCGAGAGTCACCTTCCTCAGACCCTGTCCAGAGCAGCGCACAGGAACTCTGTCAACTGTGTAAATGCTGTAGCTCCGAGAGTTACTTTCCTCTTTCCAAAGAATACAGGTAGCTTGTCCTGAGGTACTGTTTCACTTGCTTCAATTGCAGCTCTGACTAGGCTAGAGTGCCTCTCTTGTCCACTCTTACTAGCCTCCACTTCTGTATGAGGTGAGCTACAGGAGCTCCTTCAGATCCCAGTCTTATCTCCTCTCCCTCCAAGACTTGAATTGAATGGCTGAACTTGCACTGTCCTAAGACAGGAAGCTGACTGAACAATGAACTGAATGTGCCCACTCCTCTCCTCCTGCACAGACTGAACTGAACTATGATTGCTACGTGTCACTACCTTTTATACCCCTAGTGGGTGTGTTGGAAAATGTGAGTGACGTGAATGAATATCAAGCCTCACGGTTACCTTCCTGTGCATTTTCCTGGAATATGTGTGCCTGGCGTAGCTGGGCCACACATATGCATACTCTTCAAGGGCTCCCTCTGGTGGCTCCAGGGAATAGTGAAGGTGTGAATGAATATCAGGTGTGAGTGTGGGTTTACCTTCTGTGCATCCTCCTGGGTACATGTGGCTCCAGTCACAGCTGGGTTACACAGCGTCATCGCTGCTCACCATCTTGGTTGATTGCTCAAAGTTTTGTAGAACCTCACAGATGTCAGACCTCCATGCCTACTTGTTGGTTATGGGTGGAGGCTGACCGCAATACCAACTGGCATGTTGCAGTGGTATTCTGCTGCTCCCAAAGCCTTGGATATAGCAAAAAATTGTATTTAAAACTTAGCTTTTACTAACAGTTTCTTTAAAAAAGGGGTTTTTACCCCTATTAATCAAATGTGAACCAATACACTAAGTGCACCAAATATACATATAAATCCAACAATAAATATGGTTTAAAACCCAGTGGGGTATACCATCAAACAAAGCACTCCCCGTTTGGGAAAATTTCTTTGCTCTCTATTTAAATACTGTAAACATTATAGAGGGTAAATGGAACAATCTCACCCATTTTGATGCTTCCTCTATATATTTTTCATGGAGTCGGGGTCCACAGATTATCCCTATTATTCTCTGCAAATAATCCTGGCACCCCAAGACTCCTGCCCTTACAAGGACAGTCCACAGCTGGCCCTTTCAACTATAGGCCCTGCGCTGCTGGTCTCGCTCTGCATGGCATTTTCCTAGGTTTGGTCGGTGACTTCATCGTCCATGACCTTTTTTTTTTTTCTTCCATTTCCTTACTCTGGTCCTCCTGACTTGTTGACTTGATATCACTTTTTGCCAACTGGGTCTCATAATCGTCCACCTCTTAAGGCACTAATGCCCCATTGTCATCTTTTTCTGACCATGGCTGGTCAAATATTTGGGCATCGCTACACATGAGCTCCTCATGTCCCTCCTTGAAGCATGCAGGGCAAGAGGCCAGAATCAATAAATCGACATGTAAAGAGCTCCTTGGAGTGTGGGATCACTTGTCTCCTGGAACTCGCCATGGTGGCAGGAAGGTGGATTGGGGTGAGGATTATTTGGTCCAGACCCTTGGCTAGTAAGACTGGATTGTGCGGAAGACGGGGTGGTGCTGGTAAACATACTGGAAGTATGTTTGCACTGTTCCAGCTTCAAGAATGGTGTCTCACACACCTCAGAAAGTGGGACTGGATGCTAGGTCTCGTGGATGTTTATTGTGCTCCTTCAGTTTCCCCTAGCCCATGGCCTCTTCCTCTGTGTGCACCATCAGCAGCACATCTAACTCCCCATCCCTTACTGCACGCTTTGCGCATTTTAAATTGGGTGTATGTCTGCAAAATTTTATGTATTAATAGGGAAAAGAAAATATAAGTAGCCCTGAAAGGGACTTTTCAAATATAAATGAAAATATTGCGATAGCAAAGTTAGACTGCCTACCCTATATGCCTGCTCTAAAATGCACTCTCCTCCTAGAACAACTCTTCGCTGAACTGCTTCTTGAGGACAGTGTGCCCAGCATCATGTCACCGGGTCTTGTATAAGGCTCCATGAGACGATGCGGCCGGCCAGTCACAGTATTGCCAGTATCAAATATGGCTGTGGCACTTGAGCACCCGCGATAACTCTATTGAATAAGGAGCGTGCCTGAGGACCCTGATGCTGTGTAGAGCTCTAAAATCACTACATCAGATTTTAATTGTGAAAGCTGTCATGTGATATCTATGAAAAATGATGTGTGCTGTACCAGTTGTAAACTGAAGAGGATAGCTGAGCATAGATCAAGAGATATCCATCTGTCTCATTAATAGTAATTTATTTAGGAGCCATTGGGCATTTTTTGGAAAGACCTAACTGGAGGTTAGACAGCTTTTTTTGGATTGGAAAGATCTCAATCTCCAAATCGAGGAGGTAGATGGCAACATCAACTCTTGATGGGAGACTCCTTTTTGGATTGTCAGACTGGATACAAAGCAACCCAAAGGCATGAATTTTAGAAATGACAATATGTTCATTTACAAAGTGTCCCTCAACACTTTGTATTTTTCATGTTTAATTCTACTATGCTATTTTTTTGTTTTTATGTCTGGTTGTTAGTCGTGCATGTTCCCAACATACCGTATAATTCCATAATTGTACCTCACTGCATTTGCATAATTGTAAATATGATACACATGATTGGCAATGGTTTCATTTTAAGTCTGATCTTTCATATTGGTGACTATGCTCTGACTAAGGGCGCAGTCGGTGATAGCAGAAACACTGACTTGTTTCTGACACTGCCATGTGTGAAATTTTACCTGATGGACATGTAATAAAGCTTGATGATTTTGATTTGCTTACTTTTTTTTTTTTAACCTACCTGCATAATGGATCCTAAATGCGTGTCCCAGCACCCCAACGTGCGTTTCGCTAGGATTCGTCAGGGGTGCAAGGACACGCCTGGAGACTATCATATTATGTAAGTAGTTACTGTATTATTCACTGTATCATACTTTTGAGTTGTTTATCCACATGGACATATGTTTAGACACTTCGGGTTACATTGGTAGGTGTTTAATAATCGTTTTGCACAAAGGCTATTAATAATTAATCCACTTAAACCAACTAGTGGACATGTAAAGGGTTGGCCGGTGGTTACCTTATTGGTAACAGCTGCATGTTTCACTCCTGTCACTTCCATTCTACTGGGGTGTTTTTCACTCGAGGCAGAGTATACGGTGTAATCTGAGTCAGAGTCCAGATCACGTCAAACAGTTCTGCTTTATTTTCCTCTGGACACAGCACATCCAAAACACCATAAGCATGTCTTATGCAATACCAGCAATACATTCTTCACAACATCTCCACTTCTCTTCTGCTACACCAGAATGGACCACAAAGTATTGACGGGACGAGGAGCCCAGTGAAAACGGCACTTCGATCTCTTCCGCTGGAGACACTTCAATCCAGCATAAGAAAGACACATCTACTAGGTCGTCCACCCCTCTCTGGTTATCCTGCCCGGATACTTGCTGGTGGCCCACTCGCTACTACGCTCTGCACGACCTCTTCTGCTGAGCATTCCCACAGTGGTTCTTCCACTGGACTACTGCTACGTAAACCCACTTTCTTTGGGCTCACGTTACCACGGTGAGTCCTTCACCGGCTTCTTCAGGGGTTGCTGGTCCCTCTTACTTCTACCCTATGCTCAGGGCCCAGGAACATGGACATCCTCACACTAGCAAGGTCCACCCCCGACTGACTTCCGCTACAAAGAAATCTTCCTGACAGATTCCTGCTTGGAGGCAATCTTTCCCTAGCAACAAGTCCCTAACAATTGTCGCTATTGGACTGGATGTGATCAATGCTCCCCTCTAGTGACCAAAACCCAATACTGCATTGACATATTTTATCTAACTTTCTAACTGGATCTCTAACGTGCCCCCGTTAGTGATCCCTCGCAAACTATATCCAACCCATATATAAATACTACCCTACTAGTGCCCTCCTCTAGTGACCCCAACGATGCACTATCTACCTATAACTATACCTTCCTCAAACATACATCTAGAAATAACTCAAGTACATGACGGTAAAGTCAGAACTGGACTGCAGTGACCTAGTCACTGACTTTTTTTCCACAGTGCCGAGGTCACCGCGGTTCAGCCCTGCTGGGAACGCAGTCTCACTGACCGGCGGTAACCACGATTGTCACTGCTGGTCAATTATGCTGCGCTCGCAGCTGCTCATTTACCAGTGTTTCTCAGCCTTGATGGTTGGATCTTAGCACCATCCAGATTGAAAACTATTTATCCCCCAGACATGGATTACGGCGCGGGACAGAACGACTGACAGGTGAGGCATATATTTTCTATTTTTTTTTTATATATATATATTTTTTTATTTTTGGTTTATTACAGGAGACCAGGTATTCGGTGGAATTAGGCATAAGGTGAATATAACGGTTTGATGTTTTTAAAAAAAATGTAAAAGTGTTTTTATTTTATTTCTAATAATGGACTTTATACTTGCTATGTCTTTAGTTAACATATAACTATAAGATTAGTAATGGATAGCGGTCTTACAGACACCTATCCATTACTAAGTTGTGGGATTGATGTCACCTGACAATAACAAGGTGACATGAACACCACTTTCCACTGCTACAGGGGAAGTTGGAAAAACCAGGCAAAGAGCCAGAATTGGCACATGTAATAGATGTGCCTTTTCTGGACAGTTGTGGGCTTCTACTTTTAGGCCTTGGGGGAGGGGGGCAATACCATGCCCCTCACCAGCCTGAGAATACCAGCTCCCGGCTGTCATCTTAAGCAAGGCTGGCTGTCAAATGGGAGGGGGAGGGAGGTTTGGACCCACTCCGTGTTTTTTTTTTTTTTTTTTTTTCCACTTATAGCGCAGGTTGCGGGTAAGGATTACGCCCATCAGCCGCTCCTGCTGTTACTGTTTTCACTTCAATAGAGCTCTCCTCATTCTCCCTGCTTGCACTGAATGCCGTCAGAGCAGGGGAGACTGAGTCTACATCAGCACCAGGCGCCGGGGAACAGCGCTTACTGTGACAATTGTTCTCTGGCGTTTGTGTATGTGATACTGATGCGGCACACGGTTGCCACACTTGTGCTGCAAGTATTACACACGGATACTGATGTCTCCGGTACCGTAAATTATCAGAGCGTGTGAAACAGACCTTTATAGCGTTTGCATGAAACATGGCTATCATGGAAATCTAGCACAATGTAATACCTTGTCTCTCACAGTTGTGGCCCAGTTTCCACACTGGCTTTAAAGTACAGACTGGTACAGCTTCATAAGTTATCTGTATGTTTTGATTTTTAACTCATGTTTTTTACTTTTTAATATACAGGCTGTTCAAGAATTTGGAATGAACTGGTGCAGACCGACAGAAGATCAGAAAACGGCACTCAGAGAGTTACTAAAAACAAATGACAAATTCAGGGTAACGTAAAAAGCCAAAAATAATAATCTACCTGCCTTAGTTTTGGAAAGTTGTGTAGACTAACATGTATTTTTTTTTTTTTTTTTTTTTAAATTAATATTTCTCATTTCAATTCAGAGCGTGGACCTGGTGTTTTTTTTTTGCCCTAGAATTGACCCCCACCACCACTATAAAGTGTAATGAGAACGTAACACTATATGCACTATAGCTGAGTTTTCTCATCAAATGACTTTTTTTGGCTTTAAAAGCCAAATTCATGATACAATTACCATGTAGTGTCAATATATCTTCCAGATCTTGGCTTGTATGCAACAGATAGAGCACTACAGTTACCAGAGAATGGACCAGAGTGTTTCAGATTATCAAGACGCCAACACAATGGTCACCATATCTGTGGGAAATGATGAACTCTACTGCAGTTTTAAGTTAATCGACAGGACCGAAATAATGAAACTTCATATCAGTAAAATTTCTACTTGGGATGTCCTGCTCCATGTAAGGATTTGGTAGAAAAATGTATGAATCATTGACTAACTGGACCAGAGATTTCATCCACTGCCATGTACAGATCTGTAATACGGCGTTCATGGCTTGCTGTGACTCCAGTAAGAAGTTATTGCTTATTAGGGAGGGTGAGATGCTTCATGGAGTCACCATGTTGTGGTGCATGGAGGGCATATGGGTTCCTGACAAGGGACCAGATGGACTCCATGTAAATTCATACAAGGTGGATTCGTTTGGCTTTATTCTATTATTGGACTCTTTTTAGGGTATTTGTCAATTGAGCTGTGTGTGCTGTTGGATAAGACAGTTCTCAAAGCTCCTGTCCAGCGGCCACAGATTACTGCTTTGTCTGATGGCCCAGGACCTGGAAAAAAGATTGGACACACTGCTTTTTACTGCCAAGAGAAAGTTTGGGCTGCACAGAATCTGCATGTGAACATAGCCTAATGGTTATCGAGGCCAGTTGTCCTGTCTTCACTTGCTGCTGGTAGATCTAAAGTTTTCTTTGCATCTTGGTGATTTATTTGTCAAGTCAAAAAACCCTAATAACCTGCAGATATGGGCCGACGTACTAAGAGCCCTGCTGCCGGGGGAAAATTAACTTTATTTCTCCCAGCAGTCTCGGCGTTCCAATCGTAGAGGCGCAGCCGGCATGTCTTAAGTCACAGCTCGGTACTGGGTGCCGGGGTGTGGTTACCGCCGCTGCTCAATCACTGTGTACAGAGCAGTGGCTGAAGGGAGGAATAAAGGTAATCTCCTCCTGGCAGCGGGGCTTTCAGTGCTGCGCTCACGTCTTCAGAATACGAATATCCCTACATCTGCAGGTTAATAGAATAATTTTTTTTTTTTTTTTCCTTCAATGGTTCCTTTATAAGTCATGTTACTACAAACTGGACCTCTCCATAAAAAAATTAAAACAATTTGGAGTTTAAGTTAATACACATACGGTGAAAAAAGTGGTATATGCAAATTGCAATTCCATAATTCGATCATCTACTTCACAAAAAGTGTGTACAGGTCATTGTGCTAATAAAGCAGATCGTTAACTTGCGTTTAAAAGGTCCAGTGTGTGCGGACTGGGCGATCAGGCTGGATTAGGGTCGGCTTCAAACATTCGTGTTTCAGTGTCTTGAGTACGACGCTTGATGTGCACACCGGCCACGTGTCCCCTGAGCTGAACTCCACGGCATCATATGTCTATAAGGTGATGAGTCGAGGTCAGGAGACCCGTCGCCCTCACTGTACTTCCCGATCCATACTTGGGTTGCTTTTACATATCTGTGGGTCATGTTTGGTGTGAGCCACAGACCTCACCTGATTTAATCCTTATTGCAGCCATTTGACCAGGTTGCTGTACATGACCCTTTTTTTTTTTTTTTTTTTTTTAGTTCTCTATATATATAAAAAAAAAAAAAGTGGTGGAGATTTTCTGTTCTGATAAAAATTGGAGCAAAACTAAGTAATTCTTTAAACAACAATTACCATTATTAACCTGCTGCTCCACCGCAACGTCTCCAATCTGCTTCCTGGGATGCAGCCGTGATGTCCGATCTACAACAGACAAGCGCTGCAGCCAATCACTGCCATCTACCTTTGCATTGGCACTGAGGCCAGAGTCTAGTGATACGCTGCTGGCGAGCGGACATCAATGCTGCCGCCCGGTAGGCACAGAATAATGGAGGGGCGACAGTGAGCTGTAAGTGGTTGGAGCAAGGTGGGGGAGCACTAATCTATGTATAGGCTATAGAATGAAAGACCTTTTTTCTTTTTCAGCAACCAGACAAGGACAGCGACCAGCAAGAGTTGAAATTGGGGTACATGGATGACGATGTCCTGAAATGGATTACGATCTGGACAAACCAGGTTTGTCAGGGATGGAGGCGGGCTAACTATGTGATGCAAGACTGTGTGGTCACACGAGCGTATAGGCTCTCCTCCGACAGAATTGGATCACTCATGTTAAGGACCCGTCCAAAAAATTCAGAGTTTGATCAGTGTCGGCTTAGTGTGATCCAGTCCTCTCGGATCAGGTAACGCAGGTGAGAAGATGGACAACTTTTTTCCATT
The DNA here is from genome assembly GCA_033576555.1 of Oophaga sylvatica. Classification (NCBI taxonomy): domain Eukaryota; kingdom Metazoa; phylum Chordata; class Amphibia; order Anura; family Dendrobatidae; genus Oophaga; species Oophaga sylvatica. The sequence goes on along the minus strand of JARQOD010000006.1, from coordinate 398,626,805 downwards.
GTGAGGGTCAACAGAAATTGGACTGCATTCGGCTGTCATTCAAGTGCAGTACTATGTTTTCCACGCATAGATAGATGTGTCTGGTTGAGTGCCATCCTATTTGTGCAGCAGCTCGTAGCACGCTGTGATCTTATTATTTTTTTTTTATCAGATTGAATTTATCCGATTTCATACGCTTGGGTGAGCGAGTCCTAAGGGTGAGGCTACATGGGACAGATCTGACGAGGCTGGGATGCAGCATACGGCCATTTTTAAATTAAATGGGTGCATGGTTTTGCGGATAACACCTGGTTCACGTGCAAAACCACATGCTTTTTTATACGGAATGTATGTTATCAGCCAAATCATTGAACAGCATACATTAAACTCCAGAGGCGGCTGCAGCGCCGCCGTGTCCATGGCATTCTCCCTGGCCTCCTCATGATGTACTTTAGAACATGGAGAAAAAGCGGCACATGCATAAAAGCGCATGTCAATGCAGTATACTTGTGAGTCAAAGCAATGTATGAACATGGATGATATTATATATGATGAATAAACCATGTGGCAGAAGTAAAACATATCATATACACAACACTTCATCATATAATACAGGCTCTAATCTTGGGTTTTCTGGACATGGCCAGAGGTGGCGCTATCATTCTGGCAATAATAATGGTTTGCAAAACTGTTGTGTGTAGAAAATCATGCACCATACACATAATAATCCTGGATGTGTAAACTTTTTCAACCATGAATGTTACATAAAAAAGGCACATTCAAAATTGGTGAAAAATCCTTTATTCATCCAAATGAACTACATTTTGGCTTTTTTTTGTATGCGCAAACTGCTGGCAAAAAAATACATACAGTACATTGTGTACACATAAAAAGCACTTAAATGCTCGAAAGACTCTTCATATTAACTTCCATAGAGCCACAATTTGCAGTTCACATATTGAGGATTTTGAGCATGTTTTAAAGGGGATGCCTGGCCTTGGGGTACAAGTGCGCATGCTGTGAGGATTCGCTGGGAGCAGGTGGTCAGCAAGTATGTGATTTGCATACTACGTCACATTCCAACTAGATGTCTGGCCTTGCTCAACGCAGTTGTATTGAGTGAGGCTGTGCACGTCTAGTCTGCATGTATGCAAATCGCATACTTGTGCCACTGGAGAATCCTTGCAGTGTACACGCCGTGAGGATTCACCAGTGCTGCAGACTTCTTTCTTAAGGCCGGACAAACCCTTTAGCTGCCTCAGATGTTACAGCACAGTATTGCATATTATTATTTTCAGAGAAGGCATTTCCATGCCTGTTTTTTAAACCATATTTTACTCACCAAAAATCAGTTGTGATCCCGTGCTGTCCTGTCTGTATACTCTTTTGCTTCCCGCCCATGCTATATCCATCCATCCATCCAACCTCCTGATGAGCCGTGTGGTGAAACGCGTAGCGGTTACATGACATATAAATGACAAGTACTCCCCTTGGCTATTTTATTGCCATCCTGTTGTATCGATATCCTACAGGGGGATTTATGGACTTTTTTTTTTTTTTTTTTCATCTGATATCCTACTAAAGGATCTGGTTTTGGTTCATTTTTTTTATGGTTTTGGTCTATATGTATTTATAGCCATTTGAATAGTACTTAATTACCTTCTTCCTCCACATATCACAATTGCTAAACCCCTGGTTCTGAGTCTAATAGGGCTTCCCAGGGATAGCCACCGTGGAGCGGGGGCGCCATATCCACTGACCAGTAGGATGGCAACCTCTGCTGTATAGACAGGGCACAGCGCAGGTTTAGTACAGAGGGGTTATGCAATACAAATTTATATCTTTCATCATCCTGCATGACAGGTCACCTTCACTGACCTTATATACACCTATTTTTCCTACTGACCCTTTTTTATCAGGTTTGTCTGTGGGTCCCCTTAGGACATGAATTATGCATCCGTCACTTATTATGAGGGCCACATAGGACAATAGGGTCAGCTGTCGTTGAGTGGGGGGCGCCATTCTCATAATTTTCTTCATAGTGTGCCAACCTCTGCAGGTATGTAGGTGATCAGGGATCATCTTAAGGGTGAACGCAGTGTGCACTTTTTGTATGGTGTGTGTCACTGTATGTCTTTTTGAATTAATAATAAAGGTTTAACATTTCCTCAGTTTCAATGAGGTTTTTGATCAGACCATGTTCCAGTACAGTCACACAGCAATTACACAGCAGGGGCACATTTGATTATCTCGGCACAGGAAATTTTTATTTAAACACCTCCAATTGTGGAAATCATTATTATTCCAAGATCTATTGATTAAAATGTTCTTTTGCTTGTGGGAAAAGCCCCTTTAAATGCCATACAGAGCCACAGTATAACGTGATTTTTAAGAATACATTGCAGTTCTTTAACTTGGGGGAAACTATAATTAATCCTGTAAATGATTAATAGCTGGTGTGTGTTTTTTTTTTTTTTTTTTTAAAAAGTGGGGAAAATCTTCCCACTTTTCTAGCTGAAGCAAATTATTGTTTTTGGTGTAAAATGTCCAGACCTGTATAGTTTGTCCTACTAACCCCTATTATATCTTGTCACTTGCAGGGTTTTCTTATAAGTACCTGGTTAAAAAAGATGGTCAGTGAACAGCCAGTCATTTCCAGGAAGGAGAACCTTGAGATTGTAAGAAACTTACTACTTTTTCTACAGAAAATATATTCTGTATTAACATTATTATTTTTCATAGGAGGACAATGGAACTTCAGCAAATTCTACCAGAAAGCAAAAAAAGGCAAGTCCAGTAAAAAAATATATGTTTGGGGATCTTTTCCAATGGTTTTTGCCAATCTAATAAATGTCTGTATTTTGTATGGATCACGGAGATCGAATCCTCTGTCCTTCTTGGAGGTACAGTGTTTGTGTAAGCAGGTTGCAGGATGGAGTGTCTGACAGACCAACTTCGTCTTCCCAGCGATGGCACCAACAACTGCGATGGTCTGTTTTTTGGCAGCAGCGGTCGGTCTCCGGTACCTTCCACTGAGCCCCTAGTCCATATGCTGCGGTGGCTGACAAGGGTGCGGGCCACAGTCCAGTAGAAGCCCAACATGGCTCGGCAAATATACACTGGCAAAATCAGGGCGCAAGTGTATGTCCCGTATCGGTCACTCTTATGTGGCACGTGCACTGTATTCACGGACACGGAGCGTACGGTGCCTTGATCTCTGGTAGTCACGTCACTCTCTGGGTGGCGGAGACTGCGGACGCTGGCTTGTGTAATGCTGGTGCCCCCAGGATGGAGCACTCCTCTCTCTGAACTGCTGCAGCACGCCCGGCTCCTCTCTCTGCAGCAGTCCCTTTGCAGACGACGGGGACTGCTGCAGTGCCGTTACTCGGTAGGGGGGACGAGCGCACCGCCTCACCTCACTACACGCTGCTCCGGGTTGGTGACAAACTCCTCGCTCCTCTCCGTGCTATTTCTTTATATTCCCCGCCCCCCTCGGTCAGGCGGTTGGTCCGGCTTACTATTGCTTCTTCAGACAACAGGGGGGATCCAGCCTTGACAGTTCCGGCCCGGCAAGCAGGTACCCACGGAGCGCTCCTCCCCATTAAACTTGCATGTAGCAAATATGATGCAGGTTTACATAGGGTTGCATGCAGAAAATCGCCAGTTTATTGCAGTACCAGCAAGGCGTTAATAAATCTCATCAACATGTTGTATGGAAGATGTGCAGAGTAACTTGGGCCTGCGGTGTCAATACTGCAGGTTTTCACAAATTTTGGCTTTTCTTGCAGATTTGTTGCATTTTAAATAAAA
>JARQOD010000006.1:398579447-398622916 GCA_033576555.1 Oophaga sylvatica | reverse complement strand
AAAATTTAACTCCAAACTGGCTAGAAATTTTTTTTTTCATAACTTAACCACCAGAAAAACGTCGTTAAAAAGGGTTTAATTGGCCAGACTTACCCTGGCTGGGGTCCTGGTGCAAAGAAGTGTGGGGTTCATTGACATTAGTTGTATCACTATAACATCTTCTTTCCCTTCGGGTTGCATTTTTCATAATTGATTTAAAAACGGCAAAAAAGCCCTTGGGAAAACCCTTTTTGACGTTTTGCACTTTGCTCTCCCACCTTTTTTTCCAAACTCTGCTGGCATCTAAACAAAATAAACCCCAAATAGGGTCCCCTTTTACGACCGCCTGGCCACGCAGATCACTTCTAAAGTTTGATTTTTTACTACAGCCAAGTACTGCGACTGCATCCAACAAGTTTGGGATGCAAACTGAATGGAAAAAGAAACTGAAACCCAAATTACAGAAAATGAAACCAAGAGAAGGGGAGTTATTGAAAAATGATTGAAAGTTTTAGATTTTATCGTATTTTTAAAAAAAAAATCTTTTGATTTTAAATCAGTGTTTTTAAAAAAAGATTAAAATCACGATTTAAATCGACTGTTTAAATAAAAAAAATCATTTATTTTTCTGTTTTAAATCGTTGATTTTAAAACGGGGTGATTTAACAATCCACCCGCAATGTTCATTTTTATTTTTTGGGTTTCCCGCAAAAATATTCCGTAAATTAAAAGACCCCACACTTCTTGCCCAAAAAACAATTCATAATCCTGTTAGCATCCGTCATCCGAAAGCTCAAAGCAAGTTGGGGAAAAGTGATCATGGGGAACTTGGTTTTACTCTCCAATTTAAACGGGCGCTACCCTGACACAGGGGGCTCAGCCGAGCTATGGGTTCCCCTGGAGAGACCCATGCCGGGCACGCACGCCCCTTACCTCCCGGGCACCACGGGCCCCCACTCCCGGACAGCACGGCCCCCTACTTCCCAACACGCACGGCCCCCCCTTTTCCGGCACGCAGGCCCCTTACCCCCTGGACACGCACGGCCCCTTACCTCCCGGAAATGCCGGCCCCTTTACCCCCCCCCCCCCCACTCCCGGACACCCCCAGGCCCCCTCCCCCCCCGGACACGCACGCCCCTTCCCTCCCGGATACGCACGGCCCCTTCCCTCCCGGCCCCCTCTCTACTGGTCACGAATGGCCACCTCTCTCCTGGACACGCACGGCCCTCCTCCCTCCCGGACACGCACGGCCCCTTCTCTCCCGGACACGCATGGCCCCTTCCCTCCCGGACACGCACGGCCCCTTCCCTCCCGACACGCACGGCCCCTTACCTCCCAGACACGCACGGCCCCCTACCTCCCAGACCCGCACGGCCCCTTACCTCCCGGACACGCACGGCCCCTTCCCTCCCGGCCCCCTCTCCCGGACACGAACGGCCCCTTCCCTCCGGATACGCACGGCCCCCTCTCTCCCGGACACGCACGGCCCCTTCCCTCCCGGACACGCACGGCCCCCTACCTCCCGGACACGCACGGCCCCCTACCTCCCAGACCCGCACGGCCCCTTACCTCCCGGACACGCACGGCCCCTTCCCTCCCGGCCCCCTCTCCCGGACACGAACGGCCCCTTCCCTCCGGATACGCACGGCCCCTCCCCCCCCTTCCCTCCCGGACACGCACGGCCCCTTCCCTCCCGGACACGCACGGCCCCTTCCCTCCCGGACACGCACGGCCCCTTCCCTCCCGGACACGCACGGCCCCTTCCCTCCCGGACACGCACGGCCCCTTCCCTCCCGGACACGCACGGCCCCTTCCCTCCCGGACACACTGGCAGCAGTTCATTACTGTTCAGATGCTTCTCTCCTCCACATCATGTCGGGAACCCTTAATACAAATTAGATAATTGGCCGTTTTATCCAACATTTATTAAATGTGAATTTAACCTTAAGAACATCAACAATGGGGTAATGGAGATCATCTCAGGCTTTAGTGGACACCGGTGGGCTGAGACAACCGAGAGATCAGACGAACGGTCCAACGGTGCAAAAAAAAAGTTTAATGCTGGACTGTAGAGACAGTATAAAACACGTCTTCAAGTTTCAACCTTTTTCAGACAAACTCAAGCCCATAAGAGGCCCTTATTCATTATTGCATTTGAGCCTGTTTTTTTCTTTAGTGTTTTGCAGCTTTTTTATTTGCACCTTTGTTTTAAGTCCATTCTATTCATGCTCGCGGTTTTTTGTAATGCTCGCCATTGTGTACAGACGTAATGGTTTCCAGATGTTTTCCCCCGATTCATCATTAGCGGTGTTTTGAAAAGTCCCCTAAATATATTGCTAATGTGATTTTACGTATGCCAGCTATCGTTGCAAATTGGTTGCAATTTTTGAACCAAATTTTGCTTTAAAAAACAGTTGAAAAAAAAAAAAAAGTTAAAGACAAAAATAAAGAGCATTTTTGAGCTTGCGAAAAATTTATGAACGTGTACAGATAACCACAAGACAAGAGAAAAGTGTTTTTTTACTACCGTTTTAACACGCTTTAAGATTCCAAGAAAAGTATTACATTTTATTGGGCTGTCAAGTTCTTATGTGGTTAAAATTGCATAATGCTTTGAAAAACAAGCAACTTGGCAATTTACCTCTTATGATAAACCCTTTCCTTTCTCAAGAATGCAGGATTTTTTTTTTTTTTTTTAACTTTACAGCGTACAATTTGTTGCAAATGTAACTGGCCACCGCTGCAGTCTGAGAGTGGCCGGTTACCGTGATAACAGATCATGCTACTTTCAGGCTCCTTAGCGGAGTAAGTTCAGGAGCGCACCGCTCCCAGCACCCTGCTTTGCTGGAGGCGGTGTGCTCCTGAAAAAAGAAAAAAAAAAAAAAAGTTGAGATCCACTTTTACAACTGTTCTTGGCCAGTATAACATCAACGTGATTTGCAGGAAAACAGATAGCTGGATGGTAAAGTATGGGGCTGGTTTTGGGGTTATCTGAAGGAGGCTGGTTTTGGGGTTAGTAAAGCAGTCTAATTTCTCCTTCAAAAAGCCCAAAATGACAGATCTTAGTTTGCCAAAAATGAAAGGGTAGAATGGAAATAGAGACTTTTTTTTACTGAAGAGGTAGCGGATACAAATATGTGCAGTATATTGTAGTTCATACAGATTTTCCGTGAAAACTGATTATTAGAGAGCGACTCTCCAGTGACATCAGGAGTAGAGTTGAGCGATACTTTCCGATATCCTAAAGTATCGGAATCGGAATGGTATCGCCGATATCACTAAAAAATCGGCGATACCCGATACCGATACCGGAAGTCCCATGTAAGTCTATGGGAACAAAATATCGCAACTAAAAAAACCCCATTCTTTCCTTGTAAACACTAAATATACACACATAGAATACAATATATATATATATACATGTCATTGTGACATATATATATACATATATGTATAGTTTATACACTTCTACATAGTAAAATATCCTCTGATTCAATTGCCGGGTAAAGCCGGCTTCAGTGAAAAGACAGAAGCACCCGACATGAAATGACACTTGGTGTACATAGGGTTAACCATGTCTTTTCATGTCGTTTGCTATCTGATTTGCACAAACAATTAAATCAGTCTATGTGTGCAAAATTTCACACCTGTAGGGGTTAATTAAAGGTGTAAATTCGTTGTAAAAAAAACGGACTTTTTTGCTACGAATTTACACCTTTAATTAACCTCTACAGGTGTGAAATTTTGCACACAGTCTGATTTAATTGTTTGTGCAAATTAGATAGCAAAGGACATGAAAAGACATGGTTAACCCTATGTACACCAAGTATCATTTCATGTCGGGTTCTGCATTTTCACAAAAGCCGGCAATTGAATTAGCGGCTATTATACTATGTAGAAGTGTATGAACTACAAATATAAATATATATATATATGTGTCACAAATTCAATGACATGTATTATATATATATATGAGGTGTAAAATTGCTGAAAAAAAATGCGTGGGCTCCCGCCCTATTTTCGCAACCAGACAGACAAAGCCAGTGAGTGGGGGCAGATAATAATAGCCCAGAGAGGGACCATTATTTTTGCCCCCCCCGGCTACTAACATCTGCCCCCAGACACCCCAGGAAAGACAAATCTATAATTAGATTCGCCCTTTCTGGCACTTTGCCCATCTATTCCCATTGCCCTGTAGCGGTGGCGAATGGGTTAATATGGGGTTAAAGCCACCTTGCTATTGAAAGGTGACCTTAAGCCAGGTTAATAACTGAGAGCTGTCAATTAGACAACTATCAATTATTAATCCTATTGCATGAAATAAAAATAAAACACACACACTTTAATTAAAAATCATTTTAATGAAATAAAGACACGTTTTTGACCATCTTTTATTTTACTGCAAAAACCATTTCCTGTAATAAAAATAAAATAAAAAAGCAAAATTATTCTTACCTATCCCATGCACAGTCAGGTCCCACGGTGTAATCCTAAGAAAGGGTTTACTGCAGGGACCGCAGCTAATGCTGCAGCCTCACAGTAAACCCCAAATGAATGAGTTCCTCTCCTGCCTGACAGGAGAGTAAAGGCTGGGTGTCACATAACGATACACCAGCGATCCCGACAACGATATGCACTTGTCAGGATCGCTGGTGTATCGCTACATGATCGCTGCTGAGCTGCCAAACAGGCAGCTCAGGCAGCGATCTGGGACAGCGACACTGCGGGTAACATCGCTTAAGGGCCCGTCTCACATAGCGATATCGCTACCGAGATCGCTGCTGAGTCACTAGTTTTGTGACGCAGCAGCGAGCTCACCAGCGATATCGCTGTGTGTGACATTCAGCGACGATCAGCCCCCCTGCCGGGTATCGCTGATCGTCGCAGAAATGTCAGGACCTTTTTTTGATCGCTGGTTTCCCTCTGACAGGCACGCATCGCTGCGTGTGACAGGCGGGAGACCAGCGATCCGCTGGTAACCAAGGTACACAGCGGGTTTCCAGGCACCGCGCAGCGCTTGGAAACCCGCTGTGTACCTTGGATACCAGCTCCCTGCATCAGGGCGCTGGTATCCAAGGTACACAGCGGGTTTCTAGGCACAGCCCCGCGCCTGGAAACCCGCTGTATACCTTGGTTACCAGCGGATCGCTGGTCTCCCGCCTGTCACACGCAGCGATGTGTGCCTGTCAGCGGGAAACCAGCGATCAAAAAAAGGTCCTGACATTTCAGCGACGATCAGCGATACCCGGCAGGGGGGCTGATCGTCGCTGAATGTCACACACAGCGATATCGCTGGTGAGCTCGCTGCTGCGTCACAAAACTAGTGACTCAGCAGCGATCTCGGTAGCGATATCGCTATGTGAGACGGGCCCTTAAGTGGAAAGCTTAATTGATTGCTTTCCACTTTCACTTCAGGTCAGCCAAGGACACAATCAGTGACGTCAGAGGGAACTGATTAACAAAAATAGGGGTTCCCTTCGAAAAAAAAATGGCGTGGGGTCCCCCCTATTTTTGTTAACCAGCCAGATGAAGCAGACCGCTGAGGCCTGGATTTTCAGGCTGTTAAGGAGCCAAGATCCATGGACCTTGCCAGCCTGATAATACCAGGCCACAGCAGTCTGCATATCTTGGCTGATTAACAAAAATAGGGGATCCCCTCGAAAAAAATTGGCGTGGGGTACCCCCTATTTTTGTTAACCAGCCAGATGAAGCAGACCGCTGAGGCCTGGTTTTTCAGGCTGGTAAGGATCCAATATCCATGGACCTTGCCAGCCTGATAATACCAGGCCACAGCAGTCTGCTTAGCTTGGCTGGTTAACAAAAATAGGGGATCCCCTCGAAAAAAAAAACGGCGTGGGGATCCCCCCTATTTTTGTTAACCAGCCAAGTAAAATGCAGACTGCTGCGGCCTGGTATTAAAAGACTGTCAAGGCCCATGGATTTTGGCCCTCAACAGCCTGATAATACCAGGCTACAGCAGCCCCACATTTGGCGCATCAAAAGATGTGCCAATTGTGGCACTTTACCCGGCTCTTCCCACTTGCCCTGTAGCGGTGGCAAGCGGGGTAATAAGGGGTTAATGTCACCGTTGATTGCACGGTGACAATAAGCCCGGTTAATAATGGAGAGGTGTCAATAAGACCCCAATCCATTATTAATCCCAAAGTTTTTAAATGTTTAAAAAAAAGACAAAGCAAGAAAAAAGTCTTTTAATGAAATAAAAGAGACAACACAGTTTTCATTAATTTTATTGTACTCTCATTCCTGCGACGCCATCGATCTCCTGTAAAAAAAGAAAAAAAACAAACCAACAGTATACCACCTGTCCGACGCAGTCCATATAACGACAGTCCCACGACGATCCACTCTGCTACATCGCAATGACAGGCAGAGCCTAGTCATCCCGGCGCAGCACAGCTGATTACCTGCTTCCCCGGCGGTGACGTCATCGGACTGACTGCTTTACGGCCGGGATTACCCAGCAGTCACTGCAGTTATCGCGAGAAACTGCATGTGACCGCCGGGGAAAGAAGATTGCGGCCATCAAGCAGTCCAGGACGTGACCGCCGGAGATCTTCTGCCAGGTAAGTGCCGCTGACTCCTGACAGACCCGACCGACGGACACTGACAGTGACAATCCCGATTCCGGTATCCGATATGACGAAAATATCGGAACTCGGAATCGGAATTCCGATACAGCCAATATCGGCCGATACCCGATACTTGCAGTATCGGAATGCTCAACCCTAATCAGGAGAATCCCCAGCTGGAAAGTATGAGCACCTAGAGCCACCTGGTGGCCACAAAAGAAATGACAAAACATACCGGGCTCTTCTACTGTCAATGCAGCGGTGAGAACGGGTTCACTATTGCAACTATTGGGGGCAACTTTGTACTGAAAATACAGGTATTTTTGGCTAAATCTTGCAAAAGTGTTTGATTAAAAAATAGTGAACCTTTTGGCTTTTACAGCCTCTGTGTATCTGGGTACATAGCTGGCTGCAGAGTGACTTATCCTGTAACCTTTATCTCTCTTCTCCTGTCCCATCATCCCAGCTGATTTATTAGAACATTAAAGTTACTTGTGGTCATCAATCACCCTAGAAGACCATTCATAATCACAGAGATAGAGTCTCTAACCCTTAAATTTGACCTTCTAAGCCAATTTGTGACCACATCCAAGTCCAACTTTTACATGGTCAGAAATCAACTTGGATGATAGGCCCGGAGAAGAGAGATAAGAGTTATAGATTCTACTGTCAGAATGAGCCGCTGACAGATTCACTGCTAGCTCACTATGCAGCCAGTTATATACTGTGATACAGAGAGTAGTATATATATAAAATTTGGCTTTATTCAGCGGCTCTTGCCATCAACTCACGCGGAGCTGCTGAGCTCACTGATTGGCTGCAACACTGTGGATGTGACGTCAGCGCTGCAGGCGATTACAGCGGCTGAGACTCGTGCTGAACCAGTTGAGGGCGAGTGAAGCACATTGTTTTTAACCCCTTTGAGACAAAGCCTGTTTTCACCTTCCTGAAAAGGCCAATTTTTACAATTCTGACGACTGTCACTTTATGACGTGATAACTCTGGAACACTTCAACGGATCCTGGTGATTCTGGGACTGTTTTCTCGTGACCTATTGTACTTTATGATAGCGGTAAAATGTCTTCAATATGACTTGCGTTTATTTGAGAAATAAGCGGAAATTTGATTTGGTGAAAATTTTGCCATTTTCAGACTTTTAATTTTTATGCCCTTAAATCAGAGAGTCATAATCGCACAAAATAGTTAATAAATCACATTTCCCACATGTCTACTTTACATCAGTACAATTTTGGAACTAAATTTTTTTGTTGTTAGGAAGTGATAAGGGTTAAAAGTTGATCAGCGACCACATCATATTTGAAGTCACTTTAAGGCTAAGTTCACACGTTGCGGAATTGCCGCGGAAATTTCCGCGGCAATCCCGCACTTCTCCCGCAGGAAATACGCACGTTTTTTGTATGCGTATACCCGCCAGAATAATAGCGTTTTGCAAGCGTAATTGGCTTGCAGAATGCTAGCGTTTTCCTAGCGATCTGTAGCATCGCTTGGAAAACTGATTGACAGGTTGGTCACACGAGTCAAACATAGTGTTTGACACGTGTGACCAACTTTTTACTATTGATGCCGCCTATGCCGCATCAATAGTAAGAAGATCTAATGTAAAAATAATAAAAAAAATAATAAATAATGATATTCTCACCTTCCGGCGGCCCCCGCAGCCTTCCCGCCTTCAGCGACGCTCCCGGCAACTCCGGTCCCAGGCGTCCTTTGCGACAAATCACCCCGATGACGTCACATCACGCGAGACCGCTACGCCATCTGGGTGATTCTCGCAAAGCACTCCTGGGACCGGGAGCATCGCTGAAGGCGGGAAGGCTGCGGGGGCCGCGGGAAGGCTGCGGGGGCCGCCGGAAGGTGAGAATATCATTATTTTTTATTTTAATTATTGTTTTACCAGGGATATGGTACCCAGGGCCTGGAGGAGAGTCTCCTCTCCTCCGGACCCTGGGTACCATCGCACATGAACCGCTTACATTCCGCAAAATTAATGAACATGTTGCTATTTTTTCCGCGAAGCGTTTTTTTCGCAGAAAAAAACGCAACATGTGGCCAAAACATGCGGAATCAATTAACATGTATAGGATGCTTAATGCTTGCATTTTTATCGCGTTTTTACCGCGGAAAACCGCGAAAAAAACGCAATTATTCCTGATCGTGTGCACTTAGCCTGAGGGGTCTATATGAAAGAAAATACCCAAAAGTTACACCATTCTGCACCCCTCGAGGTAACTCAAAACCACATTCGAGAAGTTTATTAACCCTTCAGGTGCTTCACAGGATTTTTTGGAATGTGTAAGGAAAAAAGAAACATTTACTTTTCTGTCAAAATTTTTTTCCTTTAGACCTAATTTTTTTTTTTACTTTCGCAAGGGTAACAGGAGAAAATGGACCATACAATTTGTTGTGCAATTTCTCCTGAGTACGCCGATACCCCATATGTGGGGGAATACTACTGTTTGGGCACATGGCAGGGATCGGAAGGGAAGGAGCGCCATTTGACTTTTTGGATGTAAAATATGCTGGAATAATTAGCGGACGCCATGTCGCGTTTGGAGAGCCCCTGATGTGCCTAAACAGTGGAAACCCCCAACAACTGACACCATTTTGGAAACTAGACTCCTTAAGGAACTTATCTAGATGTGTATTGAGCACCTTGAACCCCCAGGTGCTTCACAGAAGTTTATAATGTAGAGCCGTAAAAATGAAAAAAAAAAAAAAGTTTTTCCAACAAAAATCTTTTTAGCTACAAATTTTGTATTTTCACAAGGGCAAAAGGAGAAAATGGACCCCAAAGGTTGTTGTGCAATTTCTCCTGAGTTCATCAATACCCCAAATGTGGTCGAAAACTACTTTTGAGGCACAGTGCAAAGCTCAGAAGGGAAGTAGCGCCATATTAGTGCAGATTTTGCTGCACTTGTCTGAGGGCACCATGTTACATTGGCAGAGCCACTGAGGTGCCAGAACAGCAGGACCCCCCCATCAGTGACCCCATTTTACCAATTAAACCTCTCAATGAATTCATTTAGGGGTGCAATGATTATATTGACACCACAGGAGCGTCACAGAATTTTATCAAGCAAAAGGAAGTTGGTTCCAGCTGCGCTTAAAATTCTTCTTTATTGGATTATATTAAAATGTTCATATATCACATAGGCTCTGAAAAAGTGCCATTGTAGCGGACAGAGGCTACGCGTTTCGATCTAGGTGATCTTTATCCAAGCCAGTTGTCTATATATACTACACAGAATTTTATACCATTGGGCAGTGAAGAAAAAATAATTTACATTTTTACCTCCAAGATTGTGTGATAGGCTGGGGTCACACTGGCGACAGAATCGGACGACTGCAATACGATGAAATATCGCATTGCAGTCTGCCCTATGTTAATCTATGGAGCAGCTCCCAGTATCCGATTTTTAGTGGTCCGTTTTAATCGTCCGAGTGCAATCGCAGCATGCTGCGATTGTCACCGATTGTGGGTCGACTATCGCCAATGCAAGTCTATGGGAGCGATGAAAAATCGGATTACAAACGGACCGCACGTGTGACTTCCGATGAAATCGCATCGGTGTTCTTTAGAAAAGCCGGCAATTCATCCCCGGCTATACTGTAAAATCACACTGACAGCTTTAATAAAGAATAGAAAGAATAGATATACACACATAGAATACATATATACATATATATATATATATATATATATATATATGTCATTGTGACATATATATATATATATACATATATTTATAGTTCTTACACTTCTACATACTGTAATAGCCGCTAATTCAATTGCCGGCTTTTGTGAAATCACAAAAGCCGACATGAAATGATACATTGTTTCCACACAGTTAACCATGTCATTTCCTGTATTTTGATATATGGTTTGAACTTACAATTACATAAGTGTATGTGTGCAAAATTTCAGACATGTAGGGGTTAATTAAAGGTGTAAATTCGTTGAAAAAAAATGCGTGGGCTCCCGCTGTATTTTCTCCACCAGACAGACAAAGCAAGCGAGTGGGGGCAGATAATAATAGCCTAGGGAGGGTACATTTTTTTTGTGCCCCCCCCCTTGCTACTAACATCTGCCCCCAGACACCCCAGAAAGGGCAAATCTCTAATTAGATTTGCCCTTTCTGGCACTTTGCCCGTCTATTCCCATTGCCCTGTAGCGGTGGCGAATGGGTTAATAAGGGGTTACAGGCACCTTGCAATTGAAAGGTGACTGTAAGCCAGGTTAATAATTGAGAGCTGTCAATTAGACAACTATCAATTATTAATCCTATTGAAGTAAATAAAAAAACACACACACTTTAAGAATAAATAATTTTAATGAAATAAAAACAAATTTTTTTGACCATCTTTTATTTTACTCTTAATCCGTGCGAAGCCCTTGATCTCCTAAAATAAATATAAAATAATAAAACAATTATTCTTACCTATCTGGCGATCTGTCACGTCCCACGATGTAATCCTTCACAAAGGGTTAACTAGCAATCAGCTAAGCAGCGCATCTAATGCTGCGTGCTCAGCTGATAGCTCCTGAATGAATGAGCTTATCTCCAGGAGAGGATGTGATTAATGAATGAAGCTTAATTGATTGTGTCCCACTTTCACCTTAGGTCAGGTCACTGAAGTGAAAGTGGCAATAAATCAATTAAGCTCCATTCATTCATCTCTTCCTCTCCTTTCGCTGGGAGAGTAAGTTATTCATTCAGGGGGTTACAGCTAGGAGACAGCATTTAGCTCTCTGCTCGCTGTAACCTGTTAACCCTTTCTGATGGATTACACCGTGGGACCTGACTGTATATCGATTGGTAAGAATAATTTTGCTTTTTTATTTTATTTTTATTACAGGAAATGGTTTTAGCAGGAAAATAAAATATGGTCAAAAACTGTGTGATTATTTAATTAAACTTCTTTTTTATTAAACTGTGTGTGTTTGATTTTTCTTTCATACAATAGGATTAATAATTGATAGTTGTCTAATTGACAGCTCTCAATTATTAACCTGGCTTACAGTCACCTTTCAATTGCAAGGTGGCTGTAACCCCTTATTAACCCATTCGCCACCGCTACAGGGCAATGGGAATAGACGGGCAAAGTGCCAGAAAGGGCAAATCTAATTAGAGATTTGCCCTTTCTGGGGTGTCTGGGGGCAGATGTTAGTAGCCAGGGGGGGCACCAAAAAAATGTACCCTCCCTAGGCTATTATTATCTGCCCCCACTCGCTTGCTTTGTCTGTCTGGTGGAGAAAATACAGCGGGAGCACACGCATTTTTTTTCAACGAATTTACACATTTAATTAACCCCTACATGTCTGAAATTTTGCACACATACACTTATGTAATTGTAAGTTCAAACCATATATCAAAATACAGGAAATGACATGGTTAACTGTGTCTAAACAATGTATCATTTCATGTCGGCTTCTGTGATTTCACAAAAGCCGGCAATTGAATTAGCGGCTATTACAGTATGTAGAAGTCTAGGAACTATAAATATATATATATATATATATATATATATATATATAAATGTCACAATTACATGTATGTATATATATATATATATATATATATATATATATGTGTTCTATGTGTATATATCTATTCTTTCTTTTGTGATTTAAATACTATTCTTTTGGATCCATTATATGTCAGTTTTGCAAGCCTGCGAGAAATTCTCGCAAGTCGGATGAAAATCGGATGTTACAAGCTACACACACATGCGACTAAATCGCATCTTTGAAGGAAAATCGGATGCCAGGTGGATGTGTGATGTTTGCATTTTGTTCCGATAATCGACCGACTAAAACGGTCCGATTTTTTGTAGTTGTGTCTGACCCCGGCCTTAGCCTCAAATTTTACATTTTCACACTGCGAAATGGGTAAAAATGCACCAAAATTTGTCCACAATTTCTGCTGAATGTAGAAATGTCCCATATGTGGCTGTACAGTACTACTTTGCCATACGGAGAGACTCGGGAGGGACAGAGCGCTATTAGTATCCTGGAGAACAGATTTTCCTAGACTGCCGTATTTTTCGGACTATAAGACGCACTTTTTTTCTTCCCAAAATGTGGAGGAAAATGGTAGGTGCGTCTTATAGTCCAGATGTATGGGCTCTGGCTGTGGTGGGAAGTGGCATCGGCGGAGCAGCGGGTCACAGAGGCAGGAGCTGGCGGCTGCGGCTAACTCCTGTGCCAGCTGCTAAAGAGAAATGAATATGCACTGCATTCCATACCGATGGGCGTGGAGGGCAATTAATATTCATTTCTTTCTGGCATCCTGGTATGATTGGCCCCATCTTGTTGTTGGTATGATTGGTCCCATCCTTATTCTAGTATGATTGGCCCCATCCCGTTCCTGGCATGCATGGCCCCATCAGAAAAGATAAAAAAACAAAAAACATTACACTTACCTTCCTCCGCTCCCTCGCAGTCGCAGTGTCCTGCTCCGATGACAGCAGCTGCTTAATGCTTGTAAGCAGTGCATAGCAGGGACGACATGTGCTGCTTGCAAGCCGAAGGGCAGCTGCCGGAATACTCACTGGGAACGGAACTTAGGGAGCGGGAAAGCTCCAGGGGCCACCGGAAGGTGAGTATATCAATATTTTTTTATTTTATTTTTTTACAGGAATTTGGTACCCAGGGCCTGGAGGAGAGTCTCCTCTCCTCCAGACCCTGGGTTCCATCCGCACATAAAGCGCTCACTTCACGCATGATGTTCACAGCCACATGCGTAAAGTGAGCGTTTTGAATGCATTCCTATGGTGGCGTAATCACCGCGATTACGCAAAAAGAATGAGCATGCTGCATATTTTTCCGCGATGTAATGGGTTGTGTTGTGTAAGCGTTTTCGCGCCAGGAAACCGCGGCAAAAACGCTTAAAAAACACAACGTGTGCACATAGCCTTAAGTATTGGCACACGTGACCACCGCAGCAGCAGGAAGCCCGAGGCTGACACTGCGTGCTGCTGAAAAGGAATGCTCACCGTGATCTCCAACGAACAGTCCCGGTGAGTATCCCGGCAGCTGTGCTCTGCTTGTGAGCAGTGCATGATGTCCCTGCAATGCGCTGCTATCAAGCATTAATCAGCTGCTGGTACCGGAGCAGGACACTGCGAGGGAGCGGAGGAAGGTAAGTGTAATGGTTAGGTTTTTTTTTTTTAATCTTTTTCTGATGGGGCCATGCATACCAGGAAAGTGATGGGACCAATCATACCAGGAACGGGATGGGGCCAAACATACCAGAATAAGGATGGGACCACTCATACCAGGACTGGGATGGGGCCAATCATACTAGAATAAGGATGGGACCAATCATACCAGGAACGGGATGGGGCCAATCATGCCAGAATAAGGATGGGACCACTCATACCATGACTGGGATGGGGCCAATTATACCAGGATAAGGATGGGCCCATTACTAGGACTGGGTTTTGGGCCAATCATACCAGGTTAAGGATGGGGACATGCATACTTGAACGAGATGGGGACCCTGCATACCAATATAGGGATGAGGGCTATCATTCATGCTAGGATAAGGAGAGGGGGACCATTTCTACCAGGATAGGGGTGAGGGGGCCATACATACCAGGCTAGGGATGAGGAGGCATGCATACCAGGATGGGGATGAGGGCCATGCATATCAGGATAGGGATAAGGAGACCATGTGTATCAGGATGGGGATGAGGGGACCATATTTACCAGGATAGGTGATATTAAGTACAGAATTGACCACATTTTTTGCTTCAGTCTTTTTGTTCTATTTTCCTCCTCTAAAACCTAGGTGTGTCTTATGGTTCGGTGCGTTACAGTCTGAAAAATACGGTAGTTAGTGGATTCCACATAAAGAGCCCCTAAGTGCTAGAAAAGCAGAATCCCCCCTCAAGTGACCCATTTTGGAAAATATACCCCTTTGGGAATTTATCTACAGATGTAGTGATGATTTTGACTCCATGGGTGTTTTCCAGAAACAAGCAGCAGTGGATGTTGCCGAGTAAAAATTGCAAACTGCCGTTGTAGTGACCAGTACGCTGTAGTGACCAGTACGTTATACCCAGCTCATGCTTCTGGAGACACGCACCTGAAAATTAGGCTGGCTCTCATCACTACAGAAATGCCAAACATGTGGGAGCTATATGTGGTTTAGGCACACTGGGGCTCAGAAGGGAGGGGGGCATTTGGAGCGGAGAGTTTGCTAAATTTATTTTGGCGGGTGAGGAGCCATTTCGCTTTTCCAGAGCCTTTGTGATACCAGTAACGTGGAAGCCCCTATATTTCTTTCTCCTTCGTCTCATTGGGGGACACAGGACGGGATGTGGGTGTATGCTACTGCCGCTAGGAGGCTGACACTAAGTAAATATAAAAAAAGGTTAGCTCCTCCTCCGCCGTATACACCTCAGCACTGGCCGCAGGCAAACCCAGTTCATGCTTAGTGTCTGATGGAGGCACATGTCTGGTTTCTTCCAGACCATTTTTTTTTTTTTTCTCTACTTTCCCACGAAGATGTGACAGGGGCGACGGACCCTTTTGAAGGGGTCCGATCTCCCCAAACCATCAACGGGCGAGCACGTGGAGTAAAGCCTCCACGTATCCTCTCCCGCTACGTGGGACATGATGCCGGACTCAGCCCTGACCACCCTGGGGTATTGAAACCTCAGGTTGTACAGTGGCATGTTATAGTCCGTGCGGCCCCCACTGCACCACCAATGCTAGACTGCGGTGCTGCAAGGAGGCGGACGGTCCCTCTCCTCACCCCCTGAAGGGGTGATGGAGTTAGGGTGCCTGCACCGTCCTACTTTTTTTCCTGCAAGTCCCCCTCTAATCTTCACATCCCTGCAGCATAATATTCTGCATGGGACAAATCTACGGACGAAGACGGATAAACATACCGGAATAGAACATGGAGGGGGCCAGGAAGTTGCTGGAAGCTGGGAGCCGGCGTTTGTGAGGTGGTCGGGCAGCCTGGCTTCAGCCAGGAACAGGCAAGTCCCCGGCTCAAGTCCGCCCCCTAAGGGTGCATCTGCTTCCGGCGGCCCGCCCCCCGACTCCTGGGCGGCCGCCGCCAAAAATTTAGCTCCCGGCTTCGGCCGGCGCTAGGCCTCGGGCGAAAATTTAGTCCCCGGCTTTGGCCGGGGACTAGGCCGTGGCCAGTAATTTAGCACCCGGCTTCGACCGGAAGGTAGGCCGCGGTCTCAGGACTCCGCCCCCGGCAGCGTCATCTCCCGGCGGGCCCGCCCCCCGACTCTCGGGCGGCCACCGCCGAAAATTTAGGCTGCGGCTTCGGCCGGCTCTAAGCCGGGCCGCAAAATTTAGTCCCCGGCTTTTGCCGGAGACTAGGCCGCGGCCGGAAGTGGATTAGGCCGTGCCCCTCGACCCTTCCCCCTGAGGCTCGGCTATATGAAGACGCCCCCCTGACAGGGGAGCGCTCTTTTTGAAATCTGGAGCTCGGGCGTTTTCTTGTTACGCTCTATTACGCTGTTTAAGGACGCTGGGGGTACAGGACTGGGGTAAGTGCTACTACCTCCAGCCTGGTTGTTCCTCTCCACTGCGCTCCTCTGCACTCCGCTCCACTGACCGTACCGCCACATCCAAATCATTGCGGCAGGCAATCTGTGACAGATTCAGTATGTCCAAAAGGGCCAAGTCTCATACGGTGCTGTATACCGCATGCATTGCCTGTAGGTCCCCTTTTCCGCACGCCCAGACTAATCGGGTCTGCGAAGCCTGTAACTCCGAACGGGCGCAGGAGCCCTCACCTATAGTCGAGCCCAGTGCGTCAGGTCCTCCAGAATGGGCCTTGTCTCTGTCTCAATCTGTGGCATCATTAACCAGAGCAATCGAGTCCCTTCAAGCTCCCGATAGGAGCAGTGACAGTGGTTCACCTGGCTTGACTACGCCTCAGGAACCTCCGGCCTGCAGGGGCCGCGCTCTCACCAGGCAGACGCAGGGGAAACGAACCCATACTGCGTCACCTATGCCGACCGGGGCCTCGGCATCTATCAGTTCCGTTTCTCGCTCTCCCTCACCTTCGGAAGCGAGTGATCAATATTCGGATTCTGAGTCTGAAGGGTCCCTCAATCTAGAGGCCCCGAATTGTCAGGAGACAATTGACAGTCTTATAGAAGCTGTAAATCAATCCCTGGGAGTGGACGACGAATCCACTTTGACTTCGGGTCATAAGGTGTCCTTCAAAAGAGCCAGACAGACTCATAAGGTCTTTGGTGCTCATCCTGAATTTGAGGAGCTTGTGCAGCGCCACCGAGAAAAACCGGATAAGCACTTTGCAGGACAGAGGGCCCTCAATACCAGGTATCCTTTTGCTCCTGAACTTCTTAAGAAGTGGGCGGAATCCCCAGTGGTCGATCCTCCGGTGTCTCGCTTGGCATCTAAGACGCTTCTCTCCCTTCCTGATGGTTCCTCGATTAAGGATCCAACGGATCGTCTGATTGAAAGCCTGGCTCGCTCGGTGTTTGAAGCATCTGGGTCATCTCTCTCTCCTTCCTTCGCAGCGACTTGGGTTGCCAAGGCAATGATTTCCTGGTCGGAGTCTCTGAACAGAGCTCTTCACGGTGTAGAAGTGCCACCTGTGGTTTTTGAGATATCTAATCAGATGGCTCTCGCAGGTGATTTTTTGATCAACGCTTCCATGGATGCGGCAAATTGCGCAGCATTAGCTGCTGCTAATGCGATTGCCATTAGGAGATCCTTGTGGTTGAGGACTTGGCGAGCAGACTCAACTTCAAAGAAGTCACTTACGTCCTTGCCGTATCAAAGCGGTCGTTTATTTGGTGAAAAGCTGGATCAGCTTATATCTGATGCGACAGGAGGGAAGAGTTCTTTTTTTGCCTCAGCAGAAAGTCAAACAGCCCTTTCGCCGACAGCTTCAGCCTCGTTTTAGAGCCTTTCGCAACCCAGGTTGGGCCGCAACAGCCAGTTCCAGCGGCTCAGGTCGACCTAATCAGGCCAGAGATCGTCAGGTCTCTTACAAAACCAACCCATTGGGAAGAATGCGGTCTCAACAACCGAGATCTAGAGGGTCTAGGCCCCAAAGATTTTCGGATAAATGACTGGAGGCAGAATCCGGTCGATTCATCCAGAGTAGGCGGCCGTCTACTCTGGTTTCGCCCCACTTGGCTATCGATTACTCAAGACGAGTGGGTCAGGGAATTAGTCACCTCGGGGTACAAGATAGAATTTACCAGCCTTCCCTCAAATCGTTTTTTTCCCTCACGCCTTCCCAAGGAGGAGTCTCGGGTTCGCGCCTTATTCAAGGCGGTCGAATCTCTTCGACACAGCGGGGTTGTCGTACCTGTACCAGAGGTCGAAAGAGGTCGGGGGTTTTATTCCAATCTGTTCATTGTACCCAAAAAGGACGGTACCGTAAGGCCCATTCTGGATCTAAAGAGACTGAACCGGTTTGTCAGAATTCGACATTTCCGAATGGAGTCTCTCCGCTCGGTCATTGCTGCCATGGAAAAAGGGGAATTTCTAGCATCAATAGACATCCAGGATGCCTATCTTCACATCCCCATATTTCCCCCTCATCAAAGGTTTCTTCGGTTTGCCATCGGCAAACTTCACTTTCAGTTCGCTGCCTTGCCATTCGGGCTAGCCACAGCTCCCAGAGTGTTCACAAAGGTCATGGCTGCTGTTGTATCCATTCTGCACTCCAGGGGGATAGTCATCTTGCCTTATCTAGACGACCTTCTCATCAAGGGTCCGTCTTTCCAAACATGCGAGGGAAGTGTCAGCATTACCCTAGGCACCCTTGTTCGCCTGGGGTGGCTGGTGAATATGAAGAAGTCATCTCCCGTGCCATCTCGAAAGATCACCTTCTTAGGGATGAATTTCGACACCGCTCAAGGGTTGATATTCCTTCCTCAGGACAAGGCCTTAGTTCTCCGTCAAGAGGTACGGATCCTTCGCAAACCGATTCCTCATACCATCCGGTTTTGCATGAGGGTCCTAGGAAGGATGGTGGCAGCAATCGAGGCAATTCCATTTGCCCAGTTTCATCTTCGCCCCCTTCAGCATGCACTCTTGGCAGTATGGGACGGGAGCCCTTATTCCCTCAATCTTCGGTGCCGTCTGTCCCTGCAGGTCAGACAGACTCTTATGTGGTGGACGAGGAGCTCCACTCTTCAACAGGGCCGTTTGTTTCCTCCAAATTTCTGGATGGTAGTCACAACGGATGCCAGCCTGCTCGGATGGGGAGCAGTGTTTCGTCACCACACAGCCCAGGGGACTTGGTCGCAGCAGGAGTCGATCCTCCCGATCAATATTTTAGAGATCCGAGCTATTCGGCTGGCTCTGAGGCATTTTCACCAGCATCTGGCGGGCCGCCCAGTCCGAATACAATCAGACAATGCCACGGCGGTGGCATACATAAACCATCAGGGAGGTACCCGCAGCCGGGCGGCTATGCACGAGGTAAAACAGATTCTGTCCTGGGCAGAGGTAAATCACTCCGTGATTTCAGCAGTCCACATTCCGGGCGAGGAAAACTGGGCAGCGGATTTTCTCAGCCGTCACGGCATAGCTTCAGGGGAATGGTCACTACATCCCGAGATTTTTCAGCGGATATGCCGACGCTGGGGAACCCCAGATGTGGACCTGATGGCTTCCAGGATGAATGCCAAGGTGCCCAACTTCGTCTCCCGGTACCGGGATCCGCAGGCAATTGCGGTGGACGCCCTGGTTCTACCGTGGAATCAATTCCATCTTCCAATAGCTCTTCTCCCAAGGGTGATCAGAAAGATCAGGATAGAGGGGGTTCCAGCGATATTAATCGCTCCGGATTGGCCGCGTCGCTCTTGGTACGCGGAGCTGGTACAGTTGCTCGCCGACATACCCTGGCGACTGCCAGAGCGCGCAGACCTTCTCTCCCAGGGCCCAGTTTACCACCAGAACTCAGCGGTCCTGTGTTTGACGGCCTGGCCGTTGAATCTTGGATCCTGACCAGGGCTGGATTCTCTAAAAAGGTCGCCGCGACGATGGCTAGCGCCCGAAAGCCCGTCTCGGCTCGCATCTACCACGGGACTTGGAAGGTCTTTTTTGCTTGGTGCAGGGAACATGGTTGTTCCCCGCTTCGGTTTTCAATTCCAAACATTCTGTCATTTCTCCAGGCAGGCCTAGATTCAGGTTTAGCGCCAAGTACGCTTAGACGGCAGATATCAGCCTTGTCAGTGCTTTTTCAGCGAAGGATTGCGTCTAATTTTCAGGTTAGGACCTTTATTCAGGGGGTTGTCCATATAGTTCCCCCCTACAAGGCTCCCTTAGATGTTTGGGATCTCAATCTAGTCCTGGGAGTCCTGCAGGAATCTCCATTTGAACCTCTGCAGGAGGTTTCTCTGGCATTTCTTTCATGGAAAGTGGTGTTTTTGGTAGCCATAACATCCATTAGGCGGGTTTCGGAGCTGGCAGCACTGTCTTGTCGGGCTCCGTACTTGCTTTTCCATCAGGATAAGGTGGTGCTCAGGCCAAACCCACCTTTTTTGCCTAAAGTCGTGTCCTCTTTTCATATCAATGAGGATATTGTTCTACCTTCTTTTTGCCCAGCTCCTACGCACCGGGTTGAGAAGGCTCTCCATACGTTAGATCTGGTGAGAGCGCTCAGGAGATATGTATCTCGGACGGCGTCCTTTCGGCAAACGGACACGCTGTTTGTTCTCCCTGAGGGTCGCAGGAAGGGACTCGCTGCCTCTAAATCAACCTTAGCTAGGTGGATTCGGTTAGCCATTCAGGAGGCTTACCGCATTAGAGGAGCGGTGGTTCCCGCAGGAATCAGGGCTCACTCCACCAGAGCGGTGGGTGCCTCCTGGGCCCTTCGGCATCAGGCTTCGGTGGAACAGGTTTGTAAGGCGGCAACCTGGTCCAGTCTGCATACCTTTTCCAAGCATTATAATGTCCATACTCAGGCTTCTGCGGATGCCAGTCTGGGTAGAAGGACTCTTCAGGGCGCGGTTGCGCACCTATAAGCAATGCTTGGTTATAAATTACACTGTGGAGTCGGTTTCCCACCCAAGGGACTGCTTTGGGACGTCCCACAGTCCTGTGTCCCCCAATGAGACGAAGGAGAAATACGGATTTTTGTGTTACTCACCGTAAAATCCTTTTCTCCGAGACGCTCATTGGGGGACACAGCACCCTCCCTTATAGCCGGATGGCTTCGTTTTCTAAGTTAATTCTATTTGTTTGGGTCTATATCAGTAGATTTACTTCTGGATATATTGTACCTGTATTAACACTGATTTATTCTTTAGCCTCCTACTGCTTTTTGCACTAAACTGGGTTTGCCTGCGGCCAGTGCTGAGGTGTATACGGCGGAGGAGGAGCTAACCTTTTTTTATATTTACTTAGTGTCAGCCTCCTAGCGGCAGTAGCATACACCCACCAGTCCACAGTCCTGTGTCCCCCAATGAGCGTCTCGGAGAAAAGGATTTTACGGTGAGTAACACAAAAATCCGTATGTTAACAGATGACAAATCTGAGTGTGGACTAGCTTTTTATGTGGATTGAGTGGAAGCTTTTATTGGGAACATTTTACATACCGTTTGAGATCACAGTAATCCGGCGCTCTACGCTGAGCACTTTCTTTTGGGTTTCCATCTAAATCTCTGAGTGACGTGATTCAGATGAAATTCCCGATGGATCCATTCACTATAGTGAGGAAGCAGAGTTACTCTGGACTCTGTCTGGCCTCTGTTCCGTGGTGTCCTTCTTTTCAGAAGTGCACAAAACTGTGACCGACGGCACTTTTACGCAATCCTAAAAAGACGGACAACGCCGGATCGCCGGTCAGACGGCGTCCAAAGTGCCTCCATCGGCCTCATTGTAGGGAATCTTCAGCCAGAGATTCACACGGAAACCCCAGTGTAAGCGCTCAGCACAGAGCAGGATAAATGTGCGCCGAGCCTTACTGCGATCTTTGGGAGGCAGAATGAAAAAAAATCAACAGCATGTGAAGAATTGATTTTATTTATTCTTTACGCTGTTCCTCGTGCGCTATAAGTGATTAGGCGACTTTATTCTTTGGGTCGATGCGATTACAGCGATACCAGATTTATATCGGGTTTTTATGTTTGGCAGCTGTCACACACTAAAAAACGCTTTTTACTGCGAAAACTAGTCTATGCATCACCATATTTTGAGAGCTATAATTTTTCCATATTTTGGCCCACAGAGTCATGTGAGGTCTCGTTCTTTTGCGGGACGAGCTGACATTTCTATTGGTACCATTTTCGGGCACATGACCTTTTTTGATCGCTTTCTATTCCAATTTTTGAGAGACAGAATGAACAAAATACAGCAATTCAGGAATTACTTGTTGTTTTAATTTTTTTATACAGTTCTGCGTGTATTAAAATTGATAGGGCAGTTTTATTCTTTGGGTCAGTACGATTACAGTGATACCTCATTTATATTTTTTTTTATGTTTTGGCGCTTTTACACAAAAACTTTTATAGAAAAAAAATCATTATTTTTGCATTGCTTTATTCTGAGAGCTATAACTTTTCTGCTGATGGAGCCGTGTGGGGGCTTGTTTTCAGCGGTAACATGTTTATTTACATACATCTTTTTGATCGCGTTTTATTGCACTGTTTGTTCGGCGGTATGATGGTAAAGCATTGTTTTTTGGCTCGTTTTTTATTGGAAAAATATATATATTTTTTTCTTATTTAGGGATTTTTAAAAAAATATTTTTACACTTTATATATATATATTTTTTTAACTTTTTACATTGTCCCAGTATGGGACATCACTATATGTCAAATCGCTGATCTGACACAGCACTGCAGAATATCAGATTAGCGATCTCACAGGCAGGGAAGGAGGCACGCAGGCGCCTGAAGAGCAGGCGCTCACAAGCCACCTTACCTGCAGGACCCCGTGACTATCTTGGTGCTGGGGGTCTCCATGGCCATTTGTTTAGATTACCAGGCACGGCTGCAGTCTGTCAGAGGTGGCCTTTCTCCTTTACTATAGAGCTTGTAAGCGCTGCTCTGAAGCTGGCGGTTTCGCTGGTTCTCAACAGCTTCAGTGTCCCGCCAGTCCTCCATTGCAGCAGGGAGCACACAGGCTGGACTTTCAATCATCTTCATCCAAATAGGGAGACTTGAGATTTTAGTTGCAGATTAAACTCTGCACTTTGTGTTTTGTAATTTGAATCTTAGTTAATAGCTGACATAATATCCTCATTTCATCACACTGTTTGCCCTAATTTTTTTTACAGTACTTTTAAATTACAAGACGGATAGCTTTACTTGGTATTCACAGTGAAAACGACCTTTGCTTCTCATACAGCCGCAGTTACACATTAGCTCGTAAGTGCCCATGTGCTGCCCACTCAGCGTCTAATGTGTTGTGTTATTTCCTGTACTTTCCGTTCCATCCTAGAGTCTGAGGGTTTTCTTCCCTGTACTCCTAAATAGAATCCAGAGTGACCAATTGCCTCCAAAAGTCACATAATTAGTAAATTGAGTCCACCAGTGTGTAATTTATTCTCAGTATAACTACAGCTGTTCTGTGAAGGCCTCAGAGAACATTAGGGATCAAACAGCATCACAGAAACCAAGGAACACACCAGACAGTTCAGGGATAAAGTTGTTGAAAAAAGTAAAGCAGGGTTAGGTTATAAAGAAATTGTTCAAGCTCTGAGCATCTCGCAGAGCACTGTTCAATCAACCATTCAAAAATGCAAGGAGTATGGCACAACTGAAAAAATATGAAGACATGACCGTCTACCTAGACATCCCAAGCAAGGAAAGCACTAAAGAAGCAAGCAAGAGATCCATGGTCACTCTGGAGGAGC
Organism: Oophaga sylvatica; assembly: GCA_033576555.1. Lineage (NCBI taxonomy): Eukaryota > Metazoa > Chordata > Amphibia > Anura > Dendrobatidae > Oophaga > Oophaga sylvatica. The sequence goes on along the minus strand of JARQOD010000006.1, from coordinate 398,599,506 downwards.
TGTAGAGATCCACAGCTCAGGTGGGAGAATCTGTCCGCAGACAACTTTTAAGGCCACGTTCCAAGGTTCAGTATTTGGTCAGTATTTACAAGCCAAAATCAGGAGTGGAAAAATCAGAGGAAAAGTATAATAGAAATACGTGCATCACATCTGCATTTTTCACCCAATCCTGGGTTTGGCTTACAAATACTGATGTAAAAAAACCTCACTACATAATGAACGTGTGAACATAACCTTAGTCCTATGCACCATAAATCTTGCCTTCATGGAAAAGAGTGGCATGAAGAAATCCACTTTTGAAAGCAAGCCATGAGAAGTTCTTCTTTGCAGTTTGCAAGAAGTCATGTAGGGGACAGATTTAGCACGTGGAAAAAGGTGGTCTGGTCAGATGAGACCAAAGTAGCACTTTTTGGGCTTCATGCAAAACGCTATCTGTAGCAGAAAAGTAAGGCCGGGGTCACACTTGCGAGAAACTCGCACAAGTCTCGCGTCTCAATACCCGACACTGCTGCCGGCACTCGGACCGGAGAATTTAGCTGCATAGAAATACATGCAGCCGCACACTCTGGTCCCGAGTGCAGGCGGCAGTGTTGGGTATTGAGGTGCCAGACTCGTGCGAGTTTCTTGCAAGTGTGACCCCGGCCTAACACTGCTTATCTCCCTGAAAACTCCATCCCCACCATTAAACATAGTGGCATCATGTTGTGGGAATGCTTTTCTTCAGCAGGGACAGGGAAGCTGGTCGGAGTAAATGGAAAATGGATGTAGCCAAATGCCTAACAATCCTGAAGGAAAACCTATTAGAGGCTATAAAAACACTTGAGACTGGTAGTAGGATCAGCTTCCAGCAGGACAACGGCCGAAAACATTCTGCCAGAGCTACAATGGATGGTTTAGATCAAAGCATATTCATGTGTGTGAATGGCCCAGTCACAGTCTCGACTGAAATTCCATTGAGAATCTGTGGCAAGAGTTGAAAATTGCTGTTCACAGACGCCTCCATCCAATCTGACTGAGCGAGAGCAAGTTTGCAAAAAAAAAAAAAAGACATGCAAAAATTTCAAACAGGCAGCAGTAATTGCAGTGAAAGGTGGACCTACATAGTATTGACTTGGAGGGTTGAATACAAATGCATGTCACAATTTTCAGATTTATATTTTTTAAAAAGTTAGAATACCATGTATCATTTCCTTTACACTTCACAAATACTTGCTACTTTGTGTTGACATATCACATAAAATCCCAATAAAATACTTTTAAGTTTATGAGTGTAAATGAAAAACTGCAGAAAAAGTTCACAGGGTATGAATACTTTTTCAAGGCACTGTAAGTCTATAGGCAGCTATATGGACAGACTTCATGTATAGAACACTATGCATGTACTTCAATCAATTGGCCTGTGGCCTATTAAACAGTCATATCAGAAGTTTTTTGAGATTATAAATCAAACGGCATCATGTAAACCAAGGAACCCACCAGACATGTCAGGGATAAAGTTGTGAAGAAGACTAAACCAGGGTTAGGTTATAAAAAAAAATAGCCCAAGCTCTGAACATCTCATGGAGCATTGTTCTGCACTTTCTCATGAAGTTATCATAAGTGGTTTAAGCAGGTCAAGCACATTAAATGTACGATGGTGGAACCGGGCAAACTGGCCTAGCACTTAATGTGTAAGGGGGTCTCTTAAACCACCCACAATACTGGAAACAGTTTCCTGATTCCATTCTTCTCAGGGAGATGACATCAGACTGGCAGTGGCTTATTTCTCTCACCCTAGCATGCGTGATTTGCTGAGCGTGCATGTGTATGGAAGAAGTGGGGACAGGAGTGATAGCCATCAGCTTGCCCCTCTGATAATGGTAATATATCACAGTTAATTCTGGAGTTGCTGCCAAACTCTCTTTTCGTTACCACTTGGTGACACCATTTCAGGCTCTTCGGTCGATATGTGGTCACTGAGGAGTAAATGTGTTAGATGAAAGACAGAAAATATGAAAGAATATAAAAGTCTCCCAACTTACCAATCTTCCTCAGTGGATCCTTCAGACAGAGTGCTGTGTCCCTTCTCCATGAGCAGCTCGGAGCATTGGACATATCTTTCGCTTTCAGCTGTTTGCATGGCTTCCATCTTCGAGTGAGTGCCCCTGTTGAAGCCCTTCACTTCTTGTTCTTCCAAGGACTCCAACATGCGGATCACCTCCTTATTCACCCCTCTGCGCTTTGCCAGAACGAGCGGGGTAGCACCTTGGTGATTGCTAAGAAAACATGTGAATTACAGAACGGTAAAAATATCACCCCGATGTCACCGATAGATACTATTAAGAACATTACTGGAATTATGACTCTGTTCCCTCGACGGTTTTAAAGGGGTTGTCACGTCTCAAAGGTTATCCTTCCATAGATTCACGGATGGAGAAGTACAAACCGAGCTTTTATGCACCATCCCGGGGTCCAGCTCTGCCTCCGCTTTGGTCTTTGTTGATCAGCTGCAGCGACCTCTACATCACAGCACTGGACCCCAGACAGTTATAAAAGCTTTTTTTTGTTACTCTTAGCCTATGGAAGAATAATAGTTGAAAAGGGAATCTGCACCTTCACAATCCAACTCTAAAAATAATTTTTGTTTTTTTTTCTCATTTTTTCGCCAGTACTCGTTACTGTGTGATATTTTGTTGTACTTTTTTTGATGCAACTCTAGATTTTTTTTTGCAAAAAATTGTAAGACTCGTACCCAGACAACCATAAAGGTTATTTCTTTTTATTTCATCACCTGCTCTATGGAGAAGATCATGAAAACCGTGAAATCTTCTCTATCACCAGTCTAAATGACGCTTAAAAGGAGTCCAAGACAGAAAGGATGATACCACTTGTCACATGCAGTTACTTGATAAGTGACCGTTGATCATGTCAAGTGACCGGCTCAAAATGGAAGAACAGGGAGACCTCGCAAGCATTCGTGTTTGCAACGGTAACGGGAAACAGACTGATGCTCTGATCTCCCAAAGTTGCAGAAGGAGAATTAGAAAACCCCTGTAAAGCGAGGAGCCGGTGCTATAAACTGAACAGAATATGTTCATTTTCCTTAGCACAACTCTTTCGATATTATCAACTCACCAAATATCAATTTTGAGGCCGTTGGAGACAAGGAACTGTATTGTGTCCACGTGACCGCAGAGGTGCAGGGCCGTGTTCCCCTGATAATCGGTGGCGAGGAGATCGGCCCCGAACTTGTGCAGCAGCTGGCAGATGTCGACATTCCCTCTGGCTGCAGCCAGGTGAAGCCCCGTACGGCCCCGGCTGTCTCGGATGTTGGGATCAAAGCCACTTTCCAGAAGGCGCTTGGAGTAGTTGAAGTCCCCATCGATGCAGGCCTGCAGCAGGGGAACGTTGGTCTGGCAAGAATCGTTCACAAAGACATAGGACATGATTGGATCTGGATGCGCTAGAAGAAGCAAAAAAGAAAATCAGGGAATAGGTGAAATCAAATAATGGAGGGGACGACACGATTCACATGGATAATGAGAAATCAAAAGTTATGATGAAATCCTCAATAAAAGGGATCTTGCAGCTATGAGAAATTTGTGGCCCCTGCAAGAGATTAGTGGACATCAGTTTTAAAAGGCTGGCTATCTTCCAAGGGTCACCGTCACTATCCGAAAACGTGAGCAAAGAGACTTATACCAATAAGTGAAGAAAGGGGTTTTAATAATTTAAAAGGAACTTGGTCAGCAAAGGATGACTGTTCAAACCAAGCACAGGCGCTCAGTGCACCCTTGGTGAGGCCAAACATTTAAGAGCACATCTCCCCTCACCTCCACTCTTTGACTGACAGCTCTGACTTCATTGAGCCACAAAAGGGAGGAGATGGATGGAAAACAAGCCGGTGAGAAGGTGCACTTACATGTTTGACCACACCAAGGGTCACCGAGGTCCTGTACTTGGTTTGAACAGTCGTTCAGTGGAAAGCCGCTGACTGGGAATCCCTCCATTAGCCAAAATGCTGCTGTAAGGAGCAGCCCAGACTCCCGAGGACTGGGTGTAATTATTCCATGGTCAACAATCTATCTGAATGGGTTCAATAGATCAGAATCGATTGAGCTTATTGCTAGAGGGTCCGGATTTAGAAACAAAATGTGATGGGGAAACCCTATAAAATAGAAGAAAGACGGATTTTGGTAAGAACTTACCTGTAAAATCCTTTTCAGCGAAGGAAGGAAGAGAGACACAGTATTCATTACTGATGGGTAGGCGGAGCCCAGATAGGATTGACACTTCAGATTAAAAAGAGTGTTGACCGGCCCCTCCAGCTCGGGCTCCTCCTACTCAGCTTTCTTCAGTCGTACCCAAGCTTAAGGAAGAGCAAGATCACCAGCGGAGCAACATAACCCCTTCTGAAGGACTTCAGAGAAAAACACAATAATACAGGTTATGCATACATTTGGCAAAAAAATCACACAGTTCCAGGTACTACTCACTGGACCTGACCACTGCGATGAGCTGGTAATGCTGGAACAGAGCCGTAGCGCGTCGACCTCAGCCCAGATAAACGCTATCAGAGAAGGGTCACGCCGCATCTGTAAATACAACAACACACTTCTGCCATGGGAGGGAGCTGTGTCTCTCTTCCTTCCTTCGCTGAAAAGGATTTTACAGGTAAGTTCTTACCAAAATCCGTCTTCAGCTGCAGAGGGAAGGAAGAGAGCCACAGTATTCATTACTGATGGGACGTCCCAAAGCAGTTTAAAAATAAGGGTGGGAAAAAAACCAACAAAAGGCAGAAACCCAACAACCTAGATGAAAGCGCAACAGGCGCCAAATACAAGTTAACTAGAACTTTAAACTACCGCTGCCTGCAGGACCCTACGTCCTAAGGCCGCATCAGCGGAAGCACTAACGTCCACCTTATAAAACTTTGTAAATGTGTGGACAGGACACCAGGTCGCCGCTCGCAGAGCTGAGCTGCCGAAGCCTTGATAAAAAGGCCCACGATGAAGCCACAGCCCTCGTGGAGTGAGCTCGAACCTTAATCGGGCAAGGTTCGCCTTTAAGTCGGTAAGCTTCCAAAATGGCCGACCGAATCCAACGAGCTATAGAGTCCTTGGAAGCTCGTTGACCACGCCTGCGACCTGCAGGAATTACAAACAGAAAAACTGACTTCCGAAAAAAACTTGAGTCATAGGCAAATAGAACTTCAAGGCCCGCACCAAATCCAATTGTGCAAGGCCCGTTACTTTGCCTTCCTCGGGCCCGGGCAAAGCGAGGGCAACACAATATCCTGGTTAACATGAAAATGCGACACCACCTTAGTAGAAAGTCGCCCCGTGTGTAAAGCACTACTCGATCAGAGTAAAACTCCAGGAAAAGAGGCGAGCAGGAAAGAGCCGCCAACTCAAAAACTCTTCTCAAACAGGTTACCGCCACTAAGAAGACAACCTTCCAAGAAAGTAGAGAAAGGCTAGCAGAAATCATAGCCTCAAAAGGCACATGTTGAAGAGCCTCCAAGACATGGTTGAGCCGCCATGGAGACACAGACGCCTTCCGCGGCGGAAACTGACGGGTTACTCCGCGAAAAAAAAGGAAAGCACGTCTCTACGGGAGGCGATAGCCCTCCGAAACAGTAAGGACAGAGTAGAAACCTGACCTTTCAGGGTGCTCACTGCCAAACCTTTGTCCAGCCCATAATGTAGACAAATTGGGAATGGAAAAAACCCTTGGGTTCCTTGAAGAACCCGAACACCACGAAAAGAAGACTTCCCAAGTCTTGTGATAAATCCTAGTAGTAACCGAACTACTGGCAGCTCGCAGAGTGGCAATGACTTTGCTGAAAAACCTCTAAGGGTCAATATTTCGGTCTCAAGAACCACGCCGTCAAACGCAGAGACTTCAAGTCCGGATGACGAGCGGGTCCCTGGGTTAACAGGACCGGGCGAAGAAGTGGGAATGGCGGCGCCGCCAAAAGCGACACTAGTGTCGAGAACCACGTCCTTAGACTAGCTCGAAATGGTCCCATGGATCCACCAGAGCGTCTACCGCCACAGCCTTCGAGTCCTTGTACCTGGACATGAAGGTCGGTAGTTTAGTATTGAACCTGGACGCCATCAAGTCCACTTGATGAGTTCCCCAAAGGGAGCACAGCAGTGCAAAAAATTTTCGGATGAAAACTCCATTCTCCGGGATCCATCTTCTCGCGACTGAGGAAGTCCGCCGTGGTATTCTGGACTCCTGGGATGTGAATCGCAGAGATGGCTGGAACCCTGGACTCTGCCCATATCAGGATCCGAGACACCTCCATCAAGAGCCTGGAACTCCTCGTCCCGCCTTGGTGGTTGATATACGCGACCGCCGTCGCGTTGTCTGTCTGCACTCGGACTGACAGACCGCTCAAAGAGACCGTCCAGTGTTGGAGGCAAAGAAAAAATTGCCCTCAATTCCAGGATGTTGATCGGTAGAACCGACTCTTCCGATGACCATACTCCCTGGATCCAAAGATCGTTCCAGACACCCCCCCCCAGCCTGTCAGGCTGGCATTGGTGGTTATGACCGACCACTTCGGAGGGAGGAAAGACTTTCCCAGGGATAACGCTCCTGGACGTAACCACCATCCTAGGGATTCTCGCACCCTGTGAGAGATGGTGACGCTGCAATCCAGTGAAAACTTGCGATCGATCCCAACGACTCAGAATGAGCTTTTGGAGAGCTCTGGAATGAAATTGGGCAAACGGAAGTGCCTCCATGGTCAAAACCAGAAGGCGCATACCTTCCGAAGGGACATTGCTGTCGCAGACTTCATAATCTGTACATGTCAGAAAAGACATGCCTGCTTATCTGGAGGTAGGGACACCACCGCCCGTACCGTGTCGAAATGCATCCCCAAAAAAACAGGATCGACTGCGACGACTTCCCCTTGAGCTGAAGGGATAGATTGCGAGCCGTCACTGCCTCCTCCTTTGAGGACGCCACAATCGAAAGGTCGTCCAGGTAGGGGCGAATCGTAAATCCCCGTCTTCTTTGAAGACTTGCCATGAATTTAGACGCCAGATTCGTTGTAGAAATTCTGGGCGTTAAGGCCAAGCGAATGACCGAGCCACAACCTGGTAATGGTTGATCTATGGCAAAAATGAAGGAAGCGCTGGTGAGCTCTTCCGACGGAAACATGCAATTAAGCGTCGCGAATGTCGATCGACCAAAAAGTCGTTCTGCGACAGGACTGTCATAACGGAGCGAAGCGACTCCATGCGGAATTTTCGGGTGTGGACAAGCCGATTCAATCTTTCCAGAATAGGGCGAAATTTGTCCTCCTTTTTGGGGACTACTAAGAGGTTAAATAAAAAAAATCCTCTTCCTCCTCTGCGGAACCGGTATCACCACACCCTTCTGCAGAAGGGAATCGACCTCTCGCAGTAGAGAGGTAAATAGTTCGGCTCTGACGGAATGCAAAATTGGCAAAATAACTGTCCGGGGGTCGAGAAAGAAACTCTATGAAGTAGCCTGCCAACACAACCTGTGTCACCCAGGCGTCCGACACACGGGAAACCCAAGTCGGTTTGAATTGGGAGTAAACGACCCCCCACTCGAGAGCGCTCGAGTGAGATTCAGATGTCAGTCCGCCTTAGCGGATTTTTTGCCAGCTTCTGTCTTAACAGAAGTTCTGTTTCCAGGGTATGCGGAATTTCTGAGAATTCCCCTTTTTTTTTTTTTTTTTTTTTAAAAAGAGAGAGACGACCCAAACCCCCAGAGGGTTGGCCGGATCATCCCTTGAACCGAAAGGACTGCCGATAACTATCGGCACTAGTCCTGCCAGACGCAGAAGTCACAGCTCTGCGCTGCGGTAAAGCTGTTTCTTTTGCCTTTACCTTGGCAATCAGCTCCGTGAGGTCAGATTCAAATAGCTGACCACTTTGTAAGCTAAAGATAGCAAACCCTGTTGGAAAACCGCGTTCCACCGTCCAAGTCACAGTGCTCTTCTGACTGTGACTGCCAAGGATTGCGCCCTGGATAGCAGTGACGCATTATCCTTCAACTTGAAAAGCCCATCTACCTCGATAGAGGGGATCCATCTTGCCACGCCGTCCTTAGACGGTCCAACCGGCTCAGGGGGACTTAACAAGTACACCTAGATCCTTAATACCGAATCTATGATCCACGGCCTCGCAGATGAATATTGTTGCCATCTCCGTTTTTCTGCCCAGCGTGTCCTGCAGACTCGCTCTTCCCTTTACCAGGAAGATTTGCTAAGCTGGGATAAAGAGACATTCACTTCAGGAGAAGAGGTCCAATTAACAAACAACTCCGTAGAAAAAAACGGATACAGTTTGTAAAGTGTCGCGACCCATGCGACTCCTGAAACATCCGGGCCGACTTACCAGGACGTCTAGTTACCTCCTCCGGTAACTGTAACGCCCTCATGGTTCCAATAGAAATTTTAGTACGGCCCATGAGAGAGGCAGAGTGTCCCTGCCGATCCTCCTTATCCGAATCGGACTTCGCTAAGCGAGAAGGAAGGCACCGATTTGTGTCGCTTCCTTGAGAGGATCTAGCTGACACTCCATAACCTAAAAGGTCAGACAGGCCATCAATAGACACTAGTGAAGGCCTCCATTTTGACACCACTGGAACCCCGACCGCCGCGCATGAGTCGAGGTCTGCGTGTCAGATACGCGAGGCTGAACCGTAGCGGATCTGGGAGACGGTCTCTGACATGCCCTTGCACAGTATATGGCAGGTTAAACCTGTCAGTAACCAGGACAGTGTTTCTTAAAGAAAACACAAACGCTGAAGGGTTAAAGCTCTAAAAGAGCTACCCCAGCTGTTCCCCATTAAGAGTTAACCGCCTAAGAAGGGGTTAAAGTAGCCGACTCCTCACAACCTTGATAATGAAAAGGGTGTGCGAATCTCAAGCGCCTCTTATAAGGCCGCAGCTGCAGGGCAGCTATGCCACACTAAACAGTTCAACAAGATCGCTAAAAAATTGCGCTGTTTTGTATATCACAATGACCGCCAAAGTTGTCAAGGAGATCGCTAATCGCTTATGCGATGTTAATGAGATCGCCCAGATTGGCAGCTACTAGCGACATTAAAAATAATCACACAAACGATCGCATAGTATGCGTCGTTATTGGGATCGTTAGCGGGAACGCTAGTGGCAGTATTAATGTCGCAGACTCCCCACAACCTCTTTATTATTATTAAAAGAGTGTGCGAGCCCCTTATGCGACAACAGCTGCAGGACTGCGCAGATCTGTCACTCAGTAGTGCCCCAGACGGCGCCTGCGCTGTGGGGGTGAAGGGGTTAAGCTTCTGCCCGGCGGGTAGAAGCGACTCACCCAGCTGGTCACGGTTCTTGCCGGGAGGCGGAGGGGAGCGATCCGGAGAGATTTCAGCCTGCTTCTGATCAGCAATGGCCGCCGCGCTCTGTCTCCGATGTGCTCCATGTAGAGGAGCCGGAAATGGAGACTGCCGAAGAGCGCGCGAAATTCAAAAATAAAAAGAGCGCGTACTCCTCTCCTTTCCCCCGTCCTGCAGGTATCCTCCTGCGGACATAGAAAAACTAGTCACCGGCATGTATCTGTACAGCGGCTGCCGCAGTAGCCGCTAAATCACTCACACACACTTTAATAAAAATGTGGAGTACTCACCAGCCGAAGCGCCACAGGGACCCCCAGGGGTTTCTGGCACTATGCCCATGCTTCCCCCCCCGGGCGCGGTTTGCGTCCCCGCCAGGGAAGCCATCCTCATCCCCCAGGGCCGGCAGGTTCTGCAGGGACCACCATCAGGGTAATTGCAGATCGCCAAGGGAGAGGTGGGGGTCCAGCAGCGCTGAGACCCGAGACCTCTAGACCACATTTGGTGATCCAAGTCTCTTGTCCGAATTAAAATAACAAAGTTTTCTGAGGAGCTGCTTCCAGCAGCGACTATCCTCTGGGACCTCAAATTTAAGACTGAAGAAAGCTGAGTAGGAGGAGCCCGAGCTGGAGGGGCCGGTCAACACTCTTTTTAATCTGAGGTGTCAATCCTATCTGGGCTCCGCCTACCCATCAGTAATGAAGTACTGTGTCTCTCTTCCTTCCCTCTGCAGCTGAAATAGCTAACATTTTATATAAGAAAAAGGGTTACAGATTAAAGGGTTAGTCCATAGATAGTAGGCTATCCCATATGTGTTTTATGGAGGATTCCTTACTGATCTCTGGGGGTCCTTGCTGAAGCCCCAGTAATCCTGAGAACAGGGCCCTGCAGAGCTTGGTCTCGGATGGAGCGTAGGTGCGCATGATCAACCTCTGCTTCATTCATTGTCTATGAAACTGACAAAAAAAGCAGAGTACAGCGCTCCAGCGAATGCAGGCTCGTGTACCAGACATGATGGCCGAGAAGCGTCACTCAGTGACCTGACAGTTGCCTTAGTGTATGTACAATTAGGTGTACACGGCGATAGGAGTAGTGATGAGCGGGCGTGCTGTGATAAGGTGTTATCCGCCATGCTCCAATACTAACAGAGCGACTTCAGTGCTCGAATAATCTGTTTGAGTCCCCGCAGCTGTATGTCTCAGCCACAACACATGCAGGGATTACCTACCAAGCAGGGCCATTACGAGGTAGTGAGCATGGAGGCGCACACTGTACAGGACCATGAACACAGACCCAGATACACAGAGTTCCCAGCGCTCGTACGGCGACATTCACACAACCGTCCATCCAGTGCGAGCACTTTCTGACATCACACGGACGCCCGTCCAGCAGCGACCACACAAGAGTCCACAGGAAAGAAACGTCTGTAAATATTATTTACTGCTGAGGTATGAAGACGGATGACAAGTTATCCATTTTTCCTAGAAGAAAATTAATTTCTTTTTACGCTCGTGTGAACTCAGAGAAGTAACAAAGATGGCTGCCATAGATTATAGAGGGGCATACACGTCCCACATAACTGCTGCGCCCTGTGCCTGTAAGATGGGCGACGTGTAGTAACACAATATACACCGTGTATACAGGACACGGGACTGTCCCCACATATCTGCACATAGTCCACGTCTCAGAAGATGCCAAGTCATTTTTTTCCTACCTTTTGTCCCTTATGTCTCACATGTCCTGCACGTAACTAACAATGAAGTCTACGGCAGCAAAGCAACGCGCAGCTAAAATCCCAGTCAATCCCCGCCGAGTCGTGTCACGTGTCGTCGCCGCCTCACTCACGTCGCATGTCATCGCAGGCTCACTCACAACGTCGCATGTCGTCGCCACACTCACGTCACATGTTGCCTCACTCACAACGTCGCATGTCGTTGCCACACTCACAACGTCGCATGTCGTTGCCACACTCACAACGTCGCATGTCGTCCCAGGCTCACTCACAACGTCACGTCGTCGCAGGCTCACTCACGTCACATGTCGTCGCAGGCTCACTCATAACATCGCATGTCGTCACAGGCTCACTCAACGTCGCATGTCATCGCAGGCTCACTCACAACATCTCATGTCGTCGCAGGCTCACTCACAACATCGCATGTCATCGCAGGCTCTCTCAACGTCGCATGTCGTCGCAGGCTCACTCAACATCGCATGTCGTCGCAGGCTCTCTCAACGTCGCATGTCGTCGCAGGCTCACTCACAACATCGCATGTCGTCGCAGGCACACTCAAAACATCGCATGTCGTCGCAGGCACACTCAAAACGTCGCATGTCATCGCAGGCTCTCTCAACGTCGCATGTCATCGCAGGCTAACTCACAACATCGCATGCCGTCGCAGGCTCACTCACAACGTTGCATGCCGTCGCAGGCTCACTCACAACATCGCATGTCGTCGCAGGCTAACTCACAACATCGCATGTCGTCGCAGGCTCACTCTCAACGTCACATGTCATCGCAGGCTCTCTCAACGTCGCATGTCGTCGCAGGCTCACTCACAACATCGCATGTCGTCGCAGGCACACTCAAAACGTCGCATGTCATCGCAGGCTCTCTCAACGTCGCATGTTATCGCAGGCTAACTCACAACATCGCATGTCGTCGCAGGCTCACTCACAACGTTGCATGTCGTCGCAGGCTCACTCACAACGTTGCATGCCGTCGCAGGCTCACTCACAACATCGCATGTCGTCGCAGGCTAACTCACAACATCGCATGTCGTCGCAGGCTCACTCATAACATCGCATGTCGTCACAGGCTCACTCAACGTCGCAGGCTCACTCACAACATCGCATGTCGTCGCAAGCACACTCAAAACGTCGCATGTCATCGCAGGCTCACTCAACGTCACATGTCATCACAGGCTCACTCACAACATCACAGGCTCACTCTCAACGTCACATGTCATCGCAGGCTCACTCTCAACGTCACATGTCATCACAGGCTCACTCTCAACGTCACATGTCGTCGCAGGCTCACTCTCAACGTCACATGTCATCACAGGCTCACTCTCAACGTCGCATGTCATCGCAGGCTCACTCTCAACGTCACATGTCGTCGCAGGCTCACTCTCAACGTCACATGTCATCACAGGCTCACTCTCAACGTCACATGTCGTCGCAGGCTCACTCTCAACGTCACATGTCATCACAGGCTCACTCTCAACGTCACATGTCGTCGCAGGCTCACTCTCAACGTCGCATGTCATCGCAGGCTCACTCTCAACGTCACATGTCGTCGCAGGCTCACTCTCAACGTCACATGTCATCACAGGCTCACTCTCAACGTCGCATGTCATCGCAGGCTCACTCACAACGTCACATGTCGTCGCAGGCTCACTCTCAACGTCACATGTCATCACAGGCTCACTCTCAACGTCACATGTCGTCGCAGGCTCACTCTCAACGTCACATGTCATCGCAGGCTCACTCTCAACATCGCATGTCATCGCAGGCTCACTCTCAACGTCACATGTCATCACAGGCTCACTCTCAACGTCACATGTCATCACAGGCTCACTCTCAACGTCACATGTCATCGCAGGCTCACTCTCAACGTCACATGTCGTCGCAGGCTCACTCTCAACGTCACATGTCATCACAGGCTCACTCTCAACGTCGCATGTCATCGCAGGCTCACTCACAACGTCACATGTCGTCGCAGGCTCACTCTCAACGTCACATGTCATCGCAGGCTCACTCTCAACGTCACATGTCATCGCAGGCTCACTCTCAACGTCACATGTCATCGCAGGCTCACTCTCAACATCGCATGTCATCGCAGGCTCACTCTCAACGTCACATGTCATCACAGGCTCACTCTCAACGTCACATGTCATCACAGGCTCACTCTCAACGTCACATGTCGTCGCTGCTGCCACACTCACTCACGCTCATTACACGCAATGTCGCACTTATATCATGGCTGTCATCACTGGGCACCAGCAGGCAGTGCACACAGGATACATTACTGGCATCTGCAGCTCCTCCTGTACTGATGAGCTCCAGCCCTTCCTCTGGACAGACATGCAGGCCCAGCCCGGCCATTCTCCGGAAATACAAGCGTCACCGGTCCCAGCGCAGCAGGAGGAGAAGCCTGGCCGCCCCCCAGCTGTATGTACACAGCAGCGGAGGACACAGGGCGAGCACCTACCTGCACAATACACGACCACCGATATACGATGTTATTGGATCTCTGGAAGGAGGAGCGGCCACACAGTCTGTGCAAGAGCGGCGACACCCAGCGGCCACCAGAGAGCATTACACCCAAACGACGCAGGGAACATAGAAGATGCTAGATCACATCGAGCGTAACCATGAAGATGTCACGTGATCAGGCTGAGGGCTTCTATTAGGCTGGAGTCACACACAACCACAAAAAATCGGTCCGTTTTAGACGGTCGACAATCGGATCAAATTAAAAACATCACACATCCTTCTGGCATCCGATTTTCCTTCAAAGATGCGATTTAATCGCATGTGTGTGTACCTTGTAACATCCGATTTTCATCCGACTTGCGAGATTTTCTCGCAGGCTTGCAAAACTGACATATAATGGATCCAAAAGAATAGTATTTAAATGCCAAAAGAAAGAATAGATATATACACATAGAGCACATATATATATATATGTATATGTGTCATTGTGACATATATATATATATATACATATATTTATAGTTCTTACACTTCTACATACTGTAATAGCCGCTAATTCAATTGCCGGCTTCAGTGAAATCACAGAAGCCGACATGAAATGATACATTGTTTCCACACATTTAACCATGTAATTTCATGTATTTTTATATATGTTTGAAACATACAATTACATGAGTATATGTGTGCTAAATTTCAGACATGTAGGGGTTAATTAAAGGTGTAAATTCGTTGAAAAAAAATGCGTGGGCTCCCGCTGTATTTTCTCCACCAGACAGACAAAGCAAGCGAGTGGGGGCAGATAATAACACCCTAGGGAGGGTACATTTTTTGTGCCCCCCCTGGCTACTAACATCTGCCCCCAGACACCCAGAAAGGGCAAATCTATAATTAGATTCGCCCTTTCTGGCACTTTGCCCGTCTATTCCCATTGCCCTGTAGCGGTGGCGAATGGGTTAATAAGGGGTTAAAATGACCTTGCAATTGAAAGGTCACTTTAAGCCAGGTTAATAATTGATAGCTGTCAATTAGACAACTATCAATTATTAATCCTATTGTATGAAAGAAAAATCAAACACACACAGTTTAATAAAAATAAGTTTAATGAAATAATCACACAGTTTTTGACCATATTTTATTTTCCTGCTAAAACCATTTCCTGTAATAAAAATAAAATAAAAAAGCAAAATTATACTTACCAATCCCATGTACAGTCAGGTCCCACGGTGTAATCCATCAGAAAGGGTTAACAGGTTACAGGTCGCAGAGAGCTAATAATGCTGTCTCAGACCTGTATTCCCCTGAATGAATAAGTTCCTCTCCCAGCGAAAGTAGAGGAATAGATTCATGAATGGAGCTTAATTGATTTATTGGCAATTTAACTTTAGTGACCTGACCTAAAGGGAAAGTGGACACAATCAATTAAGCTTCATTCATGAAACACATCCTCTCCTGTCGCCAGGAGAGGAACTTATTCATTCAGGAGCTTTGAGCTGAGCATGCAGGATTACTTGCACTGCTTGGCTCAAAGCTAGTTAACCCTTTGTGAAGGATTACAGCGTGGGACGTGACAGATCGGCGGAATAGGTAAGAATAATGTTGTTTTATTTCTTTTTCTTTATTTTAGGAGATCAATTGCTTCGCACGGATTAAGTGTAAAATAAAATATGGTCAAAAAAATGTGTTTTTATTTCATTAAAATTATTTATTCTTAAAGTGTGTGTGTTTTTTTATTTACTTCAATAGGATTAATAATTGATAGTTGTCTAATTGACAGCTATCAATCATTAAACCTGCCTTAAGGTCACCTTTCAATTGCAAGGTGACAGTAAGGTGAGATTAACCCATTCGCCACCGCTACAGGGCAATGGGAATAGACGGGCAAAGTGCCAGAAAGGGCGAATCTAATTATAGATTTGCCCTTTCTGGGGTGTCTGGGGGCAGATGTTAGTAGCCAGGGGGGGCACAAAAAATGCACCCTCCCTGGGCTATTATTATCTGCCCCCACTCGCTTTGCTTTGTCTGTCTGGTGGAGAAAATACAGCGGGAGCCCACGCATTTTTTTTCAACGAAATTACACCTTTAATTAACCCCTACATGTCTGAAATTTTGCACAAATACACTCATGTAATTGTATGTTTCAAACATATATAAAAATACATGAAATTACATGGTTAAATGTGTGGAAACAATGTATCATTTCATGTCGGCTTCTGTGATTTCACAAAACCCGGCAATTGAATTAGCGGCTATTACAGTATGTAGAAGTGTAAGAACTATAAATATATGTATATGTACATGTCACAATGACATGTATATATATATATATATATGTGTTCTATGTGTATATATCTATTCTTTCTAGTCTTTATTAAAGCTGTCAGTGTGATTTTACAGTATAGGCGGGGATGAATTGCCGGCTTTTCTAAAGGACACCGATGCGATTTCATCGCAAGTCACACAGTGTGGTCCGTTTGTAATCAGATTTTTCATCGCTCCCATAGACTTGCATTGGCGATAGTCGACCCACAATCGGTGACAATCGCAGCATGCTGCGATTGTACACGGACGTTTAAAACGGACCACAAAAAATCTGATACTGGGAGCTGCTCCATAGATCAACATAGGTCCGACTGCAATGCGATATTTCATCGCATTGCAGTCGTCCGATTTTGTCGCCAGTGTGACTCCGGCCTTACTGTTTTAGTACACGGCAGTGTCCTCCACAACAGGAGATAGAGGAGCTGTGTGCGCCGGGGGCTGAGCGCGGAGCTGTGTGCGCCGGGGGCTGAGCGCGGGGCTGAGCGCGGAGCTGTGTGCCGGGGGCTGAGCGCGGAGCTGTGCGCCGGGGGCTGAGCGCGGAGCTGTGCGCCAGGGGCTGAACGGGGAGCTGTGCGCCGGGGGCTGAGCGCGGAGCTGTGCGCCGGGGGCTGAGCGCGGAGCTGTGCGCCGGGGGCTGAGCGCGGAACTGTGCGCCAGGGGCTGAACGGGGAGCTGTGCGCCGGGGGCTGAGCGCGGAGCTGTGCGTCGGGGGCTGAGCGCGGAGCTGTGCGCCGGGGGCTGAACGGGGAGCTGTGCGTCGGGGGCTGAGCGCGGAGCTGTGCGCCGGGGGCTGAGCGCGGAGCTGTGCGTCGGGGGCTGAACGGGGAGCTGTGCGCCGGGGGCTGAACGGGGAGCTGTGCGCCGGGGGCTGAGCGCGGAGCTGTGCGTTGGGGGCTGAGCGCGGAGCTGTGCGCCGGGGGCTGAGCGCGGAGCTGTGCGCCGGGGGCTGAGCGCGGAGCTGTGCGTCGGGGGCTGAGCGCGGAGCTGTGCGCCGGGGGCTGAACGGGGAGCTGTGCGTCGGGGGCTGAGCGCGGAGCTGTGCGCCGGGGGCTGAGCGCGGAGCTGTGCGTCGGGGGCTGAACGGGGAGCTGTGCGTCGGGGGCTGAGCGCGGAGCTGTGCGCCGAGGGCTGAGCGCGGAGAGCTGTGCGTCGGGGGCTGAGCGCGGAGAGCTGTGCGTCGGGGGCTGAGCGCGGAGCTGTGCGCCGGGGGCTGAGCGCGGAGAGCTGTGCGTCGGGGGCTGAGCGCGGAGCTGTGCGCCGGGGGCTGAACGGGGAGCTGTGCGCCGGGGGCTGAGCGCGGAGAGCTGTGCGTCGGGGGCTGAGCGCGGAGCTGTGTGCCGGGGGCTGAGCGCGGAGAGCTGTGCGTCGGGGGCTGAGCGCGGAGCTGTGCGCCGAGGGCTGAGCGCGGAGAGCTGTGCGTTGGGGGCTGAGCGCGGAGATGTGCGCCGGGGGCTGAGCGTGGAGCTGTGCGCCGGGGACTCAGTGCAGAGCTGTGCGCCGGGGAGACTCAATGCAAAGTTGTGCGCCGGGGACTCAGTACAGAGCTGTGCGCCGGGGGCTGAGCGCGGAGCTGTGCGCCGGAGACTCAGAGCGGAGCTGTGCGCCGGGGGCTTAGCGCGGAGCTGTGCGCCGGGGGCTCATCGCGGAGCTGTGCGCCGGGGGCTCAGTGCAAAGTTGTGCGCCGGGGGCTCAGTGCAAGACGAGGCTGAAATTGGTTTCTTATTTGGCAAATTTTTCTTTTCTGTTTTTTTTTAGGTTTAACAACAAAAAATAAGCATCACAATAATAAAAAAAAACACTGCAGCGAGGAGCCCTGATGTGAATACACTTAAAATCAGCACCAAAAATTATAAAACTGGCACAAAAATGGGCATCAAAGGGCGTTAATGAAAGGGTTAAATCAGGGGTGGACATATCATTGGTGCAACCTGTGCAGCCGCACAGGGGCCCAAGAGGTGAGGGGGCCCATTTATACCTCCAAAGCAGTTGCAATTTTTCATTTTTAGGAGTTCTTGGGCTGCAAAGGGTCCATGTATTGTTCTTGCACAGGGGCCCTTTTCTGTCTGTGTCCGCCAGTGGGTTAAATGACTTTGGGCCACTGATATCACACTGCAGACGTATAGAACGGAGCCCCACAATAACAAGTCTCTCCAGCCAGGCCCAAATGGGTTCTGGGCATCAGAATTGGCATCAAAGTGGGTAAACAGCCAATTTTCACTGATTTGAATAAGTAACTGATGTTTTTAAGGGGGTAAATGACTTTGGGCCACTGATCTCACACCGTCATTACATACACAGTAAGGCTGGAGACACTAGCGATTTAACCCCTTCATGACCTTGCCATTTTTTGCAATTCTGACCAGTGTCCCTTTATGAGGTAATAACTCAGGAACGCTTCAACGGATCCTAGCGATTCTGAGATTGTTTTTTCGTGACATATTGGGCTTCATGTTAGTGGTAAATTTAGGTTGATCATTTTTGCGTTTATTTGTGAAAAAAATGGAAATTTAGCGAAAATTTTGAAAATTTCGCAATTTTCAAATTTTGAATTTTTATTCTGTTAAACCAGAGAGTTATGTGACACAAAATAGTTAATAAATAACATTTCCCACATGTCTACTTTACATCAGCACAATTTTGAAAACAAGATTTTTTTTGTTAGGAAGTTATAAGGGTTAAAAGTTGACCAGCGATTTCTCATTTTTACAACAAAATTTACAAAACCATTTTTTTAGGGACCACCTCACATTTGAAGTCACTTTGAGGGGTCTATATGGTAGAAAATACCCAAAAGTGACACCATTAAAAAACTGCACCCCTCAAGCTACTCAAAACTACATTCAAGAAGATTATTAACCCTTCAGGTGCTTCACAGGAACTAAAGCAACGTGAAAGGAAAAAATGGAAATCTAAATTTTTCCAACAAAAATTTTATTTTAGCATCAATTTTTTCATTTTTGCATGGGCAACAGGATAAAATGGATCCTAAAATTTGTTGGGCAATTTCTCCTGAGTACACCGATACCTCATATGTGGTCAAAAACCACTGTTTGGGCGCACGGCAGGGCTCAGAAGGGAAGGAGCGCCATTTGACTTTTTGAATGGAAAATATGCTGGAATATTTAGCGGTTGCCATGTCACATTTGGAGAGTCCTTGTGTGCCTAAACATTGGAGCTCCCCCACAAGTGACCCCATTTTGGAAACTAGACCCCCCAAGGAACTTATCTAGATGCATAGTGAGCACTTTGAACTCCCAGGTGCTTCACAAATTGATCCGTAAAAAAAATAAAGTACTTTTTTGACAAAAATTTTATTTTAGCCTCAGTTTTTTCATTTTCACATGGGCAACAGGATAAAATGGCTCCTAAATTTGTTGGGCAATTTCTCCTGAGTACACAGATACCTCATATGTGGTCATAAACCACTGTTTGGGCGCACGGTAGGGCTCAGAAGGGAAGGAGCGCCATTTGACTTTTTGAATGGAAAATTAGCTCCAATTGTTAGCGGACACCATGTCGTGTTTGGAGAGCCCCTGTATGCCTAAACAGTGAAAAAAACCCACATGTGACACCATTTTGGAAACGACCTCTTATGGAACTTATCTAGTTGTGTTGTGAGCACTCTGAACCCCCAAGTCCTTCACAGAAGTTTACACTACCGGTCAAAAGTTTAGGGTCACTTAGAAATTTCCTTATTTTTGAAAGAAAAGCAGTTTTTTTCCAATGAAGCTAACATTAAATGATTCAGAAATACACTCTATACAGTGTTAATGTGGTAAATGACTATTCTAGCGGCAAACGTCTGGTTTGTAATGCAATATCTTCATAGGTGTATAGAGGCCCATTTCCAACAACCATCACTCCAGTGTACTTATGGTATTTTGTGTTCGCTAACTGTGTAAGAAGGCTAATAGATGGTTAAAATACCCTTTAAAACCCTTGTGCAAGTATGTTAACACAGCTGAAAACCGTTTGGTTGATTAGAGAAGCTATAAACCTGACCTTCCTTTGAGCTTGTTGAGAATCTGGAGCATTACATTTGTTGGTTCCATTAAACTCTCAAAATGGCCAAAAAAAAAGAACTTTCTTGTGAAACTCGACAGTCTATTCTTGTTCTTAGAAATGAAGGCTATTCCATGCGAAAAATTACCAAGAAACTGAAGAATTCATACAATGGTGTGTA
>JARQOD010000006.1:398314684-398579347 GCA_033576555.1 Oophaga sylvatica | reverse complement strand
TTTAATTAGGTCTTGATGATGAATCACTCCTAGGAATCTAGAGTCAGGAAGAATAGTCTTAGGAGGAGTAATTGGACGTGTCTCTGCTGAGTAAATCCTAGAGAGTGCATCAGCCTTTCCATTGCGCGATCCTGGTCTATAAGAAATAATAAAATTAAATTGGTTTAAGAAAAGATTCCAGCGAGCCTGGCGAGGAGTCAGGCACTTAGCCGACCTGATAAACTCAAGATTACGATGGTCTGTCAGAACGACTATTTGCTGTGCAGCTCCTTGAAGAAGGTGTCTCCATTCTTTGAAGGCGGCAATAATGGCCAACAACTCTCTATTGCCCACATCGTAGTTCTTCTCAGCCGAAGACAACTGCTGGGAAAAGAAGGCACAGGGATGCAAGACATTCTTTTCACCTGTTCTCTGAGAGAGTATAGCTCCCACGGCACAGTCTGAAGCATCCACCTCTATTATGAAGGCAAGCTCTGGGTTGGGATGTACTAGGATAGGTGCAGTGGTAAATTTATCTTTTAGACGGGAAAATGCTTCCTGGGCTTGGGGAGTCCAGGAGAACTTAGACTCTTTCCGGGTAAGTTGGGTGATAGGTGACACTACCTCAGAGAAATTTCTAATGAAACGTCTATAGAAGTTTGCAAACCCGATGAAGCGCTGTACCTCCTTCACATTTCTAGGACTTGGCCAATCATTGATGGCTTGGGTTTTACTTCCATCCATACTAATTCCTTGTGTAGACAGTACATACCCCAGAAATTGAATTTCGGTCTTATGGAATTCACACTTTTCAAGCTTGATGTAAAGATGATTTTGTCTTAGACGTTCCAAGACCATTCTCACATGTCCATGATGTTCCTCTGTGGAGTTAGAAAAAATTAAAATATCATCCAAATAAATTACCACGAATGTATCCAGGAGATCCCTGAAGATGTCATTCACCAAGTGTTGGAAAGTGGCTGGGGCGGTACTCAGACCAAAAGGCATAACTAGATATTCAAAGTGTCCATAGCGTGACCTGAATGCAGTCTTCCATTCATCCCCAGGTCTAATACGGACTAAGTTATAGGCCCCACGAAGATCTAGTTTAGAAAAAATTTTGGCATGTCGCACTCTCTCCAATAACTCAGGGATTAAAGGCAATGGATAACGGTTTCTAATAGTAACCTTATTGAGTTCCCTATAGTCTACGCATGGTCTCAGGGATCCATCTTTCTTCTTTACAAAGAATATGGGTGCCCCTGCAGGAGATGAAGAGGGGCGTATGAAGCCCTTGGCTAGATTTTCGTCTATGTACTCTTTTAAAGCCTTCAGCTCGGGCCCCGCCAGGGGTAGATCTTACCAAAAGGTATCTCTGCTCCAGGCAATAATTCAATTGGACAATCATATGGACGGTGAGGAGGAAGCTGGTCAGCGTTCTTCTTGTCACATAAATCCACATAGTCCTGGTATACAGCTGGTAGTTCAGGGACTGACATGGTTCCTTTAGGAACAGAGCAAGCTGAAATTTTTGGACTCATCTGTTTCTCTGGAAAGTGTAATTCCTTGGTCTCCCAGTTAATGGTAGGATTCTGTGACTGCAGCCATGGTAGCCCTAGAATAATGGGAAAGTGAGGAGAAGAGATAAGCATAAAGGACAGTTTCTCTTGATGATCTTTACCCATAAGAACCTTTAAAGGCTCTGTTTCCTGATCCACTGGTCCAGAGGTCAGCAGGGAGCCATCCACAGTTTCCATCTGTACTGGAGTAGCCTTCTTCACTGAACGTATTCCCTGTTTCAGAGCAAAGGAGACATCCATAAAATTTCCACTTGCACCTGAGTCGATCATAGCAGAGCTAGACACCCAGGCTGAGTCAACCCAGAGTTTGATGGAAAGAAAACAGTGAGAATTTTTTTTTTACAACTCAGCTGGGACACCGCTGAGGAAACTTGAAAGATGGCAGCATTTACACAGTCAACGTCCTCAGAGGTAACGGAGTTTAAGTCCGAGAAATCAAGATCTGTTGCTGCAGATCTCTCTGGAGCCTGAGGCTCGGACCTGACAGATCCCCTCTCGCAACACTCACAATGAATGAGTGCTGCAGTAGTCTTGCGAGAACAGCTGGGGCAGTTAATAATAAAGTGCCCTGACTTACCACAATAAAAACATAGATTCTCCTTAAAACGATGTTCCTTGCGTGCATCACTAACCCGTCGTAGTAAAGAGTCTACCTGCATGGGTTCAGGTTCAGGTTCCCGTGTAATCCTATTCAAAGGTTCCTTAGCTGGAGAGGAAGGTAGGAAAAGGTTAGTACGATTGCTTTCGAACCATCTCTCTTGCCTGCGTTCAGTTAAACGAGTATCAATACGGATGCAGTAGTTAATAAAGTCACCTAACGCAGTGGGAGGGTCGGCACGAGCAAGTTCATCCTTAATCAGTGGGGATAACCCCTTTCGAAAAATAGATTTTTTGGCGGAATTGTCCCAGGTGGTATCAAGGGCCCATCTCCTGAAATCCAAGGCATATTCAGCTACCGAGTGCTTACCTTGGCGCAAAGCTAACATGGCTGCTTCAGCTGTTGCACCTCGATTGGGGTCATCAAACACCTGCCCCATGGCTGAAATAAAATCATCAAGGTGATTCAAACAATCATCCTCAGTCTCAATCAGAGGGTTTGCCCACATCAAAGCCTTGTTGGTAAGCAACATAATTATAGTAAGCACCTTAGATCGTTCAGTAGGAAATTGTGAAGCATGTGCAGAAAAAAAAAGATTGCATTGATTAACAAATCCCCTGAATTTTTCACGTTCACCACCAAAACGAAAAGGGGCAACTTGGGAATCCCAGAACTCGGGGCCACGGCAGGAGCCTGGACTCGCCCCTCCAGAACCTCAATCCTGGCTCGCAAATCCTGGGTAGTCTGTCCAACCACTTGCAAATTGTGATTATTTAGGTCCTGAAGATTTGTAAAACGGGTCTTTATATTCTGCAAATCTGCAAGGATATTATCAGTCACTCCGCAAAGTTCCTTTATGCGGGCCTCCATTTTCCAGATCTTTTAAGACAGGATACTGGAAGAAGAGGAGAAAAAAAAAAAACAATAGTGTTCACCTGTGGCAACACTGAAGAAAGAAAAAAACTTTAAGGGAACTGCTCACCTGGAATGGTTGTGAGAAGTCACAACCACTATCATCACAGAAAGTACAACCGGACATCCGATATCCACAGTACAGCAGACAAGCCTTTCCAGACCCAGCAGACACTAACGTTTGGCTTCAGAATCTTGTAATGTATGTGGTACAGTTCATATAGCGTCTTGTGCTTGGGTGCGATGAAAATACTTGAGACACAGGTTGATAAAGAAAGTCTTGTATTGCTTCATACAAATTGGCAAAAATAAACACACAGGTTGCAAACACAGAAGCAGGAGACACAGCAGGCCAGAGTAATCTAAGCTCAGCAATAACTCTCCACAACAGATTCAGATCTTCTTCTCTGTTACCGCAAGTCCATGCAAACGTGAGGCTCTCAAGAGCAGAGTTCAGAGTCCACAAGTGCTTCAGAGTTCCTCAGTAGGAATGGCTGGAGTACAAGGTCCAAGGCTTCAGGAGTCAGAACACAGGTTCACTGCAGGCTAGATTCTGAAGCACTGATTGCTCAGCTGTGGCTGTTTAAGAAGCAAACGGAGAGAATCAGGGCGGGAACATGCAAGCTGGAAAACTCCATTTTGACTGAGGGCAAGATAGCTGCAGCAAAACAGAAAGCAAAATGGCCGACGAACAAACTGAGTTTCAGAAACAGACACACAGAACCTTACATAATGGGAGGGTGCCAGTGCGTCTTCTCAACTGGGGAGAAGATGAAGTCAAATTACCACGTTATGCCACTGTTGCTAAGTTACATGCTGTGGATAATAACTCCATTCACCCAGCGGAGCCCTTAACCTCCCCACAACTAGTGGAGGATAACGGTCCGATCACCCAGGTGGAGGATTGGTGTCAGCAGCTCCATGTTGGGACAGACACCACCCCAGCCCACCAGAAACAGGGAGTACTACGAGTAGTTCAGGAGTATGCTCAGGTATTCAGCAAACACCCGCTCGACTTTGGGACAATAAAAGGGGTTCAACATCACATCCCCACAGGCAATCATCCTCCCATTAAAGAACGGTACAGGCCTATACCACCAGCACACTACCAAAAAGCCAAAGAGATGTTGCGTGATATGAAGGAAGCAGGGTGATAAGGGATAGTTGCAGTCCCTGGGCAGCACCTCTAGTCCTAGTTAGGAAAAAGGATGGAAGCATGCGAATGTGTGTAGATTACAGACAAGTAAATCGCATAACACATAAAGATGCATACCCTTTACCACGCATTGAGGAATCTTTAGCTGCACTAAAAACTGCTATTTCTCCACCCTTGACCTCACTAGTGGGTACTGGCAGGTAGCTGTGGCTGAGGAGGATCGGGAGAAGACGGCTTTCACCACCCCGATGGGACTCTGTGAGTTTGATAGAATGCCGTTTGGACTCAGCAGTGCCCCTGGCACATTCCAGAGAGTGATGGAGAGCTGCCTGGGACATCTTAACTTTGAAACTGTGTTGCTGTACCTGGACGACGTCATAGTGTACTCCAAAACGTATGAAGATCACTTGAAGCACCTGGCGGAGGTATTTGAGTCACTGTCCAAATATGGGATGAAACTGAAGCCTTCAAAATGCCATCTGCTCAAACAGAAGGTACAGTATCTGGGACATATTGTCAGCTCAGAAGGAGTAGCGCCAGACCCTGAAAAGGTCACCGCCATCCAGAAATGGCCGGAGCCGAAAAATCTCAAGGAGGTGCGACAGTTCCTGGGACTGACAGGATACTACCGGAGGTTTGTGAAGGATTACACCAAGAAAGCAGCGCCTCTGCAAGACCTCCTGGTGGGACAGTCCCTCAAGAGCAGAAATTCTCCATTTCATTGGGGTAAAGAACAGGCAGAAGCATTCAAGGAAATGAAGGAGATCCTGACAGGTGATGAGATCCTAGCTTACCCTGACTACAGCCAGCCGTTCCTGCTGTATACTGATGCCAGCAATGAAGGATTGGGAGCAGTCCTCAGTCAGAAGCAAAATGGCCTGGAGAAAGTCATCGCCTATGCTAGCAGGAAGCTCCGCCCGACCGAAAGGAACCCAGAGAACTATAGCAGCTTCAAGCTGGAGTTCCTGGCACTGGTCTCGGCCATCACGGAGAGGTTTAAACACTACTTGGCCTCCAGCAAGTTCACTGCCTACACAGACAACAACCCCTTGACGCATCTTGAAACAGCTAAGCTGGGAGCCATGGAACAACGATGGATGGCTCGACTGTCAAATTATCAATTCACAATTAAGTACCGGGCAGGCCGCAAGAATGCCAATGCCGATGCCCTGTCCAGGATGCCTCATGAATCAGACACTGAAGAGGAAGTGGATGATCTGGAAGAGATTGAACTACCTGCCTTTCACCGGAATGGGATGATCTATGAACAACAGGCCAGCAGGAGATCGCCTGGTAAGACGTTAAATCCTTTACCTCACCACAGCTGGAAGGAGACTCAGGACAGCGATCCAGTGGTCAGCCGTATCAAGGAGCTGATAAAACAGGAAGGTTCTTCCTTGGAGAAAGACGCACCTATACCAGCAAGGCTGCTGTGGAACGAGAGAAGCCGGTTGTTCATCTACCGTGAGAAGCTGTGCAGGAGATACGTCGACCCAAGGACCCATGAGATGGTTTGGCAGATAGTAGTTCCCAAGGCAGACATCCAGATGGTGTTAGAAGCCTACCACGATCAAGCGGGACACTTTGGCTGGAAAAAGCTGGAGACCCTGTTGAAGTGTCGGTTCTACTGGGTAGGGATGCGCAGCTCCATCGAGAAGTGGTGCCGGAACTGTGGACCCTGTGGCCTCAGACGAAAAGACTACAGCAGTCAGAAGGCACCCTTGCAGCCCATCCAGACGACTCGCCCTTTGGAAATCGTGGCCCTGGACCATGTTAAGTTGTCACCCAGCCGGTCAGGATATTCCTATGCCCTGACTATGGTGGATCACTACTCCAAATTCCTGGTGGTCGCCCCTGTCAAGGATCTGACAGCAGAGACAGCAGCAAAGACCTTCCAAGCAAGTTTCTGCAGACCACACGGTTATCCTGAGCAAGTGCTAACTGATCAAGGCCCAGCCTTTGAGGCCGAATTATTCAAAGAGTTCTGCTGCTTGTACGGGTGTAAGAAGATAAGAACAACACCGTACCACCCCCAAACCAATGGACTTTGTGAAAAGATGAATCACATCGTCATTGACTTACTGAAATCTGTACCACTGGAGGAAAGAAATCGGTGGCCAGACTTGTTACCTGACCTGATAGACATGTACAACCAAATACCGGTGAGTTCCACCAACTACACCCCAGCCTATCTCATGCGGGCAAGACCAGGAAAGCTGCCCATGGATCTAGAGCTTGGAGTTGTAGAACCAGAAGCGGATGTAACTACTGGAGACTGGGACACAAACAGACAGGAACAGTACAGAAAAGTACAGGCCTGTGTTGAGGAAAGTCTCAATCGATTCAGGGATAAACAAGCAGATCGTTACAATAAAAGTGCGCCAGCTGAACCTTTCGCACCTGGTGAAATCGTACTAAAAAGAAAGAGAAGATTACACAAACTCGACGATCAGTGGGAAAGAGAGCCTTACATCATACAGAGTTCGAGGTTTGATAACAAGAAGACGTGCATAATAAGCAAGGATGGAGGAAAAACGACTGCAACTGTGTCTAGGGACCATCTAAAGTTGTGTCCGGACCCATTAAAGCTTCGTGAGGAAGAACCTGTTGTCAATCAGGAAGAGAGTGATGAAGCAGTCATACATACAGATTTGGGAGATTTACCCGCAGATTGGCCCAGAATTGGAGAAGCTGTAATCATTCCTGTGCTTCAATTTTATCAACCGCAAGAAGAATCTCTACATCCAGTTGCACCAATTGTGCCAGTAGAGTCAGTTCCAGAAGGACCTGTTCCGGCAGAACCTCAACCAGTGGAACCCCAAGAAGCGGCACCACAAGAAGCAGCACCACAAGAAGTGGAATCCCAAGGAATTGAATCTCAGGAAGAAGAGTCCCCTGGCGGAACAGAACCGCATCGCCCAGCCACCAGTGTGCTTACCAGATCCCTAGAGAGGTTAAGGCGGTATTACAGTTTGCCAGCACGCAGGACAAATAGGATAGAGGCTACTATACCTGATACTACACCACGTAGGTCAGTACGTATGACAAAGGGGCAATTACCTGTTAGGTATAGAGAGTAAAACCTAACTCATGTAAATAACTATCTATGACCACTGTACATAAATGTATAATGTATATATTTTTGCTAATAATATGTTGTATCATTCCATTATTTATTAACCTGTTTTCCCTTATAATCTTTGAACAAGAGGAATTGACATTATTTCTACTTGTTTTCTTCACCCTTATTTGAGCATCCTTTCCAAAAGAGACTGGGACTTTTATGGTTGCTCAATTCCTCAATCCCTCATTGTACATAATTGTTCAGTTACCGTTTATGCAACAGTTCAAGAATGCCTTACCTCCTGTAAAGGAAGAATTGTTTTGATATGTTATTGTTCTGTTACCTGTTTTTGTATTTCAGCCCCGGAGTGCTGAGTTCAACTAGGGGGGAATGTGGAGCCCAGCTGTGACTGGATCCATATCTTCCAGAAGGATGCACTTAAGGACGATCCCACTAGAGGTCACTATATGCACACACATTGCAGCTTACCTAAAAAGACCATTAGAGGGAGCTGTGTTTAGGCATATATAAACTCAGTTTTAGTTTCACTTTGCCTCAGAACTCAGAACTGAGAGAGCAGACGGTCTGAGAACAAGACAGCCTCAGATCAGAGAGAGCAGCCAGAGATCAGAACAGGATAGTCTCAGACAGAGACAGATCTCAGATTTCCTCAAGACACCAGAGGAGAGAAGTGCAGAGCTGTTCAGACAAGTTCAACCTGAAGTGGAGGTTGGTACAAGTGAAGAATGAATCACTTTAGCCTAGCCAGAGCTGAATCTGAATTGTAGCTCATTAAGAAGCGTGCCGACGCTTAGAGAGCGGCGAAGAGGCAGCACACCAACTGCCAGTGTGTGTGATCTTAATAGGACCCAGATAGATCGAAGGCAAGTGGAAGTAGAAGGATCAGTGAGCATTAATAGCTCCCCTCAGCAACGAGTACCGGATGCCGGGTTCCGAGCCTATAAGGATCTCCACGACCTATTGGGAGAACCCCGGAGTTCCTGGAGGACTACAAGTCCCAGGAGTACCACAGCGTTGACACGTAGCCGGATCAGGAGAACAGAGTCTGCCTGATCAGCCATAGAAAAAGACCCTGTTCTGCCAGATAGAAGGTCCACCACCAAGTCAGCCAGGTACAGGACAGAGACTAAGTTAGACCTAGCTACACGCAGGTCAGGACTTGATTATACAACGACAGAGGACAGGAGGCCATATACCTATCAGTGGGGGAGTCCGGATGTGCATCCTTCGCCCTGCCGTGCTCCGGGGAGTACCTGCCATTTCTACAGTAAAGGTACCAAACTGACTTCTGTGTGTGTTTCCCTTATTGTCCCTGGCGGAGGGATCCCCATCTGTCCTGCAACCACATATTCCTATCTACCCTGGAAGGACACTGTCTTACTTGTAGAAGACCCACCATCTAGCTGCCAATACCATCCCTTCCAGAGTATGTACAGAGCAGCGCTGGTTCCCCCTGACCAGATACTACAAGTGGCGTCACGACAAACCATATAAACATCCCATCATACCCTGTAAATATCCCACATTGGATGACCGCCCAGGGCCACGGACCAAGCTCAGCTGCCAGTGACATTCCCCATAGACTTCCATGGGCTCGGTGCCGAGTACCCCATAACCCTGGTAGTGTGTGCGCGTCACATGGGCCCTAGAAAACAGTGCCCACATGTTGTCCCCTAGAATGTAATAATGCCCTGTGTGTGCCCCTTTGACAGTCACAGTAACCAGAGTTCCCCTATAACAATAAGCTCCCCTATACACAGTATGATGCCCCCTCACTGGATATATACTGACCCCTTAATATCCCCAAACTATTTAATGGCTCCAACACTGTATGATGGCCCCGCCACTATAATCCCCACACTGTATGATGGCCCCCTAGATAGCCTCCATATAGCATAATACACCAGATAGTCCTCAATATAGTATAATGTACCCCCATAGACAGCCTATGTATTGTAATGCACCCCTATAGGCAGCCTCTGTATTATAATGCACCCCAACAGACAGCCTCTATATTGTAATGCACTCCCCATAGGCAGTCTTATTTATAATGCACCCCATAGGCAGTCTTATTTATAATGCACCCCATAGGCAGCCTTATTTATAATGCACCCAATAGGCAGTCTTATTTATAATGTACCCCATAGGCAGCCTTACTTATAATGCACCCCATATGCAGCCTTACTCATAATGCACCCCATATGCAGCCTTACTCATAATGCACCCCATATGCAGCCTTACTTGAAATGTACCCCATATGCATTCATATTTATAATGCACCCCATAGGCAGTCTTATTTATAATGTACTCCATATGCAGCCTTACTTATAATGTACCCCATATGCAGTCTTATTTATAATGCACCCCCATATGCAGCCGTACTTATAATGCACCCCCATATGCAGCCGTACTTATAATGCACTCCCCCATATGCAGCCTTACTTATAATGCACTCCCCCATATGCAGCCTTACTTATAATGCACTCCCCCATATGCAGCCGTACTTATAATGCACTCCCCCATATGCAGCCGCACTTATAATGTACTCCCCCATAGGCAGTCATTTATAATGCACTCCCCCATATTCAGCCTTATTTATAATGCACTCCTCCATATGCAGCCCTATTTATAATGCACTCCCCCATATGCAGCCGTACTTATAATGCACTCCCCCATAGGCAGTCATTTATAATGCACTCCCCCATATTCAGCCTTATTTATAATGCACTCCTCCATATGCAGCCCTATTTATAATGCACTCCCCCATATGCAGCCTTACTTATAATGCACCCCCTTAACAAAAATAATAAATCCTGTACTCACCTCTCTTGCTCCCGGCTCCTGCACTGCTCACTGCTCTCCCTCTCAGCGTCTGACTGCCGGCGCCGGGAAGTGACGTCATCGCGCCCGCTGTCAGACGCTGAGAGGGGGATTATGGGAGAGGAGGAGCGCTCGCTCCTTCTCTCTCAATGCGGTCAGCTGTATCGGCTGGATGCCGATACAGCTGACCCTCCGATGACGGGCGGGGGGCCCACTGCTGGCACCGGGCCCCCCACCGCCTGCTCAGGCCCCATAGCGGCCGGCCGATACAGTTACAGTAGCGTAGCTCCGGGTGGGCCCCCTCTGCCCCCCCGGTAGCTACGCTAATAATGCCCTGATGGCGGCCCTGCATAGCGGCGCCGGAGGTGGCGGGGGGCCCCGGAACTACCGTGGTGGTAGGTGAAGCAGCTGCAGCAGGGACGGGCCCCCTTCTAGCCCGAGCCCTGTGGCAGCTGCTTCCCCTGCTTCCACGATAGTTCTGCCCCTGCTACTGTCGTCTCAAGGGCTCCCTCTGGTGGAACCAGGGAAAATGTGAAGTGTTGTGTGCTTATAGGTTATCATGGATTTACCTTTCGTGCATCCTCCAGGGTAACATGTGGCTCCAGTCACAGCTGGGCCACACACACCCTCAGACACACAGTCAGGCCAGAGTCACACTAGCGATTTTAAATTTGGTACGATTTTCTTCCTGCAAAGTCGGACGAGTGTCATGCAAATGCCAGTGTCTTTCATGTAAGTACAACCCAATTTTTCACACCTAGCATCTGATTTACAACAGATTGCAATGGGATTTTAACATGAGCTTTTACATAGATCAATTCTCTGTCATTCACACATCGTTTTCCAAGGAAATATTCTTGAAGATGTACATATTGTGGTGTAGTGACCCCTGATGCAGCTAGGGGGCACTGTGTATGGCCCTCGGGATATGCATGGAGGCATGTGATGGATGGACGTTATGTATCGCAGAGGTGGGTGGCCCTGTGATGGAAGCCTGGATATGTTTTGGTTCAGCAGATCTATTGCTGAGAGTTGTACTATATATTGGGAGGCTTCCAGGTGACTAGGAGAGCTGGGTGGGTCCAGTCACCTACAAAACCACCCAAGGGGTATGTGTTTGAATACCAGGGATAAAACCAGTATGTAATGGTGTGTGTCTGAAGGACCTGTGATGAGGTCATGATCAGGTGACCTAACCATGTGATCCTGACCTCACCTGTGGGCGGGGTTACACCTATGTAACGAAGTGTGCTTGGCACCTGTGAAGAGAGTGTGTGGGAGTCTGCCAGTGTGGACAGACTTCCATGTGTCCAGGGGGACATCATAGAGAGGACTCTGTGTCTGAGGAGTGAGGCTCCAGGCTGGAGCTGAAGCATTGAAGATTTGTATTGTATGTTACCATAAGGTTTATGAAGCAATAAACCTGATGAACTTTTGATATAGAAGTGCGTCCTGATTTACCTCTGAAGCAGCCGAGTAGTTGAAACCTTACAATTGGTGGATGGAATGCTGGCAGCGACCCAAGGAGCACATGTTCCAGGACTGGGAATCAGGAACCAGAGGAGGAACGGACGGTCTGTGAAAACCGTGAGTGTGACCAGTGGTCACGAATAAACTGTGCATTTATGTTTATGGGGTGCCTCTGATATGAGGTATCTGAAGAAGCTGTTAAGCAGTGGTGACAGACAGGAGTCTGTGTTATGTTGACCGGGGTCATTGAAAATGGAGAAAAAAGCATGCTGATATGATACCTCAGAGGAGGTGTCCGGAAAATCTCTCTGGCCGAGAGTGTAACAGACAGGAGTCTGTGTTGTACTGACGGGTCAGTGAAAGACTGTTTTTTGTCCTTGTGGGATGCCTCTATGAAGAGGAGGTGTCCGGAAACCTGCGTGATCAACAGGTAACAGACAGGAGTCTGTGGTGTACTGACGGGTCAGTGAGACTGTTGTTTTTTCCTTTGTGGGATGCCTCTATGAGAGAGGAGGTGTCCGGAAATCTCTGTGGCCAAGAGTGTGACAGACAGGAGTCTGTGTTGTGCTGACGGGTCAGTGAGAAACTGTTTTTTTTTTGTTGTTTTTTTTTTCTCTGGAACACGTGTAAGGTGTGTGCTGTGGCTCGTGGAGTCACGAAGGGGACAAGCGGCTGGCTGTGACTCGTGGGGTCACGAAGGTGACAAGCGGCAAGACAGCGCAGCGTGCAGAGACTGGTGGTAGCAGGAGCTACAGTGACTGTTGCAGCAAGAAGTTCTGCAGCAGCCGGAGCTGCAGTAACAGCCACAGCAGCTTAGGAGTAACATCTGGAGGTGCTGGTTTTTGGTGGCTGCAACGAAAGCGGTGGCAGTACCAGCAGGAGCTGGTGTGGTAAAAAGGACAGTGTGAACCGAGGCACACAAACTCTTAAAGGGCCAGTACACGCCCTAAGTAAAAGACACTGTCTAAGGGTACTGTGTGGACTGGGGCCTGTAAGAGCCGTGGTGTGTACCCCAGTGATGGGTGGTGTCCCTAAAAGGGGAGGAGTCCTAAAAAGGGGGCGGCAACCCAAAACAGGGATGGTTACCCAAAAGAGGGTGGAGTCCCAAAAGGGGGCGGTAACCCAAATTGGGATAGTGGCCCAAAAGGGGGCGGAATCTCAAAAAGGGGTGGTAGCCCAAATCAGTAAAGTTGCCCAAAAGCGGGTGGAGTCCCAAAAGGGGGCGGTAACCCAAATTGAGATGGTGTCCCAAAAGGGGGCAGAGTCCCAAAAGGGGGCGGTAACCCAAATTGGGATGGGAGCCCAAAAGGGGGCGGAGTCTAAAAAGGCATGGGAAGTTGATAAAGTGTGTTGTTGTTCAGAGGAGCGAGCCCCATCACAGCAGGTGGCTGTAGTGGTTCCTTGTCGTGTGATGTGTGAAAAGAAGGTAACACCTAATAGCGATAGTCCAGAGTTCCAGGTGACCAGAAGAAAGTGTGGGTCAGACCAACTCGGGGACTTGGACGTGACAAGACGTGTGACCGTGAGAAACGGTATAGCTCCAGGAAAGGGGGCAGAGACCTGTCTAAGGGGGAACGTCTTGTTCCAGGATGACAGGGGGAGTGGGAGTGACTCCTATGCCGACTGTGACTCGACCGCAAGGGAAAGTGAGTGCAGTAAGCTGGAGCTCTCTGAAGCTACCGAGAGTCGTGAGACAGTGGAAACTGCGGATGCAGGAACGGGCGGAACTCTGGAGAGGCAGAGTGTGTGTAGGCAAGAGTGCCCAGCCGAAAATGTAATTAAAGAGGTGATGGTGCGACATGTGCTGGCTAAAAGAGAGCAGGACCATGAGATAGAGCTGTTTAAAGAAACAGTGAAAGAGACAGTTGAGCGAGAAAGGGTCCTGAGACGAATGATTGAGCACAGAGTGGAGGAGCTGGAGAAGGAAGTCTCTAGGCTCAGAGATCATCTGTCAGCGTGTAAGAGTATGAACAAGGCTCTATGGAGAGAGACGGAGGTGCTCAGAGAGGCCCAAGAGAAACATCAGCAGGAGTGTCGCTTCTTGGCAGAAGAGCGAGATGGAGTTCTCCGAGAGCTCAAGATGGAGGAGGAGACTGGTGCCCAGCTCCAGAAATCTATGGGAGAAGAAATCCAGCAAGGGAAGTGCCATGCAGATGGCCACACAAAGGAGATTGAGGTCTTGGAAAACCGTACTAACGCTCAGGACGAGGAGGTCCAACAGTCTGTCCAAGAAGGTGAAAGGTCCGTTTTCAAGTGTGTAATAGAGATACCCGAAGACCTGCGAGAAGTGTGTGCCAGTGAGGAGGTGCATGAGGCCTTTAGAAAGGCGGTAGAAGCATGTAGTGTGAACTGGGTGCCAGAGATGAAACAGTTGGTCATACTGTCAACTAAGGAAGTCACACTGAAGCGAGTGGCTATCCTGAGAGACATGCACCTACATTGTCTCCGCACGAAACAGGTGATCCTGTTGAGAAATAAAGAAGCCACTCGACGTCTGGAGCAAGCAAGAAAGGCTCAAAGTCGGCTTGGATTGGTGGAAGACATCATTCAAGTGCCCAGAGGTCTGGTGAAGAAAGTCATCGGAAGACTTGGGAAAGTGATGCAGGAGATGGTGAATAAGTCCGGTGTGACGAGAGTCAGGATTCCGGCTGATGACGAAGTCCAGGTCAGGGGTGAAGATGGGATGGTTCCATTCCTCGTTGTCGGATCCAGGGAGAGCCTTGGGAATATCCGGATGCTCCTGGAGTATCGTGTGTCATACCTGAGAGAAGTAGAGAAGCTACGACTGGAGAGGGAGCAGGTCAACAGAGAGCTGCAGGAAATGGAAAGAAGATGGCCGCCACCTTCAATCCGTAGTGTTGAGAGGCGAAGAGCGCCTGATGGAAGAGGTAGAAATAGTGATGCCTCAGTTAGCTCAGTGATGAGTGACCTAAGCAGGAGAACCTGTGGTGGACGAGCTGAAAAGGACTCAGACCAGACAGGACGTATGGGTGCAGGGGAATTGCGACGCCGTACTGACTGCTGGGGAGGCGGGTGGTCTGACAGAGGGCCCGACTTAGCCAGACGGTTTGACTGGCAGAGACGACCGAGAAGGATCTCTGGTCGGGTAACAAGTGTTCAACCCCCACAAGTTTGAACAGAGGGGGGAGGTATGTGGTGTAGTGACCCCTGATGCAGCTAGGGGGCACTGTGTATGGCCCTCGGGATATGCATGGAGGCATGTGATGGATGGACGTTATGTATCGCAGAGGTGGGTGGCCCTGTGATGGAAGCCTGGATATGTTTTGGTTCAGCAGATCTATTGCTGAGAGTTGTACTATATATTGGGAGGCTTCCAGGTGACTAGGAGAGCTGGGTGGGTCCAGTCACCTACAAAACCACCCAAGGGGTATGTGTTTGAATACCAGGGATAAAACCAGTATGTAATGGTGTGTGTCTGAAGGACCTGTGATGAGGTCATGATCAGGTGACCTAACCATGTGATCCTGACCTCACCTGTGGGCGGGGTTACACCTATGTAACGAAGTGTGCTTGGCACCTGTGAAGAGAATGTGTGGGAGTCTGCCAGTGTGGACAGACTTCCATGTGTCCAGGCGGGACATCATAGAGAGGACTCTGTGTCTGAGGAGTGAGGCTCCAGGCTGGAGCTGAAGCATTGAAGATTTGTATTGTATGTTACCATAAGGTTTATGAAGCAATAAACCTGATGAACTTTTGATATAGAAGTGCGTCCTGATTTACCTCTGAAGCAGCCGAGTGGTTGAAACCTTACAATATATATAGAGAGAGAACGAGAGATTAGATAGATATATAGATAGATAGATACAAAAACATATATATATAAATATGTGAGTGAGATATATAATCAGTGCATTGTGTGTAGTTTACTGTACATATTTTTTTTAGTAAATAAATTCCTTTTGGAAATAAAAAGGCGTGGGATCCCCAATGTCCTTAGAAAAGCTGGCAATTCATCTGCCTAGTACAGTAAAATTACAGCGTGTCCCGACAGAATAGAATAGATAGATATACACATGGTATAGATAGATAGATGTCAGTCACATATATAATTAGTACAGTGCATGTGCAGCTTACTGTACATGTATTTAATTAACTATTATTTTTCAGAAAAAAATGGCGTGGGATCCCATGTAATTTTCAAAACCAGCAAAGGGAAAGCCGACAGCTGGGGCAGATGTTTATACCCTGAGAAGGGGGTAATACCCATGGAGCTTCCCAGGCTATTAATATCAGCTCACAGCTGTATAATTAGCTTTTGCTGGTTATTAAAATGGTGGACCCTGCCAAAAAAATGATTTTAGGTCCCTGTATAATTAATAACAAGCAAAGAGCTGCGGGCTAATATTAATAGCCTAGAAAGGGGCCATGGATATTGCCCCCCAGGCTAAAAACATAAGCTCTCAGCCACCTCAGAATAGGTGCATCTTTAAGATGCACCAATTCTGGCACTTAGCCTCACTCTTGCCACTTGCCCTTGTTTGGTGGCAAGTGGGGTGATAATTGAGGTGGGGGTTGATGTCATCTTTGTATTGTCAGGTGACATCAAACCCAGAAGTTAGTAATGCAGAGGCATCTATAAGATGCCACTATTACTAACACCGTAGTTATATTGTATAAAAACACACACACACACAATAAAGTCCTTTAAATTATATGACACAAACTCCTTTAATCAATCTTAATTAAACCATACTCACATCATCGAGCATTCCAGTGAAGCCATTGTCCTCTGTAAGAGAATGAAAATAACAAACAACAATATGTCCGCTGAGAAGTTTATGATCCATTTGTTCCTTGATGGGTCTGCTACATCTATATGGCAGGCTGCATTGTTGCATGATGCGACTATACAGCCAATATTGTAATAATTAACAACATTGTATCTTACAGTTATTAGGTTCTTTAGAAGGATGTAGATCTGGGGATTTATTCTGACGGAATATAGGCTGAACTGGATGAACAAATGTCTTTTTTCGGTCTTGCTTACTATGTTACTATCCAGCAGAGACACTGAACAGCGTCTGCTACCATTGCTCAGTGTCTCACTATGAACTCCCAGGATCTTTCTGATGTCACCGTGAGCGTCAGTCAGGTCTTAGAAGTTTACCGCAAGGTCATATGCGCAGATGGGACCACAAACTATAATGATGTACGTGGAGGCAGAGTGTGCTCTGTCGGGCATCACTTTTAGACATATATGCCTAGTGGAGGCAGGCAGAAAGACATAATTTACTGCATATTGCTGTCCGCCTTCAATACGTACGCATAAAAGGCTGAAAATGACATACGACAGAGCATACTGTGACTCCGTCTGCATCATTATAGTCAAAGGCCCTATTGGCGATTTTTTTCCCGAGACGGGGCTAGCTCTGCTACATCTATATGGCAGGCTGCATGGTTGCATGATGCGACTATACAGCCTGCCATCCAGCAGAGACACTGAGCACTGTGTGCTACCGCTGCTCAGAGTCTCACCTATGACCTGACTGACGTCACCGTGAGCGTGAGAAAGTTCTCACACTCACGGTGCCATCAAAAAGATCCTGGGAGTCCGCAGCCTATGAACTCACTTCACCTCATCAGTTTTATCATGTCAAATATGGCTAGGTGCAGAGGTTTGTTTCAACAGAAGTTTACTTTGGTGTGGTTAGGAGTAGTGGCGAGTAAAACTTACATAGGGACCCGAGATCTGGTGGCCCTGGAGAGGGCTCTCAGGTTGAGGAATATGCAAATATCCCGTATTGTCAGGACCAATGGTGGGTGGTAGTACGCCATAGTTTGTTGGAAGGAAACAATCAAGATCTGTTAAGGGAGGATCGGGTTCATTTAAATGCCGTAGGTAATGATATTTTACTATCCGTCTTACAGAATGGCATCGAAGATGCGTTGGTTTTTTTGGGGTGGCGATGGTCGGACGGTAGAACACTGGTGTTTCATGGTATTATTTCATAATTCTAAGCTTTGGGTGGTTGATCAGTCCCAGTAAGTGATGTGCATAGGACTTTTTCATGTGACTTCATTGTGTTTGGTAGCAGAGCACCGTCTCCAGCCTGAAGCCGCCTGCAGTGTAGGATAACACGATGTCCTGAATGAATAGTGCCGCAGTGTAGAGTTACAGGCCAAGCCACGTGTAACACTTGCCAAGAGATTCAAGCCAGGGAACATTTTATTCTAACTGTACACCGTCTTACATGATTCTTTTCTTTTGAGATTATGTAAAGCCAACAAACCAAAATTATCACTCCAAACTATGTGGATTTGTCCGTGTTTCGTGGATCCAAAGGAGGGTTGACGGGCTTAAAAATAGCTTATTCTACATCATAGTGTATTTCCGGCATCTATCCATCTGTTATGGGGCTGGGTAGGGAAGAATGAAGAATTCCCAAATCTTCCCTGCCAAAATATCTCTATGAAATTGGAGCCTGTGCTGTGATTTACTATCCAAAGTGTCCTGTTCACAGAGAAAGCGATCAGCACAATGTACAAAAAGGGAATATTTATGGGGAAAATCTAATAATGACCCCAACACATTTGGCAGACATTTTTAGAACTTGCTGTAACTGGACTGCGACGCTTCGGGCTCTTGCACACAGCTTTATTAGATTTATTATGGCTCCCTTGTATACAGAGCTGTGATCAGCGCTCATAGAAAGTCAGCGATTCTGCTACATACAGGCGAACTGATCATCGCCTGTATGTAGCAGAGCCGATCGGATTATGGCAGCTTCTAATTTCCCATGGAAACTATTGAAGCATGCCAAAAGTAAAAAAAAAATGTTTTTAAAAATGTTAAAAAAAATTTTTAAAAATATAAAAGTTCAAATCACCCCTCTTTCGCCCCATTCAAAATAAATCAATAAACAAAAAAACAAACATACACATATTATTATCGCCGAGTTCAGAATCGCCCAATCAATATAAAAAAGCATTAACCTGATCGTTAAGCGAAGTAACGAGAAAAAAAATAGAATTACGTTTCTTTGGTCGCTGCAACATTGCATTAAAATTAAATAATGGCAGACAGGCGGGCTCGGCAGAGGTACTGTCACTGGGCATGGCAGAGGCATTGGCAGGCAGGCGGGCACAGTTCGGACAGAAGGGGGAGGAACTGACTCGGTAGGGACAGGAACACGGGCAGGAATGAGTGGTATATGGGAACAAGTAGAGACCTGTTCAGACAGGAGAAGCTGGGGCTGATTCAGGAAGGACAGGAACACTGATAGATATAGGTGGTATATGGGAACAGGTAGGGACCTGTTCAGACTGGAGGAGAAAGACACGCAGGATGAGGAACGGAAAGCGGAACCGAACCGCAGGTAGGCGGAGAAAGTGGAGAGCAGAACCGCAGGTAGGCGGTGCAAGTGCAGAGCAGCATCGCAGGTAGGCGGAGCAAGTGCAGAGCAGCACCGCAGGTAGGCGGAGCAAGTGCAGAGCAGCATCGCAGGTAGGCGGAGCAAGTGCATAGCAGAACCGCAGGTAGGCGGAGCAAGTGCAGAGCAGAACCGCAGGTAGGGGGAGCAAGTGCATAGCAGAACCGCAGGTAGGCGGAGCAAGTGCAGAGCAGCATCGCAGGTAGGCGGAGCAAGTGCAGAGCAGCACCGCAGGTAGGCGGAGCAAGTGCAGAGCAGAAGCAAACGCAAGGACACACAGAGCAGGGAAGGAAAGGCCACAGACTGGGACACAACGGACACAGAAATAGGACTGAGTACAGACAAGGTTAGGTACGGGATAAGGCACAGGAACTAGGATACAGACCAGGATATGCAGCCTCCTGGAGGGCAAAACAAGTAACACACAGAGCACAGAAACAGGTCTGGATATGCAGCCCCCAGAGAAGGCGGAAAACAGGACAGGACCTGGCAGCTCAGCAGCAAGACACTGACTGAGGAAGAATATTGCTCAGGCATCCACCTATGGGTGGGGATGCCTTAAGTACCAGAGGCCTCT
The DNA here is from genome assembly GCA_033576555.1 of Oophaga sylvatica. Lineage (NCBI taxonomy): Eukaryota > Metazoa > Chordata > Amphibia > Anura > Dendrobatidae > Oophaga > Oophaga sylvatica. Next base: position 398,559,779 of record JARQOD010000006.1, on the reverse strand, counting down.
TGGCAATTGGCTGGGGACAACTTAGGAAGGTGAACATTGTCTCTATAAGAACCAGGAAGTGCGGGCGCCGCCCCCCCATGCGCACAGCCAGGAAGTATGCAAAGAGCAGGCAGGAGACATGAGGTACACAGCCTGGAGTGGGCAGAAGACAGAACTCACAACATGGAGTAGTGAGTAAGTTGGTGTGTAAGGCAGGTGGAGGATAGGAGGCCATGCAGTGATGCCGGCAGGGTTGTTACACTCAATGACATGCAGTAAAAGAAGAACAAGCCACTTATACCAGGTCAATGAGGTAAATATAAATGAAATTAGCATAATGCACGTGGTGTATATTCTAAACGGGAACTGACACAGTAGGGCATCACGTTTATTAGTAATGCATGAGCATTAATTGGCACCATGAGTAAAGGCCGGGACTGTTACCCAATTGTATGCGAATGATTGTTAAAAAGATGTTGCTTTACTGCTACATCTGTGCATAAAGCCTGGGCATGAGCAAAGCAAAGCTAATGACTGAGGTTTCACACAATGACCATGGAAGCCAGGTGGAGAAATGGATAACGAATTCTTTCTGACCAAATAATAGACTCTATTTAAATTATAATTGGCCCACTAAGTATTTTTATAACCACCCCTCAGTATTTTACATTATCATGATAAATATTGCATAAGAAGACCTATTTAATTAGCTCTTATAGGCCTCTCTAACATAGAGAAGAGGCACAATGCTATTGAGGCAAGTACTGGTAAAATCTAAAGCAACATTAAGGTTTATAGCGGTCCCTATTTTATATCTGGGTCTCAACACCACTTCTCTATGCAGCAAACTATAGAAGAGATGGCTGTGCACAAAGGTGAGCCCCTACTCTAAAGTCTACAGGCAGACAGCAACTCTTCTAGATGTGATCACCAAATTATTAATCTGGAAATGTGAGTGGTGGAGGCATTCTTATCATCACCAATCCCCAAGGTAGCATAGCTGAGTTGCTTGGCCTTGTTTCCATGGCAAACATATGACTTTTTAGCTACAATTCATTAAGCATGAAGACCATTTCTGGCAGGACTTCTCAGAATAGTACAGGGGTATAGCAGGGTCCCCCTTGTTGCTGCCAGTTCTGAGCTGATGGCACTGCTTGACATCTTGCGTTTTCAAAATCAAGTTATCATGTTGTGTCCTTCATCCGTTGTACTATGTTTCCTTAGCAGACCATTGAGTCAACGGACCTCAACATTGCCCATTTCTTTGTGGCTTTTTCAAAAGAGCTTGAACAGAACATCTTGAAACCCTGTTTTGAAATCTTTGCCTGAGAGAGACCTTGGTGATGCACTATAACTACTATAACTATAACCATGTGACTTGTGTTTGTGTATGAAAGTGAGTTTTGATAAAAAGGTGTATGGTAATATAGGCTCCAGGTTTGGAGGTTTTCCCCAGAGAAATCCTCTGTTATGGGGGCTGGATTATATGGTTTCAATAATCAGGTTGTGCTTTGCATAGAGAGCAGTGCAGCATGGTAGAATAAATAGAAAAATTCCACTAAGTGGAATAGTTTGTTCTGCAAAGGATGCAGTTGGTTGAGCGTAGAAGTCTTTTGATAAGAAGTTTGGAGGAGAGGTGTGAGGTACATGTGAACCCATTTTGTTTGGAACTATCCAGAGTGAACTAAGGTGGAATGGCCTACTGAACAACATTCAATTACCATTTGAGTCATGGTGACGATCATTTCCGGCAAGGCGAGCCCATCTGGTGATTTGTGTTGAACAATAGTATGTCTGGGGGTCTGGAAACTGAAACCTCCATACGCTGACTTGAGAATGAATACTCTATAGGGAAGTCTACAATTTTTATTATTCTATTGGAATTTACAGAAGACATGTCTCACTTTACTAAACAATTCCCTGGGTAGGTATATTGGGACTTTCTGGAAGATACATAGAAGTTGTGGGGTGATGAAAGTATTGAGTTTTTTTTTCTTCTGAACCAGTATGCCTTTGAGGAAAAAAAGGATTATAATTGGGAATATATCTTATTTAAGAAAGGGATATTACTCCAGCATGGGTTTGTAGCAAACAAGTCATGCCAGACTAATCTAATTTCCTTCTATGATGGAATCACTGACTGGGTGGATCAGGAAATGCAGTAGATATAGTATATCTCTACTTCAGCAAAGCAAGATAAAGTATATCATACTATCCTTATTGAAAAAATGACCAAGTATGAGACTGACAAGGCTACGGTTAGGTGGATTCATAACTGGCTCAGTGATCATACTTAAATAGTGGTAATAAATGGTTACACATTCAATTGGAAGAGTGTTTCAAGTGGGATACCACAAGGCTCTGTCCCGACCCCAGTGTTGGTCAACATTTTAATAAATTATCTAGATAAGGGAAATGAAGGTAAACTAATCAAATTTGTAGACAATGGAAAGCTATAGGAGGGATTGCTAACACTAGAGAAGACAGAGAAGGGATTCAGAAGGATCAAGATAAGCTTGAACAATGGGCAGTGACTAGTAGAATGTTATTAAAATGCAAGATTCTACATCCGGGCAAGAAAAATGAAAATTACATTTACAGACTGGAAGGAATAGAACTAAGCAACAGCATGTGTGAAAAAGACTTGGGTATGCTAATAGATCACAGACTGCACATAAGTCAACAGTGTGATGCAGCAGCAAAAAAGGCAAACACGGTTCTGGGATGTTTTAAGAGAAGCATTGAGTCTAGATCACATGAAGTAATTATCCCCTCTACTCTGCCTTGGTCGAGCCTCATCTGGAATACTGTGTCCAGTTCTGGGCACCACATTTAAAAAAAAGAAATTGAAAAACTTTGCCGGCCTTTTCAATACCGTATTAACAATCAGCATGACTACATGTGTCTTAAGCAGATATCTCAGCAGGGGCGTAACGTTTGTGGTCACAGAGGTGAAACCGCAACTGGAAAGTCAAGGTGCTTGCCGACAAGAGCAACATTTTCAGCTGAATGTGTGTCTTCGGATGTACATTAAGCTGAAATGAATTGCTGAGTAGGGAGTCACTGGCTCCCTGCACTGCAACAGCTGTACACGATGTCAGCCAATTAAGGACCAGTAGCTGACATAGATGTGCCTTTCGCATGACATCATTATGCGTCGCACGCCCTCCTGCACCGGCTGTAGAGTAGGGAGAGAACGCTGCTTGCGTGGAAGCGAGAACAGGTAAGAAGAATCGTTTATTTTTTTTAAAAATGTGTTGGAAAAGAGTGACGGGACATTATTACAGGAAGGGGCCCAGGCCAGTGGACATTATAATAGGATAAGAAACATTATTACATAATGGGGACATTATTACAGTATGAGGGATATTATTACAGGATGGGGTCCAGGACAGGGGACATTATTACAGGATAGGAGCCCGGAAATGAGACATTTTAACGGGAAGGCGCAACTGCAGAGGACATTAGTATTTAGCTACATTATTTTAGGATGGGTGCCATTATGTAGCGCCCGCATCTCTGCCTGCAGTCCCTCTCTCCCTGCAGAGATATCAGCGAACTCACAGCCAAGGATCCCGTCCTGTCCCTTCCGGGTCTGCTGCTGCCCGGGGTGCATGCACTCCTAGCAGGTCTCAATGCTCTGTGCTTAGAGCGCACGCGCACCCTTCCTCTTTCTTAAAAGGGCCACGCACGTTCCTCTAAAGTGTCCCCAGCCAATGGCTAGAGGTCTCTTTCTATTCAAACCGCCTCCTCCAACATGGAAGTGCCTGTGCAATGTTGTTTGTTCCTAACATGCTTGTCAGTTCTCAGGTCCCTGTACTTGTATCTGAGTCTGCTGTACCCGCCAGTGCTCTCCTCAACGGCAGCAGAGCCAGCTGCACCCGCCAGTACTCACCTCAATGGCGGCAGAGCCAGCTGCACCTGCCAGTGCTCATCTCAACAGCAGCAGAGCCAGATGCACCCCCCCAGTGCTCACCTCAATGGCCGCAGAGCCAGCTGCACCCTCCAGTGCTCACCTCAACAGCAACAGAACCAGCTGCACCCGCCAGTGATCGCCTCAACGGCAGCAGAGCCAGCTGCACCCCCCAGTGCTCTCCTCAATGGCAGCAGAACCAGCTGCACCCGCCAGTGCTCACCTCAATGGCCGCAGAGCCAGCTGCACCCTCCAGTGCTCACCTCAATGGCAGCAGAGCCAGCTGCACCCCCCAGTGCTCACCTCAATGGCAGCAGAGCCAGCTGCACCCCCCAGTGCTCACCTCAATGGCCGCAGAGCCAGCTGCACCCTCCAGTGCTCACCTCAACAGCAACAGAACCAGCTGCACCCGCCAGTGCTCTCCTCAACGGCAGCAGAGCCAGCTGCACCCCCCAGTGCTCTCCTCAATGGCAGCAGAACCAGCTGCACCCGCCAGTGCTCACCTCAATGGCAGCAGAGCCAGCTGCACCCCCCCAGTGCTCACCTCAACAGCAACAGAACCAGCTGCACCAGCCAGTGATCTCCTCAATGGCAGCAGAGCCAGCTTCACCCCCCAGTGCTCTCCTCAATGGCAGCAGAACCAGCTGCACCCGCCAGTGCTCACCTCAATGGCAGCAGAACCAGCTGCACCCACCAGTGCTCACCTCAATGGCAGCAGAGCCAGCTGCACCCGCCAGTGCTCTCCTCAACGGCAGCAGAGACAGCTGCACCCACCAGTGCTCTCCTCAATGGCAGCAGAGCCAGCTGCACCCCTCAGTGCTCACCTCAATGGCCGCAGAGCCAGCTGCACCCCCCCAGTGCTCTCCTCAATGGCAGCAGAACCAGCTGCACCCGCCAGTGCTCACCTCAATGGCAGCAGAGCCAGCTGCCCCCCCCAGTGCTCACCTCAACAGCAACAGAACCAGCTGCACCAGCCAGTGATCTCCTCAATGGCAGCAGAGCCAGCTGCACCCCCCAGTGCTCTCCTCAATGGCAGCAGAACCAGCTGCACCCGCCAGTGCTCACCTCAACAGCAACAGAACCAGCTGCATCCGCCAGTGCTTACCTCAACGGAAGCAGAGCCAGCTGCACCCCCCCCCAGTGCTCACCTCACCGGCAGCAGAGCCAGCTGCACCCCCCAGTGTTCACCTCAATGGCAGCAGAGCCAGCTGCACCCCCCAGTGCTCACCTCACCGGCAGCAGAGTCAGCCGCACCTGTCAGCTCATCTCTCCGTCAGACTGTCCTGTCTGCACCTGTGGTTCCTGTCATCTTCTCCACCTGTCTGCATCTGTTGGACATTTTCCCGGGCCATTCCACCTATCCACTCCTAGGGGTCAGCCGCCATCTACCCAAGGTCAGTCCTGGAGTAGTACCTGGATCACCTCCCTTGTCTCTCCATGGACTGCGGTGTCATTAGCTGCTGCGTGTCCATGGTCGGATTGGGTGAGGCTCCTAGTCACACCCCTCCAGGTCTTACTTGGTCTTTGACACAGTGGTTCCACCAACCAGCCCGTTACACATTATTACAGGATTGGAGCCCGGCTGTGGGCCATTATTACAAGCTGGATGCCAGGATGGCGCACATTAGTACATGATGAAGGAAATTATTACAGGATAGGGTCTAGGACAGAGGACATTATTACAGGACCTGACCATCTGTCCAATATGCTGGTGTGGGCTAAAGTCCAAAATTTGCACCGGTGCCCATAGGACTCAAGATATCCTACTGTATCTCAGTTTTCTTCTTGTGAGCCAGTTCTTGTTACTGCCCTTACAGAATTGTATCCCTGACTGTTTCATCATTTTTTTGTGACACTTAGTTCTTTCTTTCTGATTTCACAAAAAAGACATTTCCCAAACACATGAAGGAGGGGTAAATGCAAATCTTTTAGGGTACATGGACATCTTAGGGTGTGTTTCCACGATCCGGAATGCTTCAGTAATTGCTGAGTGTTTGACGCTGTGCGCTGGCGCAGTGTCAAACACGCAGCGTCCAGATGTTACAGCATAGCGGAGGGGATTTCAAGAAATCCCGTCTCCACTATGCTTTAACGGACATGCGGCACGTCTTTTTAGACCGCAGCATGTCCTATTCCCTTGCGGCGACACAAGGGAAATAACACAGGCCTGTGTAGACTGCGGTCATTCCGGATGTGTTCAATGAACACATCCGGATTGACCGCGCGTTCACTAGGGGGCAGGGCTTTGGGCGGAGCGGACTTTCCGCTCCGTCCAAAGCGCTGTGGTTCCGGATCGTGGAACCACAGCCTTAGACCACGTTCACATGTTCAGTATTTTACATCAGTATTTGTTGGCCAAATTCAGGAGTGGAGCAATCAGAGGAAAAGTATATTAGAAACACATCACCACGTCTGTATTTTTCACTTGCTTCTGGTTATGGCTTACAAATACTGCACGTGTGAACGTGGCCTTAGAGGGAGACAAATTATTTCTTTTACTCACTTATGTAACTCCACAGCACTTTACAGACATCATCATCACTGTCCCTATTGGGGCTCACACTATGAATTCTCTATGTCTTTTTAGAAGGACAGAAAGAAACTGAAGGAAACCCACACAAACATGGGGAGAACATACAAACTCTTCACAGATTATATCCTTTGTGAGATTTGAACCCTGGACCCCAGTGCTGCAAGGCTATAATGGTAGCCACCTTGCTATCCATTTCCCTGTCTGTTCCCTTTCTCAAGAATCAGAGATGAAAGCTGCTAGAGGAAATTCTGTCTTTTACAACTACACGTTTCCAGCAAAATCAGCTATTTGCCTTGAGTGCCATAAATGTGATGAGTCAACCCCTTCAATCCCAGAATTTCACATTACAAATCTCATGCAAAGTGATGTAATACAAACTTGCGTGAGATTTCCTACACGCTACAGTAGCAAGGGGATTGTAGTTTAGCTAGTTTTATGCATTTTCACAGTCTTGACATTGCATATAATGTTGAATGTACACATGTGATCCTAAAGAAATATTTTATATGTAAGATACACTATTAAAAAAATAGTATTAGGGTGTTTAATGTCAGGTGCTATATGTTTCTACTAGGATTTATTCTCATGTAATATCTAACTAAATCACAATCAAGGGATGAAAATCTATCCTGCTCAGGTGATGTTCACACAGGTGTGGGGCTTGTTACAGTGCATTGTACCAGAGCTCCTTCTTATGCACCTGTGTGACATCCCAAGACCAGGAGTGACAATGAGGCTTCCATGCACCAAGAAAAAAGCTTAAATTCATGAGGAATTAGTACGAATTAAACCTGCTTTTGGTGCACATACCAGTCTATTATTCCAGGAACTGTCCTGATTCTCATGCTCTGTCATTTGGGAAACATTCTTTTATCAGTGGATTGTTCATCTTCATAAGTATTTTTCCAGCACTACTAGTACTGGAACTTTCTTTCCCTTCACTTCCCAGCATTGTCCCAAACTCAAAGTTTTCCTCTCTGTAATGCCTGTATTTAGTTTGATAGCCAGGAGAGCAAGGGCTGAGAAACAAAGATCCTCCTCTACTACCTGTATTCTGTTTAGACATCTCTGCTAGAGGTGGATTATACTTGACAACAGGCATTGGACAGCAAGGGAGACCCCAAGAAATTCTTCAGGGGTAATTTTTAAATAATGTTATTTGCAGATTATTGATTTGTCACCTTATCTGTCCAACCATTTTGTCTGAAAGGACAGTGACCATTTAAATCAAATATCTCACCTTGGAAAACACAATTTGCTTGCAGATGCAGGGATAAATAACAATACTATGCTTCCTGGCCGCCTTACTGTAAGTCCACCTACTGGGAGAAAGTTATCTTATTTTTGGGGGGAGCTGACGGCTTTCAGGGACGTGGATGGAGCAGTTATAGTCACCGCTCGCAGCACGACTCCCTATACTGTGAGCAGCGGCGGTGAGCACTTTGATTAATATCCATCTCTGCACAGATGCGCTGCACCACAAGCTTTGAATCAAAGTTCCTGGGCGTGCTTATAGTCGGTGCTCACAGTATAGTAAGTGGTGCTGTGAGCGGTGACTGTAGCGGATCTGTGAATACTCCCATAACTGAAAGCCGGCGGCTCCCAGGAGGAATAAAGTTAATTTTCTCCCAGCAGCCATGCTTTCAGTAAGGCAGCCAGGCAGCATTGTAACGCTATTTACCTGCTGATTAACCCCATATGTGCATGCAACCATGCAGATATCATTTTACATGGTGACAGGTTCCCTTTAAGACATCAATCAGAAGAACTTCCAGCCATAAGTATAGAGCTCCATTCCATTTTTGATAAATTACTCCTTTCTGAAATGTCTTTACTGATATTATTATTGGTACAGTTTGTGTAAGGTGGAAACCATCTTTGGACAGGTTAAATAGAATAGTATAAACACCCAATGTGACAAATATACAAGCAGGCTCGGACTGGCCCACACGTGAATCCCCTGGTGGGCTCCTGTGCAGGAGTGGGCCCCCAGTCTTCTATATGAGCAGTAGTTGGCACAAAAAACTTGATTCTCTACGTACTGACAATGGCAGCATCTTATCAATAATTTACCAAACTACCTAGCCTAATGTGAAAAAAAAAGGTTTGTGATAAAGAGTAATGCAATATTTGCATGTAGCTGAAAAGGGGGCCCTCAAAGTCAATGTTACTGGTGGGCCTTTAGAATCCCAGTCCGACACTGTATACAAGGAATGCAATGAAGTCAGTGTAATATGTGCACAATATTGGCGTGTGACTGGCGGAAAACGTCTATTATACTGTCCATCTGAGTTCTATACAATGAGTAGATGGACATGAATAGACTAATCCTATTTCTGTACAGCGATCAGTATGTTCTGCTTACATAGGCCAGAGATATTTGTATAAGGCAGAATAACTAAGGTAACACTGCGTCACTCTATAAGCCTCTCACTGACGATAGTATGTCGGGAATGTCAGGCCTGTTCTCGGTAGGCAGACAGTAAACACGAGTTGCTGGGTTACTCTATCTTCAGCTCCATCTCAGGTCTCTAATGTGTGAATCTACCTTATGCCTTTCATATGCATTTTCGCCTTCTGTAGTGTGAACAGTGCCAGCTATGGGAATTGTTCCTCCGCTCAGACATGTTACTGCTAATTCGATTAGTATAGAACCTACTGCTCGTTTTGTTCCAAATTACTGATTTTAATTGAAACACCTGCTGCAGGAATCTTTCCATCTTGCCTTCTCCCAGGACTGTAAATTAGTTTTCTAGAATGCATAATTGATTATTTGACTAAACTTTACATGGATCATTTATACACATTTCTCACAGAGTCGCAGGATCTCATCACCCTCAACAACAAACCTACTGTGACCTCCAACAAGGGTGAAAATAGTGTTAATCAGGGCAAACAGCAGAAAAATAATTGACTAAATAATTGACTTCATGGGTTTATATTCATGAAGGAAAAAGCTGTCTGGCTATTGAATAGGTATTAATGATTACATTTGATGAAGATACACATCTTTCCTATATACATTTGATGAGAAAGGTTCTCTAAGATCTACAGCAGAGCCTTCACTACCTATTATATATATATACAAACACACACACGCACACACGTACATGAGGCAACAGTGGTCTAGCCAGAAATGTTTAGTCTCAACAGGTCCTCCAATTACCTATCATAGGTCTTTAATAGCAGTGGTTTTCTCATATGGACCTTATGGACCCCAATAAGCTCCAGGACAAGGTCTTCAAATCAAGGAACATTTCACAAGCAACGAAGACACGGCTTGTACATAGTTTGATCTTTTCTGTGGTAACATATGGCTGCTAAACCTGGACGACAAAGAAACAAGACAGAAGAAGAATCGGCACCTTTGAAATATGATGCTGGGGAAGGATGTTACTAATACCATGGATGGCAAGAAAAATCAACAAAGCAATTTTGGAACAAATCAAGCAAGACATGTCGCTTGAAGCAAGAATCACCAAGCTACAACTACAGACTCCGTTCCTCCATGTGCCATCCAGCCTCTACAACCTCTGTTTCTCCATCTGCCATACAGCCTCTTCAACCTCTATTCCTCTATCTGCCATCCAGCCTCTTCAACCTCTGTTCCTCCATCTGCCATCCAGCCTCTACAACCTCTGTTCCTCCATCTGCCATCCAGCCTCTACAACCTCTGTTCCTCCATCTGACACATAGAACTGCGTTTAGCCGGCGCATTTCGACATCCGTCTTAGTCCTGGCAGGACATTTTTCTCCTTTCTTCATTGTTGGACTGGTTGCTCAGCCTATTCCGTGTGGGAACTGTTGTGAAGAAGTTTACTAGAGGTGAGCTGACTTTACAAATCTTAATCCTACTTTGTTCTATCTTCTGCCATCCAGTTTCTACGACCTGTGTTTCTCCAACCAGTTTACTTCGACGCATTAGTGTCATGTGTCCAGCTGGATTTCGATTGTTCATCTGGACCAAGGTCTTTGAGGAGCCACCTTTCTAAGTGAAACATAACATACACCATGTTTAGGCTGCTGATGAGTAACTAGTGAACTATTGTGGCAGGTAATCAAAGTGTCTTATTGTAGTCCATTAGATAAATGCTGTGCAACCAGTTACAATTACCTCCTTATGCAGCCAACCAGAACCCAGCCCTGTACTGATTAGGAGCAATAACCCATAAACATTGCTGTGTACAGATGGATTTGGGTGTTTTTTTTGTTTGTCTGATAACGCAACTCATACCTTAAAGGGGAACTTTGCTTTGGATAAACCCTACTTGTTAGAAGGGTCCCTTGACAAGGAGCTGATCACAATATATTTTCCTGGTTGGATAAGCTATAAATTGTGGGGAACCTACTATTAGGTGTTCACTTTCCTTGCAGCGCTAGTAGCGCTACCACCAAGGAACTTAAAGGGGTTGTTCACTACTTGGACAACCCCTTCTTGATCAAAATGTTTTGTGCCGATAAAATAAAGCCTATACTCACCTCCCGCACCAGCGCCGTTCCCGGTTGTCAGTGAGTGCCAAGGGTGCGGTTACACAGCCACCTCTACACAGAGTGGTGACCTAAACCGTGTCGGTGGTTGAATAAAGCTCATTTCCTCCCAGTAGTGTGGCTCTCTATGCAGTCGCCGGTCATGTTCAGAATGCTATTAACCTGCAGATTAACCCCATATCTGACGGTTAATAGCGTTTTTTTACATGACAGGTTCCCTTTAAGGCTTTTGAAAGAGTTGAACATGTTTTATTTTTCATCACAGCTATTTTGCACACTTCTTGACATGGCGCACTGCCCTATTGACTTTCCACTTCACCAAGTTCCTTTTGAGACTCATGAGACTCATCATGCTTTACAAATGAAGAGCGCTAAATGTGAAACAGGCCAAAATAATGTGCTCCAAAATCTTTTATGGCAGAAATGGCAATATTTAACAACGATTGTGTCACGCCGGTAACTTGCAGGGCTTCTCAGTGCCGTCCTACTCACTGCGTTCACTGCTATGCTTCTCTTCGTGTCAGGCCGAATTAAATTAAGTTGCTTCTTGCAGCACTTCCAGCACTGTGGCACCTTCCTGCTGTCTTCGCCTGGCTATAGGGAGGTGGGGCCAGACTGTGCATGATTTACACGTACCTTGTCCACCAGAGTTTTGCTTCCCTGGCCTATCCCTGCCAGCAGGGAATATATTAGACCACTCCTCTCTAAACTTAGGCTCTAGTTTGCAGTCCGCCTGTAGTACCTTTTCAAGGCATTTTGTCTCTCCTGTTACCGACCTGGTTGGTTTAATAGTTTTGTCATATACAGTTAGGTCCATAAATATTTGGACAGAGACAACATTTATCTAATTTTGGTTCTAGACATTACCACAATGAATTTGAAACAAAACAAATCAGATGCAGTTGAAGTTCAGACTTTCAGCTTTCATTTGAGGGTATCCACATTAAAATTGGATGAAGGGTTTAGGAGTTTCAGCTCCTTAACATGTGCCACCCTGTTTTTAAAGGGACCAAAAGTAATTGGACAAATGACTCCAAGGCTATTTCATGGACAGATGTGAGCAATCCCTTTGTTATGTCATTCTCAATTAAGCAGATGAAAGGGCCGGAGTTGATTTGAGGTGTGGTGTTTGCATTTGGAAGGTTTTGCTGTGAAGGAAACATGTGGTCACAGGAGCTCTCCATGCAGGTGAAACAAGCCATCCTTAAGCTGCAAGAACAGAAAAAAAAACATCCAAGAAATTGCTACAACATTAGAAGTGGCAAAATCTACAATTTGCTACATCCTGAGAAAGAAAGAAAGCACTGGTGAACTCATCAATCCAAAAAGACCTGGGAGCCCACGGAAGACAACAGTGGTGGATGATCGCCGCATACTTTCTTTGGTGAAGAAGAACCCGTTCACAACATCAACTGAAGTCCAGAACACTCTCAGTGAAGTAGGTGTATCTGTCTCTAAGTCAACAGTAAAGAGAAGACTCCATGAAAGTAAATACAAAGGGTTCACATCTAGATGCAAACCATTCATCAATTCCAAAAATAGACAGGCGAGAGTTAAATTTGCTGAAAAACACCTCCAGAAGCCAGCTCAGTTCTGGAAAAGTATTCTATGGACAGATGAGACAAAGATCAACCTGTACCAGAATGATGGGAAGCCAAAAGTTTGGAGAAGAAAGGGAACGGCACATAATCCAAGGCACACCACATCCTCTGTAAAACATGGTGGAGGCAACGTGATGGCATGGCCATGCTGTAAGGTTCTATGTATTTATTCCTGAAACTCAGTTTGTTCGTCAGCCATTTTACTTTCTGTCTTGCTGCAGCTATCTTGCCCTCAGTCAAAATGGAGTTTCCAGCTTGCATGTTCCCGCCCTGATTCTCTCCTTTGCTTCTTAAGCAGCCACAGCTGAGCAATCAGTGCTTCAGAATCTAGCCTGCAGTGAACCTGTGACTTGACTCCTGTAAGCCTTGGACCTTGTACTCCAGCTATTCCTACTGAGGAACTCTGAAGCACTTGTGGACTCTGAACCCTGCTCTTTGAAAGACCCACGTTTGCATGGACTTACGGTAACAGAGAAGAAGATCCTGAATCTGTATTGGAGAGTGATTGCTGAGCTTGGATTACTCTGGCCTGCTGTGTCTCCTGTTTCTGTGTCTGCAAACTGTGTGACTATTTCTGCCAACTTGTATGAAGTAATACAGGACTTTTCTATATCAAACCTGTGACTCCTGTGTTTTCATCGCACCCAAGCACAAGACGCTATATGAACTGTACTACATACATTACAAGATTCTGAAGCCAAAACGTTAGTGTCTGCTGGGTCTGGAAGGCTGTGTCTGCTGTACTGTGGATATCAGACGTCCGGTTGTACTTTCTGTGATGACAGTGGTTGTGACTTCTCACAACCATTCCAGGTGAGCAATTCCCTTAAGTTTTTCTTTTTGCAGTGTTACCACAGGTAAACACTATTGGTTTTTTTTTTTTTTTCCTTTCTTTTCTCTTTTTTGTCTGCTGTAACTCTGGATATCAGATGTCTGGTTGAAACTTTCTGTGATGATAGTGGTTGTGACTTCTCACAACCATTCCAGGTGAGCAGTTCCCTTAATTTTTTTTTCTCTCTGCAGTGTTGCCACAGGTGAACACTATTGTTTTTTTCTCTCCTCTTCTTCCAGTAATCCTGTCTTAAAAGATCTGGAAAATGGAGGCCCGCATAAAGGAACTTTGCGGAGTGACTGATAATATCCTTGCAGATTTGCAGAATATAAAGACCCGTTTTACAAATCTACAGGACCTCAATAATCACAATTTGCAAGTGGTTGGACAGACTACCCAGGATTTGCAAGCCAGGATTGAGGTTCTAGAGGGGCGAGTCCAGGCTCCTGCCGTAGCCCCGAGTGCTGGGATTCCCAAGTTGCCCCCTTTTCGTTTTGGCGGTGAACGTGAGAAATTCAGGGGATTTATTAATCAATGCAATCTTTTTTTTCTGCACATGCTTCACAATTTCCCACTGAACGATCTAAGGTGCTTACTATAATTATGTTGCTTACCAACAAGGCTTTAATGTGGGCAAACCCTCTGATTGAGACTGAGGATGATTGTTTGAATCACCTTGATGATTTTATTTCAGCCATGGGGCAGGTGTTTGATGACCCCAATCGAGGTGCAACAGCTGAAGCAGCCATGTTAGCTTTGCGCCAAGGTAAGCACTCGGTAGCTGAATATGCCTTGGATTTCAGGAGATGGGCCCTTGATACCACCTGGGACAGTTCCGCCAAAAAATCTATTTTTCGAAAGGGGTTATCTCCACTGATTAAGGATGAACTTGCTCGTGCCGACCCTCCCACTGCGTTAGGTGACTTTATTAACTACTGCATCCGTATTGATACTCGTCTGACTGAACGCAGGCAAGAGAGATGGTTCGAAAGCAATCGTACTAACCTTTTCCTACCTTCCTCTCCAGCTAAGGAACCTTTGAGTAGGATTACACGGGAACCTGAACCTGAACCCATGCAGGTAGACTCTTTACAACGAGGGGTTAGTGATGCACGCAAGGAACATCGTTTTAAGGAGAATCTATGTTTCTATTGTGGTAAGTCAGGGCACTTCATTATAAACTGCCCCAGCCGTTCTCGTAAGACTACTGCAGCACTCATTCATTGTGAGTGTTGCGAGAGGGGATCTGTCAGGTCCGAGCCTCAGGCTCCAGAGAGATCTGCAGCAACAGATCTTGATTTCTCGGACTTAAACTCCGTTACCTCTGAGGACGTTGACTGTGTAAACGCTGCCATTTTTCAAGTTTCCTCAGCGGTGTCCCAGCTGAGTTGTAAGAAAAACAATTCTCATTGCTTTCTTTCCATCAAACTCTGGGTTGACTCAGCTTGGGTGTCTAGCTCTGCTATGATCGACTCAGGGGCAAGTGGAAATTTTATGGATGTCTCCTTTGCTCTGAAACAGGGAATACGTTCAGTGAAGAAGGCTACTCCAGTACAGATGGAAACTGTGGATGGCTCCCTGCTGACCTCTGGACCAGTGGATCAGGAAACAGAGCCTTTGAGGGTTCTTATGGGTAAAGATCATCAAGAGAAACTGTCCTTTATGCTTATCTCTTCTCCCCACTTTCCCATTATTCTAGGGCTACCATGGCTGCAGGCTCAGAATCCTACCATTAACTGGGAGACCAAGGAATTACACTTTCCAGAGAAACAGATGAGTCCAAAAGTTTCAGCTTGCTCTGTTCCTAAAGGAATCATGTCAGTCCCTGAACCACCAGCTGTATACCAGGACTATGTGGATTTATGTGACAAGAAGAACGCTGACCAGCTTCCTCCTCACCGTCCATATGATTGTCCAATTGAATTATTGCCTGGAGCAGAGATACCTTTGGTAAGATCTACCCCCTGGCGGGGCCCGAGCTAAAGGCTTTAAAGGATTACATAGATGAAAATCTAGCCAAGGGCTTCATACGCCCCTCTTCATCTCCTGCAGGTGCACCCATCTTCTTTGTAAAGAAGAAAGATGGATCTCTGAGACCATGCGTAGACTATAGGGAACTCAATAAGGTTACTATTAGAAACCGTTATCCATTGCCTTTAATCCCTGAGTTATTGGAGAGAGTGCGACATGCCAAAATTTTTTCTAAACTAGATCTTCGTGGGGCCTATAACTTAGTCCGTATTAGACCTGGGGATGAATGGAAGACTGCATTCAGGTCACGCTATGGACACTTTGAATATCTAGTTATGCCTTTTGGTCTGAGTACCGCCCCAGCCACTTTCCAACACTTGGTGAATGACATCTTCAGGGATCTCCTAGATACATTCGTGGTAATTTATTTGGATGATATTCTAATTTTTTCTAACTCCACAGAGGAACATCATGGACATGTGAGAATGGTCTTGGAACGTCTAAGACAAAATCATCTTTACATCAAACTTGAAAAGTGTGAATTCCATAGGACCGAAATTCAATTTCTGGGGTATGTACTGTCTACACAAGGAATTAGTATGGATGGAAGCAAAACCCAAGCCATCAAGGATTGGCCAAGTCCTAGAAATGTGAAGGAGGTACAGCGCTTCATCGGGTTTGCCAACTTCTATAGACGTTTCATTAGAAATTTCTCTGAGGTAGTGTCACCTATCACTCAACTTACCCGGAAAGAGTCTAGGTTTTCCTGGACTCCCCAAGCCCAGGAAGCATTTTCCCGTCTAAAAGATAAATTTACCACTGCACCTATCCTAGTACATCCCAACCCCGAGCTTGCCTTCATAATAGAGGTGGATGCTTCAGACTGTGCCGTTGGAGCTATACTCTCTCAGAGAACAGGTGAGAAGAATGTCTTGCATCCCTGTGCCTTCTTTTCCCAACAGTTGTCTTCGGCTGAGAGGAACTACGATGTGGGCAATAGAGAGTTGTTGGCCATTATTGCCGCCTTCAAAGAATGGAGACACCTTCTTCAGGGAGCTGCACAGCAAATAGTCGTCCTGACAGACCATCGTAACCTTGAGTTTATCAGGTCGGCTAAGTGCCTGACTCCTCGCCAGGCTCGCTGGAATCTTTTCTTAAACCAATTTAATTTTATCATCTCTTATAGACCAGGATCGCGCAATGGAAAGGCTGATGCACTCTCTAGGATTTACTCAGCAGAGACACGTCCAATTACTCCTCCTAAGACTATTCTTCCTGACTCTAGATTCCTAGGAGTAATTCATAATCAAGACCTACTTAAGGACATCAGGGAAGCATACCATGCGGATTCCTTTTTGGCACAACCCCCAAGGGACGTAAGTCTTGTCTTTAAGAATGGTGTGTGGATTCAGGACAACGTCTGTATATTCCTGAAACAGTCAGATTAAGAGTATTGCAACTCATTCACGATTCCAAGATAGCTGGGCATAGAGGAATTCTAAAGACACAGGAATTTCTTTCTCGTTTCTTTTGGTGGCCCACTTGCAGGAAGGATGTTTTGAATTATGTCACTTCATGTGAGGTCTGTGCAAGATGCAAAACACCTCGCTCCTCACCAACTGGTCTGTTACAGCCTCTTCCCACCCCGTCCCGCCCGTGGGATCCATTTCTATGGACTTCATTGTGGAGTTACCAACCTCTCAGGGGAAGAACACCATTCTAGTGGTGGTTGACCGTCTAACAAAGGCAGCTCATTTTATCCCTTGTGTCGGCTTACCCACTGCAAAACAGACATCAGATTTGATGATTAAAGATGTGTTTCGCTTACATGGAGTACCGGATGAGGTTATTTCGGATCGAGGGGTGCAATTCACTTCTAGGTTTTGGCAAAATTTCTGTGCAGCATTGGACATTAAAGTAAACCTTTCTTCTGCTTTTCATCCCCAGACTAATGGACAGACCGAACGAACCAATCAAACCCTGGAGCAGTATCTCCGCTGCTTTATCTGCCACCTACAGGATGATTGGGTGGATCTACTTCCATTAGCTGAGTTCTCGTATAACAACTCTCAGAGTGCCTCCACTAAACAGTCTCCTTTTTACTCTAATCTAGGTTATCATCCTAACATTCTACCACGATTTCCCATAGAAACGCCTTTACCAGCAGTGGCTGAAAGAATCACGTCTTTACAGAAGAATATGGATCTTCTAAAGGAAAATCTGGAATCGGCTCAAGAAAGGTACAAGAAAGCAGCAGATAAATTTCGTAAACCTGCACCAGCTTTCAAGGTAGGAGACTTGGTCTGGCTGTCAACCAGAAATCTTAAGTTAAGGATTCCATCGTCTAAGTTGGGACATAAGTACATTGGACCCTATAAAATCAGTAAAATTATAAGTGCCGTTGCTTGTCGTCTTCAACTGCCCAGAACTATGAGAATCCACCCTGTCTTTCATGTATCCCTACTAAAGGCTGCGACACCCAATACGTTTCCTGGACGTTCCTCTCCTTGCCCTGACCCAGTGCTAGTCGATGGTCAGGAAGAATTTGTGGTGGAAAGGATTTTAGATTCCAGGTTGTATAGAAATCAGTTACAATATCTGATTAAATGGCAGGGCTACCCAGTGGAGGACAACTCATGGGAACCGGTCAATAACGTTAATGCTCCTCGCTTGCTCCGTCAGTTTCATCAGAGGTACCCACACAAGCCTGGTCTGAGGTCATCCGGAGGTTGTCCTTAAGGGGGAGTAATGTAAGGTTCTATGTATTTATTCCTGAAACTCAGTTTGTTTGTCAGCCATTTTACTTTCTGTCTTGCTGCAGCTATCTTGCCCTCAGTCAAAATGGAGTTTCCAGCTTGCATGTTCCCGCCCTGATTCTCTCCTTTGCTTCTTAAGCAGCCACAGCTGAGCAATCAGTGCTTCAGAATCTAGCCTGCAGTGAACCTGTGACTTGACTCCTGTAAGCCTTGGACCTTGTACTCCAGCTATTCCTACTGAGGAACTCTGAAGCACTTGTGGACTCTGAACCCTGCTCTTTGAAAGACCCACGTTTGCATGGACTTACGGTAACAGAGAAGAAGATCCTGAATCTGTATTGGAGAGTGATTGCTGAGCTTGGATTACTCTGGCCTGCTGTGTCTCCTGTTTCTGTGTCTGCAAACTGTGTGACTATTTCTGCCAACTTGTATGAAGTAATACAGGACTTTTCTATATCAAACCTGTGACTCTTGTGTTTTCATCGCACCCAAGCACAAGACGCTATATGAACTGTACTACATACATTACACATGCATGGCTTTCAATGGCACTGGGTCACTTGTGTTTATTGATGACATAACAGCAGACAAGAGTAGCTGGATGAATTCTGAAGTGTACCGGGATATACTTTCAGCCCAGATTCAGCCAAATGCTGCAAACTTGATTGGACGGCGCTTCATAGTACAGATGGATAATGACCCCAAGCATACAGCCAAAGCTACACAGGAGTTCATGAGTGCAAAAAAGTGGAACATTCTTCAATGGCCAAGTCAATCACCAGATCTTAACCCAATTGAGCATGCATTTCACTTGCTCAAATCCAGACTTAAGAGGGAAAGACCCACAAACAAGCAAGACCTGAAGGCTGCGGCTGTAAAGGCCTGGCAAAGCATTAAGAAGGAGGAAACCCAGCGTTTGGTGATGTCCATGGGTTCCAGACTTAAGGCAGTGATTGCCTCCAAAGGATTCGCCACAAAATTTTGAAAATAAAAATATTTTGTTTGGGTTATGTTTATTTGTCCAATTACTTTTGACCTCCTAAAATGTGGAGTGTTTGTAAAGAAATGTGTACAATTCCTACATTTTCTAACACATATTTTTGTTCAACCCTTCAAATTAAACGTTACAATCTGCACTTGAATTCTGTTGTAGAGGTTTCATTTCAAATCCAATGTGGTGGCATGCAGAGCCCAACTCGCGAAAATTGTGTCACTGTCCAAATATTTCTGGCCCTGACTGTATCTCCGCTATTGACCCCGGCTTCGAAGGCTGAACCTGTGCTGCCAGAAACGATCTTGGACCGTCTGACCTCATTCCTATCCTCATCCTCTGTGCCTCGTAGTGGTGCCCTGACCCGACGGTCAGCTGCTGCTGGTCTGGGCACTCCCCTGGAGCATCACCTGGTCAAGCCTATTCTCACCATCAGAGGCTCTAGTGAAGACCATGCAGTCACTTAGTTATCCCTCTCCAGGGTAAGCCCAGCCAGTGGTCCAGTGGGTCCACAAGCACCGCAGTAACAGATTGGATAATACTAATGTAGACATCCATGAAGATCAAGAGGTGCCAAAGGCCATAGTTACTACAGTGTCTTGCTAGTGTGGCGCCCTTGGGGTCCAGTCACCACAGAGGTACTGCACCTCATCCAGAGGTGTGGTATCCCACTCTCAGGTAAGGAGGGGGGCAGTACCCAGGACTCTAACACTCACACCCAACACATACCAGTTCAGTTGGGGCATCTGGGTGTACCCTTTGGGAGGATGGCCTCATCCCAGGTTGGGTAGGAAAGGGTGTTGGGGAGTTGGTGGGGAATGTAGAAAGGCAGAAGGAGTCAGAGAGTGTGACAGTGGGCTGAGAAGTTTCTGGAAAGAGTCTGCTGAAGGGACAGGAGGAGTGAGGAGCAGACAGAGTAGCTCCTGAAGGAAAGAGAGACAGAGAACAGTCTAGAAGGGGAGCTCAAGCTATGAGGAGCTTGTCCCCAGATGAGAGGAAAGGGAGAGACAGAAGGAAGCTCCCCGGAGAACAGAAGGGGTCTTGGGCACAGATAGTGAGGAATCCATCCATGGGGCCCGTATTCACCGGCGTGGTCGGTGGAAGGACCAGGTTGCAGTTAGGGGATCGGCCCCAAAACTAGTGGAGAAACTAAGGACTCAGCTAGAAAACCGGAGGCTGCAGTATCTGCATGTGCTGCAGCCACATCCAACACATTCACTGAAAAGGATCCAGGGGTCTGACCAACATCGTCTGATAAGAACCGAGTCTACTGGCTCCAGTGGCGTACCAACTGTTTGTGGCGCCCGGGCGGCAAATTTTAGACCACACCCCTAGCCACACCCATTTCACTGGTCACACCCATATCCATGCCCTGACCACACCCACTTAGCACTGCTGATCACACTGTTTCATAAACAATAATTATAAACACATACCTCTCAACCGTCCCGGTTTCAGCGGGACAGTCCCGATTTCGGGACCCTGTCCGCTGTCCCGGCCAGGCGGTTTACTTTCTGCATTAGAATCGTACATACGGAAACCCTGGGGACCTCCCACACATTCTGGCAGCCACAAGTCACGTTCCATCGCTGACCTCATTTCCCCAGGATGTGGGGATCTCACCAGCTATGAGGCGCTCCATTCAATACCCGGCTCTCACTGAGCGAGACAGGCAGGATCTGGGGATCTCTTCATCTGTTGAACAGATCCCATGTTGAGATCCCCACATCCTGCTTGTCTCGCTCAGTGAGAGTCGGGTATTGTATGCAGCGGTCCGTACAATACCCGGCTCTCACTCCAACAGATCCAGCGGCTCGATGCGTCGCCGTTCTGAAGACTCTCCCGAGAACGAGTTACAGTACCTGCTGCTGTAAGCTGACCGCTGGAAATGAGGTCAGCGGTCATTTCCAGCGTTCAGCTGACTTACAGCACGTCACCTCCGGTGGAACGTGACGTGTGGCTGCCAGAACGTGTGGGAGGTCCCCGGGTTTCCGCATGTACGATTCTAATGCGGGAAAGTAAACCTCCCGGCCAGGACAGCGGGACAGGGACCCAGCCCTACACAGATAACAGCATTCGCTCCGTCCCCACACAGACCCATGCACATAATGGCACCCCTCCTTCCCCCCTGCAGCCCCCAAGCACACAGATCCCACAAGTAACAGGACCCTTGTACATGCACGGCTCCGCTCTTTGTGGCCCTGTACACACATGGCTCCGCTCCACACACCTCACACGCACAAGGCTCTGCTCCGTACACCTCGTACACACACGGCTCAGCTACATCCACACTGTAAACCCCTTATGATCCCACATAGAAACTTACCATCATCCAGCACCATGACGACCAGTACAGCAGCAGCTTCCTGCACACAGGGGCCTGATCATGTGACACCTAACTCCTCCCCTCCTGTGACCTCATCACAGGTCCTGCTAGCATCTTTACAAAGCACAGCAATGGTAAATGCTGGCTGTGCGAAGTTGGGAGGCCAAGGAAGGGTGCGCCGCCCCCACACACAGGTGCCGCCTGGGGCGGACCGCCCCCCCCACGCTACACCACTGACTGGCTCAGGACACTGTGTGTGAAGACACAGGGCAGGAGAGGTGTTAGCCAGCGTAGTGAGACGGCCAGGAAAGGAGCATCTAAGGGAGCCCTGGCAACGTGCACCCTAAGCTACCTGAGAGCTGACTGGACCACAGACCCTGAGGACACAGCACCCCAGCTGGGGATTGTAACATCAGAACTGTGAGTAAAACTAGTGAAGACTGCACCTTGCTGTGTCCTCCTGTTTATTTGCTGCATCACCTCAGCCCTGCACTACAACCATCATCATCATTTTACACTTTCACTGCCCTGGGGAATAGCTCTGCCTGTGGAGAGCTGAACCAACTCTGCTGCATCAACAATTGCCCCAGTGGACTGAATCTGCAGCATCGGCTAACACCTTATTTACCGAATACCACAGGTGGCATCACAAACTAGCTTTTATAAACTTTATATCCCCTTAACCATCATTTTCATTGGACGCCCAGGGTCACGGACCGGGTCACTGCTGCCGTGACACATCCTGTTATGATTTGGTAACTGAGGAGAGCAGGCAAAAAAGGAAATACACCAGAGCAGTTGGAAACTATGAGATTGCAGTACCCTGACTAACCACCACAACTAGAGGCAGCCGTGGAGCGTTCCTATGTTGGTCCTAGACGCCTCGTCACAGCCTGAGAAACTAACTACACCTAAAGATAGAAAGAGGAAAGCTATCTGCCCCGGAGCAGATCCCCAAAGAACATAGAAAGCCCCCAAACATGTAATGGCGGTTAGACAAGAAGAAATACTGATACAGACAGAAAATAGTATGAGCAAACGTTGGGGCCCAAACTTACTAAATAGAAAAGGATAGGAAGGGCACTTACTGCAATCTCAAAAAACCCTGAAAAGCACCAACTCTACTAATTTCAAAAACACCTGAGATCACACGACCTCTACCACCTAAATTAGTTCTCTGGTGTAACCAAAAACAAAACAGCAGCCACTGAAAAAACTGGAAAAAGCAAATGTACAAACATCAGTGGCTGAACTGAACTGAGAGGGCAAAAGCCCCCAGAGGGGACCCTGAAGGCCCCCACAGAAGTGCAGGACAAAAAATGCAAAAATCAAGCACAAAAACAAAAAGAAGAAAATGTCTTATCTGTTAGCAGGAGATTCAGACACGACACAGCAGGCTACCAAGGAAACAGGAATCACGGATTGAGACCAGAACAATTGATCACCGGCAACCCTGATGGGAAGGCGACTCCCTTATATAAGACCAGTCAGTAACACCTGATTCCCAATCCTCACAATCTTCACTGGACAGTCCAGTACCGTTTGTAACCACCAGAGGGAGCTTCTGCTCAGAACTCATTTCCAGCCTATTCACAACAGTACCCCCCCCTTGAGGAGGGGTCACCGAACCCTCATTTGAGCAACCAGGTCGGTCAGGATGAGTTCTATGATACGCACGGATGAGTCTCCTAGCATGGATGTCCGAAGCAAACACCCAAGAATTGTCTTCCTGACCATAACCTCTCCTTTTAACCAAATACTGCAGTTTCCGTCTAGAAAAACGAGAATTCAATATTTTCTCAACCACATACTCCAGATTGCCCTCAACCAAAACAGGGTCAGGAGGCACAGTAGTAGGAACCACTGGCTCAACA
This sequence comes from Oophaga sylvatica, assembly GCA_033576555.1. NCBI lineage: Eukaryota > Metazoa > Chordata > Amphibia > Anura > Dendrobatidae > Oophaga > Oophaga sylvatica. Next base: position 398,536,515 of record JARQOD010000006.1, on the reverse strand, counting down.
AACCTCTTCAACAAGGACTTGTGGAACACGTTATGGATCTTAAATGTCCCTGGAAGAAGCAAACAAAAAGAAACAGGATTAAGAATCTCTATGATCTTGTAAGGTCCAATGAACCTAGGCTTAAATTTAGGAGATGCCACTCTCATAGGAATATTTCTTGAGGACAACCAGACCAAGTCCCCCACTTTAAACCGAGGACCATCAGTCCTATGCCGGTTAGTAAACCGCTGGGCCCTCTCTTGAGAGAGGGACAACCTCTCCACTACCTGGTCCCAAATCTGTTGCATACGCTCCACAACAGAGTCAACACCTGGACAGACAGAAGCCTCCGTCTGTCCTGAAGAAAATCGAGGGTGAAACCCAGAATTACAGAAAAATGGAGACATCAAAGTGGCAGAGCTAGCCCTATTATTAAGAGCAAACTCAGCCAAAGGCAAAAAAGACCCAGTCATCCTGATCAGCAGACACAAAGCATCTTAGATAAGTCTCCAATGTCTGGTTTGTTCTCTCAGTTTGACCATTGGTCTGAGGATGAAACGCCGAGGAGAAAGACAATTGAACACCAATTTTGGAACAAAAGGTCCTCCAAAATCTGGAAACAAACTGGACTCCTCTGTCAGACACAATGTTCTCAGGAATGCCGTGTAAACGAACCACGTGCTGAAGGAACAAAGGCACCAATTCAGAGGAGGAAGGCAACTTAGGTAATGGCACAAGATGTATCATCTTGGAAAACCTATCGCAAATCACCCAGATGACGGTCATTCTCTGAGAAACAGGGAGGTCGGAAATGAAATCCATAGAGATATGGGTCCATGGTCTCTTGGGCACAGGTAATGGCATCAACAAACCACTAGAACGAGAGCAAGGCTTGGAGCGAGAGCAAGTCCCGCAGGACTGCACAAACTCCCTGACATCACGAGACAAGGTAGACCACCAAAAGGACCGACTAACCAAGTCTCTGGTACCAAAAATTCCGGGATGACCGGCCAACGCGGAACAATGAATCTCAGGCATTACACTCTTTTTCCACTGGTCCGGGACAAACAATTTCCCAACAGGGCAGCGCTCGGGCTTATCCTCCTGACACCCCTCCAGAGCCAGTCTCAAATTGGGCGAGATGGCGGAAAGAACTACACCCTCTTTCAAAATAACAGAAGGATCAGATAACTCAGGAGAGTCCGCCAGGAAACTCCTCGAGAGGGCATCCGCCTTAACATTTTTAGTGCCAGGAAGAAATGAAACCACAAAATTAAAACGTGTGAAAAACAGGGCCCACCTGGCCTGTCTAGGATTAAGTCGCTTGGCAGATTCCAGATAAACTAGATTCTTATGGTCCGTAAGGACCACCACCTGATGTTTGGCTCCCTCCAGCCAATGTCTCCACTCTTCAAAAGCCCACTTCATGGCTAATAACTCCCGATTACCCACGTCTGTTGTGAATAGGCTGGAAATGAGTTCTGAGCAGAAGCTCCCTCTGGTGGTTACAAACGGTACTGGACTGTCCAGTGAAGATTGTGAGGATTGGGAATCAGGTGTTACTGACTGGTCTTATATAAGGGAGTCGCCTTCCCATCAGGGTTGCCGGTGATCAATTGTTCTGGTCTCAATCCTTGATTCCTGTTTCCTTGGTAGCCTGCTGTGTCGTGTCTGAATCTCCTGCTAACAGATAAGACATTTTCTTCTTTTTGTTTTTGTGCTTGATTTTTGCATTTTGTCCTGCACTTCTGTGGGGGTCTTCAGGGTCCCTTCTGGGGGCTTTTGCCCTCTCAGTTCAGTTCAGCCACTGATGTTTGTACATTTGCTTTTTCCAGTTTTTTCAGTGGCTGCTGTTTTGTTTTTGGTTACACCAGAGAACTAATTTAGGTGGTAGAGGTCGTGTGATCTCAGGTGTTTTTGAAATTAGTAGTGTTGGTGCTTTTCAGGGTTTTTTTGGATTGCAGTAAGTGCCCTTCCTATCCTTTTCTATTTAGTAAGTTTGGGCCCCAACGTTTGCTCATACTATTTTCTGTCTGTGTCAAATCATAACAGTATCACCGGCCGAAACTAAAAATTATATGGTACTCACAGAAGGGAAAAATATTGTGGAAAGAAAAAGGTTGTCAGAGTTGTCAGAGATTTTTTTTTTTTTTCTGTTTGTTGCATTTTTTTTTTCCCTCTGTATCTCTGGGTGCTGAGGAGGATTTTTTTTTTCTCTCAATGGAGTTTGCACAGTTGTCTGGCCGTGTGGATCAGCTTGCCACTGAGGTTCGGAGTATTGCTACCTATCTTGCTAGGTTGCCTGTTGTGGAACCTAGGATTCCCATGCCAGATTTGTTTTTAGGGGATCGAGCTAAGTTTCTGAATTTCAAAAATAACTGTAAATTGTTTTTTGCCTTAAAATCTAAGTCCTCAGGGAACGCAGCGCAGCAGGTTCAAATTGTCATCTCTCTCTTGCGCGGCGACCCTCAGGATTGGGCTTTTTCCCTGACACCTGGGGATCCTGTTTTGAGTGATGTTGATGCGTTTTTTTCAGGCTTTGGGTTATTGTATGATGAGCCTAATGTCACTGATCAAGCTGAAAAAACTTTGTTGGCATTAAGTCAGGGGCTTGAGGACGCTGAGTTATACTGTCAGAGATTCCGTAGGTGGGCAGTCCTGACCAAATGGAATGACAACGCTTTGGCAGCTCTTTTTCGGAAGGGACTGTCAGATAATGTAAAGGATGTTATGGTGGGATTCCCTGTTCCCTCTGGTCTCAATGATTCTATGTCATTAGCGATTCAAATTGACAGACGTTTGCGTGAGCGGAAAGGTATGCGTGGAATGATGTTGCCTTGTGAACCTGCTTCTGAATCCATGCAGTGTGATAGAGTGGTTTCTGGGGCACAGCGTCATGAGTTTCGAAAGCGCAATGGGTTATGTTTCTTCTGTGGTGATGCCTCTCATGCTATTTCAGTCTGCCCTAAGCGGGGAAGACGTTTTGCACGCTCAGTTGTCTTGGGTAGTGTTCAGACTAAGTTTTTATTAACTGTTACCCTGATGTGCTCTCTGTCCTCATTTTCTGCTCAGGCTTTTGTTGATTCTGGAGCAGCTATTAACCTGATGGATTTTGATTTTGCTAAACGTTGTGGGTTTCCCTTAATACCCCTACGGAAGTCTATTCCCCTACTGGGGATCGATTCTACCCCTTTGGCTGAGAATAAACCTCAGTTCTCTACTCAGGTGATAATGAGGGTAGAACCTGATCATCAGGAGAGTTGCAAATTTTTGGTTCTGTATAATCTGCATGACATTATCGTACTGGGTTTCCCTTGGTTACAGTCTCATAATCCTGTTTTGGATTGGAAATCTGTGTCTGTTACCAGTTGGGGCTGCCAATGTGTTAATACCAACACTCCTGTTTTTTCTGCCTCCCCCCAGGCTCAGGATGTTCCTGACTTTTTGATTGATTTTTCTGATGTGTTTAGCGAAAGTATATCTGCAGCCTTACCTCCCCATAGGAGCTATGACTGCGCTATTGAATTAGTGCCTGGTAGTAAATTCCCTAAAGGTCGCCTTTTTAACTTGTCTGTACCTGAACATGACGCTATGCGGTCTTATATCAAGGAGTCATTGGAGAAGGGTCATATCAGACCATCCTCTTCACCCTTAGGTGCCGGTTTTTTCTTTGTGGCCAAAAAGGATGGTTCATTAAGGCCGTGTATTGATTATCGTCTCTTGAACAATATTACTGTGAAATATCAATATCCGTTACCCTTGATCTCTGATCTGTTTTCCAGGGTGAAAAACGCTACTTGGTTTACCAAGCTTGACCTCAGGGGGGCATATAACCTTATTCGCATTAAGCACGGGGATGAATGGAAGACGGCATTTAATACCCCTGAAGGGGATTTTGAGTACCTTGTGATGCCCTTTGGGCTCACTAATGCTCCTTCTGTCTTCCAGTCCTTCATGAATGACATTTTCAGGGATTTTGTGGATAAATTTCTGATTGTTTATTTGGATGATATCTTGATTTTTTCCAATGACTGGGACTCTCATGTAAAACATGTTCGGACTGTGTTCCAGATTTTGAGAGAGAATGCTCTGTATGTGAAGGGATCAAAGTGTCTTTTTGGCGTTCAGAGGATCTCATTTCTGGGATTCATTTTGTCCCCATCTGTTATTGAAATGGACCTGGTCAAAGTTCAGGCCATCTGTGATTGGGTCCAACCTACTTCATTAAAGGCTCTTCAAAGATTCTTAGGGTTTGCCAATTTTTATCGTAAATTTATTGGTAATTTCTCTGTTATTGTTAAACCATTAACTGATTTGACCAAGAAGGGTTCTGATGTGGTGAATTGGCCTCCTGAGGCAGTCTCTGCATTTCAGGAACTTAAGCAGAGATTCACTTCTGCTCCTGTTCTACGGCAGCCTGATGTTTCTCTACCATTTCAGGTGGAGGTTGATGCCTCTGAAATTGGGGCAGGTGCCGTTTTGTCCCAAAGAGATCCAGAGACCTCTAAAAGTAACCCTTGTGCCTTTTTCTCTCGAAAATTTTCTCCCACTGAACGTAATTATGACGTGTGTTATGATTTGGTAGCTGAGGAGAGCAGGCAAAAAAGGAAATACACCAGAGCAGTTGGAAACTATGAGATTGCAGTACCCTGACTAACCACCACAACTAGAGGCAGCCGTGGAGCGTTCCTACGTTGGTCCTAGACGCCTCGTCACAGCCTGAGAAACTAACTACACCTAAAGATAGAAAGAGGAAAGCTATCTGCCCCGGAGCAGAACCCCAAAGAACATAGAAAGCCCCCAAACATGTAATGGCGGTTAGACAAGAAGAAATACTGACACAGGAGAGAGATGACAATTTGAACCTGCTGCGCTGCGTTCCCTGAGGACTTAGATTTTAAGGCAAAAAACAATTTACAGTTATTTTTGAAATTCAGAAACTTAGCTCGATCCCCTAAAAACAAATCTGGCATGGGAATCCTAGGTTCCACAACAGGCAACCTAGCAAGATATGCAGCAATACTCCGAACCTCAGTGGCAAGCTGATCCACACGGCCAGACAACTGTGCAAACTCCATTGAGAGAAAAAAATCCTCCCCAGCACCCAGAGATACAGAGGGAAAAAAAAATGCAACAAACAGAAAAAAAAATCTCTGACAACTCTGACAACTTTTTTCTTTCCACAATATTTTTCCCTTCTGTGAGTACCATATAATTTTTAGTTTTGGCCGGTGATACTGTTATGATTTGGTAACTGAGGAGAGCAGGCAAAAAAGGAAATACACCAGAGCAGTTGGAAACTATGAGATTGCAGTACCCTGACTAACCACCACAACTAGAGGCAGCCGTGGAGCGTTCCTACGTTGGTCCTAGACGCCTCGTCACAGCCTGAGAAACTAACTACACCTAAAGATAGAAAGAGGAAAGCTATCTGCCCGGGAGCAGATCCCCAAAGAACATAGAAAGCCCCCAAACATGTAATGGCGGTTAGACAAGAAGAAATACTGACACAGACAGAAAATAGTATGAGCAAACGTTGGGGCCCAAACTTACTAAATAGAAAAGGATAGGAAGGGCACTTACTGCAATCTCAAAAAACCCTGAAAAGCACCAACTCTACTAATTTCAAAAACACCTGAGATCACACGACCTCTACCACCTAAATTAGTTCTCTGGTGTAACAAAATCAAAACAGCAGCCACTGAAAAAACTGGAAAAAGCAAATGTACAAACGTCAGTAGCTGAACTGAACTGAGAGGGCAAAAGCCCCCAGAGGGGACCCTGAAGGCCCCCCCAAGCACAAAAACAAAAAGAAGAAAATGTCTTATCTGTTAGCAGGAGATTCAGACACGACACAGCAGGCTACCAAGGAAACAGGAATCACGGATTGAGACTAGAACAATTGATCACCGGCAACCCTGATGGGAAGGCGACTCCCTTATATAAGACCAATCAGTAACACCTGATTCCCAATCCTCACAATCTTCACTGGACAGTCCAGTACCGTTTGTAACCACCAGAGGGAGCTTCTGCTCAGAACTCATTTCCAGCCTATTCACAACAACATCCCGAACCTGCCCGGTTCTGATTCAATAGAAAAAATAACAAAACGTATGACTCTTGGTACAAATTGAAAGTGCAAAAATAAAAAAAAATGGCTGTGTCCTTAAGGGGTTAAGAAGTTAATAGTTTTAAAATTGGACTTTAAACAATATTCTTTTTAATGGCAGGGTATCACTTTTAGGGTGTCAGGTCCTGTTACAAATACTTGACGAAATGTTATTCTGCAGTGAGAGGTTTCCTTTAGACGTCCATTACGTAAACGTACGTAAAAACATGGACAGCTGTGCATCAGTGTTTTGGATCCGAATTTCATCAGTGATTGGTCAGTGCATTAGTTTTTATTATCAGTGTTTTAACAGTGATTTTCATGTATGAAAAAATAAATAACAGAGTTTCTCATACTCAATAGGATGTTGAAGGGGTTGTCCAGCCTTATGATACAAGTCTACAGTCACTCTGTGTGACTACAGACTTGTGAATCTTCACTAAGTTGCAGGTGCTGGAAAGGGGCAGGGAGTATGTGATGGGCATACATGCAGTCACATGACAACTAGACGTGCATGGCCTCACTCAATCAATACAACTGTATTGAGCAAGGCCAGAAACGTCTAGTCAGAATGTGGCTGGAAGTATTCAAACTGCATACTTGCAGTCACATGACTGTACGTTCCCTGGAAAATCCTCAAGGTGCGCAGTGTGCACGATGTGAGGATTTGTAAGTCTGCAGTCACAAGTAATGACTGCAGACTTGTACCCTAATGCCAGACCACCCCTTTAGTCACAGACAGCACACAGATGTCACCTATGTTCATGATTTTCACGTGTCCATAGGTAACAAAAAAAATTATAGACATGTGAACAACCTCATAATGGTTTCATGTTCTACCTGTGAAAATGACAGATATAACAGGTACCATATCTTCATGAAAAGCTGACAACTGAATGAGGCCTTGGAATTATGGCTATCAGTGAGGGTTTGTATGGCTATAAGTAACGTTCTTCTTACATTCTTTTATAATGAAAAGTTGGTTTACTACTGTCCTGTCACATGAATACCCCTTAAAACATTAGGGGACATTTATAAAACGATCTACCAGAAAAACACTCATTGTTGCCCATAGCAACCTATCACAGCACAGCTTTTAATTCACTTTCCACTTTTGAAAAATGAAAGCTGCGCTGTGATTGGTCGCAATGAGGAATGTTTCTTTCAGACAGTTTTTCATAAATCTACCCAAATGTTTATAGCCGTTTATGGATCCATTATCATCATTTGAGTTCTATAATGGGTTAATAATAAATTTCACTCCCTGACATCAAATGTATTCTACAGCGCCGAGTGTAAACAGCGCACAGTAATTACTTCTGCTTCCTCCTAATGTAATCTCTGTCCAAAATAAACCCAGAAAAAACAATAAGACATCCTGCAGGCCGGGCCGATTCATTGTCAGCTGCCTGGGCCATTTTATTTTGTCATCTCCAGGGCTGTTTTATGTGCTCGGCGTTCTCTGTATAGGCCATGTCTGCCTCTGAACCACCAAAGCTCAGAATCAGCTTTTCTTTTAATTCATTTCCTACCACCGTGACCATGGTAATGACTCTGTCATATTAATCTTCTTGTGTATTGGTAAGCGGCTGATATTTAACCTATTTTGTGTGCGAACTCTGAAGAAAATAAGTGGGTAAGCTGAACTTAACATATAATAAAGATAACATGCAAGAACACCCAACCGCCTCAAGGCGTCTCAGAAACATGTATACCACAACCTATATTTATGTGTGTATATATATATATATATATATACATGTGTATGTATATACACTGCTCAAAAAAATAAAGGGAACACTAAAACACCACATCATAGATATTATCACTGAATGCAATATTCCAGTTGCAAATCTTAATTCATTGCATAGATAGAATGTGTTGAGAACAATAATACATAAAAATGATCAATGAAAAATTAAAATTAATATCCCACAGAGGTCTGGATTTGAAATAATACTCAAATACTAAGACGGTCCGGTCCAGGCGTGTACTGCAAGGAAGCATCAGCAGTGCAGGGAAAGTTGAGGAATCCCCTATGGAAGAATGTGTAACCTGAAATGTATCAACTGTGGATATGCTGTGCAAAGTTTGTAGTAAAAAAAAAGTTCCAGTTGCAATGGACTGTGTCTCTTTTGATGAGGGTCGCTGTGGGAAGGAATCTTCGTTGTCTGAGAAGTGCCCAGAGGGACCTGAACCTGGAGCTACAGGTATGCCCAGCAATGGACTTTGTATTTCTGTAGGGGACGGCCCTTACACCTGCATGATGAAAGCATTGATGCTATGGACTGGCCCGCCCGTTCCCCAGACCTGAATCCAATCCATCATATCTGGGACATCATGTCTCGTTCCATTCACCAACGCCATGTTGCACCACAGACTGTCCAGCAGTTGACTGATGCTTTAATTCAGGTCTGGAAGGAGCATGCCCACACGTTGTAAGGAGGTCATACAGGCTCGTGGAGGCCACAAACACTACTGAGCATCATTTCCTTGACTTGAGACATTTCCACTGAAGTTGGATCAGCCTGTAATTTGATTTTACACTTTCTAGGTCAGTTTTAGCATTTGGTGAACATGGTAAAAAAAAAAAATCCAAAAACAGTTGTGGAATTGCACTCTTTTTGCAATTTCACCGCACTTGGAATTTTTTTCCGGTTTTCCAGTACATGATATGATAAAACCAATGGTATCGTTCAAAGGTACAACAAAAAACAAGCCCTCGCATGGCCATATTGACAGAAAAATAAAAAATTTATGGCTCTGGAAGAAGGGGAGTGAAAACAGAAATGAAAAAATTAAAAAGGTCTGCGTGAATGGGTTAATAAGGGCGTCTTCAACAAGTGCACAACAAAGCAACATGACATATTGCACTGTGTTATTATGCAAATTGGATTTAACCCCTTAATGACCGCCGATACGCCATTAAGGGTACTTAAACCACATCGCCGTTAATTAACGGCGCTGTGGAAAAAGTGAATAGCGCCCCCCAGAGGCGCATTTTCTCCTCCGGTAGCCGAGACCCCAGAGAACATGAATCGGGTCGGTTTTTACCGACCCGATGTTGCGGTCGCCGTTATTAACCCTATAACGGCGACCGCAACAAAAAAAAAAAAAATCTGATGTGCCATTTAATTTCTCTGTCCCCAGGACCCCCATGTAGCCCCCGATCCAGTCCATGTGGCGCCCGGGCCCTCCGTTGTCCCCCGGTGCCGGCGCTGTTAAGAAAATGGCGGGCGCATGCTCAGTGCGCCCGCCGCTATGTGCCGCTGTGCTGGTGGGGGGATGGGCAAATATTCTCTGGGGTCTCGGCTACCGGGGGTAGCCGAGACCCCAGAGAACATGATCCGGGTCGGTATTCACCGATCCCGGTGTTGCGATCGCGGCTATGCAAGCATAGCCGCGATCGCAAAAAAAAAAAAAATGAGTTTCTCTCCCCTCTGATGTGATCGCACATCAGAGGGGAGAAAATGAGGGTCCCCCGATCGCCCCCCCGTATACTTACCGGTGTCCTCCGTCCTCCCGCAGGCCCCAGGATCCCGGCGTCTTCTTCCTGCAAAAAAAAAATGGCGGGCGCATGCGCAGTGCGCCCGCCGATCTGCTTGGCGGCAGATTCAAAAAAAGTTTCATTCATTCTCCAGAAAGTGCATTTTGATCACTGTGATAAACTATCACAGTGATCAAAATAAAAAAAACAGTACATAACCCCCCCATTTATCACCCCCTTAGTTAGGGACATATAATAAAAAATAGAAATTATATTTATTTTCATTTTTCTGTTAGGGTTAGGGTTATAATTAGGGTTAGGGTTATAATTAGGGTTAGGGTTAGCATTAGGGTTAGGGTTAGCATTAGGGTTAGGGTTATAATTAGCGTTAGGGTTAAGCTGGGTTCATACTGCGTTATGGCAGTCCGTTAGACGGACTGCGCTACACCGCGGTATAACGCGGTGTAACGCAGTCCGTTAACGCTGCCATTCACCCCCATTTGAGGGCGCATCGCGACGCATGCCGTAAAGCGGCATGCGTTTGCGACGTGCCATCATTCAGTGACGGAGCCTCGGACGCGGGCTGCAGCGTCTGGGCTCCGTCACCGCTAGCGCAGATGAATCATCTGCTGATTCCTCTGCGCTAGGGGGTATAGCATAACGCGATCACGTTATGCTATACCGTTACCAGCCCGTCAACGCTATGGTTTGAATGGGCTGGTAAAACGCAAAATGAACCTAGCCTTAGGGTTAGGGTTATAATTAGGGTTAGAATTAGGGTTAGGGTTAGAATTAGGGTTAGGGTTACAATTAGAGTTAGGGTGTCACGCGGTCTTATGATATGTGTACGATGTCAGTAAACTATTCTTAAAAGAACAACACTCTATACAACATATAGATTAGCAACATCAGCATGTAAATATAGAATAGATTTACCTGACACGATATCCGTTGAACTCAGGGTTAATCTTGAGGACTTGATACACTGTCACAGGAAAGAGGAGGACCGGGGGTCTAACCTGACCCTAAACTGGGGTCCTAACTAATCCCTCACCTTGGAGGTACTGATAATGGTTCAGAGGTCCAAGTCTCCAGCCTAACCCTGTCTCCTATCAGTCCCTGAACCCTGTAATCAGTCCTAAGAAGGATTCTGATTACCACCAAAGGGATATGGACTGATCTCTGCTAAATACACAGATTAGACATATAAGACAGACTGGAGAAAACACAGACTTGCATACACACTCAAACACAGAAGGAACACAAATGATCTGGGACATTAAACTCTAAGCAAGGTGAGCTTAAAACAACTAAGGAGCTCTTTAACTTAAGTCTATACAGATACAATCCTATCTGTGGTCTGCATGAAGAATATCACTGGCAACTCCCAAAACAGACAACCAGAGATTTAAAGGAAACCAATCAACAAATAATTAATTGCAGCCGGAGAAACTGCACCCAGTCCCAGAACTGAGCACAGACAGAATTAACTCCCTAACTGCCAAACACAAAGAAACAGCAACTCAGCTGTGAGAAGTCAGAATGTGCAACCGCGACGATCTTCGTGGCGATGCACACATGACAGTACCCCCCCTTCTACGAGGGGCCTCCGGACCCTCAGGGCCAGGTTTGCCCGGTGAGTTCTGTGGAAGGTCCGCACCAAACGATCTGCGTTAATGTCAGACGCAGGAACCCACGTCCTCTCCTCTGGACCATACCCCTTCCAATGCACCAAGTACTGAAGGGACCGGCGATTCAGACGTGAGTCAATGATCTTTGACACTTGAAACTCCAAGTTACCATTGACCACCACTGGAGGAGGAGGTAGAGGTGATGGTATGACTGGTGCCACGTACCTCTTAAGTAATGACTTGTGGAACACATTGTGGATTTTAAACGTAGGAGGGAGGTCCAGACGAAATGCCACAGGATTAATTATGGAACTGATCCTGTACGGCCCGATGAATCTGGGCCCAGCTTCCAGGAGGGAACTTTAAGTTTTATATTCCTGGTAGACAACCATACCAGATCGTTCACATTAAGATCTGGACCAGAAACTCTCCTCCTATCAGCCATACGTTTATAACGGTTCCCCATAGCACTCAGATTATTCAATACACCTCTCCACACTGAAGCAAGTGACGACGAGAAACGCTCCTCCTTAGGAACCCCAGAAGGGCCCCCCCCATTGAATTTACAAAACTGGGGATGAAAACCATATGCCCCAAAAAACGGGGACTTACCAGTGGACTCGCTCCGCCTGTTGTTAAGAGCGAACTCTGCCAGAGGCAAGAAAGAAGACCAGTCCTCCTGGTTCTCTGAGACAAAACACCGAAGATAAGTCTCTAGGCTTTGATTCAGACGCTCTGTCTGACCATTGGTCTGCGGATGAAAAGCCGAGGAAAATGACAATTGCATCCCCCGACGTAAACAAAATGCCCTCCAAAACTTGGACACAAACTGAGACCCCCTATCTGACACCACATCAGAAGGCAACCCATGAAGTCTCACAATCTCCCCAATGAACACCTGCGCCAGAGTTTTAGCATTAGGGAGGGCAGGAAGAGCAATGAAATGTGCCATCTTACTGAACCTGTCAACAACCACCAGTATGACAGTCTTCCCTGACGACTGAGGAAGGTCCGTGATGAAGTCCATAGACAAATGAGTCCATGGACGCTCCGGAAGTTTCAAGGGTAAGAGGGTCCCAGACGGACGGGTATGAGGGGTCTTAGAGCGAGCACAAACCCCACAGGACGCGACAAAAGTTAAAACATCTTTATTAACGTTAGGCCACCAAAACCGGCGAGAAAGGAGATCTAAAGTAGCCTTACTCCCTGGATGTCCTGCTAAAGCAGAATTATGATGTGCCTCAATAACCTTTTGTCTCAACTGATTTGGGACAAACAGTCTCCCTGGAGGTCCTGCAGGGGCGTCCCCCTGAACCTCTAATACCTCCTCCTCAAGCTCAGAACATACAGCCGACACTACCACCCCCTCCTGAAGGATAGGAATCGGGTCATCCATTTTCCCGGCCCCTGGGAAACTGCGAGACAAAGCATCCGCCTTAACATTCTTAGATCCAGGGCGATAAGTGACAACAAAATTAAACCTGGTAAAAAACAACGACCATCGAGCTTGTCTGGAATTCAGACGCTTAGCAGATTCCAAATACAGCAGGTTCTTGTGATCAGTAATGACGGTGACCGGGTGGACTGCCCCCTCCAAAAAGTGACGCCATTCTTCAAAAGCCAACTTAATGGCCAAAAGTTCCCTATTGCCGATATCATAATTCCTTTCGGCGGACGACAATTTTTTAGAAAAGAAAGCGCACGGATGCCATTTACCAGGGACGGACCCTGGGACAATATTGCACCCACCCCTACGTCAGACGCGTCCACCTCCACAACGAACGGCTGTGATGCATCTGGTTGGATGAGAACGGGTGCCGAAGCAAAACATTTTTTCAAAGAGGAAAAAGCTTGGCAAGCTTTGTCCGACCATTTAGAAAAATCCGTCCCTTTTCTTGTCATGTCAGTGAGAGGTTTGACAACAGATGAGAAATTACAAATAAATTTCCGGTAGTAGTTAGCAAACCCCAGAAAACGCTGCAGAGCCTTAAGATCCTCTGGCTGATCCCATTCAAGCACTGCTCTCACCTTTTCAGGTCCATACGGAAACCGGAGGCTGACACCAAGAAACCCAAAAACTGAAGTTCCTGTACGGCGAATACACACTTTTCCAGTTTGGCGTATAGTTTATTGTCTCGCAAGATCTGCAACACCTGTCTCACATGCTCCTGGTGAGACACAAGATCTGGTGAGTAAATTAAAATGTCATCCAAATATACGACCACAAACAGCCCCACCAGATGACGAAAAATGTCATTAACAAAATGTTGGAATACTGCTGGTGCAGTAGTCAGACCAAAAGGCATGACAAGGTTCTCATAATGTCCCTCCGGCGTGTTAAACGCCGTTTTGCACTCATCCCCCTCTTTTATCCTAATCAGATTATACGCCCCCCTGAGATCCAATTTAGAGAACCATTTGGCGCCAACAATTTGATTGAAGAGATCAGGAATCAGAGGGAGTGGATACGGATCTCGAACAGTAATCCGATTAAGTTCGCGGAAATCCAAGCAAGGGCGTAGGCCTCCATCTTTTTTCTTCACAAAGAAGAACCCCGCGGCCACTGGGGAAGATGAAGGTCTAATATGCCCTTTGGCCAGACTTTCCGAAATATAATCTTTCATAGCCTGCCTCTCAGGACCAGAAAGGTTATATAACCTAGCTTTAGGTAACTTAGCATCAGGAAGTAAATTAATAGAGCAGTCATACACGCGATGAGGAGGCAACTCCTGACACCCCTCCTCAGAGAACACATCCCCAAAGTCCTCCAAAAAAGGAGGCAAAGTACTAGGCACGACCGCACTGATGATTGTGTTCATGCAGTTACTTTTGCAAAACTCACCCCATTGGCTTATATCTCTGGACTGCCAATTAATCACAGGGTTATGTTTAACCAACCAAGGAAGTCCCAACACAATAGGAGTAGGTAGACCCTCCAACACATAACAAGATAATAGTTCCCTATGTATTGCCCCTACCCGAAGGTCAATGTTATGAACCTCATGAACAAAGCTACCTTGGCCGAGAGGCCTGGCGTCAATGGAGAATATAGGGATCGGTTTGACCAATACACTCAGATGCATACCTTGAGCCTGAGCAAACTGAGCGTCAACCAGATTAGCCCCGGACCCACTATCAAGAAGAACAGAAAATCTCTCCACTCTCGTACCAACCACCACCTCCACTGGTACAAGGAACTGAGAAGAACTAGCGGACGAAATACATACTCCCAGGTTGTCGTCCACCAGACAACCTGGGATTAACAGTTTTCCGGCGACTTTTTGCTCAACAAGGCACGGGATGGACATCCCCCAACAAAATGTCCCTCTTTCCCGCAGAAGAAACACCTTCTAGTCCTGCGGCGTACCGCCAATCCCCTCCTACGAAATGATGTCCCTCCCAACTGCATAGGCTCCTCCGAACAGACAAGGGGAACCTCAACATAAGGGACTTTAGTAGTAGGTGGAGTAACAACAGGGGGCGGAGTTACCTCGCACCTCTCCCGGAGCCGTCTATCAGTACGGATAGCTAGGGCCATAGCAGCCTCCAGTGATGGAGGAGAATCATACTGAGCCAAAATGTCCTTTAATTTGTCAGAAAGCCCATGACAAAACTGGCTTCTAAGAGCTGGGTCATTCCACTGAGTATCTGTGGCCCATCTACGGAACTCAGAAGCAAATTCCTCCGCCGGACGATCTCCCTGCTGTATCTTACGTAATTTTGTCTCAGCAAGAGAGACCCGATCTGGGTCATCATATACCAAACCCAGGCAGTAAAAAATCGATCTACTGACTGTAGAGCCGGGGATCCCGGAGGAAGGGAGAAGGCCCAGGATTGAGGGTCCCCTTGTAGGAGCGAGATAACAATTCCCACTCTCTGCTCTTCACTCCCTGATGATCGAGGCCGAAGCCGAAAATACAATTTACATGCTTCCCTGAAGGTAAAAAATTTGTCTCGCCCACCAGTGAACCTGTCCGGGAGAGCTACTTTAGGTTCAAATCTGGTTTGCTCCGAGGGAGACAAAACTTTGGACTTAATGTCCGTCAGCTCCATGGATAATCCCTGCAACTGCAGAGCCAGCTGGGCTACTGGATCCATGGCAACTGGGAATAATTTTATAGGCCAGTGAAAATGTCACGCGGTCTTATGATATGTGTACGATGTCAGTAAACTATTCTTAAAAGAACAACACTCTATACAACATATAGATTAGCAACATCAGCATGTAAATATAGAATAGATTTACCTGACACGATATCCGTTGAACTCAGGGTTAATCTTGAGGACTTGATACACTGTCACAGGAAAGAGGAGGACCGGGGGTCTAACCTGACCCTAAACTGGGGTCCTAACTAATCCCTCACCTTGGAGGTACTGATAATGGTTCAGAGGTCCAAGTCTCCAGCCTAACCCTGTCTCCTATCAGTCCCTGAACCCTGTAATCAGTCCTAAGAAGGATTCTGATTACCACCAAAGGGATATGGACTGATCTCTGCTAAATACACAGATTAGACATATAAGACAGACTGGAGAAAACACAGACTTGCATACACACTCAAACACAGAAGGAACACAAATGATCTGGGACATTAAACTCTAAGCAAGGTGAGCTTAAAACAACTAAGGAGCTCTTTAACTTAAGTCTATACAGATACAATCCTATCTGTGGTCTGCATGAAGAATATCACTGGCAACTCCCAAAACAGACAACCAGAGATTTAAAGGAAACCAATCAACAAATAATTAATTGCAGCCGGGAGAAACTGCACCCAGTCCCAGAACTGAGCACAGACAGAATTAACTCCCTAACTGCCAAACACAAAGAAACAGCAACTCAGCTGTGAGAAGTCAGAATGTGCAACCGCGACGATCTTCGTGGCGATGCACACATGACATAGGGTTACAATTAGGGTTGGAATTAGGGTTGGGATTTAGGTTACGATTACGGTTGGGATTAGGGTTAGGGGTGTGTTGGGATTAGGGTTGGAGCTAGAATTGAGGGATTTCCACTATATAGGCACATCAGGGGGTCTCCAAACACGACGTAGCGTTCAAAAAGTTAAATGGCGCTCCCTCCCTTCCGAGCCCTGCCGTGCGCCCAAACAGTGGTTTACCCCAACATATGGGGTATCAGTGTACTCAGGACAAATTGCACACCAATTTTGGTGTTCTAATTTCTCCGGTTACCCTTGGGAAAATAAAAAATAGCTGGCTAAAAAAATCATTTTTGAGAAAAAAAATGATTTTTCATTTTCACGGCTCTGCGTTTATAAATTTCTGTGAAGCATTTGGGGGTTCAAAGTGCTCACCACACATCTAGATAAGCTCCTTAAGGGGT
This sequence comes from Oophaga sylvatica, assembly GCA_033576555.1. Classification (NCBI taxonomy): domain Eukaryota; kingdom Metazoa; phylum Chordata; class Amphibia; order Anura; family Dendrobatidae; genus Oophaga; species Oophaga sylvatica. Next base: position 398,519,971 of record JARQOD010000006.1, on the reverse strand, counting down.
CTAGTTTCCAAAATGGGGTCACTTGTGGGGGGTTTCCACTGTTTAGACACATCAGGGGGTCTCCAAACACGACGTGGCTTTCAAAAAGTCAAATGGCGCTCCCTCCCTTCCGAGCCCTGCCGTGCGCCCAAACAGTGGTTTACCCCAACATATGGGGTATCAGCATACTCAGGACAAATTGCACACCAATTTTGTGGTTCTAATTTCTCCGGTTACCCTTGGGAAAATAAAAAATAGCTGGCTAAAAAAATCATTTTTGAGAAAAAAAAATGATTTTTCATTTTCACGGCTCTGCGTTTATAAATTTCTGTGAAGCATTTGGGGGTTCAAAGTGCTCACCACACATCTAGATAAGCTCCTTAAGGGGTCTAGTTTCCAAAATGGGGTCACTTGTGGGGGTTTCCACTGTTTAGACCCATCAGGGGTCTCCAAACACGACGTGGCTTTCAAAAAGTCAAATGGCGCTCCCTCCCTTCCGAGCCCTGCCGTGCGCCCAAACAGTGGTTTACCCCAACATATGGGGTATCAGCGTACTCAGGACAAATTGCACACCAATTTTGGGGTTCTAATTTCTCCAGTTACCCTTGGGAAAATAAAAAATAGCTGGCTAAAAAATCATTTTTGAGAAAAAAAATGATTTTTCATTTTCACGGCTCTGCGTTTATAAATTTCTGTGAAGCACTTGGGGGTTCAAAGTGCTCACCACACATCTAGATAAGCTCCTTGGGGGGTCTAGTTTACAAAATGGTGTCACTTGCAGGGGGTTTCTACTGTTTAGGTACATCAAGGGCTCTGCAAACACAACATGACGCCTGCAGAACATTCCATCAAAGTCTGCATTACAAAATGGCGCTCCTTCTCTTCCAAGCACTCCCATGCGCCCAAACAGTGGTTTCACCCCACATATGGGGTATCAGCGTACACAGGAAAAATTGCACAACAACTTTTTGGGTCCAATTTCTCCTGTTACCCTTGGGAAAATAAAAAAAATAGCAGGCTAAAGAATAATTTTTGAGGAAAAAAATGATTTTTTATTTTCACGGCTCTACGTTATTAATTTCTGTGAAGCACTTGGGGGTTCAAAGTGCTCACCACACATCTAGATAAGTTCCTTAAGGGGTCTAGTTTCCAAAATGGTGTGATTTGTGGGGGTTTCGACTGTTTAGGCGTATCAGGGGCTCTCCAAACGCGACATGGTGTCCAATTTCAATTCCAGCCAATTTTGGTTTGAAAAAGTCAAACGGCGCTCCTTCCCTTCCAAGCCCTGCCGTGCGCCCAAACAGTGGTCCCACCCCACATATGGGATATCAGCGTACTCAGGACAAATTGGACAACAACTTTTGTGGTCTAATTTCTCCTGTTACCCTTGGAAAAATAAAAAATTGGGGACTAAACGATCAGGTTTGTGGAAAAAATATGGCTTTTTATTTTTATGCCCGGGAGTTATAAACTTCTGTGAAGCACTTGGGGTTCAAAGTGCTCACCACACATCTATATAAGTTCCTTAGGGTTCTAGTTTCCAAAATGGTGTCACTTGTGGGGGTTTCCACTGTTTAGACACATTAGGGCCTCTACAAACGCGACATGGCGTCCAGCCAATTCTGAGTTGAAAAAGTCAAACGGCGCTCCTTCCCTTCCAAGCTCTGCCATGCACCCAAACAGTGGTTTACCCCCACATATGGGGTATCAGCATGCTCAGGACAAATTGCACAAAAACTTTTGGGGTCTTGTTACCCTTGGGAAAATAAAAATTGGGGTGAACAGATCGTTTTTGTGGAAAAAATATGATTTTTTATTTTCACGGCTCTATGTTATAAACTTCTGTGAAGCACTTGGAGGTTCAAAGTGCTCACCACAGATCTAGATAAGTTCCTTAGGGGGTCTAATTTCCAAAATGGGGTCACTTGTGGGGGGTTTCCACTGTTTAGACACATCAGGGCCTCTACAAACACGACATGACGTCCAGCCAATTCTGCGCTGAAAAAGTCAAACGGCGCTCCTTCCCTTCCAAGCTCTGCCATGCACCCAAACAGTGGTTTACCCCCACATATGGGGTATCAGCATGCTCAGGACAAATTGCACAAAAACTTTTGGGGTCTTGTTACCCTTGGAAAAATAAAAATTGGGGTGAAAAGATTGTTTTTGTGGAAAAAATATGATTTTTTATTTTCACTGTTCTATGTTATTAACTTCTGTGAAGCACTTGGAGGTTCAAAGTGCTCACCACACATCTAGATAAGTTCCTTAGGGGGTTTAGTTTCCAAAATGGGGTCACTTGTGATGGGTTTCCACTGTTTAGACACATCAGGGCCTCTACAAACGCGACATGGCGTCCAGCCAATTCTGCGTTGAAAAAGTCAAATGTCGCTCCTTCCCTTGCGACCTCTGCCGTGCGCCCAAAAAGTGGTTTACCCCCACATATGGGGTATCGGCTTATTCAGGAGAAATTGCACAACAAATTTTGTGGTTCATTTTTTCTTTTAACACTTGTGAAAATAAAAAAAATAGGTTCCGAAGTAAAGTTTTTGCAAAAAAAGTTAAATGTTAATTTTTTCCTTCCACATTGCTTCAGTTCCTGTGAAGCACGTAAAGGGTTAATAAACTTTTTGAATGTGGTTTTGAGCACCTTGAGGGGTGCAGTTTTTAGAATGGTGTCACTTTTGGGTATTCTCTATCATATAGACCCCTCAAAGTGACTTCAAATGTGATGTGGTCCCTAAAAAAAAATGGTGTTGTAAAAATGAGAAATCGCTGGTCAACTTTTAACCCTTATAACTTTGTAAAAAAAAAAAATTTTGGTCCCAAAATTGTGCTGATGTAAAGTAGACATGTGGGCAATGTTATTTATTAAGAAATTTGTGTGACATATCTCTCTGATTTAAGGGCATAAAAATTTAAAGTTTGAAAATTGTTAAATTTTCAAAATTTTCGCCATATTTCCATTTTTTTCATAAATAAACACAAGTCATATCAAAGAAATTTTACCAGTAACGTGAAGTACAATATGTCACGAAAAAACAATCTCAGAATCAGCGGGATTCGTTAAAGCGTTCCAGAGTTATAACCTCATAAAGTGACAGTGGTCAGAATTGTAAAAATTGGCCCGGTCATTAAGCTGCAAAATGGTTCTGTCACTAAGGGGTTAAGGGTGACAAAGATTGTTTGTTTTCTTTTTCAAATAAACTCATGGTTGATATTGTGTCTCATGGTCTTTGAATCACTGAAATCAATCTCCAACATCTGTGATAATTAGCTTGCCAGGTGAGCCCAGTTAAAGGAAAGCTACTTAACAATAATGTTCCACATTATGTAGCAGGCCACAGGTTTCAAATAATATGGGAAAGAAAATGGATCTTTGCTGCTGAAAAGCATCAAATAATGCAATGCTTTGGACAAGGTATGAAAACATTTGATATTTCATGAAAAGTTAAGCCTAATCATCGTTCTGTGAAGACATTTGTGGCTTATGCAGAGCACAGATAGGTTTGTGCAGATAAAGGCATAATGAGGAAGATTTCTGCCAGGCAAATTCATCAAATTAAAAGAGCAGTTGCTATAATACCATTACAAAGCAGCCACAGGTATTTGAAGCTGCTAGTTCCTCTGAAGTTCCGTGAACCTCAAGGTGTAGAAGTCTCCAGAAACTTGCTGTTGTGCATAAACCTACTGTTCGGCCACCCCTAAACAGTGCTCACAAGCAGAAATGGTTGCAGTGGGTCCAGACATACATGAAGACTAATTTTAAAACAGTCTTGTTTATGGATGAGTGCCGTGCAACCGTGGATGGTCCAGACGGATGGAGCAGTTGATAGTTGGTGTATGGCCACTAGTGATGAGCGAATATGTTCGGGTTCCCTCTTATTTGGCAAGCTGTAGCGCTTGCCGAATAAGCTGGAGAGGGAGCCCGGCCCAACACATGGGCTCTCCATGCATGGTTGGGGACACAGTTCCTATACAGCTCTGTATATCTCCATGGCTAATGTTTACATGCAAGCAAGGTGTTACTTCTCTCCATTTGACCCTTCTTTTAAAGAAGCTTTTTCAACTTTCTGCAGCAGCGCACTGCTCCCCTGCATCTTCACCTGCCTCCTGCTTGCTGGCGGGCGGAGTGCTCCTGCTTTACAGCCCAAACCTACGGCATTGTCACACCTGTGTCCTAAATTGTGTGCATTTAATGCTGCAAGCAAAAGGTAGCTTTGGAGAAGCTTGCAAGATCCAGAGCAGTGCTTACAAGCTCTCCAAATGTAGAAAACCAGCCACTGCCAGCCAGCCTCTACAGAGTAGAGAGAGGATTTTTAATAAGTAAATTGTAAAGTTGCTTGTTTTCATTTTATTTTTTTACAAACTTTGAAACTGTTAGCATTGTAACATGACCAGGGGAAAAGTGTGTGATGGTGCGTCCTGTACATTTCCCCTAGGTTCCTGTTTTATACCATGGAAATAAATTAGCCAGGGGGTTTTGGTAGATGGGACTGTGTATTTCCCTGCTCCACTGAACCACTCCAGGTGTTTTTGTTATGACTACAGCTCATTACCTGCAATGCTCAGGTTTGGTATAAAGGGCAGAGTCCACAAATCGGTGTCTCTTTCTTTGCTACTGGGAAAACTACTGTAAGTAAAGCTTTTGTTAGGCTACTTTCACATTGCATTAGGGCATCCGTTTAACGGATCCGTTGTGCCTTGGACTGCCTGATGGAAATCCCTTGAGCTGATTTCCTAAACCTGTCACGGAAGATGAAAACTTTTTAACTTACCTTCAGTAGAGGAAAGGGCACATAACAAAGAGTAACTTATAAATGTAGGATGATACTACATATGGTGTAATGGGCTCACCTGGTGAGGTGGATTTTTTAAGCCGTAGGTCAGCAGGGGCCGGAAGCAATGGTCCAGGGGAGCAGTCCTTTACTGTCAGTACAGTCATGGCCAAAAGTTTTGAGAATGACACAAATATTGATTTTTACAAAGTCTACTGCTTCACTTTTTCTAATGGCAATTTGCATATACTCCAGAATGTTATAAAGAGTGATCAGCTTAACAGCAATTACTTGCAAAGTCAATATTTGGCTAGAAAATGAACTTTATCCCCCAAAACACATTTCAACATCATTGCAGCCCTGCCTTAAAAGGACCAGCTAACCTCTTTCAGTGATTGCTCCATTAACACAGGTGTGGGTGTTGATGAGGACATGGCTGGAGATCAATCTGTCATGATTAAGTAAGAATGACACCACTGGACACTTTAAAAGGAGGCTGGTGCTTGGCATCATTGTTTCTCTTCTGTTAAACATGGTTATCTCTAAAGAAACACGTGCAGTCATCATTGCAATGCACAAAAATGGCCTAACAGGGAAGAGTATCGCAGCTAGAAAGATTGCACCTCAGTCAACAATCTATCGCATTATCAAGAACTTCAAGGAGAGAGGTTCCATTGTTGCCAAAAAGGCTCCAGGGCGCCCAAGAAAGACCAGTAAGCGCCAGGACCGTCTCTTAAAAGTGTTTCAGCTGCAGGATCGGGCTACCAGCAGTGCAGAGCTTGCTAAAGAATGGCAGCAGGCAGGTGTGAGTGCATCTGCACGCACTGTGAGGCGGAGACTCTTAGAGCAAGGCCTGGTCTCAAGGAGGGCAGCAAAGAAGCCACTTCTCTCCAGAAAAAACATCTGTAAGGTTCTATGTATATATTCCTGAAACTCAGTTTGTTCGTCAGCCATTTTACTTTCTGTCTTGCTGCAGCTATCTTGCCCTCAGTCAAAATGGAGTTTCCAGCTTGCATGTTCCCGCCCTGATTCTCTCCTTTGCTTCTTAAGCAGCCACAGCTGAGCAATCAGTGCTTCAGAATCTAGCCTGCAGTGAACCTGTGACTTGACTCCTGTAAGCCTTGGACCTTGTACTCCAGCTATTCCTACTGAGGAACTCTGAAGCACTTGTGGACTCTGAACCCTGCTGTTTGAAAGACCCACGTTTGCATGGACTTACGGTAACAGAGAAGAAGATCCTGAATCTGTATTGGAGAGTGATTGCTGAGCTTGGATTACTCTGGCCTGCTGTGTCTCCTGTTTCTGTGTCTGCAAACTGTGTGACTATTTCTGCCAACTTGTATGAAGTAATACAGGACTTTTCTATATCAAACCTGTGACTCCTGTGTTTTCATCGCACCCAAGCACAAGACGCTATATGAACTGTACTACATACATTACAAGATTCTGAAGCCAAAACGTTAGTGTCTGCTGGGTCTGGAAGGCTGTGTCTGCTGTACTGTGGATATCAGACGTCCGGTTGTACTTTCTGTGATGACAGTGGTTGTGACTTCTCACAACCATTCCAGGTGAGCAATTCCCTTAAGTTTTTTCTTTTTGCAGTGTTACCACAGGTAAACACTATTGTTTTTTTTGTTTGTTTTTTTTCTTCCTTTCTTTTCTCTTTTTTGTCTGCTGTAACTCTGGATATCAGATGTCTGGTTGAAACTTTCTGTGATGATAGTGGTTGTGACTTCTCACAACCATTCCAGGTGAGCAGTTCCCTTAATTTTTTTTTTCTCTCTGCAGTGTTGCCACAGGTGAACACTATTGTTTTTTTTTTCTCTCCTCTTCTTCCAGTAATCCTGTCTTAAAAGATCTGGAAAATGGAGGCCCGCATAAAGGAACTTTGCGGAGTGACTGATAATATCCTTGCAGATTTGCAGAATATAAAGACCCGTTTTACAAATCTACAGGACCTCAATAATCACAATTTGCAAGTGGTTGGACAGACTACCCAGGATTTGCGAGCCAGGATTGAGGTTCTAGAGGAGCGAGTCCAGGCTCCTGCCGTAGCCCCGAGTGCTGGGATTCCCAAGTTGCCCCCTTTTCGTTTTGGCGGTGAACGTGAGAAATTCAGGGATTTATTAATCAATGCAATCTTTTTTTTTCTGCACATGCTTCACAATTTCCCACTGAACGATCTAAGGTGCTTACTATAATTATGTTGCTTACCAACAAGGCTTTAATGTGGGCAAACCCTCTGATTGAGACTGAGGATGATTGTTTGAATCACCTTGATGATTTTATTTCAGCCATGGGGCAGGTGTTTGATGACCCCAATCGAGGTGCAACAGCTGAAGCAGCCATGTTAGCTTTGCGCCAAGGTAAGCACTCGGTAGCTGAATATGCCTTGGATTTCAGGAGATGGGCCCTTGATACCACCTGGGACAGTTCCGCCAAAAAAATCTATTTTTCGAAAGGGGTTATCTCCACTGATTAAGGATGAACTTGCTCGTGCCGACCCTCCCACTGCGTTAGGTGACTTTATTAACTACTGCATCCGTATTGATACTCGTCTGACTGAACGCAGGCAAGAGAGATGGTTCGAAAGCAATCGTACTAACCTTTTCCTACCTTCCTCTCCAGCTAAGGAACCTTTGAGTAAGATTACACGGGAACCTGAACCTGAACCCATGCAGGTAGACTCTTTACAACGACGGGTTAGTGATGCACGCAAGGAACATCGTTTTAAGGAGAATCTATGTTTCTATTGTGGTAAGTCAGGGCACTTCATTATAAACTGCCCCAGCCGTTCTCGTAAGACTACTGCAGCACTCATTCATTGTGAGTGTTGCGAGAGGGGATCTGTCAGGTCCGAGCCTCAGGCTCCAGAGAGATCTGCAGCAACAGATCTTGATTTCTCGGACTTAAACTCCGTTACCTCTGAGGACGTTGACTGTGTAAACGCTGCCATTTTTCAAGTTTCCTCAGCGGTGTCCCAGCTGAGTTGTAAGAAAAACAATTCTCATTGCTTTCTTTCCATCAAACTCTGGGTTGACTCAGCTTGGGTGTCTAGCTCTGCTATGATCGACTCAGGGGCAAGTGGAAATTTTATGGATGTTCTCCTTTGCTCTGAAACAGGGAATACGTTCAGTGAAGAAGGCTACTCCAGTACAGATGGAAACTGTGGATGGCTCCCTGCTGACCTCTGGACCAGTGGATCAGGAAACAGAGCCTTTGAGAGTTCTTATGGGTAAAGATCATCAAGAGAAACTGTCCTTTATGCTTATCTCTTCTCCCCACTTTCCCATTATTCTAGGGCTACCATGGCTGCAGGCTCAGAATCCTACCATTAACTGGGAGACCAAGGAATTACACTTTCCAGAGAAACAGATGAGTCCAAAAGTTTCAGCTTGCTCTGTTCCTAAAGGAATCATGTCAGTCCCTGAACTACCAGCTGTATACCAGGACTATGTGGATTTATGTGACAAGAAGAACGCTGACCAGCTTCCTCCTCACCGTCCATATGATTGTCCAATTGAATTATTGCCTGGAGCAGAGATACCTTTTGGTAAGATCTACCCCCTGGCGGGGCCCGAGCTAAAGGCTTTAAAGGATTACATAGATGAAAATCTAGCCAAGGGCTTCATACGCCCCTCTTCATCTCCTGCAGGTGCACCCATCTTCTTTGTAAAGAAGAAAGATGGATCTCTGAGACCATGCGTAGACTATAGGGAACTCAATAAGGTTACTATTAGAAACCGTTATCCATTGCCTTTAATCCCTGAGTTATTGGAGAGAGTGCGACATGCCAAAATTTTTTCTAAACTAGATCTTCGCGGGGCCTATAACTTAGTCCGTATTAGACCTGGGGATGAATGGAAGACTGCATTCAGGTCACGCTATGGACACTTTGAATATCTAGTTATGCCTTTTGGTCTGAGTACCGCCCCAGCCACTTTCCAACACTTGGTGAATGACATCTTCAGGGATCTCCTAGATACATTCGTGGTAATTTATTTGGATGATATTCTAATTTTTTCTAACTCCACAGAGGAACATCATGGACATGTGAGAATGGTCTTGGAACGTCTAAGACAAAATCATCTTTACATCAAACTTGAAAAGTGTGAATTCCATAGGACCGAAATTCAATTTCTGGGGTATGTACTGTCTACACAAGGAATTAGTATGGATGGAAGCAAAACCCAAGCCATCAAGGATTGGCCAAGTCCTAGAAATGTGAAGGAGGTACAGCGCTTCATCGGGTTTGCCAACTTCTATAGACGTTTCATTAGAAATTTCTCTGAGGTAGTGTCACCTATCACTCAACTTACCCGGAAAGAGTCTAGGTTTTCCTGGACTCCCCAAGCCCAGGAAGCATTTTCCCGTCTAAAAGATAAATTTAACCACTGCACCTATCCTAGTACATCCCAACCCCGAGCTTGCCTTCATAATAGAGGTGGATGCTTCAGACTGTGCCGTTGGAGCTATACTCTCTCAGAGAACAGGTGAGAAGAATGTCTTGCATCCCTGTGCCTTCTTTTCCCAGCAGTTGTCTTCGGCTGAGAGGAACTACGATGTGGGCAATAGAGAGTTGTTGGCCATTATTGCCGCCTTCAAAGAATGGAGACACCTTCTTCAGGGAGCTGCACAGCAAATAGTCGTCCTGACAGACCATCGTAACCTTGAGTTTATCAGGTCGGCTAAGTGCCTGACTCCTCGCCAGGCTCGCTGAATCTTTTCTTAAACCAATTTTATCATCTCTTATAGACCAGGATCGCGCAATGGAAAGGCTGATGCACTCTCTAGGATTTACTCAGCAGAGACACGTCCAATTACTCCTCCTAAGACTATTCTTCCTGACTCTAGATTCCTAGGAGTAATTCATAATCAAGACCTACTTAAGGACATCAAGGAAGCATACCATGCGGATTCCTTTTTGGCACAACCCCCAAGGGACGTAAGTCTTGTCTTTAAGAATGGTGTGTGGATTCAGGGACAACGTCTGTATATTCCTGAAACAGTCAGATTAAGAGTATTGCAACTCATTCACGATTCCAAGATAGCTGGGCATAAGGAGGAATTCTAAAGACACAGGAATTTCTTTCTCGTTTCTTTTGGTGGCCCACTTGCAGGAAGGATGTTTTGAATTATGTCACTTCATGTGAGGTCTGTGCAAGATGCAAAACACCTCGCCCTCACCAACTGGTCTGTTACAGCCTCTTCTCACCCCTCCCGCCCGTGGGGATCCATTTCTATGGACTTCATTGTGGAGTTACCAACCTCTCAGGGAAGAACACCATTCTAGTGTGGTTGACCGTCTAACAAAGGCAGCTCATTTTATCCCTTGTGTCGGCTTACCCACTGCAAAACAGACATCAGATTTGATGATTAAAGATGTGTTTCGCTTACATGGAGTACCGATGAGGTTATTTCGGATCGAGGGGTGCAATTCACTTCTAGGTTTTGGCAAAATTTCTGTGCAGCATTGGACATTAAAGTAAACCTTTCTTCTGCTTTTCATCCCCAGACTAATGGACAGACCGAACGAACCAATCAAACCCTGGAGCAGTATCTCCGCTGCTTTATCTGCACCTACGGGATGTTTTGGGTGGATCTACTTCCATTAGCTGAGTTCTCGTATAACAACTCTCAGAGTGCCTCCACTAAACAGTCTCCTTTTTACTCTAATCTAGGTTATCATCCTAACATTCTACCACGATTTCCCATAGAAACGCCTTTACCAGCAGTGGCTGAAAGAATCACGTCTTTACAGAAGAATATGGATCTTCTAAAGGAAAATCTGGAAATCGGCTCAAGAAAGGTACAAGAAAGCAGCAGATAAATTTCGTAAACCTGCACCAGCTTTCAAGGTAGGAGACTTGGTCTGGCTGTCAACCAGAAATCTTAAGTTAAGGATTCCATCGTCTAAGTTGGGACATAAGTACATTGGACCCTATAAAATCAGTAAAATTATAAGTGCCGTTGCTTGTCGTCTTCAACTGCCCAGAACTATGAGAATCCACCCTGTCTTTCATGTATCCCTACTAAAGGCTGCGACACCCAATACGTTTCCTGGACGTTCCTCTCCTTGCCCTGACCCAGTGCTAGTCGATGGTCAGGAAGAATTTGTGGTGGAAAGGATTTTAGATTCCAGGTTGTATAGAAATCAGTTACAATATCTGATTAAATGGCAGGGCTACCCAGTGGAGGACAACTCATGGGAACCGGTCAATAACGTTAATGCTCCTCGCTTGCTCCGTCAGTTTCATCAGAGGTACCCACACAAGCCTGGTCTGAGGTCATCCGTAGGTTGTCCTTAAGGGGGGAGTAATGTAAGGTTCTATGTATATATTCCTGAAACTCAGTTTGTTCGTCAGCCATTTTACTTTCTGTCTTGCTGCAGCTATCTTGCCCTCAGTCAAAATGGAGTTTCCAGCTTGCATGTTCCCGCCCTGATTCTCTCCTTTGCTTCTTAAGCAGCCACAGCTGAGCAATCAGTGCTTCAGAATCTAGCCTGCAGTGAACCTGTGACTTGACTCCTGTAAGCCTTGGACCTTGTACTCCAGCTATTCCTACTGAGGAACTCTGAAGCACTTGTGGACTCTGAACCCTGCTCTTTGAAAGACCCACGTTTGCATGGACTTACGGTAACAGAGAAGAAGATCCTGAATCTGTATTGGAGAGTGATTGCTGAGCTTGGATTACTCTGGCCTGCTGTGTCTCCTGTTTCTGTGTCTGCAAACTGTGTGACTATTTCTGCCAACTTGTATGAAGTAATACAGGACTTTTCTATATCAAACCTGTGACTCCTGTGTTTTCATCGCACCCAAGCACAAGACGCTATATGAACTGTACTACATACATTACAACATCATGGACAGACTGATATTCTGCAAAAGGTACAGGCAGTGGACTGCTGAGGACTGGGGTAAAGTTATTTTCTCTGATGAATCCCCTTTTCGATTGTTTGGGACATCAGGAAAACGCCTAATTCGGAGAAGACAAGGTAAGCGCTACCACCAGTCTTGTCTCATGCCAACTGTTAAGCATCCTGAAACCATTCATGTGTGGGGTTGCTTCTCAGCCAAGGGAATCGGCTCTCTCACAGTCTTGCCTAAAAACACAGCCATGAATAAAGAATGGTACCAGAATGTCCTCCAAGAGCAACTTCTCCCAACCCTTCAAGAGCAGTTTGGCGATCAACAATGCCTTTTCCAGAATGATGGAGCACCTTGCCATAAAGCAAAGGTGATAACTAAATGGCTCAGGGAACAAACATAGAGATTTTGTGTCCATGGCCTGGAAACTCCCCAGATCTTAATCCCATTGAGAACTTGTGGTCAATCATCAAGAGACGGGTGGACAAACAAAAACCTAAAAATTCTGACAAAATGAAAGCATTGATTGTGCAAGAATGGACTGCTATCAGTCAGGATTTGGTCCAGAAGTTGATTGAGAGCATGCCAGGGAGAATTGCAGAGGTCCTGAAGAAAAAGGGTCAACACTGCAAATATTGACTTGCTGCATTAACTCGTTCTAACTGTCAATATAAGCTTTTGTTACTCATATGTTTGCAATTATTATATTTCTGTCTGTGATAAAAAACATCTGTCAAACACACATAAAAACCAGAAAATCATGTGAAAATATAATATTTGTGTCATTCTCAAAACTTTTGGCCATGACTGTACATAGATCAGCAAGAACTAGGACAGCAGGATATACAGAAATGCAGACAAGCAGGAAACGCCAGACCAAGCAGAGCTACATGTCCAGCTACACACAGGAACAGTAGAAGTATAGACAATCTGGATCTTGCAGCAGACAAATGGTTAATAGCAGATATGTATGTAATCAGGCACTTGCTACACACAGATTGCATATATTGCTGCCGTTAACAATCTGGAAGTTACAACTGATTAATTGCAGGACAGCAGTGATGAATAGGCAGGGATAGGATTTCACATAGATATGGTGGCACACTTGTGGATCGTGACCGCACTGCGCTTCGGACTAATGAGCACCTGGAGGGTGTAACAAAGCAACCACCTGAGTTTTCACTAGAGCCCCTGATGGTGGGGTTAGACTTGGGCCCAGCTGGAAGCCAGGTGCTACTCCAGGACAGATCCCAGTACCGCGGCAGCTGACCCCATGGATCAGGACAGTAGTACGGACTAGGAGTACAACGCAAGACCAGATACAGAGGATAGAGATGTAGCCACTCATTCAGACAGGACGGATACTGGAACTGATACTGGTAGCGTGGAATTCACTCTCAGGTACCACCAGAGAGGTTTCAAATTCAGGTATCACCGGAGTGGTTTTGAATTCAGGTACCGCCAGAGCGGTTTTGGATTCAGGTACTGCCAGAGTGGTTTTGGATTCAGGTACTGCCAGAGAGGTTTTGGATTCAGGTACCACAAGAGAGGTTTTAGATTCAGGTACCACTAGAACAGTTTTGGGTTCAGGTAACTCACAGACAGGAACAGGAACGCCGAATTGGTACAGGTTAAACTGGACTGATACTTGGACTTGATCACTAGCTAGCAGCTTGCAGACTGACTTACTACAATTGTTGCTCAAGCACATCCAAATAGGTGGAGGTGCCTTAAATATTAAGTGCCTCCCAGCTATTGGCTGGGGATACATAAGGAGTGTGCACTGTCTCTTTAAGAAACAGGAAGCACGTGTGCCCTAAGCAAACTGCCAGGGAAAATGTGTAGCGCACACAAACCCTGGAACACAGAAGACGAAGTGGCCTGTACAGTGAATAAGTTGGTGTCAATGCTGGGTGGGAGGATCAGTGTCATGCAGTGACGCTGGTGTTACACGTAGTAGATACAAATAATAATCAGGTACCTAGCTTGCAGAGATATTGGGAACAGAACCAGTATGAGCCAAGATAAATCCAGTCTTAGGTACCTGTAGCAGGAGAGTGTTATCACAATAATCAAGCATTAGCTCAACAGTAGAAGGCCAAAGGGGAAGCAAACAAGACCTAGCACCTAAGCCAGAACAAGTAAATAGCATATGGTTTGTTTTTTATTCTGAAGCTATGGAGATATATAGGCTTTCATAGAAGCCATAGAAAAACAGCATTAGGACCTCTTGCAGTCACGGGTCATTGTATAGGCTGAATAGGATTGTATTCTTATTGTAGGACTACATATGCATCAGGTTCTTGTGTCTAAATCTCAAGACTGTTCTTATTCACTGATAGCAAATAAATAACTTAAAATTAAAGGATTACCTTTTTTAACATATAAAACTGGAAAAACCCTTTTAATGAATATTTCATAATACAAAACAAACATCTGATCTGCTAATCTGTAAATCTTGCAGAGTTCTTTCGGGATAAAGTTCTTATTACACAAGGTAACTCATTGACTATATGATATTCAGCAAGTTAAAATGTTACAACCTGAAACAAGTGGCTTTCTCCAAGTATAAACATACTAAACTTATTAAACTATTCTGTATAATATGTTACAAGAGCTGCTCAATACAAAGTTGAATTTCTGAGTAAGAGGATTAATGATTTTATATACTGTAGATCATGCAGGTATATACAGTACATATGCACACTCACTTGTCTCTTGTGATGGCTTTTTAACCAAAAGGGTAATATCACGGCACAGCTGTCAGGTGACCCGGGACCAGAGGCTCCTTCCCTGTCCCTAACCCTAGGGGGCGCCCTAGCTCGCCCTGCTCCCCAGGGTACTTAAGATGGCGAAAATGCTGGGGCCTCCTCCCTTGCCTTATCTCCTGAGTTAGCCCTCTGTCTGTTCTCCTCCCCCACCCAGGGAAGAGGGGCGCTACTGTGCACGGTAGTACACCAACCCAACAAACAAGGCAACAAAGAAGGGTAAACAGAAAACTCCAGGCATACAAAATATTCACTCACATGTAAAAGAGGAATGCACCGGGGTGTGACGGTAGGGGAATAGAGAAGGATAGAGAATTACCACACATACAAACCAAGCAATAGTCACAGATAACTCCTCCAACTCCCCTTCTCACATTAACTCCTCTCCCTCCGTTAGCCATGCAGCAAATGCTAGCTCTGACAAGGATTTGTATCAGATCCCAGATTATAAAGGGGAAAGGAGTGGCTAACCGAGCTCAGCTGTGAACACAGGGATTAATCTGGCTGATTAACCCCTGTTCTGTCAGAAGAAATAAACACATTTAGGCCTCATACTCACTGGCTGGAAAAAAATCGGTCCGTTTTCTGCAGGAAAAAAACGGTACATTTGTTGTAAAAAGGCATGCGATTTTGATGCGATTTTAAATCGCACCATGCGTTTTCTGTCAGTTTTCCATCTGTATGCAATGCGATTTTAACATGAAGTTTTACATAGAGCAGTTATCTCTATGTAAAAAGTCATGTAAAAATCACATTGTAACAAAAAAATTGGCACAAAAAGCAAATAATTATATATATAATATATATATATATATATATACATCTAATATATATATAATATATATAGGTCATACACTTCTACATAGTATAATAGCCGCTAATTCATCCCTGGCATTACTGTAAAATCACACTGACAGCTTTAATAAAGAATAGAAACAATACATATACACACATAGAATACATATATATATATATATATGTAATTGTGACATATATATATACATATATTTATAGTTCCTAGACTTCTACATAGTATAATAGCCGCTAATTCAATTGCCGGCTTTTGTGAAATCACAGAAGCCGACATGAAATGATACATTGTTTCCACACAGTTAACCATGTCATTTCCTGTATTTTGATATATGTTTTGAACTTACAATTACATAAGTGTATTTGTGCAAAATTTCAGACATGTAGGGGTTAATTAAAGGTGTAAATTCGTTAAAAAAAAAATGCGTGGGCTCCCGCTGTATTTTCTCCACCAGACAGACAAAGCAAGCGAGTGGGGCAGATAATAATAGCCTAGGGAGGGTACATTTTTTTTGTGCCCCCCCTGGCTACTAACATCTGCCCCCAGACACCCCAGAAAGGGCAAATCTATAGATTCGCCCTTTCTGGCACTTT
The DNA here is from genome assembly GCA_033576555.1 of Oophaga sylvatica. Taxonomy (NCBI): domain Eukaryota; kingdom Metazoa; phylum Chordata; class Amphibia; order Anura; family Dendrobatidae; genus Oophaga; species Oophaga sylvatica. The sequence continues at coordinate 398,504,179 of JARQOD010000006.1, read as the reverse complement.
GCCCATCTATTCCCATTGCCCTGTAGCGGTGGCGAATGGGTTAATAAGGCGTTAATGTCACCTTAGTATTGAAAGGTGACCTTAAGGCAGGTTAATAATTGAGAGCTGTCAATTAGACAACTATCAATTATTAATCCTATTGTATGATAGAAAAATCAAACACACACAGTTTAATAAAAAATAAGTTTAATGAAATAATCACACAGTTTTTGACCATATTTTATTTTCCTGCTAAAACCATTTCCTGTAATAAAAAAAAATAAAATAAAAAAGCAAAATTATTCTTACCAATCCGATGTACAGTCAGGTCCCACGGTGTAATCCATCAGAAAGGGTTAACAGGTTAGAGCTCGCAGAGAGCTAAATGCTGTCTCCAAGTTGTAACCCCATGAATGAATCAGTTACTCTCTCAGTGAAAGGAGAGGAATAGATTCATGAATGGAGCTTAATTGATTTATTGCCACTTTCACTTCAGTGACCTGACCTAACGTGAAAGTGGATACAATCAATTAAGCTTCATTCATGAATCACATCCTCTCCTGTCGGCAGGAGATAAGCTCATTCATTCAGGAGCTATCAGATGAGCAGGCAGGATTACTTGCGCTGCTTATCTGATTGCTAGTTAACCCTTTGTGAAGGATTACATCGTGGGACGTGACAGATCGCCAGATAGGTAAGAAAAATGTTGTTTTATTATTTTATATTTATTTAGAAGAACAAGGGCTTCGAACGGATTAAGAGTGAAATAAAAGATGGTCAAAAATATGTGTTTTTATTTAATTAAAATTATTTATTCTTAAAGTGTGTGTGTTTTTATTTACTTCAATAGGATTAATAATTGATAGTTGTCTAATTGACAGCTCTCAATTATTAACCTGCCTTAAGGTCACCTTTCAATACTAAGGTGACATTAACGCCTTATTAACCCATTCGCCACCGCTACAGGGCAATGGGAATAGACGGGCAAAGTGCCAGAAAGGGCGAATCTAATTATAGATTTGCCCTTTCTGGGGTGTCTGGGGGCAGATGTTAGTAGCCAGGGGGGGCACAAAAAAAATGTACCCTCCCTAGGCTATTATTATCTGCCCCCACTCGCTTGCTTTGTCTGTCTGGTGGAGAAAATACAGCGGGAGCCCACGCATTTTTTTTCAACGAATTTACACCTTTAATTAACCCCTACATGTCTGAAATTTTGTACAAATACACTTATGTAATTGTAAGTTCAAACCATATATCAAAATACAGGAAATGACATGGTTAACTGTGTGGAAACAATGTATCATTTCATGTCGGCTTCTGTGATTTCACAAAAGCCGACAATTGAATTAGCGGCTATTACAGTATGTAGAAGTGTAAGAACAATAAATATATATATATGTATGTGTCACAATGACATGTACATATATATATATGTATTCTATGTGTATGTATCTACTGTTTTGTGAGCTGTCAGTGTGATTTTACAGTAGCCGGGGATGAATTGCCGGCTTTTCAAAGGAGACTGGTGCATATAAATCGGACAGCACGTGCATGGTGCGAGTGCTGTTCGTTTTTTAATCGCACCCATTGACTTGCATTGGCGATTTTCATCCCAAACTCGCATCAAATCGCAGCAAGCTGCGATTTTTTTCTCACACCAATATCTGATGAGAAAAAAATCGCAAATGAAAATTCACCCATTGACTAACATTGGTCAGATTTGCATCCGATTTTTTTTCCTCTGATTTTCATCCGTTTTCGGCACCAGTGAGTATGAGGCCTTAAAATGAAGTAGATGTGCTTCTTCTCAGCACCGGAGTAGGAGCATTCAGACGCTTTTGTCTTCTGGCTCCACACTCTCGCGGTAACCATGTGACAGGTAAACCCCATATTAGAATCTCTCACTAGCAAGCCATAAAATTCTACTTTTGTTGTTAATTATATTTAAAATGCATAAGGTGTATTATTAAAAAATGATCCCTAATTTTGTAATTTATTAATTTCACCTGTCACCTATACTATTTCAATTGATGACAACCTGAGGTGCCATCACTTATATAACAGAATAGGGCAAGCTAGATTACTGCGCAAACCCCCCAACATGTTTCACCGTATATGCAGCATCATCAGGGGATGGGACAATGGCATGAATGTCATGAAGGTACATACATATGCACACTCACTTCAACCAAGTGTGCATGTGTTCCGTTTGTGTTCTCATGTGATGGCTTATCTCCTGGAAGAAGGCGGGGAAAGAACTGGTTCTCCTTAACCCCTTAGTGACAGAGCCATTTTGCAGCTTAATGACCGGGCCAATTTTTACAATTCTGACCACTGTCACTTTATGAGGTTATAACTCTGGAACGCTTTAATGAATCCCGCTGATTCTGAGATTGTTTTTCGTGACATATTGTACTTCACGTTACTGGTAAAATTTATTTGATATGACTTGTATTTATTTATGAAAAAAACGGAAATATGGCGACAATTTTGAAAATTTAACAATTTTCAAACTTTAAATTTTTATGCCCTTAAATCAGAGAGATATGTCACACAAATTTCTTAATAAATAACATTTCCCACAAGTCTACTTTACATCAGCACAATTTTGGGAACAAAATTTTTTTTTGTTACGAAGTTATAAGGGTTAAAAGTTGACCAGCGATTTCTCATTTTTACAACACCATTTTTTTTTTTAGGGACCACATCACATTTGAAGTCACTTTGAGGGTCTATACGATAGAAAATACCCAAAAGTGACACCATTCTAAAAACTGCACCCCTCAAGGTGCTCAAAACCACATTCAAGAAGTTTATTAACCCTTTAAGTACTTCACAGGAACTGAAGGAATGTGAAGGAAAAAATTAACATTTAACTTTTTTTGCAAAAACTTTACTTCGGAACCAATTTTTTTTATTTTCACAACTGTTAAAAGAAAAAATGAACCACAAAATTTGTTGTGCAATTTCTCCTGAATAAGCTGATACCCCATATGTGGGGGTAAACCACTTTTTGGGCGCACGGCAGAGGTCGCAAGGGAAGGAGCGACATTTGACTTTTTCAACGCAGAATTGGCTGGACGCCATGTCGCATTTGTAGAGGCCCTGATGTGTCTAAACAGTGGAAACCCATCACAAGTGACCCCATTTTGGAAACTAGACCCCCTAAGGAACTTATCTAGATGTGTGGTGAGCACTTTGAACCTCCAAGTGCTTCACAGAAGTTTATAACATAGAACAGTGAAAATAAAAAATCATATTTTTTCCACAAAAACAATCTTTTCACCCCAATTTTTATTTTCCCAAGGGTAACAAGACCCCAAAAGTTTTTGTGCAATTTGTCCTGAGCATGCTGATACCCCATATGTGAGGGTAAACCACTGTTTGGGTGCATGGCAGAGCTTGGAAGGGAAGGAGCGCCGTTTGACTTTTTCAGCGCAGAATTGGCTGGACGTCATGTCGTGTTTGTAGAGGCCCTGATGTGTCTAAACAGTGGAAACCCCCCACAGTTCACCCCATTTTGGAAACTAGACCCCCTAAGGAACTTATCTAGATGTGTGGTGAGCACTTTGAACCTCCAAGTGCTTCACAGAAGTTTATAACATAGAACCGTGAAAATAAAAAATCATATTTTTTCCACAAAAACGATCTGTTCACCCCAATTTTTATTTTCCCAAGGGTAACAAGACCCCAAAAGTTTTTGTGCAATTTGTCCTGAGCATGCTGATACCCCATATGTGGGGGTAAACCACTGTTTGGGTGCATGGCAGAGCTTGGAAGGAAAGGAGCGCCGTTTGACTTTTTCAGCGCAGAATTGGCTGGACGTCATGTTGTGTTTGTAGAGGCCCTGATGTGTCTAAACAGTGGAAACCCCCAAAAGTGACCCCATTTTGGAAACTAGACCCCCTAAGGAACTTATATAGTTGTGTGGTGAGCACTTCGAACCCCCAAGTGCTTCACAGAAGTTTATAACTTCCGGGCATGAAAATAAAAAGTCATATTTTTTCCACAAACCTGATCGTTTAGTCCCAATTTTTTATTTTCCCAAGGGTAACAGGAGAAATTAGACCACAAAAGTTGTTGTCCAATTTGTCCTGAGTACGCTGATACCCCATATGTGGGGGGGACCACTGTTTGGGCGCACCGCAGGGCTTGGAAGGGAAGGAGCGCCGTTTGACTTTTTCAAACCAAAATTGGCTGGAATTGAAATTGGACGCCATGTCGCGTTTGGAGAGCCCCTGATACGCCTAAACAGTGGAAACTCCCCCACAAATGACACCATTTTGGAAACTAGACCCTTAAGGAACTTATCTAGATGTGTGGTGAGCACTTTGAACCCCCAAGTGCTTCACAGAAATTTATAAACGTAGAGCCGTGAAAATAAAAAATCATTTTTTTCCTCAAAAATGATTCTTTAGCCCGCTATTTTTTTTATTTTCCCAAGGGTAACAGGAGAAATTGGACCCAAAAAGTTGTTGTGCAATTTTTCCTGTGTACGCTGATACCCCATATGTGGGGTGAAACCACTGTTTGGGCGCATCGGAGTGCTTGGAAGGGAAGGAGCGCCATTTTGTAATGCAGACTTTGATGGAATGTTCTGTGGGCATCATGTTGTGTTTGCAGAGCCCTTGATGTGCCTAAACAGTAGAAATCCCCTGCAAGTGACACCATTTTGTAAACTAGACCCCCCAAGGAGCTTATCTAGATGTGTGGTGAGCACTTTGAACCCCCAAGTGCTTCACAGAAATTTATAAACGCAGAGCTGTGAAAATAAAAAAATCATTTTTTTTCTCAAAAATGATTTTTTTAGCCAGCTATTTTTTATTTTCCCAAGGGTAACAGGAGAAATTAGAACTCCAAAATTGGTGTGCAATTTGTCCTGAGTACGCTGATACCCCATATGTTGGGGTAAACCACTGTTTGGGCGCACTGCAGGGCTCGGAAGGGAAGGAGCGCCATTTGACTTTTTGAACTCCACGTCGTGTTTGGAGACCCCTGATGTGTCTAAACAGTGGAAACCCCCCACAAGTGACCCCATTTTGGAAACTAGACCCCTTAAGAAACTTATCTAGATGTGTGGTGAGCACTTTGAACCCCCAAGTGTTTCACAGAAATTTATAAACGCAGAGCTGTGAAAATAAAAAATCATTTTTTTTCTCAAAAATAATTTTTTAGCCAGCTATTTTTTATTTTCCCAAGGGTAACAGGAGAAATTAGAACCCCAAAATTGGTGTGCAATTTGTCCTGAGTACGCTGATACCCCATATGTTGGGGTAAACCACTGTTTGGGCGCACGGAAGGGCTCGGAAGGGAGGGAGCGCCATTTGACTTTTTGAACGCCACGTCGTGTTTGGAGACCCTCTGATGTGCCTAAATAGTGGAAACCCCTCAATTCTAGCTCCAACCCTAACCCCAACACACCCCTAACCCTAATCCCAACCCTAATCCTAACCTAAATCCCAACCCTAATTCCAACCCTAATTGTAACCCTAACCTTAATTGTAACCCTAACTCTAATTGTAACCCTAACCCTAATTTTAACCCTAACCCAAATTGTAACCCTAACCCTAATTCTAACCCTAATTATAACCCTAACCCTAAGGCTAGGTTCATTTTGCGTTTTACCAGCCCATTCAACACATAGCATTGACGGGCTGGTAACGGTATAGCATAACGCGATCGCGCTATGCTATACCCGCTAGCGCAGAGGAATCAGCAGATGATTTATCTGCGCTAGCGGTGATGGAGCCCAGACGCTGCAGCCCGCATCCGAGGCTCCGTCACTGAATGATGGCACGTCGCGAACGCATACCGCTTTACGGCATGCGTCACAATGCGCCCTCAAATGGGGGTGAATGGCAGCGTTAACGGACTGCGTTACACCGCGTTATACCGCGGTGTAACACAGTCCATCTAACGGACTGCCATAACGCAGTATGAACCCAGCCTAACCCTAACGCTAATTATAACCCTAACCCTAATGCTAACCCTAACCCTAATTATAACCCTAACCCTAATTAAAACCCTAACCCTAACGGAAAAATGAAAATAAATATAATTTCTATATTTTATTATATGTCCCTAACTAAGGGGGTGATAAATGGGGGGGTTATGTACTGTTTTTTTTATTTTGATCACTGTGATAGTTTATCACAGTGATCAAAATGTACTTTCTGGAGAATGAATGAAAAAAAATTTGAATCTGCTGCCAAGCAGATCGGCGGGCGCGCTGCGCATGAACCCGCCATTTTTTTTTTCCAGGAAGAAGACCGGGAGGATTGGAGGCCAGGGGACCTGCTGGAGGACACCGGCAGGTACGGGGGTGTTTCGGGGGAGCTGGGAACCCTCATTTTCTCCCCCCTGATGTGCGATCACATCAGAGGGGAGAGAAATCATTTTTTATTTTTTCTTTGTTGTGGTCGCCGTTATGCTGTATAGCGGCGATCGCAACACCGGGATCCGTGAATACCGACCCGGATCATGTTCTCTGGGGTCTCGGCTACCCCCGGTAGCCGAGACCCCAGAGAAAATTGCCCATCCCCCCAGCACATAGCGGCGGGCGCACTGAGCATGCGCCCGCCATTTTCTCCATAGCGTCGGCACCGGGGGACAATGGAGGGCCCGGGGCCACATGCAGGAGATCGGGGGCCACATGGGGGTCCCGGGGACACTTTTTCTCTGTCCTCTGATGTCCGATGACATCAGAGGACAGAGTAATTAAATGGCACAACTTTTTTTTTTGCGATCACCGTTATAGGGTTAATAACGGCGATCGCAACATCGGTGTCGGTAAAAACCGACCCGATTCATGTTCTCTGGGGTCTCGGCTACCCCTGGTAGCCGAGACCCCGGAGAGAATGCACCTCTGGGGGGCGCTATTCACTTTTTTAAACGGCGCTGTGGTTTAAGTACCCTTAATGACCGCCGTTAAAGGCGTATCGGCGGTCATTAAGGGGTTAAAGAGACCAGGTGAGTATTGAGACATACAGGCAATGATCCTTGGGAGAAAAGTATGTAAATATCTTTTCTTCAAGAAATAAGTATACAGTAGACCACATTTCGAGCACAATGCATGGAGTGGCCGTGGGTGTTATGACCGGAACTCAACAGTGTTTGGGTTAGAAGAAACTTGGCCCTTACTGGGAAAGCAAAACACGTGTGAAACTGGCCTTAGGAGAGGTAGCTACCCTATTATTATTAGCAGGTGAGATAAGTATGGAACGCGTCACTAATTTTATTAGTAAATATACAGTATTTATCACCAGATGTCGGTAACAATCCATCCAATCCACACATGCAATTAAATCAAATCATAAAAGTCCATAAATTAAGTTATTTGTAATAATGAGACATTACACAAGGAAAAAGTGTTAAACACATGAAAAAAGAGAGGTGCGAAAAGCCATGGAAAGTCATGACACCAGCTGAAATCTATCAGTAATTAGAAAGCAACTCTGCCACTTAGTGATGAATAATATTGGCTGGTTCAACTGATGGCCTATAAAAAGGTGTCTCATACCAAAGTGCCACACAAGAAACATCTTGTCACGCCTCTGTTGTCTGGTGTCCCAGGACCAGGGCTCCTTCCCTGACCCTAATGCTAGGAACGCCCTAGATTACTACTGATGGTAAAGATGCAGGTGCCACGTACCTTGCCTTAGTTCCTGAATCCGCCCACAGTCCGTACCTTCCCCACCCAGGGAAATGGGGAGTAGTAAGTAGTGTACTGTAATACACCAACCAGACTAACAAGGTAATACGAACAGGGATAAAGGAAAATGACAATCACACAAATATGCACACATAAACAACAGAGGTAAACACTGGGGAGTGAATGATGGGGTCAAACTGAAGTAGGAGGAGATGGGGAATTAGCACACACCCAAAATCTAGCAACAGTCTCAGATAAATTCACCAAACGCCTTTTCAAACAACAACCACAAACCAACAACCTCCAAGCCATGCAGCATAAACTATCTCTGATAATGAGTGCTTGACAGGGCCCACAATATATAGGAGATGGGAGTGGTTAACAGTGAACAGCTCAGAACCTTAATGCAGGAAAGCTTCCAGAAACTCTCAACTGAGCACTGCTAAAATAAACCTGCACCTTTTAATATGAAGGTGAAGTGCTTCTAATCAGTGCAGGAGCAGGAGAAATCAGACTCTGCAGTCTTTTGGCTTGTCTCTGAGTTTGATCAGAGTATGACTAGAGTGTGATCAGAGTGTCATGTCTTTTTTTTTTTTAAACATTTCCTGCTTGATGATGCATTGTCTGAGAATCCAAAAGCATGTGGGGATACTCAAACAAAGCATCATCAAGTCTCGGCATGGCGGGTAATCCTACCATGTGCAATGACAGTGCGCTCTGTTGCCGGCTCAGAGCCTGCAAGAGAGCGCACTGTCATCCTGCACATTGCACAGTGACAAGAATATACTGAGCATCTGTTAGAATTGACAAACGACACATGCTCAGTAGAGCAGGGACTAAGCTAGGCGTTGAAACTAAAGGTACTGCCACACTAAGCTATCCCGCTAGCGATCTCGTTAGCGTTGCATACTAATGAGATCGCTAGCGGGATTGTTTCTATATCGCTAAATGCTGCCGCATTAAATCATTTTCTCTTTTGATATTTGTTCCCCCCCCATTGTTTATATTCAAAAATATTCAAAAAATTTGCAATTTTTACACTGGACACTAAGTCTAATATTAGCTTCCTACTCTGTGGTCAATACAGAAGACTTTCCAGCAGTCTCATTATCATCACAGACAGAATTTATTTATTATTTATTTAGCGGTCTTAGGCTCGATCCTGAGTCATAGCGACTTGATGGATCAACGATCAGCAGGAAGATTGATCTTCTGCAAACCTAGATAGGTCCACAAGGGTCATCTCCGCCGTTATCTTGAAGCCATTGGGTTGCTGGTCTTACTCTTCGCCTTCTTCCTTCCACACAGAATTACGAGGACTGATGACACGTCTGTATGCTGCAGTAGATAGCACAGGACGCACCATTCACAATAGATGATGTCACAGCTCACCTCCTTCGCCTCTTTAATGACCCAAAATTTGCCCAGATCAGAACATGATCAAAAAACATGTCATTGAGTCCGAGCTAGACTAACTACTGCCTAAGTCCATGTAATAAGATTTCTCTATTTTGTTTTATTAATTGTTTTTTTTTAGAATATATGAAAATATGTAAATATATAATGCAAAAATTCATGTAACATAAAAACCTGATTTAAATAATAGACCATTTTATGGTGAAAATATTCCCTTTAGGACAAGCAGAGACTCTGAGCAATTGCCCAGATCACTTTTTTCATGAAAACCTTCACCATTACAGCACTGAATGGCGGTAGTATTTCGACATCAAGTAACAGCTTTATTTATTTATTGAACTATAGTACTGCTTGGGAAATATACAGGAGTATTATCTGGACACTGTATGGTATTATAATTTACACCAATATTTCTGAAATTGTAAGATGGGCTACTATATACCAGTATAAGTATGGTGGGTTAGGCTATTTTGGCAGTTGCCCAGGGCCACTGTCATTATGGCATAAATATTGGAACAGTTCATAGATAAGGAGAGAAAGTTTTATAGCCCTCTGATTGGAGTCTGCTATTGTGTTTTGATGCCCCTAGAAGGTCAGAGAAGCAGATTCCTTAATTGATGTAGAAAGACATGAATCCGTGTGATATATTCATTCCAGCACTAAGAGTGTCAAAGGTCATCATAAGTTTATATTCCCAAACCTTTCTATCTTTCTCAGATTTGAAGTTAGATTTTAATACAAGTAATTCCATATCCATCATGCTATGACCGGGCATACAAAAGTGTTTTGCCACAGGTAAATCCATTCTTTTTTCTCTTATTGTGTGGCAATGGGAATTCATCCTGAGAAGTTTTTGCCCTGTTTCCCCCACATACAGACCCCCAGTTGGACATTTCGTACATATAATTAGGTACACCACATTAGATGTGATGCAGCTGAAAGTACCTGGGATCTTGTAGTCCTGATGGGAGTTGTGGATCTTTATCTTGTCCGTGGTCATTATAAATGGACAGGTTTTGCATTTCTTCTCGTTGCAAGGAAAGGTTCCTGCAGCTGTTGGGGAGGACAGGGAGCTTCTGACAATGATGCTTCTTAGATTTGGGGGCTGCCTAAAACATACTAGTGGGGGGTCTGGAAATATGGATTGTAATCGGGCATCTTATCTACTGGATAACACGGTATGAAGATACACATCTTTCGAATACCTTGATATCTAAGATCTCATGTCTTATTCCAGATTAATTCAAGTTTTTCTTAATATAGATCTCCCTGAGAATCTGCCTCTATGGGTTATTATAAATGAAAGTAGTGTGAGATACAGTACGCAGTGACTGACAGTCTTCTCTCCTGATATACATGCCCCCCCTTCTGTTTAAAATAATCTCTGGAGGCAGATACTCAGGAAGATCTATGCCTGGCAATAGATCTTACCAGCTCATTTAGATATGAGAAAAACACAAATTTCTCTGGAATAATAAATCGGATTGCAGATATCAAAGTGTCATTTTATTCAGCCTTCTATGACCTAAATACCCATATAGGTGACTTAAGGTACTGTCACACTAAACAATCCCGCTAGCGATCACGATAACGACGCATACTAATGCGATCGCTAGCGGGATTGTTTCTATATCGCTAAATGCGGCCACATTTAGCGATATAGTTAACGACGCTATCGCCGTTAGCGATCTTCTTAACGACTTTAGCGGTACAAAAGTACCGCTAAATCGCTAAGAAAAGGTGCCACACAGCGATTAGATACTTACCCAGCGGAGCGCCGACGAGAAAATAGGGTCCGGAGCGATTCCAGCGACGAGCGAGATCACAGCAGGAAGCTCGTCGCTGGAAGCTGCCGCACTGAACAACATCGCTAACAGGATCGCTAAATAGTGACGTTTTTTAGCGATCCCGTTAGCGATATTGTTTAGTGTGGCATACCCTTTAATTAAAAGGGTTGATAATACTGATAGTTAATGGGAATGTGACACCAGAAAATCACCCAATGTTTATATCAGTTTTTTTATGTTAAATCATTTTCTCTTTTGATATTTGTTCCCCCCCCCCATTGTTTATATTCAAAAATATTCAAAAAATTTGCAATTTTTACACTGGACACTAAGTCTAATATTAGCTTCCTACTCTGTGGTCAATACAGAAGACTTTCCAGCAGTCTCATTATCATCACAGACAGAATTTATTTATTATTTATTTAGCGGTCTTAGGCTCGATCCTGAGTCATAGCGACTTGATGGATCAACGATCAGCAGGAAGATTGATCTTCTGCAAACCTAGATAGGTCCACAAGGGTCATCTCCGCCGTTATCTTGAAGCCATTGGGTTGCTGGTCTTACTCTTCGCCTTCTTCCTTCCACACAGAATTACGAGGACTGATGACACGTCTGTATGCTGCAGTAGATAGCACAGGACGCACCATTCACAATAGATGATGTCACAGCTCACCTCCTTCGCCTCTTTAATGACCCAAAATTTGCCCAGATCAGAACATGATCAAAAAACATGTCATTGAGTCCGAGCTAGACTAACTACTGCCTAAGTCCATGTAATAAGATTTCTCTATTTTGTTTTATTAATTGTTTTTTTTTAGAATATATGAAAATATGTAAATATATAATGCAAAAATTCATGTAACATAAAAACCTGATTTAAATAATAGACCATTTTATGGTGAAAATATTCCCTTTAGGACAAGCAGAGACTCTGAGCAATTGCCCAGATCACTTTTTTCATGAAAACCTTCACCATTACAGCACTGAATGGCGGTAGTATTTCGACATCAAGTAACAGCTTTATTTATTTATTGAACTATAGTACTGCTTGGGAAATATACAGGAGTATTATCTGGACACTGTATGGTATTATAATTTACACCAATATTTCTGAAATTGTAAGATGGGCTACTATATACCAGTATAAGTATGGTGGGTTAGGCTATTTTGGCAGTTGCCCAGGGCCATTTTTTCTTTAAATCAACCTCTGCTTTTGGACAAAGGCAAAGCAATGGTTCTGTCTTGTTGTATTTTAATGTTTTATGTATTTACAATAGAAAATTATTATATTCTTAAAGGGAATCTGTCACCAGGTTTTTGCTACCTCATCTGAGAACAGCAAAATGTAGGAAATTAGACCCTGATTCCAGTGATGTACAGTGGTGGCCAAAAGTATTCGCACCCCTGCAATTCTGTCAGATAATACTCAGTTTCTTCCTGAAAATGATTGCAATCACAAATTATTTGCTATTTTTATCTTCATTTAATTTGCTTGCAAGGAAAAAAACCAAAACTCCAAAAATGGGCCAGACAAAAGTATTGGCACCCTCAGCCTAATACTTGGTTGCACAACCTTTAGCCAAAATAACTGCGAACAACCGCTTCCGGTAACCATCAATGAGTTTCTTACAATGCTCTGCTGGAATTGTAGACCATTCTTCTTTGGCAAACTGCTCCAGGTCCCTGATATTTGAAGGGTGCCTTCTCCAAACTGCCATTTTGAGATCTCTCCACAGGTGTTCTATGGGATTCAGATCTGGACTCATTGCTGGCCACCTTAGAAGTCTCCAGTGCTTTCTCTCAAACCATTTTATAGTGCTTTTGGAAGTGTGTTTTGGGTCATTGTCCTGCTGGAAGACCCATGACCTCTGAGGGAGACCCAGCTTTCTCACACTGGACCCTACATTATGCTGCAAAATTTGTTGGTAGTCTTCAGACTTCATAATGCCATGCACACGGTCAAGCAGTCCAGTGCCAGAGGCAGCAAAGCAACCCCAAAACATCAGGGAACCTCCGCCATGTTTGACTGTAGGGACCATGTTCTTTTCTTTGAATGCCTCTTTTTTTTCCTGTACACTCTATGTTGATGTTTTTTCCCAAAAAGCTCATCTTTTGTCTCATCTGACCAGAGAACATTCTTCCAAAACATTTTAGGCTTTCTCAGGTAAGTTTTGGCAAACTCCAGTCTGGCTTTTTTATGTCTCGGGGTAAGAAGTGGGGTCTTCCTGGGTATCCTACCATACAGTCCCTTTTCATTCAGACGCCGACGGATAGTACGGGTTGACACTATTGTACCCTCGGACTGCAGGGCAGCTTGAACTTGTTTGGATGTTAGTCGAGGTTCTTAATCCACCATCCGCACAATCTTGCGTTGAAATCTCTTGTTAATTTTTCTTTTCCTTCCACATCTAGGGAGGTTAGCCACAGTGCCATGGGCTTTAAACTTCTTGATGACACTGCGCACGGAAGACACAGGAACATTCAGGTGTTTGGAGATGGACTTGTAGCCTTGAGATTACTCATGCTTCCTCACAATTTGGTTTCTCAAGTCCTCAGACAGTTCTTTGGTCTTCTTTCTTTTCTCCATGCTCAATGTGGTACACACAAGGACACAGGACAGAGGTTGAGTCAACTTTAATCCATGTTAACTGGCTGTAAGTGTCATTTAGTTATTGCCAACACCTGTTAGGTGCCACAGGTAAGTTACAGGTGCTTGTGATTACACGAATTAGAGAAGCATCACATGATTTTTCAAACAGTGCCAATACTTTTGTCCACCCCTTTTTTTTGTTTGGTATGTAATTATATCCAATTTGGCTTTATGTCAATTCTTTTTGTGTTTTTTCATTGAAGACAAATTAAATGAAGATAATAAAACCAAAGAATTTGTGTTTGCAATCATTTTCAGGAAGAAACTGAGTATTATCTGACAGAATTGCAGGGTGCCAATACTTTTGGCCACCACTGTATCACTTAGATTACTGGGTGCAGCATTTGTAACACAATCAGAGTTCTTAGATGCAACATGAAGTTGAGCTCAGAAAGCTGACCCTGCCCACACCAGGCTCTGTATATACATTGTCTATTACCAGTGAGCTGCTTATCCTAGGAGTGGTGGAGTTGGACTAGCAGTTGTGTGACACTTAGTCCTAGCAATGATAATCACCTGGCGATAAAACCTTCATTGTAAGCAAACAACAGCACACTCAGTTTTTATTGAACAGATGTATGGGCACCAACAGCAGTCTAGATCCTATGAAGACATATATGTTTGCCTCCCTCTTCATTATGCAGTAATGTCCCCCATCCTGGGCCCCTTCCAGGTATACATGTCCCCCATCCTGGGCCCCTTCCAGATATACATGTCCCCCATCCTGGGCCCCTTCCAGGTATATATGTACCCCATCCTGGGCCCCTTCCTGGTATACATGTCCTCCATCCTGGGCCCCTTCCAGGTATATATGTCCCCCAACCTGGGCCCCTTCCAGGTATACATGTCCCTCATCCTGGGCCCCTTCCAGATATACATGTCCCCCATCCTGGGCCCCTTCCAGGTATACATGTCCCTCATCCTGGACCCCTTCCAGGTCGATATGGGCCACTTTCTGGTATATATGTCCCCCATCCCTTTTAGAGAATCCACCTACTAAGTAAATTATATTACAGACAGAGCATGGAAATTTAAACTACTTTTTTTTTTTAAAGTTCTGCATCATACGTTTGACTATCCTTCAGGAAGAGCTGCTTCCACGTAGCAGCTTCCACGTAGTTTCAGTGTCACTTAGTTTTGATGAACAAGGACATCCAATATAGTCAATTGGTCAAACTATTACTTTTTCCCCTAATCATGGACCCTTGAGCATGTTAAAGGAAATCTGTCAGTAGGATCAACCCTCCTAAGTCATCTATATGGGCATGTAAGTCAAAGAAAGTTGAATAAAATTACACCTTGATATCTAAATATTTAGACTTGAGAGTCCTCAGTGGTTGATACCTTTTAATGGCTAACTGAAAAGATGGTAACAAATTGCAAGCTTTCGAGACTACTCAGGTCTCTTCATCAGGCTAAGACTAATACAAAATCTGAAGAATCACATATTTATACACAAGAGGACACAGGAATAATGCAATAGGTAAGACAAGTGATGTGAAGCAGAACTGTCATTATGGCATAAATATTGGAACAGTTCATAGATAAGGAGAGAAAGTTTTATAGCCCTCTGATTGGAGTCTGCTATTGTGTTTTGATGCCCCTAGAAGGTCAGAGAAGCAGATTCCTTAATTGATGTAGAAAGACATGAATCCGTGTGATATATTCATTCCAGCACTAAGAGTGTCAAAGGTCATCATAAGTTTATATTCCCAAACCTTTCTATCTTTCTCAGATTTGAAGTTAGATTTTAATACAAGTAATTCCATATCCATCATGCTATGACCGGGCATACAAAAGTGTTTTGCCACAGGTAAATCCATTCTTTTTTCTCTTATTGTGTGGCAATGGGAATTCATCCTGAGAAGTTTTTGCCCTGTTTCCCCCACATACAGACCCCCAGTTGGACATTTCGTACATATAATTAGGTACACCACATTAGATGTGATGCAGCTGAAAGTACCTGGGATCTTGTAGTCCTGATGGGAGTTGTGGATCTTTATCTTGTCCGTGGTCATTATAAATGGACAGGTTTTGCATTTCTTCTCGTTGCAAGGAAAGGTTCCTGCAGCTGTTGGGGAGGACAGGGAGCTTCTGACAATGATGCTTCTTAGATTTGGGGGCTGCCTAAAACATACTAGTGGGGGGTCTGGAAATATGGATTGTAATCGGGCATCTTATCTACTGGATAACACGGTATGAAGATACACATCTTTCGAATACCTTGATATCTAAGATCTCATGTCTTATTCCAGATTAATTCAAGTTTTTCTTAATATAGATCTCCCTGAGAATCTGCCTCTATGGGTTATTATAAATGAAAGTAGTGTGAGATACAGTACGCAGTGACTGACAGTCTTCTCTCCTGATATACATGCCCCCCCTTCTGTTTAAAATAATCTCTGGAGGCAGATACTCAGGAAGATCTATGCCTGGCAATAGATCTTACCAGCTCATTTAGATATGAGAAAAACACAAATTTCTCTGGAATAATAAATCGGATTGCAGATATCAAAGTGTCATTTTATTCAGCCTTCTATGACCTAAATACCCATATAGGTGACTTAAGGTACTGTCACACTAAACAATCCCGCTAGCGATCACGATAACGACGCATACTAATGCGATCGCTAGCGGGATTGTTTCTATATCGCTAAATGCGGCCACATTTAGCGATATAGTTAACGACGCTATCGCCGTTAGCGATCTTCTTAACGACTTTAGCGGTACAAAAGTACCGCTAAATCGCTAAGAAAAGGTGCCACACAGCGATTAGATACTTACCCAGCGGGAGCGCCGACGAGAAAATAGGGTCCGGAGCGATTCCAGCGACGAGCGAGATCACAGCAGGAAGCTCGTCGCTGGAAGCTGCCGCACTGAACAACATCGCTAACAGGATCGCTAAATAGTGACGTTTTTTAGCGATCCCGTTAGCGATATTGTTTAGTGTGGCATACCCTTTAATTAAAAGGGTTGATAATACTGATAGATTCCTTTAAAGTGTAAAGCAGGTAAACGGATGCAAGGGTTAACAGGAGTGCGGTTTAATTAACAATAATGAACTCCTCCCATGGAGATAACAGGAAGGGGGGATACAAGTTAAACAGTATAATTGTGGTTCAATACAACAGTCTTTCTATAAACGTTAAATTTATTATCTAAACTTTATCGTGGCTCCGCTGTCTTTTAGTCGCCTGTAGCCCAATAGATGATGAGTGCCGGAGGAGGCCGACACTGCGTCTTCAGGCTTTCCCGCCCGACATGCGGTCACGCTTCTGGCGGCAGCGGGCGGTCAACGGTTTTGCAAGCTGAGCCCATAGTCCATTGAACTGCAGAGCCGGATTAGGAAGCTCCGCACAAGTCTCTACTCGGCGAGGGCTCCCCTGCGCACCCGCCAACAACTGGATGCACGCCCCACGATGTCTGACTTGGCGCTTGTCCCTCAATACACCCGCCGGTACCTGACTACCTGCACCGCGCTCCTTCACTCGGTGCCTGTCTCCCTGTGACCCCAACGGTACCTGGTAGTCCTCACTTACCCCGTCCTGGGTCTCTGCTCTGTGCTTCAACTCGCTCCGCAGCACGCAGCCGGTCTCTGCTCTCTCGCTCCTTCGGCAGGAACCTTCTGCCTTTTCTCGCTCCAAACTCTGCCTTACCCCCTCGTTTACCACGCCCCCCCCTTTCAGGTCATGGGTTCTTTCCGTCTCCTCTTTCCTTCCCTCCTGCAACACTGGACGTGGCCTCGGCAGTTCCGGCGTGTCAGAGGTACCCACAGCCCGGTCCTCTTCCTTACAAAAGCATCACTCCAGAGGGTTTTTTTTCAATTGCACAGCTGGAGTGATGCTTTAAATGTAATTCCTCTGCCTTGTCTGATACTCACCTGCCGCCGCCTTCATTATTTTCAAGCGTTGCTCCCGTCGTCCTTTTCAATACAAGTCTATGAGACTCTTGTACTGGCTCTCATAGAGTTGCATTGCGCTCTTGTGACGTAGCTTCTGACTTCCGGCCAGTCAGAAGCTGAGCTCACAAGATGGCGCAATGGGATCGGGTGGTGCCGAAAAACAGATAAGACGCCGGAGGGTGAGTATATGACCGGGAGCAGGGGACTTACATTTAAAGTACTGAAAAATAAAACAACTGCTGGAGTGGTGCTTTAACCTTCCCACCCCTCATTCATCATAGACATTAAACCATTAGTGTATTATGTAATATTCAAGGATCTGAGAAGTCTTTAGAATCCTCTACACATTATGCCTACTACTAACAGATTGACAGATGATTTGTATAAATGTAATGTGGCAGTAATTGTGGGAAAAGTACTCGTGTTTTACACGCCAACACGCTACATGACAATGGGGGTCCTGGACAGGTGTGTGGGCTTCATCCGTGGTGGCGAGATGCCTTTGCAGACCGCATGGTATCGTTGAATTCATCCGGCCAGGACCAGGTGTTGCAGAGATCAATGAGAGAGGCCATAGCTCATAAATAAACTTATTTCTTACTGGAATCACTCTCTCTTTCTGCTTCTATTAGCTCTTCTGTATCAACGCAGCCCACCACACTAACCCGGGAGCCTCCTCATCCCCCAATAGCAGCACTACAGTGCAGCAAGCAAGAGTAATATACTTCCATCCTCGGTTCCAGGTCTTACTCCACTCAGGACAGTTTTCTATTCCAATATGGTTGCTACTTAGCTTTCTGCTTTATTGACACCTCTGGACCACAACACTTCCTTTTCGTCTCGCTTGTCCTTTGTTAGAACTCTCCTGTTAGGTTTTTTCTATTTTGCTGGTCACATGACCTTTTTTGCCTATTTAATCCTGCTCCGCTCTTCTGGCTTTGCTGGACTTCATTGTAATTTCTACTCTTAAGCTAGCCAGGTGCTTTGTTACCTTACTCAGTCAGTTTTGCTTGGTCTTCGGACCTCTTTGTTCTATGTTGTTTTTTTTGTCTTTTACTGCTACAACTTCTGTTAGGAGGTGTCCATCTTTCTCCCAGTCCCTAGTTCTTGTAGGGATCCCTTCCTCGCATCTATAGGTCTTCGTACAGACTAGCTGAGGACTTTAGCGGGTCTGATCGCAGGATCAGGTTCCCCGTTACATCGTAGGGATCTAGCTTAGTTCTATCGTAGGGACAGATCTCCCTTCTTTCCTTAGTGCTTGTAGCAGAACATAACAGTAAGTCCAGCCCAAAAATATCTCTAAGGAAATATTTCCAGTTTCCATTATGGTGTCGGTTCAGGGCTTGGCTCAACGCCTGCAGGGACTCTCTCTGGAGGTGGCCGAGCTCCAGCAACAAGTGAGTAGCTGTTCTGGAGCACATTTCGTGGAGCCAAAGGTAAGTTTGCCTGATTTATTTTTTGGTGAACAACAAGATTTTTTTTTCTTTTAAAAATGCTTGCTTGTTATATTTTCATTTGAGACCCAGATCCTCTGGTGATGAATCACAGCGCATAGGGTTCATAATGTCACTTTTGCGCAAAGAACCTCAGGAGTGGGCCTTTTCTCTACAACCTAGTGATCCATGCTTTAGACCAGTGGATAGTTTTTTTTCTGCTTTAGGGTTATTGTATGATGATCCTGATCGTGTCTCATCAGCTGAGACAGAATTGAGACGTTTGAGGCAGGGATCAGGTAATGTGGAAAAAT
The DNA here is from genome assembly GCA_033576555.1 of Oophaga sylvatica. Taxonomy (NCBI): domain Eukaryota; kingdom Metazoa; phylum Chordata; class Amphibia; order Anura; family Dendrobatidae; genus Oophaga; species Oophaga sylvatica. The sequence continues at coordinate 398,485,048 of JARQOD010000006.1, read as the reverse complement.
ATTGTACTCACTTCCGTCGGTGGTCTACTCAGGTGGGGTGGAACGATTCAGCTTTGAAAAGTTTGTTTCTTGCAGGGCTAGGTAAAAGGGTTAAAGATTTGCTGATTGCTTATCCCACACCTGGTAACTTGCAGGAGGCTATGCAATTAGCTATACGGGTGGATATGAAAACTGCGTGCAAGGGTTAATGAGAGTAAATCCTTTGCCATGTCAGCTCCAAGTCTTGAGAGGGTCTGTACTGACATTGGAGAGCCGATGGAGATTGGAGCGATGGCACCTCGCTCTCAGGAAAAAGACCGCAGGTTTTCTGAAGGTTTGTGCTTTTATTGCGGCAAATCTGACCATTTCATTAAGAACTGTGTGCTTCGTATGAACAAAGAAAAGAAAAAAAAAGGTCAGTTCCGCCCGTATAGCCTGTTTAAACACTAAGGGCGTCTTTCTTTCTACCACTACTGCTGCTCAGGAAGAATTAATGGAATTTCGGGTATTTGTCGATTGTGGTTCTACTCTGAATGTGATTGATGAGGGATTCTTGGAAAAACTTAAATTAAAACCCAAACTTTTGTCATCCCCTATTGCCGTGGTTTCTGTTGATGGCTCTCCCTTGAAGAATGTTACTCACAAGGTCTGTGAATTTCCTCTCACTATTAATGGTGTTCACCAAGAGAATTTGGAGATTTTGGGGTTACCCTGGTTAAAATTGCACAATCCTGTACTGGATTGGTCTACCAATGAAATGAAGTCCTGGAGCCCTAAGTGTTATGACAAGTGTTGTAACGGGTGTATTGCTGCTGTGGATAAAGGGGAATTACCTGTACCTATTCAGGATTTTTGGAATTTTTTTTCTGAGAAGGAATCGCAGATTTTACCTCCCCATAGAGACTATGATTGTACTATTGAATTTGTCCCTGGAGCGACTCTTCCTAAAAGTCGTTTATTTAATCTTACTATTCCTGAGAGAAAGGCTTTGGAGGAATACATACAGACAAGCTTGGCCGCCGGTCACATTAGGCCTTCCAAGTCTCCTGTGGCTGTTGGATTTTTTTTTGTTAAAAAAAAGGACGGCGGTTTATGTCCTTGTCTGGACTTTCATGAGATTAAAAAAATTACTGTACGCAATCTTTACCCACTGCCATTGATTCCTGATTTGTTTAACCAGTTAGTGGGGGCCAAGTGGTTCTCTAAAATTGATCTTCGGGGGGCATACAATTTGTTGCGCATGAAGGAGGGTGACGAATGGAAGACTGCTTTTAACACTCCTGTGTGTCATTTTGAGAATCTGGTTATGCCTTTTGGGCTTTCCAGTGCTCCTGCATTTTTTCAGAATCTTATTAATGACATCCTTAGACCTTTGATCGGTAAAAGTGTGGTTGTGTATTTGGATGACATTTTGATTTATTCGCCGGATCTGGAGTCTCATTGGCGGAGCGTACATGAAGTATTACAGTTACTGAGTGATAATTCACTTTTTGCTAAGCTAGAGAAATGTGAGTTCGCTGTACAGAGAATTAGTTTTTTGGGCTACATTATCTCCAGCGAAGGTTTTGAGATGGACCCGGTGAAAGTTCAAGCTGTGCAGGAATGGCCTAAGCCTATTGGTGTGAAATCAATACAGAGGTTTTTGGGTTTCGCCAATTATAGAAAATTCATTAAAAATGTTTCTATTATTGTCAAACCACTGACCGATCTCACCAGGAAAGGTGCTAATGCGGTTCAGTGGACTACTGAGGCCATTGAAGCTTTTGTGTTTCTAAAGGAGAGGTTCAGCTCTGCTCCCATCCTTATGCAGCCTGATCTGACTAAACCGTTTTTGGTTGAGGTTGATGCTTCTTCTGTGGGGATCGGCGCGGTGTTGTCTCAGGAAAACAGGGATGGAGTACATCCCTGTGCCTTTTTTCAAAAAAATTTTCTGAGACTGAACTGAATTACGATATTGGTAATAGAGAATTGTCGGCTATTAAACTCGCATTTGAACACTGGCGGCATCTCTTGGAAGGTGCTGAATTTCCCGTTCAGGTTTTCACTGATCATAAAAATCTGATCTATCTTGATGCTGCCAAACGCTAGAATGCCCGTCAGGCTAGGTGGGCACTGTTTTTCTCGCGGTTTAATTTTTCCATTACTTACATCCCAGGTACTAAGAATGTTAAAGCTGATGCGTTGTCTCGCAGCTTTTCTCCCATGGTCGGTGCTGAGGAGAAGGAGAACATTTTACAAGAAGGGGTTGTGATTGCTGCTTTGGATTCTGTGTTGGAAGATGAGATTCTTAAAGCACAGGAGAATGCCCCATCTAACACTCCCCATGGGAGGTTGTTTGTGCCTAGGACCTTTAGGAGAGATTTGTTTGTTTAGTGTCATGAGTCTCGGTTGGCAGGTCATCCTGGAATCTCTGAGACCAAGAGACTTATGGGTCGCAGTTTTTGGTGGCCTGGATGGCAGAAGGAAGTCATTAAGTGGGAGCGTCAATGCACTGTGTGTGCTAGATCTAAGTCTTCTCATACTCCTGCTGCGGGGTCGCTTTGCCCTCTGGAGGTCCCTAATGCACTTTGGACACATTTGGCTATGGACTTTATTACTGACCTTCCCCCCTCTGAGGGTTTCACTGTCATCTGGGTGGTCGTGGACCGTTTTAGCAAGATGTGTCATTTGGTTCCTTTTATTAAACTGCCCTGTGCTAAGACTCTCGCTAAGGCCTTTGTCAAGGAAATTGTCCGACTACATGGCGTTCCTACTGACATTGTTTCTGATAGGGGACCTCAGTTCGTGGCTCGTTTTTGGCGCGCCTTTTGTGACAGGTTGGGAGTTCATTTGTCGTTTTCATCCGGATATCATCCTGAGTCTAATGGCCAGACAGAAAGGAAAAACCAGGATGTTGAGCAGTTCTTGCGTTGTTTTGTGACTGATAATCAAGAGGGGTGGTCTGAGTTTCTGCCACTTGCTGAATTTGCTCCTAACAACCATACATCCTCTTCTGCTGGTTGTTCGCCTTTTTTTTGTTGTACAGGGACACATCCGTCATTTGGGTCATTCTCCAAATTGGTATCGGCCGTGCCTGAAGAGAATTTTTCCGGTGATTTGGAGAGAGTTTGGACGGATGTGCGTGGTAATCTTCAGGAGGCTAACAGAAAATCTAAAAGGTACTTTGATAGGAAATGGCAAGAGGTTTTGTTTGCTATTGGTGACATGGTTTGGTTGTCTTCTAAGAATCTGCGGTTGAGGATTCCTTCTAAAAAATTGGGTCCCAAGTTTGTAGGGCCCTTTAAGGTGCTTCAATTGTTAACCAATCTGCTGTTAGGTTGGAGGTTCCTACCTCCTGGAAGATTAATCCGGTGTTTCATGTTTCTCTGTTGAAAAGAGCTGATGTGTCGGAGGAGATGCCTCTGCCACTGTTCCCCCGGTGATGGAGGACGGGGAATATGAAATTTCCCGCATCCTAAATTCTAGACGGTATAGAGGGAGTTTGCAGTATCTCGTCGCTTGGAAGGGTTTCGGACCCGAGGATAACTCATGGGTGAGGGCGGATGATGTTTCTGCGTCCAGACTTGTCAGAGCGTTTCACAAGAGGTTTCCGGATAAGCCTAGGCCTAGGGGATCCGGAGGATCCTCTTAGAAGGGGGAGTACTGTTAGAACTCTCCTTTAGTTTTTTTCAGTTTGCTGGTCACATGACCTTTTTTGCCTATTTAATTCTGCTCCGCCCTTCTGGCTTTGCTGGACTTCATTGTAATTTCTACTCTTAAGCTAGCCAGGTGCTTTGTTACCTTACTCAGTCAGTTTTGCTTGGTCTTCTGACCTCTTTGTTCTATGTTGTTTTTTTTGTCTTTTACTGCTACAACTTCTGTTAGGAGGTGTCCATCTTTCTCCCAGTCCCTAGTTCTTGTAGGGATCCCTTCCTCGCATCTATAGGTCTTCGTTCAGACTAGCTGAGGACTTTAGCGGGTCTGATCGCAGGATCAGGTTCCCCGTTACATCGTAGGGATCTAGCTTAGTTCTATCGTAGGGACAGATCTCCCTTCTTTCCTTAGTGCTTGTAGCAGAACATAACATCCTTCCTTCTCTGTCCCGTTACCCAACTGACAAACAACTCCATACCATTCCGCTAGGCTTCCTGCCCCAGGCCCCGATATTTCCTAATTTCCTCTTCTTCACTTTGGAACAACTCTGGATTAACTTAGTTTTCTGTAGGATCTTACTATCCTCTCTGTCGTCTCTCTTGTACAGGACACCCACTGCATGCGGTTCTGCTCCTCCATCACACCTTAGGTCTGCTACTGTTACAGGCTTGTCCCGATCTTTCATTCTAACTGGAAACTCTCCATTGTGCCCACGCTAAGCTACTCCCCCTGGGCTAGTCCCACGTGTTAGCTCCATCTCTCCCTGTAGGATACCTTGTGCTGGCCAGAACACAACTCCATCACTAACAATATAGATAATGAAATATTCAAACATCATAACGCATTACAAAATATACATGTCTACAAGGGGAAACGTATTCAACACCTCCACCTCCTTACAAAACTAAAGAGGGAGAAGCAGTTACCCTGTTATCTATGGTAAAACATAATCACTCAGTATGGTCACCAGAGCAGATATCATTTGCGAAACTGGACTGTGAAGGAAACACTGTCAGATTCCTGGAAGAGGATAAAAGGCTTAGCTAATAGTATACTGGCACTGCCACATGGAAGGAAAATGTGATGCCAAGTGGCTTGTGTCACCATTTAGGAAGCCCTGATCAGAAAATCTCTCACAGCTGCTGCCAGTCTAACAGTATCTGATATTCACTGAGCTATCAGCTGCAAAAATCGACTGCAACCAGTTATGTACACGATATACTGCAATACTGCAGACAAAGTTTATTTTCAGCCAGCCTGTGACTGCAGACTTGTGAATTCTCACACCACGCACACTGCAAGGATTCTACGGTGCTGGCGCCGGGTAACGGCATTAATGTGAACGCAAGCATGCGATATGCATACTCCCGGTCACAGTCCAGCTAGATGGGTGCAGAATTCCTCAATACAAGTGTATTAGCAAGGCTGGAAACAGCCTAGTCAAAATGCATATCACATACTTGCAGTCACATGATTTATTACTAAGAGATTAACATTACCGGACTAGCCGGCAACTAAGCAGCTCACTGTCTATGGACTTTACACATGGAGATCCTGTTGTGGGTGGGGTTAGCTTTCTCAGCTCTGCTTCATTCTAAATCTAAAAGCTCTGATTGTTTCAGAACAGCTGCACCCAATAAATTAAGTGATACATCATTGGATTCAGCTTCTCTTTGCCGACATCATGCTGCTCTCATATGAGGTAGAAAAAGCCTGCTGACAGATTCCCTTTAAGGAATTAGGCGTATCTCAGGCCACCATGCCCCTTCATTAAGAATTGGAGCCATAGACGTGATGTGCAGCCATCCTCTCCCAGGACCCGTCTCCAATCGATCACCTGGCAGAAGGACCCAGAGTTTATAACTCTTGATGGTAATAGGCCTAGACAGAACTGAGTATGTGAAACGAGCAGAAAGTCCCTGGCAGGAGGTCCATACCGTCAGAGAGATGGAAGCCAAGACCGACCATACTGACACCCTAAGGGGAAAGAAAACGCGGAACCGAGACATGACTGAAGGACTCTTGCTAAGTAGAACTGTAAAGTTGAGCTGGGGCTGGGTTGTGGTGTAGTAGTGAGGAACAGTGGAAACAGAAGATAAGTAAAAAGAGTAAGGAAAGGTGAAGATAGAGAATAGAAAAGAGAAAGAAGGAAACAGTTTGGAAAATTATTTGAATTGTAAAGGAAACATTCATAAGACTGTGTGCCCACTATCTCCGGTACATAATTCCTACCAAGTTCCCATTCAGTAAAAAGTTTATTTTGAACAAGTGGTCTCCCTCACTAAACTATCCAACACCGGGCCCTGGCATACCAGCATCTTCGCTTACAAGCGACCTGCGCACCCTCACAACACAAGTCCACAAAGCCAGGACTCCCATTTTCATGTAATGCTTCGGGGTGTAAGGAACAAGTACCTTGGTCACCGCCCCATGCCATGTTACAGTCTCATGCTATTTTTCCAGGAGCGCACCACTCCTATGTTTCTTGGCTTCCTGCTTGACAGGGGGTGGTGCGCTCTTGAACATTCAAAGTTTGGACCAGCCATATGGTTGTGTCATTGGCCAAAATTATGCTCTCTACCTCTAAGGGTATATTTCCACGATCAGTAAACGCTGCGGGTTTGACACTGCGTACAGCCGCAGCGGCCAGATGTTACAGCATAGTGGATGGGATTTCATGAAATCCCATCTCCACTGTGTTCAGAGACACAGGCGGCAGACCTGCGTAAACGGACATGAGGTGCGTCTTTCCAGACTGCAGCATGTCTATTTACGATGCGGAGACTTGTTATGATTTGGTAGCTGAGGAGAGCAGGCAAAAACAGCAATACACCAGAGAGGTTGGAATCTACTGGATTGCAGTACCCTGACTAACCACCACAACTAAAGGCAGCCGTGGAGCGTTCCTACGTTGGTCCTAGACGCCTCGTCACAGCCTGAGAGGTTAACTACACCTAAAGATAGAAAGAGGAAAGCTATCTGCCCCGGAGCAGATCCCCAAAGAACATAAGAAGCCCCCAAATATGTAATGGCGGTTAGACAAGAGGAAATACAGACACAGACAGAAAATAGTATGAGCAAACGTTGGGGCCCAATCTACCTGGACAGAAAAGGATAGGAAGGACACTTACTGCAATCCAAAAAAACCTAAAAAATACCAACTCTACTAATTGCAAAAACACCTGAGATCACACGACCTCTACCACCTAAATTAGTTCTCTGGTGTCACAAAACTAAGCCGCAGCCACTGAAAAAACTGGAAAAGGCAAATGAACAAATAACAGTGGCTCAGATAAACTGAGAGGAGCACAAGCCCCCGGAGGGGACCTGGCTGTCCTCCACAGAAGTGCAGGGAAGAATGCAAAAAGCAAGCACAAAAATAAAAACAGAAAATATCTTATCTGATAGCAGAAGATGCAGGAAAGACTCAGCAAGCTTCCAATTGAACCAGGAACCTCAGTAGAGACAAGAACAATTAATCACCGGCAACCATGATGGGAGGGAACCTCCCTTATATAAGACCAGTCTGTAACTCCTGATTGCCAATCCTCATTAAATGGTTCAGTACTGTTTGTAACCACTAGAGGGAGCTTCTGCTCAGAATTCATTTCTAACACATTCACAATAGTACCCCCCCTTGAGGAGGGGTCACCGAACCCTCATTTGGGCAACCAGGTCGGTCAGGATGAGCTCTGTGATACGCACGGATCAGTCTCCTAGCATGGATGTCCGAAGCAAACACCCAAGAATTGTCCTCCTGACCATAACCTCTCCACTTAACCAAATACTGGAGTTTCCGTCTAGAAAAACGAGAATCCAATATTTTCTCAACCACATACTCCAGATTGCCCTCAACCAAAACAGGGTCAGGAGGCGCAGCCATAGGAACCACTGGCTCGACAAACCTCTTCAATAAGGACTTGTGGAACACGTTATGGATCTTAAATGTCCCTGGAAGAAGTAAACGAAAGGAAACAGGATTAAGAATCTCCAAGATCTTATAAGGTCCAATGAACCTAGGCTTAAACTTAGGAGATGCAACTCTCATAGGGATATTTCTTGAGGACAACCAGACCAAGTCCCCCACTTCAAACCGAGGACCATCAGTCCTATGCCGGTTGGCAAATCGATGGGCGCTCTCCTGAGAGAGGGACAACCTCTCCACTACCTGGTCCCAAATCTGCTGCATGCGCTCCACAACAGAGTCAACACCTGGACAGACAGAAGCCTCCGTCTGTCCCAAAGAAAATCGAGGGTGAAACCCAAAATTGCAGAAAAATGGAGACATCAAAGTGGCAGAGCTAGCCCTATTATTAAGAGCAAACTCAGCCAAAGGCAAAAAAGAGACCCAGTCATCTTGATTAGCAGACACAAAGCATCTCAGATAAGTCTCCAATGTCTGGTTTGTTCTCTCAGTTTGTCCATTGGTCTGAGGATGAAAAGCCGAGGAGAAAGACAATTGAACACCAAGTTTAGAACAAAAAGTCCTCCAAAATCTGGAAACAAACTGGACTCCTCTGTCAGACACAATGTTCTCAGGAATGCCATGTAACCGAACTACGTGCTGAAGGAACAAAGGCACCAATTCGGAGGAGGAAGGCAACTTAGGTAATGGCACAAGATGTATCATTTTGGAAAACCTGTCACAAATCACCCAGATAATGGTCATTCTCTGAGAAACAGGGAGGTCGGAAATGAAATCCATAGAGACATGGGTCCATGGTCTCTTGGGCACAGGCAATGGCATCAACAAACCACTAGAGCGAGAGCAAGGCTTGGAGCGAGAGCAAGTCCCGCAGGACTGCACAAATTCCCTGACGTCACGAGACAAAGTAGGCCACCAAAAGGACCGACTAACCAAGTCTCTGGTACCAAAAATTCCGGGATGACCGGCCAACGCGGAACAATGAATCTCAGACATCACACTCTTTTTCCACCGGTCTGGGACAAACAATTTCCCAATAGGGCAGTGCTCGGGTTTATCCTCCTGACACCCTTCCAGACCCAGTCTCAAATTGGGCGAGATGGCGGAAAGAACTATACCCTCTTTCAAAATAACAGCAGGATCAGATAACTCAGGAGAGTCCGCAAGGAAACTCCTCGAGAGGGCATCCGCCTTAACATTCTTAGTGCCAGGAAGAAAGGAAACCACAAAATTAAAACGTGTGAAAAACAAGGCCCACCTGGCCTGTCTAGGATTAAGTCGCTTGGCTGATTCCAGATAAACCAGATTCTTATGGTCCGTGAGGACCACCACCTGATGTTTGGCTCCCTCCAGCCAATGTCTCCACTCTTCAAAAGCCCACTTCATGGTCAATAATTCCCGATTACCCACGTCATAATTACATTCAGTTGGAGAAAATTTTCGAGAGAAAAAGGCACAAGGGTTACTTTTAGAGGTCTCTGGATCTCTTTGGGACAAAACGGCACCTGCCCCAATTTCAGAGGCATCAACCTCCACCTGAAATGGCAGAGAAACATCAGGCTGCCATAGAACAGGAGCAGAAGTGAATCTCTGCTTAAGTTCCTGAAACGCAGAGTCTGCCTCAGGAGGCCAATTCACCACATCAGAACCCTTTTTGGTCAAATCAGTCAATGGTTTAACAATAACAGAGAAATTACCAATAAATTTACGATAAAAATTGGCAAAACCCAAGAATCTCTGAAGAGCCTTTAATGAAGTAGGTTGGACCCAATCACAGATGGCCTGAACCTTGACCGGGTCCATTTCAATACCAGACGGAGACAAAATGAATCCCAGAAATGAGATCCTGTGTACGCCAAAAAGACACTTTGATCCCTTCACATACAAAGCATTCTCTCTCAAAATCTGGAACACAGTCCGAACATGTTTCACATGAGAGTCCCAGTCATTGGAAAAAATCAAGATATCATCCAAATAAACAATCAGAAATTTATCCACAAAATCCCTGAAAATGTCATTCATGAAGGACTGGAAGACGGAAGGAGCATTAGTGAGCCCAAAGGGCATCACTAGGTACTCAAAATGCCCCTCTGGGGTATTAAACGGCATCTTCCATTCATCCCCGTGCTTAATGCGAATAAGGTTATACGCCCCCCTGAGGTCAAGCTTGGTAAACCAAGTAGCACTTTTCACCCTGGAAAACAGGTCAGAAATCAAGGGTAACGGATATTGATATTTCACAGTGATATTGTTCAAGAGACGATAATCAATACACGGCCTTAATGAACCATCCTTTTTGGCCACAAAGAAAAAACCGGCACCCAAGGGTGAAGAGGATGGTCTGATATGACCCTTCTCCAATGACTCCTTGATATAAGACCGCATAGCGTCATGTTCAGGTACAGACAAGTTAAAAAGGCGACCTTTAGGGAATTTACTACCAGGCACTAATTCAATAGCGCAGTCATAGCTCCTATGGGGGGGCAAGGATGCAGATTTACTTTCGCTAAACACATCAGAAAAATCAGTCAAAAAGTCAGGAACATCCTGAGCCTGGGGAGAGGCAGAAAAAACAGGAGTATTGGCATTAACACATTGGCAGCCCCAACTGGTTACAGACACAGATTTCCATTCCAAAACAGGATTATGAGACTGTAACCAAGAGAAACCTAGTACAATAATGTCATGCAGATTATACAGCACCAAAAATCTGCAACTCTCCTGATGATCTGTCACGCTGTATAGCAGATATATATATATATATATGTATGTGATGACAGTAATCTATATCAAAAGGGCAACATACTATATAACATGCGCATAGATATATGATAACATAGAATTACCTGACAGAAAGTCCAGTGGGTCAATACGGAATCCGTTATACGCTGTCTCCGGCTAGAGGGTGACCGGGGTCTATGCTGACCCTAAACTGGGGTCCTAACTAATCCCTCTACCTGGAGGTACTGTTAAAGGTACAGAGGTCCAGGCCACCAGCGTAAACCCTGTCTCCTATCAATCCCTGCCAACTGTAATCTAGTCCTAAGAAGTACCCTGATTACCACCAAAGGGAATGAACAGGTATCGGTTAATGAACAGAAAGACATACAAGAAAGACAAGAAATAAAGTAAATAAAGTCTTACATACAACACTCACACACAGTAGGAACACCTAAGGTCTCAGAGATAAACTATAAGCTATAAGAGTAAAAACAACTAAGGAGCTCTTAGCTTAAATATTCTCAGAACCGATCCAGTCTGCTAGACTACATGAATGCTTTCACCGGCATCTAACAAGCAGACTGGCAGGTATATGAAGGAATCTAATTAGAACATAATCAAAAGCAGCCGGGCGAGGCTGGACCTAGTCTTAGCAAAGAGCTAGGTAAAATTAACTCCCTCATTACCAAACACAAAGAAACAGCAACTCAGCTGTGAGAAGTCAGAGTGTGTAATCGCGACGATCCTTGTGGCGATACACCCATGACAGTACCCCCCCCTTACGAGGGGACTCCGGACCCTCAGGGCCAGGTCTGCCCGGGTGAGTTGTGTGAAAGGTCCGAACCAATCGATCTGCGTTAACATCAGACGCAGGGACCCACGTCCTCTCCACAGGACCATACCCCCTCCAATGAACCAAGTACTGAAGGGATCGGCGACTGAGACGTGAGTCAATGATTTTCGACCCATGAAATTCCACGTTATCATTGACCACCACTGAAGGCGGAGGTAGAGGTGACGGTATGACTGGTGCCACATACTTTTTAAGTAATGACTTGTGAAACACATTATGAATTTTAAATGTAGGAGGGAGGTCCAGACGAAATGCCACAGGATTAATTATGGAACTGATCCTGTACGGCCCGATGAATCTGGGACCCAACCTCCAGGAGGAAACTTTAAGTTTTATATTCCTGGTAGACAACCAAACCAGATCGTTCACCTTCAGATCTAGACCAGAAACTCTCCCCCTATCAGCCATCCGTTTGTAACGGTTCCCCGTAACCTTCAGTCTTAACCGATCTGGAACTATCAGTCTCCCTGGAAGTCCCACCGGGGCGTCCCCCTGAGCCCCCAATACCTCCCCCTCAAGCTCAGAGCATACAGCTGACACTACAACTCCCTCCTGAGGAATAGGAACCGGATCATCCGTCTTCCCGGCCCCTGGGAAAGTACGAGATAAGGCATCAGGAAGCAACTTTATTGAGCAGTCATATGCGCGATGAGGAGGTAACTCTTTACACCCCTCCTCTGAGAACATCTCCCCAAAGTCCTCCAGAAAAGGAGACAAAGTCCTAGGCACAACCGCACCGATGACCGTGCTCATGCAGTTATTCCTGCAAAATTCACCCCACTGGCTTATCTTTCCGGATTGCCAATCAATCACTGGGTTATGTTTAGCCAACCAAGGAAGTCCCAACACAATAGGAGTAGGTAGACCCTCCAACACATAACAAGACAATTGCTCTTTATGTCTTGCCCCTACTCGAAGATCTATGTTATGAACAGCTTGTACCAAGCTACCTTGACCGAGAGGTCTAGAATCAATAGAGACTATAGGGACCGGTTTGGCCAATACACTCAGTTGCATACCATGCACCTGGGCAAACCGAGCGTCCACCAGATTAGCCCCGGACCCACTATCAAGAAAAACAGAAATCCTCTCAGTTCTAGTACCAATCACCACCTCCGCAGGCACGAGAAGCTGAGAGGGATTTGGGGACGAAATACACACTCCCAGGTTAACTCCTTTGCTCAAAGAGGCCCGGGATGGACACCCCCCAACAAAATGTCCCTCTCTCCCGCAAAAGAAACACCTTCTAGTCTTGCGGTGCACCGCCAATTCCTTCCTACAAAAAGATGTCCCTCCCAACTGCATGGGTTCCTCAGAACAGACCAGGGGAACCTCAGTATAAGGGACTTTAGTAGTAGGTGGAGTCATCACGGAGGCGGAGTTACCTCGCGTCTTCCCCGAATTCGTCTATCAATGCGAATAGCGAGGGCCATAGCAGCCTCCAGTGATGGAGGAGAATCATACTGAGCCAACACATCCTTTAATTTGTCAGACAACCCTTGACTAAACTAGCTCCTAAGAGCTGGGTCATTCCACTGAGTATCTGTTGCCCATCTACGGAACTCAGAAGAATATTCCTCCGCTGGACGATTTCCTTGCCGTATTTTACGTAACTTTGTTTCAGCAAGGGAAACTCGATCCGGATCATCATATACCAGACCCAGGGCAGTAAAAAATCGATCCACTGACTGGAGATCTGGGGAGCCTGGAGGAATAGAGAACGCCCAAGATTGAGGGTCCCCTTGTAAGAGCGAGATAACAATTCCCACCCTCTGCTCTTCACTCCCAGATGACCGAGGCCGCAGCCGAAAGTACAATTTACATGCCTCCCGGAAAGTAAAAAATTTGTCCCGCCCACCAGTGAACCTGTCCGGGAGAGCAACCTTAGGTTCAGATCTGGTTTGCTCCGGGGGGAACAAAACCTTGGACTTAATGTCTGCAAACTCCATGGACAACCCCTGCAACTGCCGGGCCAGCTGGGCTACTGGATCCATGACAGCTGAAGAGAATCTTTTGTATGGCCGGTGAAAATGTCACGCTGTATAGCAGATATATATATATATATATGTATGTGATGACAGTAATCTATATCAAAAGGGCAACATACTATATAACATGCGCATAGATATATGATAACATAGAATTACCTGACAGAAAGTCCAGTGGGTCAATACGGAATCCGTTATACGCTGTCTCCGGCTAGAGGGTGACCGGGGTCTATGCTGACCCTAAACTGGGGTCCTAACTAATCCCTCTACCTGGAGGTACTGTTAAAGGTACAGAGGTCCAGGCCACCAGCGTAAACCCTGTCTCCTATCAATCCCTGCCAACTGTAATCTAGTCCTAAGAAGTACCCTGATTACCACCAAAGGGAATGAACAGGTATCGGTTAATGAACAGAAAGACATACAAGAAAGACAAGAAATAAAGTAAATAAAGTCTTACATACAACACTCACACACAGTAGGAACACCTAAGGTCTCAGAGATAAGCTATAAGCTATAAGAGTAAAAACAACTAAGGAGCTCTTAGCTTAAATATTCTCAGAACCGATCCAGTCTGCTAGACTACATGAATGCTTTCACCGGCATCTAACAAGCAGACTGGCAGGTATATGAAGGAATCTAATTAGAACATAATCAAAAGCAGCCGGGCGAGGCTGGACCTAGTCTTAGCAAAGAGCTAGGTAAAATTAACTCCCTCATTACCAAACACAAAGAAACAGCAACTCAGCTGTGAGAAGTCAGAGTGTGTAATTGCGACGATCCTTGTGGCGATACACCCATGACATGATCAGGTTCAAACCTCATTATCACCTGAGTAGAGAACTGGGGTTTATTCTCAGCCAAAGGGGTAGAATCAATCCCCAGTAGGGGAATAGACTTCCGTAGGGGTATCAAGGGAAACCCACAACGTTTAGCAAAATCAAAATCCATCAGGTTAATAGCTGCTCCTGAATCAACAAAAGCCTGAGCAGAAAATGTGGACAGGGAGCAAATCAGGGTAACAGTCAACAGAAATTTAGTCTGAACACTACCCAAGACAACTGAGCGTGCAAAACGTCTTCCCCGCTTAGGGCAGACTGAAATAGCATGAGAGGCGTCACCACAGTAGAAACATAACCCATTGCGTTTTTGAAACTCATGACGCTGTGCCCCAGAAGCCACTTTATCACACTGCATGGACTCAGAAGCTGGTTCACAAGGCAACACTATTCCACGCATACCTCTAAGCTCACGCAAACGTCTGTCAATTTGAATCGCTAATGACATAGAATCATTGAGACCAGAGGGAGCAGGAAAACCCATCATAACATCTTTTACATTTTCTGACAGACCCTTCCGAAAAAGGGCTGCCAAAGCATCATCATTCCATTTGGTCAAGACTGCCCACTTTCGGAATTTCTGACAGTACAACTCAGCGTCCTCAAGCCCCTGATTTAATGCCAACAAGGTTTTTTCAGCTTGATCAGTGACATTACGTTCATCGTACAATAACCCCAGAGCCAGAAAAAATGCATCAACATTACTCAAAACAGGGTCCCCAGGTGTCAGGGAAAAAGTCCAATCCTGAGGATCGCCGCGCAGGAGAGAGATTACAATTTGAACCTGCTGTGCTGCGTTCCCTGAGGACTTAGCTTTTAAGGCAAAAAACAACTTACAGTTATTTTTGAAATTCAGAAATTTAGCTCAATCCCCAAAAATACATCTGGCATGGGGATCCTAGGTTCCACAACCGGCAACCTAGCAAGATAGGTAGCAATACTCCGAGCTTCAGTGGCAAGCTGATCCACACGGCCAGACAACTGTGCAAACTCCATTGAGAGAAAAAAAAAATCCTCCTCAGCACCCAGAGAAAAAGAGGGAAAAAATGCAACAAACAGAGAAAAAAAAAAAAAATTCTGACAACTTCCTTTTTTTTTTTTCTTTTACTATTTTTCCCTTCTGTTGAGTACCATATAATTTTCAGTTTGGGCCGGTGATACTGTTATGATTTGGTAGCTGAGGAGAGCAGGCAAAAACGGCAATACACCAGAGAGTTTGGAATCTACTGGATTGCAGTACCCTGACTAACCATCACAACTAAAGGCAGCCGTGGAGCGTACCTACGTTGGTCCTAGACGCCTCGTCACAGCCTGAGAGGTTAACTACACCTAAAGATAGAAAGAGGAAAGCTATCTGCCCCGGAGCAGATCCCCAAAGAACATAGGAAGCCTTCAAACATGTAATGGCGGTTAGACAAGAGGAAATACAGACACAGACAGAAAATAGTATGAGCAAACGTTGGGGCCCAATCTACCTGGACAGAAAAGGATAGGAAGGACACTTACTGCAATCCAAAAAACCCTAAAAAATACCAACTCTACTAATTGCAAAAACACCTGAGATCACACGACCTCTACCACCTAAATTAGTTCTCTGGTGTCACAAAACTAAGCCGCAGCCACTGAAAAAACTGGAAAAGGCAAATGAACAAATAACAGTGGCTCAGATAAACTGAGAGGAGCACAAGCCCCAGGAGGGGACCTGGCTGACCTCCACAGAAGTGCAGGGAACAATGCAAAAAGCAAGCACAAAAATAAAAACAGAAAATATCTTATCTGATAGCAGAAGATGCAGGACTCAGCAAGCTTCCAAGTGAACCAGGAACCTCAGTAGAGACAAGAACAATTGATCACCGGCAACCATGATGGGAGGGAACCTCCCTTATATAAGATCAGTCTGTAACTCCTGATTGCCAATCCTCATTAAATGGTTCAGTACTGTTTGTAACCACCAGAGGGAGCTTCTGCTCAGAATTCATTTCTAACACATTCACAACAGAGACTGTTATGTTTCGGTAGCTGAGGAGAGCAGGCAAAAACGGCAATACACCAGAGAGGTTGGAATCTATTGGATTGCAGTACCCTGACTAACCACAACTAAAGGTAGCCGTGGAGCGTTCCTACGTTGGTCCTAGACGCCTCGTCACAGCCTGAGAGATTAACTACACCTAAAGATAGAAAGAGGAAAGCTATCTGCCCCAGAGCAGATCCCCAAAGAACTGTAAGGTTCTGTATATCTGTTTCTGAAACTCAGTTTGTTCGTCGGCCATTTTGCTTTCTGTTTTGCTGCAGCTATCTTGCCCTCAGTTAAAATGGAGTTTTCCAGCTTGCATGTTCCCGCCCTGATTCTCTCTGTTTGCTTCTTAAACAGCCACACCTGAGCAATCAGTGCTTCAGAATCTGGCCTGCAGTGAACCTGTGTTCTGACTCCTGAAGCCTTGGACTTTGTACTCCAGCCATTTCTACTGAGAAACTCTGGAGCTCTTGTGGACTCTGAACTCTGTTCTTGAAAGCCTCACGGTTGCATGGACTTGCGGTAACATAGAAGAAGATCTGAATCTGTTGTGGAGAGTTATTGATGAACTTAGATTACTTTGGCCTGCTGTGTCTCCTGCTTCTGTGTTTGCAACCTGTGTGTTTATTTTTGCCAATTTGTATGAAGCAATACAAGACTTTCTTTTTCAACCTGTGTCTCAAGTATTTTCATCGCACCCAAGCACAAGACGCTATATGAACTGTATCACATACATTACAAGATTCTGAAGCCAAACGTTAGTGTCTGCTGGGTCTGGAAAGGCTTGTCTGCTGTACTGTGGATATCGGATGTCCGGTTGTACTTTCTGTGATAACAGTGGTTGTGACTTCTCCACAACCATTCCAGGTGAGCAATTCCCTTAAGTTTTTTTTTCTGCAGAGTTATCACAGGTAAACACTATTGTTTTTTTTTTTTTTCTCTTCTCTTTTGTCTGCTGAAACTCTGGATATCAGATGTCTGGTTGAAAGCTTTCTGTGATGATAGTGGTTGTGACTTCTCACAACCATTCCAGGTGAGCAGTTCCCTTAAAGTTTTTTCTTTCTTCAGTGTTGCCACAGGTGAACACTATTGTTTTTTTTTTTCTCTCTCCTCTTCTTCCAGTATCCTGTCTTAAAAGATCTGGAAAATGGAGGCCCGCATAAAGGAACTTTGTGGAGTGACTGATAATATCCTTGCAGAGTTGCAGAATATAAAGACCCGTCTTACAAATCTTCAGGACCTAAATAATCACAATTTGCAAGTGGTTGGACAGACTACTCAGGATTTGCGAGCCAGGATTGAGGTTCTGGAGGGGCAAGTCCAGGCTCCTGCCATGGCCCCGAGTTCTGGGATTCCCAAGTTGCCCCCTTTTCGTTTTGGTGGTGAACGTGAAAAATTCAGGGGATTTGTTAATCAATGTAATCTTTTTTTTTCTGCACATGCTTCACAATTTCCTACTGAACGATCTAAGGTGCTTACTATAATTATGTTGCTTACCAACAAGGCTTTGATATGGGCAAACCCTCTGATTGAGACTGAGGATGATTGTTTGAATCACCTTGATGACTTTATTTCAGCCATGGGGCAGGTGTTTGATGACCCCAATCGAGGTGCAACAGCTGAAGCAGCCATGTTAGCTTTGCGCCAAGGTAAGCACTCAGTAGCTGAATATGCCTTGGATTTCAGGAGATGGGCCCTTGATACCACCTGGGACAATTCCGCCAAAAAATCTATTTTTCGAAAGGGGTTATCCCCACTAATTAAGGATGAACTTGCTCGTGCCGACCCTCCCACTGCGTTAGGTGACTTTATTAACTACTGCATCCGTATTGATACTCGTTTAACTGAACGCAGGCAAGAGAGATGGTTCGAAAGCAATCGTACTAACCTTTTCCTACCTTCCTCTCCAGCTAAGGAACCTTTGAATAGGATTACACGGGAACCTGAACCTGAACCCATGCAGGTAGACTCTTTGCTACGACGGGTTAGTGATGCACGCAAGGAACATCGTTTTAAGGAGAATCTATGTTTTTACTGTGGTAAGTCAGGGCACTTTATTATTAACTGTCCCAGCCGTTCTCGCAAGACTACTGCAGCACTCATTCATTGTGAGTGTTGCGAGAGGGGATCTGTCAGGTCCGAGCCTCAGGCTCCAGAGATAGCTGCCGCAGCAGATCTTGATTTCTCGGACTTAAACTCCGTTACCTCTGAGGACGTTGACTGTGTAAATGCTGCCATCTTTCAAGTTTCCTCAGCGGTGTCCCAGCTGAGTTGTAAGAAAAACAATTCTCACTGTTTTCTTTCCATCAAACTCTGGGTTGACTCAGCCTGGGTGTCTAGCTCTGCCATGATTGACTCAGGTGCAAGTGGAAATTTTATGGATGTCTCCTTTGCTCTAAAACAGGGAATACGTTCAGTGAAGAAGGCTGCTCCCGTACAGATGGAAACTGTGGATGGCTCCCTGCTGACCTCTGGACCAGTGGATCAGGAAACAGAGCCTTTAAAGGTTCTTATGGGTAAAGATCATCAAGAGAAACTGTCCTTTATGCTTATCTCTTCTCCTCACTTTCCCATTATTCTAGGGCTACCATGGCTGCAGGCTCAGAATCCTACCATTAACTGGGAGACCAAGGAATTACACTTCCCAGAGAAACAGATGAGTCAAAAAATTTCAGCTTGCTCTGTTCCTAAAGGAACCATGTCAGTCCCTGAATTACCAGCTGTATACCAGGACTATGTGGATTTATGTGACAAGAAGAACGCTGACCAGCTTCCTCCTCACCGTCCATATGATTGTCCAATTGAATTATTGCCTGGAGCAGAGATACCTTTTGGTAAGATCTACCCCTGGCGGGGCCCGAGCTGAAGGCTTTAAAAGAGTACATAGACGAAAATCTAGCCAAGGGCTTCATACGCCCCTCTTCATCTCCTGCAGGGGCACCCATATTCTTTGTAAAGAAGAAAGATGGATCCTTGAGACCATGCGTAGACTATAGGGAACTTAATAAGGTTACTATTAGAAACCGTTATCCATTGCCTTTAATCCCTGAGTTATTGGAGAGAGTGCGACATGCTAAAATTTTTTCTAAACTAGATCTTCGTGGGGCCTATAACTTAGTCCGTATTAGACCTGGGGATGAATGGAAGACTGCATTCAGGTCACGCTATGGACACTTTGAATATCTGGTTATGCCTTTTGGTCTGAGTACCGCCCCAGCCACTTTCCAACACTTGGTGAATGACATCTTCAGGGATCTCCTAGATACATTCGTGGTAATTTATTTGGATGATATTTTAATTTTTTCTAACTCCACAGAGGAACATCATGGACATGTGAGAATGGTCTTGGAACGTCTAAGACAAAATCATCTTTACATCAAGCTCGAAAAGTGTGAATTCCATAAGACCGAAATTCAATTTCTGGGGTATGTACTGTCTACACAAGGAATTAGTATGGATGGAAGTAAAACCCAAGCCATCAATGATTGGCCAAGTCCTAGAAATGTGAAGGAGGTACAGCGCTTCATCGGGTTTGCAAACTTCTATAGACGTTTCATTAGAAATTTCTCTGAGGTAGTGTCACCTATCACCCAACTTACCCGGAAAGAGTCTAAGTTCTCCTGGACTCCCAAGCCCAGGAAGCATTTTCCCGTCTAAAAGATAAATTTACCACTGCACCTATTCTAGTACATCCCAACCCAGAGCTTGCCTTCATAATAGAGGTGGATGCTTCAGACTGTGCCGTGGGAGCTATACTCTCTCAGAGAACAGGTGAGAAGAATGTCTTGCATCCCTGTGCCTTCTTTTCCCAGCAGTTGTCTTCGGCTGAGAAGAACTACGATGTGGGCAATAGAGAGTTGTTGGCCATTATTGCCGCCTTCAAAGAATGGAGACACCTTCTGCAAGGAGCTGCACAGCAAATAGTCGTTCTGACAGATCATCGTAATCTTGAGTTTATCAGGTCGGCTAAGTGCCTGACTCCTCGCCAGGCTCGCTGGAATCTTTTCTTAAACCAATTTAATTTTATTATTTCTTATAGACCAGGATCGCGCAATGGAAAGGCTGATGCACTCTCTAGGATTTACTCAGCAGAGACACGTCCAATTATTCCTCCTAAGACTATTCTTCCTGACTCTAGATTCCTAGGAGTGATTCATCATCAAGACCTAATTAAAGACATCAAGGAAGCATACCATGCGGATTCTTTTTTGGCTCAACCCCAAGGGACGTAAGTCTTGTCTTTAAGAATGGTGTGTGGATTCTGGGACAACGTCTGTATATACCTGAAACAGTCAGATTGAGAGTATTGCAACTCATTCATGATTCCAAAATAGCCGGGCATAGAGGAATTCTAAAGACACAGGAATTTCTTTCTCGTTTCTTTTGGTGGCCCACTTGTAGGAAGGATGTTTTGGATTATGTCACTTCGTGTGAGGTTTGTGCAAGATGCAAAACACCTCGCTCTTCACCAACTGGTCTGTTACAGCCTCTTCCCACCCCGTCCCGCCCGTGGGGATCCATTTCTATGGACTTCATTGTCGAATTACCAACCTCTCAAGGGAAGAACACTATTCTAGTGGTGGTTGATCGTTTAACAAAGGCAGCTCATTTTATCCCTTGTGTCGGCTTACCCACTGCAAAACAGACATCAGATTTGATGATTAAAGATGTGTTTCGTTTACATGGAGTACCGGATGAGGTTATTTCGGATCGAGGGGTGCAATTCACTTCTAGGTTTTGGCAAAATTTCTGTGCAGCATTGGACATTAAAGTAAACCTTTCCTCTGCTTTTCATCCCCAGACTAATGGACAAACCGAACGAACCAATCAAACCCTGGAGCAGTATCTCCGCTGTTTTATCTGCCACCTACAGGATGATTGGGTGGATCTACTTCCATTGGCTGAGTTCTCTTACAACAACTCTCAGAGTGCCTCCACTAAACAGTCTCCTTTTTTCTCTAATTTAGGTTATCATCCTAATATTCTACCACGATTTCCCATAGAGACGCCTTTGCCAGCAGTGGCTGAAAGAGTCACGACTTTACAGAAGAATATGGATCTTCTAAAGGAGAATCTGGAATCGGCTCAGGAAAGGTACAAGAAGGCAGCAGATAAATTTCGTAAACCTGCACCAGTTTTTAAGGTAGGAGACCTGGTCTGGCTGTCAACCAGAAATCTTAAGTTAAGGATTCCATCATCTAAGTTGGGACATAAGTACATTGGACCCTATAAAATCAGTAAGATTATAAGTGCCGTTGCTTGTCGTCTTCAATTGCCCAGAACTATGAGAATCCACCCTGTCTTTCATGTATCCCTACTAAAGGCTGCAACACCCAATACGTTTCCTGGACGTTCTTCTCCTTGCCCTGACCCAGTGCTAGTCGATGGTCAGGAAGAATTTGTGGTGGAAAGGATTTTAGATTCCAGGTTGTATAGAAATCAGTTACAATATCTGATTAAATGGCAGGGCTACCCAGTGGAGGACAACTCATGGGAGCAGTCAATAACGTTAATGCTCCTCGCTTGCTCCGTCAGTTTCATCAGAGGTACCCACATAAGCCTGGTCTGAGGTCATCCGGAGGTTGCCCCTAAGGGGGGAGTAATGTAAGGTTCTGTATATCTGTTTCTGAAACTCAGTTTGTTCGTCGGCCATTTTGCTTTCTGTTTTGCTGCAGCTATCTTGCCCTCAGTTAAAATGGAGTTTTCCAGCTTGCATGTTCCCGCCCTGATTCTCTCTGTTTGCTTCTTAAACAGCCACACCTGAGCAATCAGTGCTTCAGAATCTGGCCTGCAGTGAACCTGTGTTCTGACTCCTGAAGCCTTGGACTTTGTACTCCAGCCATTTCTACTGAGAAACTCTGGAGCTCTTGTGGACTCTGAACTCTGTTCTTGAAAGCCTCACGGTTGCATGGACTTGCGGTAACATAGAAGAAGATCTGAATCTGTTGTGGAGAGTTATTGATGAACTTAGATTACTTTGGCCTGCTGTGTCTCCTGCTTCTGTGTTTGCAACCTGTGTGTTTATTTTTGCCAATTTGTATGAAGCAATACAAGACTTTCTTTTTCAACCTGTGTCTCAAGTATTTTCATCGCACCCAAGCACAAGACGCTATATGAACTGTATCACATACATTACAAGAACATAGGAAGCCCCAAATATGTAATGGCGGTTAGACAAGAGGAAATACAGACACAGACAGAAAATAGTATGAGCAAACGCTAGGGCCCAATCTGCCTAGACAGAAAAGGATAGAAAGGATACTCACTGCAATCCAAAAAAACCCTAAAAAATGTCAACGCTACTGATTGCAAAAACACCTGAGATCACACGAACTCTACCACCTAAATCAGTTCTCTGGTGTAACAAAACTAAGCCGCAGCCACTGAAAAAACTGGAAAAGGCAAAAGAACAAATAACAATGGCTCCAGAGGAACTGAGAGGAGCCCAAGCCCCCCGGGGGGGGGAACCTGGCTAACCTCACAGAAATGCAGAGAAATCTGCAAATGGAAAGCACAAAAACAAAAACAGAAAATATCTTATCTGAAAGCAGAAGAAGAGGCAAGACTCAGCAAGCTTCCAAGTGAACCAGGAACCACAGTTGAGACAAGAACAATTGATCACCGGCAACCATGATGGGAGGGAACCTCTCTTATATCAAGCCAGTCTGTGAATCCTGATTGCCAATCCTCATTAAATGGTTCAGTACTGTTTGTAACCACCAGAGGGAGCTTCTGCTCAGAATTCATTTTCAAAACATTCACAACAGGAGACGCTCAGTCCCCACAGCGTAAATTTCCCATAGACTATCATTACATGTGGTAAAACCACATGTAATTATTAGCCACATGCATAATAACTGCGGAAATGCAGCTTACTACGCATGTGTACTAATGTAAATAATGTCTTAACTTGTGACACTGCCAGTAGTTCGAGTCCACTGCAGTTCTCGCGATGACTGAGCTGACCGTGAGAACTGCCGTGCACATGACCGCCAGTGTTATCTCCAGTCACTAGGCTAGTTCTCACGGTCAGCTGATGGTGAGGACTGCCGTGCAGGTGACCGAAGACTGAGTTATCTCCGGTGGTCATCTACAAGCTCTGCTGTGTCTGGATGCCAGGCTGAGCAATGCATCCAGATGTAGCAGAGCTGGAGTCGGCGTGGGACGCTCGTTATTTAGGACTACGTCAGACAGGAAGTATTTGTGTTGGTTTATTTATTTATTTTTTTCAGAAGATCGAGGGCGTCGCATGGATTAGGTGTATAATAAAAAGGGAAAACTGTGTCGTGTTTTATTTCAATAAAATACTTTTTTTCTGGCTGTGTCTTTAGTTACCATACCACTATAAGATTAGTAATGGAGAGGTTTCTTATTGACACCTCTCCATTACTAAGCCGTGGGCTTGATGTCACCGGACAATACACAGGTGACATCAACCTCACAAATATGAACCCCACTTGCCACCGCTACAGGTCAAGTGGGAAGAGCCGGGTTAAGTGCCACATTTGGCGCATCTTTGGTTGCGCCAATTGTGGGGCTGTTATTTTTAGGTTGATGAGGGCCAAAATCCATGGGCTTCACCAGTCTGAGAATACCAGGCCTCAGCAGTCTGCTTTTTACTTGGCTGGTTAACAAAAATAGGGGGACTCCATGCAATTTTTTTTTCGAGGGAATCCCACTATTTTTGCTAACCACCCAAGGTAAGCAGACTGCTGTGGCCTGGTATTATCAGGCTGGTAAGGTTCATGGATATTGGATCCCTACAGGCTGAAATACCAGTCCCAGTATTCTGCTTTACTCTGGCTGGTTAACGAATATAAGGGGACCCCACACCATTTAAAAAAAAAAAAAATTAGCAAAAAAAAAAAAGGAAAGGACATTACATATTACTGACCTCTCTCTGCTTTCAGAAACTGCATGAGTGGCTTGTGTCACACTTGTGAGTGTGACCCCGGCCTATATGTAATTTATGCAGTGGAGAGGGAGCGTCTCCACTACATAAATTTACATATCCATCTCTGCGGGTGAGCCGCGGGCACCGATGCACCCTTAGTGGGCATGGGATTTCTTGAAATCCCATCCACTATGCTGTAACATCTGGAAGTTGCGGGTTGGACGTTGCGGATGTACGCAACGTCCAACCCCCAGCGTTTACTAACCGTGTGCACCTAACCTTACTCTTCAGCAGCTTCAAGTACCTTTTCTTCAGTGCTGCAGCTTCAGGTACTAACTTTATTAGATGATGCTTCTCCTTAGAAGAAACCGTACTTAAATGTAGGATGCTTTGCAAGCAAGAATTCTGTACACCAGTTTTGCTTTGTCAATAAATCAAATCTACAGTATTGTAATATCGCCAAAAATCACGAGAGCAGTGCTACAAACTCTGCTGTATCCAGGAAAAGTCGAAAATCTGCTCATGTAAAATACCTTTATACCAGATTCCATGATAAACTGGCCGCCCGTCTCACAGTACCTGATCTTTAACCCCTTCCCCACCGGGCAATTTTGCATTTTCCCCACTTTTGCTTTTCCGTCCCCTTCTTCCAAGAGACATAACTTTTTTTTTAACCTTTTTGTCGACATAGACGTACAGTATAAGGGCACCATTCATTCATTGACACCATTCATTACGCCATATGTAGTGTTCCCGACTTTGATGGAGGCACGCACTCTGAGCCCACATCTTTCCTGGCTGATGATGGCTGATTTAATCACTCATCCCCTTCTTCTAACAGCTCCGCTACGCTCGTGTCTGTTAACCTGTTAAATGCTGCAGTCAATGTACGCAATAAAATGCTATAAGTGGCGATCAAAACATCGTATCCATCCCAAAATGGTATCAGTAAAACCAATCGCTCACAGCACATAAATAAGCCATCACACAGCCCCCGATTGCGAAAATGATAAATATTAGTTGGAAAAGAGCGACACAGGCAAAATTTTATGACTACTTAAAAAAATATACAGTATACACATGTTTGGTATCTGCATACTAGAACTGACCTGGAGAATCATACTGCCAGGTCAGTTTTACCACATAGTGAACATGGTAAATAAAAAATCAATTGTGGAATTGCACTTTTTTTGCAATTTCAACACACTTGGAATTTTTTTCCTGCTTTCCAGTGCATCATATAATACAATGAATGGTATCATTCGAAAGTACAACTCTTCCTGCAAAAATCAAGCCCTCATACGGCTATGTGGGTAGAAAAATAAAAAAAGTTATGGCTCTTGGAAGAAGGGGAGGAAAAACGAGAACCAAAAAAACAGGAATTGGCCAGAGTGAAGGCGTTAAAGCCTTCATTATACTGCAAAAATCACCCGGCAATAGGAATTTCCAGGTCAATGCGATTATGTGGATGCATGCAGAGTTTTTTTTCTTTTACTTAGGTTATAAAAAAAGAGGGAAATTAGTAAAAAAAATGTTTTCACTTGCTTAGCAATTTTTTCAAGACCAATAATGTTTACAATTTTCAGTCGGAGGAGCTGTGTGAGGGCTTAATTTTTTTGCACCCTGAGCTGACATGGTGTCGCGCTTTGACAGTCTTCAGTAAGGGAGAGGGGCCTCAATCTGTTCCTGTAACTGGGACCATAATGATCCCTGTCACCGGGGTGCTCTTGAAGGTAGAGAGACCCAAGTCTCCGACCTTACCATGCTCCTGTTAAACCCTAACCTATCCCCTCCCTCACCCCATGAGGCATGGGACAGAAATGCAAAGTAAACAAGACACAAAGACAAAACAGGGATAACAGAAGTACCTCTATCATACAAAAACACCAACAATAGGGAGGAGGATAGGGACAGGGAGGAATAAACTAAATGGGAATAGGGACCAGGAGATAAACATACACGTACTACAGCAAACCACAGAACACTACTACAACTGTACTCTAACCACTTAGCTTAGCACAGGAAGACGAATCTTTCACAAGCAGGTACAAGAAGGTGTCACTAGTTTTTATAGAAAGACGCAATGACCAAATCAAAAGCAGCTGAAATGGAGCTGCATCTTTCTGACCAGCATAGAAAGGGTTGTTAAACTCTTCAACACCAGAGGAAACTAAATCCAGTTAATATGGAACACAAATCTCACCATCTCTAAAGAAGACCTGCTATTCATTACCCAATATGACCTTCTAACTCCAGGTCTTCCAGGGGGACATGACACCCTTGTGACACATTGTTATTGATACCATTGTGGGGAAGATACAATTTTTTGATCACTCTTGCCATTTTTTGGAGGTTTTGTTAAGGCCAAAAACAAAATTCTGATGTTTAGATTTTTTTTTTCTTTACAGCATTTACCGATTGAGTTAATTTTTTATTTTGATAGACTGGCCTTTAACAGAAACACGCATATTTTTATTTTTTAATTTCTATATTTTTGATGGGAAAGTGGGATGATTGAACTTGTATGTTTTTATATTTTATTTTGTACATTTAAAAAATATCTATCTATTCTTTGTTCTGATTGTATTGTGTAGTCCCCTTTGGGGACGTGAACTTGAGTTTTTCTGATCACTTATACTATGATTGATATCGGTCATTAATGCCTGATCG
This sequence comes from Oophaga sylvatica, assembly GCA_033576555.1. Classification (NCBI taxonomy): domain Eukaryota; kingdom Metazoa; phylum Chordata; class Amphibia; order Anura; family Dendrobatidae; genus Oophaga; species Oophaga sylvatica. Next base: position 398,458,535 of record JARQOD010000006.1, on the reverse strand, counting down.
GTGGGTGTACAGGTGAGCGTACAATATCTGGCACCGCCGCCAATCAGCTGTTCCCGGTATCTGATCAGCTGTTCCCGTTGTCCGATCAGTTGTTCCCGATGTCCGATCAGTTGTTCCCGGTGTCCGATCAGCTGCTCCCGCTGTCAGATCAGCAGTTCCTGATGTCAGATCAGCTGTTCCCGTTGTCCGATCAGTTGTTCCCGATGTCAAATCAGCTGTTCCCGGTGTCCAATCTGTTGTTCACGGTGTCCGATCAGCTGCTCCCAATGTCAGATCAGCTGTTTCCAGTGTCCGATCTGTTGTTACTGGTGTCCAATCAGCTGTTCCGATGTCTGATCTGTTGTTCCCGGTGTCAGACCAGTTGTTCCCGGTGTCAGATCAGTTGTTCCCGGTGTCAGATCAGCTGTTCCCGATGTCTGATCTGTTGTTCCCGATGCCAGACCAGTTGTTCCCGGTACCAGACCAGTTGTTCCCGGTGTCAGATCAGTTGTTCCCGGTGTCAGATCAGTTGTTCCTGATGCCAGATCAGTTGCTCCCTGTGCCAGATCAGTTGTTCCCGGTGTCTGATCAGTTGTTCCCGGTGTCCGATCAGTTGTTCCCAGTGTCCGATCAGCTGCTCCCGATGTCAGATCAGCAGTTCCTGATGTCAGATCAGCTGTTCCCGTTGTCCGATCAGTTGTTCCCGATGTCAAATCAGCTGTTCCCGGTGTCCAATCTGTTGTTCACGGTGTCCGATCAGCTGCTCCAGGTGTCAGATCAGCTGTTTACAGTGTCCTATCTGTTGTTACTGGTGCCCAATCAGCTGTTCCCGATGTCTGATCTGTTGTTCCCGGTGTCAGACCAGTTGTTCCCGGTGTCAGATCAGTTGTTCCCGATGCCAGATCAGTTGTTCCCGGTGCCAGATCAGCTGTTCCCGGTGTCAGATCAGTTGTTCCTGATGCCAGATCAGTTGTTCCCGGTGTCAGATCAGTTGTTCCCGATGCCAGATCAGTTGTTCCCTGTGTCAGATCAGTTGTTCCCGGTGTCAGATCAGTTGTCCCGGTGTCAGATCTGTTGTTCCGTGTCAGATCAGCTTGTTCCGATGTCAGATCAGTTGTTCCCGTGTCAGATCAGTTGTTCCTGGTGTCAGATCTGTTGTTCCCGGTGTACAGATCAGTTGTTCCCGTGTCAGATCAGTTGTTCCTGGTGTCAGATCATGTTGTTCCTTGATCAGATCAGTTGTTCCCGGTGTCAGATCAGTTGTTCCCGATGTCAGATCAGTTGTTCCCGTGTCTAGATCTGTTGTTCCTGTGTCAGATCAGCTGTTCCGGTGTCAGATCAGCTGTTCCGTGTCAGATCAGTTGTTCCCGGTGTCCAAACAGCTGTTCCCGATGTCAGATCAGCTGTTCCCGGTGTCAGATACTGTTCCCGATGTCAGATCAGCTGTTCCTGTTCAGATCAGTTGTTCCCGAGTCAGATCAGCTGTTCCGGTTCAGATCAGTTGTTCCGGTGTCAGATCAGCTGTTCCTGTTCCCAGATCAGTTGTTCCCGGTGTCAGATCAGCTGTTCCGGTATCAGATCAGTGTTCCCGGTGTCAGATGACCAGTTCCCGGTCAATCAGTTCCCGATCAGATCTGTTTCCCGTGTCAGATCAGCTGTTCCGATGTCAGATCAGTTGTTCCTGGTGTCAGATCAGTTGTTCCCGGTGTCAGATCTGTTGTTCCTTGTGTCAGATCTGTTGTTCCCGTGTCAGATATGTTGTTCCCGTGTCAGATCAGTTGTTCCGGTGTCAGATCAGTTGTTCCCGTGTCAGATCAGTTGTTCCCGATGTCAGATCAGTTGTTCCTGGTTCAGATCAGTTGTTCCGGTGTCAGATCAGCTGTTCCTGGTATCAGATCAGTTTGTTCCCGCTGTCAGATGCAGCTGTCCCGAGTATCAGATCAGTTGTTCCCGGTGTCAGATCAGCTGTTCCCGGTGTCAGATCTGTTGTTCCTTGTTCACGTCTGTTGTTCCCGGTGTCAGATCAGTTGTTCCCGATGTCAGATCAGTTGTCCTGGTATCAGATCAGTTGTTCCCGATGTCAGATGAGCTGTTCCTGGTATCAGATCAGTTGTTCCCGTGTCAGATGAGCTGTTCCTGGTATCAGATCAGCTGTTCCCGGTGTCAGATCAGCTGTTCCTGGTATCAGATCAGCTGTTCCCGGTGTCAGATGAGCTGTTCCCGTATGTCAGATCAGCTGTTCCCGGTGTCAGATCAGCTGTTCCCGAGTCAGATCGGTTGTTCCTGTGTCAGATCGTTGTTCCTTGGTATTCGATGTCAGACATGTTCGCCGTGTCAGATGAGCTGTTCCCGGATCAGATCAGTGTTCCCGTGCAGATCAGCTGTTCCCTGGTATCAGATCAGCTGTTCCCGGTGTCAGATGAGCTGTTCCTGGTATCAGATCAGCTGTTCCCGTGTCAGATGAGCTGTTCCCGATTCAGATCAGGTTGTTCCCGGTGTCAGATCATGCGTTAGATTGTTCCTTGTGTCAGATCTGTTGTTCCTTGTGTCAGATCAGTTGTTACCGATGCCAGATCAGTTGTTCCTGGTTCAGATCAGTTGTTCCCCGTGATCAGTTGTTCCCGTGTCAGATCAGTTGTTCCTGCTGTCAGATCAGTTGTTCCCGTGTCAGATCAGTGTTCCCGGTGTCAGATCAGTTGTTCCCGCTGTCAGATCGTTGTTACTGTGTCAGATCAGTTGTTACTTGTGTCAGATCAGTTGTTCCCGTGTTCAGATCAGTTGTTCACCGCTGCAGATCAGTTGTTCCCGTGTCAGATCAGTTGTTACTCGTGTCAGATTAGTTGTTCCCGGTGTCAGATCAGTTGTTCCTGTGTCAGATCAGTTGTTCCCGGTGTCAGATCAGTTGTTCCCGCTGTCAGATCAGTTGTTCCCGTGTCAGATCAGTTGTTACTTGTGTCAGATTAGTTGTTCCGTGTAACAGTTTCCGGTGTCAGATCAGTTGTTCCCGGTGTCAGATCAGTTGTTCCCGCTGTCAGATCAGTTGTTCCCGGTGTCAGATCAGTTTGTTACTTGGTCAGATCAGTTGTTCCCGGTGTCAGATCAGTTGTTACTTGTGTCAGATCAGTTGTTCCCGGTGTCAGATCGTTGTTACTGTGTCAGATCAGTTGTTCCCGGTGTCAGATTAGTTGTTCCCTGTGTCAGATCTGTTGTTCCCGGTGTCAGATCAGTTGTTCCCGGTGTCAGATCGTTGTTACTGTGTCAGATCAGTTGTTCCCGTGTCAGATTAGTTGTTCCCGGTGTCAGATCTGTGCTCCGCTTCAATCATTTTCCGGTCAGATCAGTTGTTCCCGGTGTCAGATCAGTTGTTACTTGTGTCAGATCAGTTGTTCCCGGTGTCAGATCTGTTGTTACTTGTGTCAGATCAGTTGTTCCCGGTGTCAGATTAGTTGTTCCCGGTGTCAGATCTGTTGCTCCCGCTGTCAGATCAGTTGTTCCCGGTGTCAGATCTGTTGTTACTTGTGTCAGATCAGTTGTTCCCGGTGTCAGATCAGTTGTTCCCGGTGTCAGATTAGTTGTTCCCGCTGTCAGATCAGTTGTTACCGGTGTCGGCTGGTACTGCTCTTTTATGGGGCTGCACAGCACAGCTGACGGTATAGTGGCCGCGGCCGAGTACCGCACATCTGCTCCCTATTGATGTGAATCTATCAGGACTCTGTTATCTGCGGCACATAGTAATGTAAATATACTCAGCCTCTAAAGATATATTAAACCTTTTTTTTTTCTCTCAAGAAAAAAAACTTTTCCATAGCAACCAATCACAGTGCAGCTTTCAGTTTTGCCCCCAAACTACTTTCTGAAAAAAATATATAAAAGCTCTACGCTGGTTGGTTGCCATAGGCAGTCAGACAAGTTTGTTTTTCCTTATCAAAACGAGTTTCGATTGGCCCGTTCATGCATTGTTCTTCACTGAGAGGAAACCGCACGCACGACGCGCCCGCAACTGTCCCATCCGCACGTCGCCCACAGGATACAGTAGTGACGTCATTCGCGTCACGCGCGCGCTCGTTGGCTGTCGTTCCGCAGCAGTAGAGGAGGGCTGGCTGCGCCGTGCCCGCGCATTACGTAATCGCGTCTTTGGTGTGCGGCTGTCGGGAGCGCGCCCCCGTCCCTCCCTGCTCCCCGTCCTCCTCCTTCTCTCGGTTTCCCTCACTTCCGCCTCACTAATGGCACAGACGGCGGCCGCAGTGTACCGGGCGAAAGTCGGGTGATTATTTACAACGGCCCGGGCTGTCCTGTACTGTACGGGGACGTCGCTGCTGAGGTAAGGACATACTGGAGACACAGAACTGAGGGGTGGCGGCTGCTGGAGGGATCAGAGTCTGTGCCAAGGGTGAGATCATGGGCAGGAGGGAGCTGCTGTGTCCCCCGACCGGGGCAGGAGGGAGCTGCTGTGTCCCCGGCCGGGGCAGGAGGGAGCTGCCGTGTCCCCTGTACGGGGCAGGAGGTGTACAGGGCAGGAGGGAGCTGCTGTGTCCCCGGCCGGGGCAGGAGGGAGCTGCTGTGTCCCCGGCCGGGGCAGGAGGGAGCTGCCGTGTCCCCTGTACGGGGCAGGAGGTGTACAGGGCAGGAGGGAGCTGCTGTGTCCCCGGCCGGGGCAGGAGGGAGCTGCTGTGTCCCCGGCCGGGGCAGGAGGGAGCTGCCGTGTCCCCTGTACGGGGCAGGAGGTGTACAGGGCAGGAGGGAGCTGCTGTGTCCCCGGCCGGGGCAGGAGGGAGCTGCTGTGTCCCCGGCCGGGGCAGGAGGGAGCTGCTGTGTCCCCGGCCGGGGCAGGAGGGAGCTGCTGTGCCCCGCCGGGCAGGAGGGAGCTGCTGTGTTCCCCCAGACGGGGCAGAGGGAGCCTGCCGTGTCCCCGTAATGGGGCAGGAGGTGTACAGGGCAGGAGGGAGCTGCTGTGTCCCCGGCCGGGGCAGGAGGGAGCTGCTGTGTCCCCGGCCGGGGCAGGAGGGAGCCTGCTGTGTCCCGGCCGGGCAGGAGGGAGCTGCTGTGTCCCCCAGACGGGGCAGGAGGGAGCTGCTGTGTCCCCGCCGGGGCAGGAGGGAGCTGCTGTGTCCCCCAGACGGGGCAGGAGGGAGCTGCCGTGTCCCCTGTACGGGGCAGGAGGTGTACAGGGCAGGAGGGAGCTGCTGTGTCCCCGGCCGGGGCAGGAGGGAGCTGCTGTGTCCCCGGCGGGGCAGGAGGGAGCTGCTGTGTCCCCCAGACGGGGCAGGAGGGAGCTGCGTGTCCCCTGTACGGGGCAGGAGGTGTACAGGGCAGGAGGGAGCTGCTGTGTCCCCGGCCGGGGCAGGAGGGAGCTGCTGTGTCCCCGGCCGGGGCAGGAGGGAGCTGCTGTGTCCCCCAGACGGGGCAGGAGGGAGCTGCCGTGTCCCCTGTACGGGGCAGGAGGTGTACAGGGCAGGAAGGAGCTGCCGTGTCCCCTGTACAGGGCAGGAGGGAGCTGCGTGTCCCCTGTACGGGGCAGGAGGTGTACAGGGCAGGAGGGGAGCTGCCGTGTCCCCTGTACGGGGCAGGAGGGGAGCTGCCGTGTCCCCTGTACGGGGCAGGAGGGGAGCTGCCGTGTCCCCTGTACGGGGCAGGAGGGGAGCTGCCGTGCCCCCGGACGGTGCAGGAGGGGAGCTGCCGTGCCCCCCGGACGGTGCAGGAGGGGAGCTGCCGTGCAACCCGGACGGTGCAGGAGGGGAGCTGCCGTGTCCCCTGTACTAGGCAGGAGGGGAGCTGCTGTGCCCGGGATGTATGAGATGTGAACCCACCGGTTGCTTGGCAGTGTGGGCACGTAGATGTGCCAACTCTGCCTACTGACTGGCAAATGTTCCCATTTAAAGGGATTTTTTTTTAGTATTTGTCCAAAAGTACAAAAATTATCTAAAATAATGCAATAAGCGTTAATGACTATTTTAATCCCCCAGGTACCAATCGTGTTTGTCAATCGTCTGACTGCTGCAGCCAGTTATTGGTGATTTTTACATGTACGGCTCCTGATCACAGAGGCCAGTGATTGGCTGCAGTGTTTAGGCGATTGTTTTTTTTTTATCTCTCCTGGGAACAGGGCTGGACATGGGAGCGCCAGCAGTGCAATGGTGGATGATTTTAGATAATTTCCAGGAACAGAGAGCACATTTTAATTGTGTGCTGATTAGATGCCTGTTACTGACTGCTCAAACTGGGGGAGATGTTGTCAGTAGCCTAAAGATGGCTGTGCACTGGTGGTTGTGGGGTGGCTGAGATCTTTCTGACCTCCCCCATACATAGAAATGCTTCACTTGGCTTGTGCTCTATATAGGGAGAGAGTGATACACCACTGCCAGGCACAGCGTCTCTAAAAGAAAGGGCTTGTTAAAATCTAAAATGCCCCCAAATCTTCTCCCCCCATCTTTTACTTTTGGAGGAGATTTAGGAACCCACCTACCCCGTACACAACCAACGTCCACCTAAAGACACGGATCCTAATAAACTCCTACAACATGATGTATATTTGTACTTTCCTGTGTGCCGGCTGAACACATGCCGCTGCTGCAGATGGCACTTTGTGAGACTGAAACGCGCTGCTTTAGTGCACTGCAGACCTGCGCTGTCACAGCTGCTGGGGAGAAGATACACGGCTGCCGCTGTGTCACTGAGCAGTCACTTCCTGCTGTATTGTGGGGGGACTTTATCTTGTATCATTGTGTAAGTTACTTCTGCAACCTGTGGTCTGCATCTGTTGTAAATCTGCATCTTCCATCATCTCTGCAGAGCTACCAACTTTAAAAGTGTGCAACCTATGAGGGAACTACAACTCCCAGCGTGTTTTGTCGGTTGCTTCAATCCACTCCTCTGCTCTATGCACTAGCGCTTGTTTCCCATCTGTCTTGTGGATTGCATTGAGGTTTATGTATCGTAGATCCTGGTAGTGCCTGAGGGACAGCTGGGGGTCTGATCGATTACTGCACGAAAACTCCATTATTGCTGTATTTGTACACAATTTCAGCGGAGGTCCTGGTAGTCGGCTTCTGTTTTGTTTTTTTTGTTTTTTGTAAATATATTAAAATGATCCTGTAAGCATAGAATGACTATCCAAACCAAGTACAGGCGCTCAGTTCCTCATGGCGTGGCCAGACATTTAAGTACACCTTCCCTCTATTTCCGCCCTTCTATGGCTTTGTGAAGCCAGAGGTGTCAATCAATTAAGGGGATAGTGCCATGAAGCATCGAGCAGCAGGGCTTAGTTTGATCAGTCGTTCTGTGTGGACAGACTCCTTTTATTGGAGTTTTCCAATCTTCATTTTTTTCCTATAAGCCATACTCGCCTATCATGTGCTCATCCAGTGCCAACTCTCCACCATAGCCCTGGTCTTTGTTGACAGGCTGCCTTGGTGATGTCATGACTATAGTGCATGTGACCGCTGCAATCAATCACTGGTTACGGCACTATAGCTATCACAAGACTGCTGAGCCCATTGGCTGCAGACGTCACCTGTGCCGTGTTTGTGACATCCCCACTACAGCCTGTCAGCAAAGACTAGAGGTAGCGCTGGACCTTGGTGGTTATAGTCTTTTTATTTTTACACTGGGCAAACATAGAATAGAAGAAGTGAATATTGAAAACCTCTCATGTACCATGTGTGCTGAAAAGCTCCAGGCTCCCGTCATTCACATGCCCTTATTTCCTCAGGCTGTTATTCGGCAGTATAACTTTTTTTTTCTGCACTATTCTGTACAGAGAGCAGCCTCCATAAATGCAGTATACTTAGCTCTCAGTATTGTAGGGCGCCATGCATCATGTCCTGTGTGAACAGTTTGTAAAGTGTCACCAGGTGAAAGTGGCCAGCTTTTGCTCTTCTTTTATTCCCACTGAAAAGTCCATTTTTTTTGTGTTTTTAAGTCCGCTTTCCAGTTCTAGAAATATAGGCCTTTTTATTTACAAGTGGGCGTGGCTCATAGGCTCTTCAGGGGCGTGTCTTTAGACCTCTGCGTTACTCTGTGAGCCACACAGGCCCTTGTATATATATGTATGGCAGATTTAAAAAAACGAAATTCACAGGAGCAGCTAGACTAGAGAAAGAGCAAACACCGTCTACTTTTCACCTGGTGACATGTTCTCTTTAAAGAAAGGTCTAATGGTAAGTGAAATATTAAAAAATTTAAGGGGTAATCCCATCTCATAAAGTGAAGACCTATGATTGGTATGGTCTGACTTCTGGACCCCCACTGCGAATAAGTTTGGCTGTGGCAGCCATCGCATGACCAAAATTTGCTTGGTGCTGCTGCTACTACCTTGCGGCACTATAGAATTGAGTAGAGTCTCATTGTAAGAAAAATAAAGTAAAATCCAGCTCACCGGGACTGCCTCTTGAGGGTGTTCGGAGCCTGGAAGCGCCTTGTCAAGGCATGGAAAATGCAAAAATGAAGAGACTCCAGCCCCATGAACTCTGATTATTCACGTAAGAAATTTGGAGGACAAACACAGCGATACAAATTCACATGTTGATTGATGTTGATTAAGGGTGATCAGACACCTGAAACGCATTGATGTGTGTCATGTGAATTTGTATCGCTGACTCTGTGTGTCCTCTGAATTTCTTATGTGAGTAAAGAATCTCAGTTTGTGGGGCTGGAGTGAGTGGAGTCTCTTCATTTTTTTCATTTTTCATGCCTTGACAAGGTGCTTCCGGGCTCCGAACACCCTCAAGATGCAATCACGGTGAGCGCCTCCTTATAGCGGTAAACCCCTGAAGAATGGTGGACGTTACTCTTTCTAAAAGCCTTTCAAAGAAGCCCAACATGTGAATGTCATTTTTACATAGGACTGCGTATGTTCATTCTTTTGAGCTTTTTTTTTTGCAAAAAATAAAGTTGGAAAAAATGCAAGACTAGCACGCCCTAAATCATGGCTCCCCATCTGAATAGTAGAGAGCGCACAATTCCTGTTCTACATCCTGTGTCCTGGAATGGCTCCTTGTCACTTCACGCCGTCCTGCTGTACATTGTGACGCTGCAGATGTGGTGTTATTCTAATGGAGGTTCCCTCCAGGTTGTGGTAATGCCGTATTGTGTGCTGTACGTCGTCTGCAGCAGTCGCATAATGTTCCAAGTGTTCACATCATTGTATGCGGCTCAGGAAGGAACCTGTGTGCGCTCCTGGGTTAGCACACATCGAGCGTATTGTATGCGCAGACTGTGAGAATCTGTGACTGTCTGCAGGGAAAATGTAGAAACGTGTAATTGTCCCGTCACATTGGTGGTCTCTGCGGTGTGTAATCTGCCATCGCAGCCGGGCTTCCTTCAATGCTCCAGCCACCTTGAGAATTAATTACACTGCGTCCCAGTGGAAATAAATGTTTATTTTATGCGGGTTAGATCATGAGAAGAGAATGTAAGCCGAGAACGGGCAGGATGATGGAAGCACCGTCTGACTATTGTGCTTTATGCTTATCTGCTGCTTATGAGTAATTAGGATAATATATACCAGAGCGGCGGTATAGAATACAGATACAATGCAGAATGCAGGCTACTGTAGTGTGTGACTGATCTGTTGTGCTGGAATCCAACGCCGGAGATCATCTCCTGCCACCATTCACAAGGAAGCATCTCTAGTCTCCACTCCTGTCCATGGACTGTCCAGTATTGCTACTTTGGGCCGAACTGTAATACCAGATGCAGCCCCTGATTAAGAGTGGCACTGTTATTGAAAATGAGCAGTTACGATATTCTTAGGTTAGTTTAACTCTCTTAAATGTGTATGTAAACCCTGAAGAACAAAAAGGTCTTGCAATCTGTGCTCTTATAAGACTCACTTTGCACCTCATCAACAGATTGGGGCAGCAACCCGGCTAGGCCCACCTCAGACTTTGAGAAGCAGCGCTCTAAATCTTCAAATTGTTTTTTTTTTTGCAATGTATTCTGAGTGCAGCATGATGTTGGGGCAGAGACTCTGATTCCAGCGATGTAGCATTTAATTTGCTGGGTGCAAAAGTTGAATTAAAATCCCTGTTTTCTCTACTGCAGATCTAGCAGTGCTATGAATGCTTGGCTGTATAACCCTGTTCACACCACTGATTGGCAGCTTTCTGTGGTGGGAGGAGTGGTTGGACAAGGAGGCAGCAAGCCCTTAGTCCTGTAGTGATAATCTCCTGCTGATAAAATGATTTTATTGAAACAACACACAGCCCACTAGGTGACACATCTCTGGAATCAGGGTCTGGGCCCCTACATCATGCTGCTCTCAGATTACTTAGGAAAAACTTGCTGACATATTCCCTTTTAAAGGGGTTTTCTTGCAAAGTTCTCACCATCCACATACTGATTACGGGGGGGGGGTCTTTGATTGTGAGGCCAGTGCTCTGACATGCTTCTGCTTTAGTATAACTCTTGGCTATCTCCAGCACTCCCTTTGGCAATGAGTGGTGCATTGGGACCTTTTCTAAGCCCCATTTCTGATATGGGTAGGGGTACCAGCATTTTTACTTTGGTGCAGGAAGGTTGCTGCTTGTGTTCACCTCCTCGTCTTCAGCCTTGTATGTGCAGCATAGGTGCATTCCTTGCCACTTGCACAGATCCGTGGGTGGCAGCTCCGTGCACGCTGACGTGGGGAGAAATCTCATCATCTCGCCTGCTAGAGGTGGTGATGCTGAGGCTTTTTTCACTTCTCCTGCCTTTGGAAGCTCACGTTTATCACGATTGCAGCGGACATGATGCTGCTCTGCAACTCGCTGCTTTTCCTTTCATTTTCACAGTGTGGCGTATCTGGCTTTATTGTTGTACCCTCTGTCTCCCCCATATTAATCTTTCACATTGATGTTATTGCTAATGCAACATTAACTGGAATTGCTTTAGCATTTGCTATTTCAGATGGCTCAGATGTAAAGTCCTTCTGTATCGTCTGCAAATCCATGTCCCTACATCAGCTGGGGGCCTGGGCATAAGGAATTTGGGGGATCGGAAGTAAACTTAGTTGTGAAACAGTAGTTGCCCTGTCATAGAACGTCATGTCATTTACCAGGGTTTACCATTATATTCCCTGTCTGCTTCCATAGACTTGTATGTAGGAGATGCTCACAAAACCGCACACTAACAGTATTTGTACTTAAAGGTATTGTCCATGTACAATATTAGAATAGGCCGTCAATATGATATGGGTGAGGGAGCCCCCATTGATCAGATATTAACAGGTCCCATGGCAACCAGATGTACCTACCCAGTGTATGGAATCGGGACCTAATGGCTCCTATACACAGAAGGCGCCATTATCCAGTATCATGCTCAACTCCCATAGAAGTGAAGAGGAACAGAGCAACAAGCAAGTTGCCCAATTTCCGTTCTGATTAGCCGGCGTTTGTAATGAACGTTTGTCTCATACATTACTGTCTGCCCCCTTACATGCTCTTCCGCCGTGGGGGAGTGTTTAACAAAGCCATGCATTGATTTTCTTGTCCAGCTCTGCAGAAATAACGTGCGTCTGTGTTGCCAAATTCCTGCTGATGTCATGGAATACATAATATGTGTATTTAACTGGTGCAGGGAAGCCTTCCAAAACTGCTCGTACAGGTGCCGGGGGACCAGGCGAATTTCCACCCGACGATACTCTTAATGCTGAGCGTGAAGAACGATAAGATTTATTCTTTTTCAATCATTTGATAAATATCGTCGTCATACTTTTCAGGACTAAAGGTGCCATGCAGAGCAGATTTCCTAAATCGGATTATTACTAGTACTGTGAGATGTCTACATAGAGGCAAAATTCTGAACCCGTGCACTCAAAGGCTGTGCGGTATATGAGAAGCTTTATATATAGCAGCTCGAATGTCACGTAGTACGAAATATATTCGTTAGGTCACAGTGTAATGATTGGTAGTCTACTTTTGTGGCGGCCAAATGCATAGTAGGGTGTAGTCTATTGCGCTCTCCTATAGAGGGGAGTGAAAAGGTATTCGGACACATACCAGTGCAAGGAAGACCAAAATGATGGGTCAATGTGCGCTGCCGAGTTGGTGCAGCATGTGGATGAGATTTGTTTGGATAGATCTCAGGGCTGTGGAGTCGGTAAGCCAAACCTCCGACTCCTCAATTTCCATGACACCGACTCCACGACTCTTGACTCCCTTATACCAGGGCTGTGGAGTCGGTAAGCCAAACCTCCGATTCCAACACCGACTCCACTACTCTGACTCCCTCACACCAGGGCTGTGGAGTCGGCAAGCCAAACCTCCGATTTCAACTCCGACTCCACTACTCTGACTCCCTCACACCAGGGCTGTGGAGTCGGTAAGCTAAACCTCCGACTCCAACTCCTCAATTTCCATGACTCTGACTCCGACTCCACCGAAATGGGCTCCGACTCAGACTCCACAGCCCTGGATACTATATGTAAATTTTGCACTTTCTTCACAGATATCCCATAGGGTTAAAGATTGTGGTTACATACTTGTAGGTTGTTTCTGATCTTGTTAAATTCAGTTTGTCTTGCCTGCAGCTTCCTTCTTAAATTCTAGGGTATTTTCCAGTGTGTTGGAGTAAACGGTGATTTAATTGTAGACGAGAAGCAGAACATTTATCCGCTCCCAGACTAGCTGCTCCTTGACCTGATAAAAATGTCCCCTGGCATTACTTTTACTGTGAATTGTAAGGAGCAAAATGATTTGTTTCTTTTTCTGAAGCTTTTCCTAAGAAAATTTAAAAAAAATATATTTCCTAAAAAAGTCATCCATTTTACTTCAGTTCTGTGATTTGACTTTTTAATTGCTTTATATGTATTAATAAAGATTATTAATAATGGCAGTCATTAGACAAATTTAGGCTTTGTGCCCATGACGAGTTTTTGTGAGTTTTTAACGCTGCGTATTTTCAGTGTCAAAGACACAAAGTCTTACAGGTCCAGCAAAGTAGATGGGATTTATAGAAATCTCCTGCCCTCTGTGCTTTATTTTACTCGGTGTAAACTGAATTTCCCTTCCGGGTACGCTGAGTTTCACGTACGGATTTTCCCCATAGACATGTTTTATATGCAGAAAATTCACAGGTAAATAATACCCATGTTCAAATACACTACTGTAGTAAAGTATCCAGAATTTAAGGGATTTATTCACCATAGAAATGCCTCTCGGGGAAGGGGAGGAAAGTTTCTCCTTTTGGAGACTACTACTATTTTGGGATACCACCAGGGATTTCTATAGGCCGGGCAATGATCACAGAACGTGACGCATATGGCTATTCTTTCCTGATTCGTGAGGGTCTTAATAACAGATCCCAGGTGATCCATTGAAGAAGATGCAGCTCCAGTATTTTCCTGGTATTCAGTGGATATGGTGGTAACTGCTGGTCCCCAGTGACTGTACTGGTCCCATGTGTCCGATACCCTCTGATCATAATGTTATGCAATAAGGTTATAAAATGGAAATCTAGGGGTTGGCCATTCGGCTGGTTTCTCCCTGTACACACACATAGGAGGAGGCCTGTCAGTCATGGAGAGTTGGTGGGGGAAGGTGCTGCTGGGGGGCCGGCCTCTTGGACTAGTCATTCACAATGCCTAGTGCTTGGCCGGCACTTCAGTCTTTCTGTGAAATGGTGCAGCGTCAGAGAATGACACCTGGACGTCTTAAGGGTATGCCACACTAAACAGCGTCGCTAACGAGATCGCTAAAAAACGTCACTATTTAGCGATCTCGTTAGTGACGCTGTTGTGTGTGGCATGTAGCAACGACGTGGCCCCTGCTGTGATCTCGCTGATCGTTCACTAGGGTTCTGGACCGTATTTTAATCGTTGGCGTCCCGCTGGTGAGCCTATATCGCTGTGTCTGGCACGTTTTGTGAACGATTTGCGCTGTTTTTTACATCGCAAAGTCGTTAAGGAGATCGCTAACCGCTTATGCGTCGTTAACGAGATCGCTGAATGTGGCAGCTACTAGCGACATTAAAACGATCACAAAAACGATTGCATTAGTATGCGTCGTTATTGTGATCGTTAGCGGGAGCGTTTAGTGTGGCAGTACCTTTAATCCCGCCGAGCATGGTTGGATGCATGAATCTCGTGACTCGCTTCCCTGTAAATGGCTGTCTGGGCCTGCCACAGTGCGACTATGGAGCATGACGGCGCTATGTGGGATTTGCTCTTTTTAAAGATCAGCAGAGGCTGACGAGGCACAAAATGAACATTTCAGTCTCCGCGACAGTGGTGTCATTCAGCGTCTTCTCCTCTCTTCGGGCTGACGGTGTGGGAGACAGAAATGTTTTCTAGGATTAAGCTCCTGTTTATTGGGAAAATGACTGTTTTGTAAAAAATGTGTATTATGTTACTAGGGCTTAGGGATACACATGGATTAGGTGACTTAATCCGTAGAATTACAAGCCATTTGGTAGATCTATTTTTTTTTTGTGTGACACAGTGACCTATCTCCAGTCTCTGAGGAAAGTGGTCTGTGTTGAGGGGCAGATTTCTACAGGGGGTACATCCTCTATCTTGTGTAAAGGTACTGCCACACTTAGCGATCTCGTTAGCGATCACGATAACGACGCAATCGTTGGTGTGATCTCTTTTAGGTCGCTAGTAGCTGCCAAACAGGAGATCTCATAAACGACTCATCAGCGGTCAGCGATCTCTTTAACGACTTTGGCGGTCGTTAGGATGTCATTAGCATGTACTGAGCGCTTCTGATTCATAGGAATTTCCAGCATCGCTCCTGCTCTCTGCGTCCTGCTAGCCTGCTTTGCAACTTCTGCAATCCTCTCTGTGACGCAAAAGAGAACTTACAGATATTGCGATCCACTCTGTGACGCAAAACAGTCATGCGTCACAAACGAGGTCGCTCGTCGTTCGCAAAAGGTGCCAAACACAGCGATATAGGCTCAACAGCGGGACGCCAACGCTCAAAAAACGGTCCAGAACTCTAGTGAACGATCAGCGACATCACAGCAGGGGCCACATCGTTGCTACATGCCACACACAACGAGGTCGCTAACGAGATCGGAAAATAGTGACGTTTCAGTGATCTCGTTTGCGATCTCGTTTAGTGTGGTATACCCTTAAAGCCCGGGTCTCACATAGCAATACACCAGCGATCCTGACAATGATCAGGATCGCTGGTGTATCGCTACATGATCGCTGCTGAGCTGCCACACAGGCAGCTCAGGGCAGCGATCAGCACAGGGACACTGCGGGTAACATCGCTTAGTTACCCGCAGTGTACCTTGGATACCAGCGCCCTGATGCAGGGAGCTGGTAACCAAGGTACACGTCGGGTTTCCAGGCGCTGCGCGGTGCCTGGAAACCCGACTTGTACCTTGGTTACCAGCTCCCTGCATCAGGGCGCTGGTATCCAAGGTACACAGCTGGTTTCCAGGCACAGCCCCGCGCCTGGCAACCCGCTGTGTACCTTGGTTACCAGCAGATCGCTGGTCTCCCGCCTGTCACACGCAGCGATGCGTGCCTGTCAGCGGGAGACCAGCGATCAAAAAAATGTCCTGACATTTCTGACACGACCAGCGATTCACAGCAGGGGCCTGATCGCTGGTACGTGTCAGAAATAGCGAGATCGCTGCTGAGATCGCTGTTTAGCAGCGATCTCGGTAGCGATCTTGCTATGTGAGACGGGCCCTTAAGTCGAGCAACGTCATGGATAAAACAGTCTGAGAAGGAATCCGGGTAATTGGTCTCTCAATAATATTTGATTGTTTTTACCTTTTCTCTAAATATGTAGATTTTATTTTTTTTGTAATTATTTGGGGTGGGCTCAGGTTAGGGTAGGATCTTGTGCTGTATTTTTGCATTACTTTTTACATGATAGTATACACAAATCCAAATTTTAGAAATTCTTTTTTTTTTTATTCCTCTCTAGACAATCCAAATAATAACATTTTATCTGTCTATAAAACGTCCCTAAAACAGTTTCCAAGAACACAAACCACGAGACGCTGCCTAATTAAAGGGAAGAAAATATATATTCTAAATGAGCACGGTCTATTTTCCTTTTGAGCAGTATCGGTGTCTGCAGGAATGTGTGAGGCTGCTGGATACATTTAAAGGGATTTTCCATTACTGGACAAACCCTTTCTTGACAGTTCCACAATGCAAAATAAAAGAAATTAAAGGTTTAGTTTCATCTTTTTCTTTTTTTTTTTTTTAATGGATAGGTACCAGTACACTAGCGAATATTGACAGGGCATGGCTGAGCTGCTGGCTGGCACTGTGTCACCTCCAATGTTGTGTGCAGAAGCATCTTTACCTGCCTGCTGTAAAGCTGCACTTGTAAGCTGCGTAGCAGAGAGCTTGCAAGCACTGCACTCGTTACCAAAGGAACCAGCCACTTCTAATAGACTGGAAAGATGTCAGCTAGCCTTGGTAATGAGTGGTACAAATTCTGAAGTTACTCATTTTTAGCTATTTATGATGATCGGAAATTACTTTTAAGACTTATCTTGTAGATTCTGTTCACGAGTTGCTAATTGCAGACAATTGCTTGTGTACCGGCACGTTAATCCACGTTGCAGGGTGCTGTCTTGTGCAGTTATTTGGGCAAGCGGACATGACCCTGACCAAAAAAAATGGAAGTGAATGTAGCCATAGAAGTCTCGTCCATGTTTTCTTCAACAGAGGCAGATTTTTCTTGTTTGCCGCCTTTTCCAGTGAATTTATCAGTTAGACATGGACAAGTGCTGCTCGACAACCCTGACCCTCACTGCACTTACTGAGGAGTCACAGCCCGTCTCTCCTCCACCAGTCACTCCTCCGTGCATGTAATAGCCGCAATATAAGCCCCTTTCCCGTCAGTCTCTGTAAAACCACATTGCAGTATTAGATGTTACTATGATAGCTCTGCATGTGGTTTTAAACACGATTTTATCAATTTCTAGTCAATACTTAAAAGCAAATCTTGCACGTGTGGAGCTGTTCACACTGAGCAGAACATACGGTAAGTGGAAGATGCTGTGAGGGGCTGCTAGGGCCTGACGAAGCCCCTCCGACTGCCTGCTGACACATAGCTAGTTAAAGGCGCTCATCTATTTGTGTCCGTCCCATTCTGAGCTTGGATAAAAATATATTCCGTGTATAAATGGCCTTTTCCTTTCCGGCTCCTTCCATGTGTTGTAGCCACATGTTTGCTTCTGTGAACGTCTCTTGTCCGTTTATAGAGTTGGGTGGAAGTTTCCATCTGTCTGGCTTGCCAAGACGCAGGGAACATTTTAATCATGATTTTACTTAGCTGTTAGAGTGAAACCTGCATAGAAGTTTGCATTGTATCTTATTTGCTTGTATAATGTTGTAGTTTAGGTATCCATGATCTCATTTGTGTAACGTCAAAAACGTTCCCCTGGAAAAAGGAAAATGAGCCTGTGCTGTCGTAATATCAGGTTACGAATCATAGTGCCGGGACATGGAGGTATGATGGGGGCTGGCCTGGATGTAGGTGGAGAGCAAATAGTTGGGTGCCGTAATGATTTGTTTGCCTTGTTCACAATTGCCTAATGAAAGCCCATTTGGATTTATCTGGTCAAATATAGTGTAAAACAATGGCGACCCATGTAGTTCTTTCATAGTGAAGCTGATGTCCTGTATTCAGATTGTAAACTCCACAGTAAGGCCCGGCTTTGGCTTTACTGCTCCTCCGAGGCCACAGAGACCATCTTTGGCTTTACTACTCCTCCGACGCCACTGAGGCCCGACTTTGGCTTTACTGCTCCGCTGATGCCTCAGGGACCCGACTTTGGCTTTACTGCTCGTCCGATGCCGCAGGGACCCGACTTTGGCTTTACTGCTCCTCCAACGCTGCTGAGGCCTGGCTTTGGCTTTGCTACTCCTCCGACGCCGCTGAGGCCCGGCTTTGGCTCTACTGCTCCTCCGATGCCGCAGGGACCCGACTTTGGCTTTACTGCTCCACCGCTGCCGCAGGGACTCGACTTTAGCTTTACTGCTCCTCCTCCACCGCAGGGACCCGACTTTGGCTTAACTGCTCCTCTGACGCCACAGAGGCCAGGCTTTGGCTTTACTGCTCATCCTCCACCGCAGGGGCCCAGTTTTGGCTTTACTGCTCTTTCGACGCCACAGAGGCCCGGCTTTGGCTTTGTTGCTCTTTCAACGCCGCAGAGGCCTGGCTCTGGCTTTACTGCTCCTCTGAGGCCCGGCTTTGGCTTTACTTCTCCACTGAGGTCCGGCTTTGACTTTATTGCTCCGCTAAGGCCCGGCTTTGGCTTTACTGCTCCTCCGTCATCCGTGTGTTCTGATTTTTTATTGATTTTTTTTCATGGACCCCTAGATGTGAATGGGCGAGTACCATCTTGTTGTCGGAGGCAAATCTTGCTTGCTCCTAAAAAAAAAATAGGACCTGTGCACAGCCGTATAGAATAATATGGGTACGAGTGCTAAAACCGCTGATGGCACTCGTCCAATTAAAAAGGTGGTCTTCGCAAGCCCTTACAGTGACTAACATTACAGTCCTGCACCTCTAGATGTGGTCTCTGGGAGTAGTTCATGAGTCGTATATCCTGTGACTTCCCGGAAACCACAGAGTGGTATGATAGACTTGTCTTACGAAGGCAGGAAGAAAGATAAGTCCAAAGTGATCTAATAAGACAGACATGAAAATGTGATTTCACTTGCAGGTTTAGGAACGGATATGGTAGAGGGATTCCAGATAAGAGAAGGACTTGGGTTCCGTTTTATACCTGCCAGTGAGCACATGAGAAACACGTAAACCCTTTGTAATTAGGATCTGTACAATTACTGCATTGCTTCTCTCCTTCAGTAAATTTCTCATTCATGCATCTTGTGTCCTCCCTGAAAGTGACTGCGAGTCAGCCTATACTCGAGTCGCTGGAGAGATTAATATTGGAAGATGGAATTATTGGAATTATTACGAGCTTATAGACTGTCATGACTGGGGAAGAGGCTTCACATGTCACTTCTGAGACTACAAGATTAATTTAAGCTTTATGTATTACGGTATATGGTCTCCATGGAAAAGTGGCTGTATTGTCCAGAGCTACCACGGTTAACCCTATAACTCCCACACTTTTTATTTTGCTGTAGCCTTTTATTGCATGTCGAGAAGTAAAAATCTCATTACATTTACTTTTCCTCATTAAAAAAAAACTGTAAAATAATTAAAAAAAAAATCTAAATTCTCTGCAGCACATTTTTTTTAAAACATGACAACTGTGGAGAAAAGGGAAGAGGAAAGGTTTAGTGGTTGACCATGAGGATCAGGCACACATGGGCAGCACATTTTTCTGTTTAAACAATCCATGTGCTGCCGAGGAAAGTGGCAACCTATGCACACAGGCCAATCTTGTAACCATCTTTCTGTGTGCGTTAGGTTATGCTCCCACTTTCAGTAAACGCTGCGGGTTGGGCGCTGTGTACATCCGCAGCTTCTAGGTGTTACAGCATAGTGGATGCGATTTCAAGAAATCCCATGCCCACTATGCGTGCATGGACGTGCGCGGAGTCGGACATGCGATGGGTCTTTCCAGACCGTAGCATGTCAATTTATGTAGCGGAGATGCTCAGTACAATGTGTGTGTGTGTGTGTATATATGTGTATATATGTATATATGTGTATATATGTGTATATATGTATATATGTGTATATATGTATATATGTGTATATATGTATATATGTGTATATATGTATATATGTGTATATATGTATATATGTGTATATATGTATATATGTGTATATATGTATATATGTGTATATATGTATATATGTATGTATATATATATGTATGTATATATATATATATATAGATATATATATATATATATATCCTGCTGCTAATAGCAGCTGATCAGTTGGGGTGCTGGGGTATATGTATGTGTGTGAGCATATATATTATGTTTTACTGGAACACAAATGCTACATTTGCCCTTTCTTGCGGGTGCAGCCAGGATCCTGCAGGGTGTGCTAAACAAGGTACTTTAGGATAATACCCATTGATGGCCACCATAGCAAGGATTAGTATATAATGTCTTATTATAGGCTTACAGTATACAGGCTTGTTCATGACTTTTGGCTAAAGCCACATGATGCGTGACTTCGGGCTGTCGTACATTATCCGGCAGCTTTGCCTCCTTGTAGTCTTGGGAGATGTTATGTAGGATGATGCATCCAGGCCATATTCCAGGCCTGTAGCAGGAATCAGACAGGCCGCTCTGTAGACAGTACAGTTAATATCCCATGTTTTGGTTCCTGCCCTGCTGACATGACTCATAGCCGATTAGTATTGCTGTCAGCTGCTTCTCCCGCAGACTTGGCCATGGGGTGTGGCAGCCGCTCTCAAAGTGAAACTGTTTCCTTTTCTAGGAAATAGAATCTATATAATCTCAACAGAGGAATTTATAGAAGTCACCAGATAATCCTGTACTACATTCTCACCATCCGCTCTGCACTTTCCTGCTGTTACCAGGTCGTTGATGGCAACATAAAATGAGTTTAATAATGTTACTAAATATCTCCAATATTCTTTACGTGTTAATATACTTGTCTTTTTACACCCTATGGGGTTATTGACCCCATACTAAAGGCTGGGCCATAGTGGTGTCCCGCTGCGTGCCACGACCTTCTGGCCTCCTTGTGGCTTGTCCTCTTTATGATGAACAGACCTGAACAGTGGCAGCGGTGGTAGGTTGAAGAATACTGAATAAGTCTTTATTTTTTTCTTTTTTTTTTCTTCTTGTAATCTTCACTTTGAAATTCTGCCCCTTATTATTTACTGCTTGTTTTTTTTTACATGACGTTATCTAAGTAGAGTTAAAATAATCAGATGCTTTTTTTCTATTTTTTTTCGCTTGTGTTTGCTACTTGATCAAGTGGGCAATGTGATGAGTATGAGATTTAGTGAGGTCGCTGAACTTATGAGGACTCTGACCTATTGATCTATCATTGAATCTCAGCATGTAGATGCTGGACATTGGCCATATAACGTTCTAGGCCACAAGGGAGGGACAATTGTATGTAACATGGAGTGTCTTTCCTTGTATTGTCGCCCATTTGCCATAGATCAGTCTGGTTTTCTTAGTTTATTATCTGTGTAGTGTTCAGGAGCCTGTGATCTCACCGTGGTCCCACCACCGCCGGCTGTTATTGTGTGCGGTTTGTATTGACTACCAATATACTTGCGCAGGACCCGGTACACTCCATCACCACTCGAGATGCGAAACTTCTTCCTCTTCTCAACCACAAAGCCTGTTGTGGTTTTTTTTTTTTTTTTTTTTTTTTTTTTTTTAGACCTTCTAAGCCACAGAAGCTTTATCCGTTGTACACCAAATGCCTCCTATGATTTGGCCTCTGAAGGACTTGTAAATCACACGTGGGCTGGGGCTGTAAAGCATCAAGTGTTAGACAAATGCACAGTGGCTCAGTGGTTAGCACTATATGGTGGCTCAGTAGTTAGTACTGTATGGTAGCTCAGTGGTTAGCACTGCAGCCTTTCAGCGCTGGAGTCCTGGGTTTAAATCCCACCAAGAACAACATCTGTATGGAGTCTGTATGTTCTCCCCGTGTTTGCGTGGGTTTCCTCCGGGTTCTCCGGATTCCTCCCACACTCCAGAGACATACTGATGAGGAATGTAGATTGTGAGCCCCAATGGGGACTGTGCCAATGGGGACTGTGATATCTATAAATCTCTGCGGAATATGGTGGCGCGATATAAGCAAAGCATAAATAATGTGCTAACAAAAACGTTTGCGATTTTTGGAGTTTTTTTTTCAATAGACATTTTAAGCAGTAAATATACAGTCCAACTGCAGAACGGTGACCGTCGCAGTCACTTGAGGCCTGCAACCAAACTAGTTGTTTCTAGCAGTTGCATTGGGTCGCTACGTGTTTTTATTGTCAAACATTCTTCATGTCTTGCAACACATGTCGCTGTGTAGCCCTATACTTACGGCAAGTGCGTTTCTTGTACCTTTTATGCGCTTTCCCATGTCAGTCATGTCAGACATATCCATAGAGAGAGCACAAGTGTTAGATAGGTAAGGGGATACTAAGCTGAAGACTGGCACTGCATCTATGCACAAGCTTGCTTAGCTCTTTCCTTAAAGGGTCATTCCCATGTTTCGAAGTTATCGCTTATCGATGGGATAAATCATAATTTTGCTGATCAGTGGGGGGCCAATCGCCCGTACCTTGTCCTGATCCAAAAATTATTCTCTATAGAGCCCTTTTGAAAGGATCAGAGATCAAACATGCAAATTGCTGCTCCATTCATTCTCTATTAGACTGCTGGCAATCCTATAGAGAATGAATGGAGCAGTTGTATACATGTTTGTTCTCGGCTCCATTGAGACTGGATTGGAGGAAGGCCCAGCAGTCAGACCCCCACTGATCAGCGCGTTGTCACATGGATAAGTATTAATCTGTAAATGTGGGAATTACCCTACAAGAAAAACTGATGGCACTCTGATCAAATTCTGATCAGAATATTTTGACCATTTTTCTCGGATGGAGAGAAAACAGCTGTGTGCGCCTTACAAGGTTTATTCCCATCTTCATAGATTGATATTGTCAGTTAGTCCTTGTAAAAAGCAAAGAACAAGCACTTTTGCAATTTACTGCTTATTAAAGTTTGCTGTTATTCTTGAGATATTAAGATTTTTCTCTTGCTTACAGCTCTTTGCCTACGTGACCAACCGCCGCTGAAGTTGGCCAGGATTAGGAGGTAACGACGCGCTCCAGCGACCTGGGCCGACTTCAGAACAGTATTTACAAGATCAACAGAAAAGGACTTGTCAGTATTGTGCATGTTCAGCTGTCAGGCAGCAGTGGTCGGTCTCCAAGGCAACAAGCTGTAAACAAATAGAAAAGAGTTAATGTTAATGAACAGTAAGTTGCTGAATTGCTTGTATTTACCAGCACTGTCCGACAATACCCATTTATGAAAATGAGAATATAATCCTTTAACTCCCACCGAAAGAGACGTGCACTCCTATCCACCTGTATATTCTTCCAATAAGTGGAAGTCACAGGTGGGACCCCCTCAGACATTCATGGCGTACCCTATGGGTATACAATACGTATCTGACATGGAAAAACTCATTAGAAATTGGTGCGATTCCCCCTGCTGTTGGCCGCTAATATCCTCTGGACACTTGCGTGGCTTCACCTTTTACCTGCAGCTTTTTGCTTTGCTTGTACTGTGTAACCCCCAAAATGTTAATGGTTATGGCCTATGCTTTCTATAGGCTAATTGTTGTGTGTCTTGCTGAGACCCCCCCTTAACTTGCTGTAATTTGTAGGGAACTGTGCAGAAATGGGGGAATACCTCTTTAATTTCTGCAGTTACTCTGTCGCCAGCTAGATGCCTGTGTTCGTCCCTTCAGTTCATACATGAATCCCACACTTCGGAGTAATTACTAGTTAGTTTGTAGCCACTTACGTCTTATATAAGAGAACAGTGGTTGGGATGGAAGGAGGTGAAAATAGCTGCCATCCGTTTCCATGGAGTTTGGTGTGAGGATTACAGGCTTCTGTGTGGGTATGAAGGGGTTATGGTTAATACAGCGTTTTTGTCATCTCATCCAGCAGTGTCCTCACTAGAACAATGAAATATTAGACCAAGAAGGGTGCTAACCCCTCTCATGATCGCCTTTTAGCGCTGGCTAATAAGGGGCCGTGCTCTATATGACTCTGTTTATGCTGCACTGTAGAATAAGGCCTGCATAACTGTCCTAATCCTGGGGGCTCGGCTGTCGGATGACCACCCAGCTCTGCTCTAAAAGCTGGGATGGTGGAAATGTCCGAGCTTGGCCTTTTAGCCCTTTGAACGCCGCTATCAGTACACATTGGTGCATCATCAAGGCAGATTCCTTGCTGCTGGAGTTCCCCAGTGACCCAATCAAAGAGGCGATCAAAGGAAAGTCCCCAGGGCTGTCTGTTCACTAAGCATTGGTCTTACGGCAGCCTATGTCGTAGTGACCCAGATCATAGTTTAGTAAACAAAGTATCGAAAATAAAGATACAAAGTCATAATCATGTAATGTCATGGAAAAATGTAATAAAAAGTGACAATAAAAGCCTAAAGAATTAGCAAGTCGTACAGTATGCAAATTGCCTCTTCAAAAAAAGAGGACTTGTACTCTATAGCGCCACCTATTGGAAGCAGCGATCCTACAAGTCACAATCAACCCTTTAACGAGTCTTGTAATATGACTTGGGATAAAAGCCAAATCAGAATCTCCATTTGCAGACACGGTGTTTCGGACTATTGGTCCTCGTCAGTGCAAAGTAGGAGAGATCTGATTTGGCTAGATGAGAGGCTCTGGACTAGGTCTAAGGGGTAAGGTCTCTCCTTATGGAGAGTGACATACCAGCTCTGGCGTGTCGAGGTAAGGAGGCTTATTCGCCGTGCAATGCTCCTCTGGGAAATTTAATATGCAAATTGCCTCTTCAAAAAAAGAGGACTTGTACTCTATAGCGCCACCTATTGGAAGCAGCGATCCTACAAGTCACAATCAACCCTTTAACGAGTCTTGTAATATGACTTAGGATAAAAGCCAAATCAGAATCTCCATTTGCAGACACGGTGTTTCGGACTATTGGTCCTCGTCAGTGCAAAGTCGTACAGTGTGAGACTTAAACCGTGTAAAGACTTAAACGTGTAAAATTGCATTTTTATTTTTATATTCACATAAATCCTTTCTCCAAACAGAACCCAAAAAATATTCTCAAAGCAAAACCTCAAGCACATGTAAGATGACAGGGCGTTAGGATGCTGAGATCCTCCACCGATCCTGAGAACAAAGGTCACATAGTCCTCATATGAAAGGAGCGGTAGTGAGCATGTGCGACCACTGCTATAGACGGTGAATGGAGTAGTGGTCGCACATGCTCACAGCTGCTCTGTACGCCTGGTGGGCTCTGTTCTCGTGATCAGTGGGAGCACAATGGATAGCCTACTTCTAATATTGGTTGGATGCCTACCTTGCACAATGGAACTATTAAAGGGGTTGTCCAGAAGCTATACTTAAGGCACTGCCACACTTAGCGATCGCACTAGCGATCACGACAACGACTTAACCTGGCGAGATCGCTAGTGCGATCGCTACGTGATCGCTAGTTAGATTCCAAACACAACTCATCAGCGATCTGTGATTCCAAACACATCTCATCAGCGATCTGTATAACGACCTCTGCGGTTGTTGGGAAAACCTAGTCCCACCTGCGACGCTGGTGAAGTCGTTCATAAAGGGTGTCACACTCAGCGATTCAGGCTCACCAGCGGGACACCAACGACCAAAAAACGGCTCAGAACGTTCATAAGCGATCAACGACATCTCAGCAGGGGCCACATCGCTGCTACATGTCACACACAGCTAAGTCGCTAACGAGATCGCTACTGCGTCATAAATGGTGACGCAGTAGCGATCTCGTTAGCGATCTCGCTTAGTGTGGCATACCCTTTAGGCTAGCTCGTCCGTATCAGATCGGTACCCAGCACCCACACTGATCAGCGGTCTTCTGCTTCAGCAACCGGGTCTAAACAGTGAATGGAGTCGAACAGCGCTGCTCCCTACACAATTTAGTGGCTGTTCTCGGGTACTGCAGCTCAGCTCCCAGTCACTACAACCCCCATTTTATGGCCCTGTCATGTTCCACTTTGTCTACTGTTTACATCCAGCCACCACCAGATCTGATCGTGGGCGAGCTGGGTGTCTGACCCCATACTGATATATTGATGGCTGATTCTGCTCATAGTTCATGAATATAGTAAGCCTGGAAACCCCCTTTCAGTGTCTGGCTCAGCTTCGCTTTTCATTTGCTGCTTTTCCTCGCAGTCCTGTCTTATTTTCCCTCTTGCTCTTCTGGTTCCATTTCTCAATAGATTGGAATGCCTGGAGGAGCACCAAACCCTCCTCTGGAAACTCACACCTCCCTGTCCATGGTATTCCTCTGCCCGCTCATAGGTATTTCTGTGTCTTGGACAGTGTTTGGGTTATCGTTGATGATCACTGGAATTACCGGGCTCTCCTTTTTACGTGACGTGGCGTACCTGAGGCCTCTGCGCTTGGCACGTGTTCTGTAATATAGGTCATAAAGCAAAGCTGAGTTACAGGTAATTGTTGTTGGACGGCTTTGTGGATGATGACAGTGGAAGTTCTGCGCTTTGTTGATGATAGCAAGGAGAACAATTGTCAGTCTTTCCATGTCATAAGTATACTGTGGGGTTGCACAAAAACCTCGGGCGAGCGACTGTGTTCTTTCTTTGTGGTTATGGAGGTTGTGATGAAATGTGGCTCGTTGAGAGTTCGTTATGTGGAAATACCCAGAATGTAAAAGTGATAAAACTGATGGATGCCGGCTGTGAACCTCCACGGCTCGCTCCATTCAAGTGTATGGGAACTATCGGAGAACACGGCAAACTCATCATATGTTACATGTGGATGTGGCAGTGGATTTTACATAATGCTTTTAGGGAGATTCCTATATTGTGCTTCTATACCTTCCCATGCTCACAAAGTCTTATATCCATAGGAACCATGTCTGCACAGCACAGGTGGGTGCCCATCATGCCAGCTGAAATTTGTATGTTCTTATATAGGTGAAATTGTGAAGTGCTTGTCAAAACATCCAACTTTGACATTTACTTGTCATTACAAATCCTCTCCGTTCTCAAGAAGTCACCGCTCTGTGGCAACCAGTAACATATCAATGGTGGCCGGTCTTAGGCAAGGAGTTCAGTCATTACAAGCTATTTTTCAATAGCGCTTGTAAGTGCTGCTCTGAACCTGTCTGAATTGCTTCCTCTGATGCCAAAGCTGCCTCTGTTTAGTAAACACATGGTTCAGACCAGCGGCGAAACCGTGACCCTGATCTACGCTGTCAGGGGAGCAAAGAGTCAGCGGAGCAGTGCACACCTGTTCAGCAATGAGATACCCCTCTAATATCTGAGCTTAGGGGACCCAAAAAGGTCCTGAGAATGAAGGGGCTGTGCAATCCCCTTTACTGGATTCCCTCTGCACATGCCCTGCTCTGTTCAAGTGAATGGGACCTGCTGCAGTTTCCTGCACAGCCAGGTGGCCACGAAAACTGGGAAGTGGCTGCAACGTTGGAGCAGCCCGTTGCCCTTTCATCTCTAAGCTTGATGGTGCTCCAAAAGATTGGATGAACATTCTCATTTTTCTTCTTGATTTTTATTTTTTTTTTCCCCGCCCGATGGACAATATTAAACTTTATGGTATTTTTAAACTCTATTCCATGTGCACTACAGGGTTACAAAAGCTCCATTCCTGTGCTGTGGAGATTGTTAGCAGACTTAAGGTACTGCCACACTACACGATCCCGCTAACGATCTCGTTAGCGTCGCATACTAATGAGATCGCTAGCGGGATCGTTTACAATATCGCTAGTGTCGGCCACATTTAGCGATGTCGTTAAGGACGCTATCGCGGTTAGTGATCTCCTTAACGACTTTAGCGTTACAAAAGTACCGCTAAATCGCTAAAAAAGGTGCCACACTCAGCGATATATACTTACCCAGCGGGACGCCGACGATCAGAATAGGGTCCGGAACGATCAGGACGACGGACGAGATCACAGCAGGGCCACGTCGTTGCTGCATGCCGCACACAACAACATCGCTAACGGGATCGCTAAATAGTGACGTTTTTTAGCGATCCCGTTAGCGATGTTGTTTAGTGTGGCATACCCTTTAATGAGGAATACTCCTCAGATCCTGAAAGTGTGAACGGCCCGGGCCCTATTTTCCCTGCATCGCAGCGCTCATGGCAGAGCTACAATCAGCAATGTAACCAATTTTTTTTTTTGTTTGCATGATCAGTGGGGGTCCCAAATGGATATTGGACCCCACCAATCATATCACTTTATCAGGTGGGATATGTTTTGAATAGATTTTTTTTTATCTAATGTCTACGTGCCATGTGTACCTGACCATGTGGCTTTTCTCACTCCACCAGTATTATGATGGCTCTCATGAAGCAAAGTGTCGCACTGTGATTTTTATGGTAGAAATATGATATGGCCATAGTTTCTTTCCAGCTTTAGCCTTATCTTGGTTTAGTCATAAGACGGTTTTTTATAGATGTGCGATGTGCTGAGATGATTAACTAGGGTAAGTGTTCTCCTGCACACTATGGCCTAATAAGGCTAGTGAGAGTCCGCAGATGGAGCAGGCTGATAAAATACAGATGTTGCTTGCAGGGCTGATGCTGGGGACCCTCACAGCTGTATGGAAGTTATGCAGGGACGAGGCAGAGCGATTGTCTTTCTTTTTCCAATAGACTGCACCTAATATTCAGTTTAATAATTAAAGGGAAGTGCGCCGTCTCCGGAGAATCTGCAGCACAGGCAGTCAAGTATCTCCAGTCAATTGGCTAACTGCATTTCACGTTGATATATTGTTCTCATTACTTCTCATCTCAAGAAGTGGAGCCATTTGCAGACTGACCCATGCCGAGAGGTGGTTGTCCTCCCAGGATGTGCAATGCTGGGGGTTGTAGCTTGTCACTTCATTGATTGTGCAGAGAGATGCCAGATGTCTTGGCACAGGCGGAGAATGTGGATATGGCTGTCCCTGGAGAAGCAGGAGACCCCCATTTATGTGCTTCTTAAACGTCTTACTCATTCCATGTTCCTGTGAGTTAGAGGGGGATCGGTATGGTATCACACGGACGTTTTCCCTTTTATCTTCTGCACTAATTTTACAGGACGTAATTGGGTAATTCTATACTTCCGAATTACCTACATTTGTGCAATCCCTATTATCTATGAACTCATTTTCTCGAGAAATTACGCAGGACTTAAATTAGTTCAGTGCTTCTTATTATTGGCTTTTAAGGGAATGTATCGCCTAGAATTCTTCTGCTTTAAAACTGAATCGTGAAACATTTCTATGTTTTCTATTTTCTGTATGCGAGTAATGAGGTGGACATCTAGCCACATAGACATCAGTTGGCTGGTGATTATTGCCTGTGGGAGAGTTTTCAATGCTTCCTGTGTGATCTGTGCCAGAGGTCTTTGTGCAGGGAGGAGGAGGAAGTGAGCTGTGACATTCACCTAGCGTAGGTGTGGATTATGTGCTATGTATACCAATGTTGCCTTGTATATGGCCCTGTTCACTGGTAATTCATGTTGGTGTGAATACTATGGAAAGCAACTGGCGTTTTCCCAGCTTTATTCGTTGTGTAGAGTGAGAGCTTTCCACCTCTGTCAGGCTGGCCAATGTCTGTGTGCTGCATAAAAAAATAAGTCGTATAGAATATATAGAATAGTGCAGTAGATAACACTATGCGGCAAATAATAAGTCTGCTACAAAATGCAGTTGTTAGGCTACTTTCACACTTGCGTTTTTTTGCGCTGCGTTTCGAGCGCACATGAAGCGCATTAAAAAAACGCATGCAAACGCTTGTAAACGCTGCAATATTTAGTCGCATCAGCATGTGCATTTCGACAAAAAAACGCAGCGTTTGTCTGCGATTTCATGCGTTTTTGCATGCGTTTGCGTTTTTTTGGCGCATGCGTTTTCTATTTGTCACATTATCATCTCTGCCTCCATCATCTCTGCCTCCATCAGCTGTCTCCATCATCTCTGCCTCCATCATCTCTGCCTCCATCATCTCTGCCTCCATCATCTCTGGCTCCATCATCTCTGGCTCCATCATCTCTGGCTCCATCATCTCTGTCTCCATCATCTCTGCCTCCATCATCTCTGCCTCCATCATCTCTGGCTCCATCATCTCTGTCTCCATCATCTCTGGCTCCATCATCTCTGGCTCCATCATCTCTGGCTCCATCATCTCTGGCTCCATCATCTCTGGCTCCATCATCTCTGGCTCCATCATCTCTGGCTCCATCATCTCTGGCTCCATCATCTCTGGCTCCATCATCTCTGGCTCCATCATCTCTGGCTCCATCATCTCTGGCTCCATCATCTCTGGCTCCATCATCTCTGGCTCCATCATCTCTGTCTCCATCATCTCTGCCTCCATCATCTCTGCCTCCATCATCTCTGCCTCCATCATCTCTGCCTCCATCATCTCTGCCTCCATCACTCTCTCCATCATCTCTGGCTCCATCATCTCTGTCTCCATCATCTCTGCCTCCATCATCTCTGCCTCCATCATCTCTGCTCATCATCTCTGCCTCCATCATCTCTGCCTCCATCATCTCTGCCTCCATCATCTCTGTCTCCATCATCTCTGGCTCCATCATCTCTGGCACCATTATTTACAGAAAAATCGCGTGTGTGCAAAAGCGCTGACGAGCGCAAAGCCATGCGCACGCCAGCGCCCCCATAGACTGCAATGTTATTTTTTGCGCATAGCATGCGCACACGTGCGCACGCGTTTTTTTAAAGCGGTTGGGCGGAAAAAAAAATGCAACATGTAGCGTCTGGCGCGTATGGGCGCACACCAGAAAAATGCGCAGCGCACGACAAACGCACATGAACGCGTGCAAGCGCTAGACCCTGCGCCCGCCATGTTATAGGGGAACATTGCGCATGCGTCCGATAGCGCAAGATGCGCTGCACAAAAAAAACGCAAGTGTGAAAGTAGCCTTATAGCCACCACCGAATAGTCACCCAGCTTTCCCAAACTCTGCAGCGATCACAGGATTGTTATCCAGCTTTCCCACATTCTGCCGATTAGCCAGGTGGTACAGTACTGCTTTACAATTAGCGGAATGTCAATATCTGTGAGAGCTTTAGTGGCGACCATGTTGATTTGTCACCCTGTGTCTCCTGGAAAGAAATGAATAGAAATGAGCAAATCGATTTGCATGACCCCATCCGGTGGCCATGTCATCTCATAACTTCCATGTCATCTCATAACTTCCATCCTTCTACCTGCCGGCATCCCTGGCGTCTCTTCTCATTAGTAGGCTTGGTGCGCCATCATGCATGCGTCGCACCTCAGCAATGAGTTTGTGTCAGGCCTACAAATAGAGATCCAGGGGTGGCAGCAGGTAGGAGGCGGTTAGCGGGGCTCCCGAAGGTAGGAGGCAGCTAGCGGGGCTCCCGTAGATAGGAGGCGGCTAGCGGGGCTCCCGTAGGTAGGAGGCGGCTAGCGGGGCTCCCGTAGGTAGGAGGCGGCAAGCAGGGCTTCCGTAGGTAGGAGGCGGCTAGCGGGGCTCCTGTAAATTAATTTATTTATTAATTTATTCACCTCTAGTAATAAACTAGTTGACAATAGTGGACTCGTGGCATTTTTATTACAGGGATCTTTAATATTCCTTTTTATATAACCTTAATGTAAATTATTTAAGTAAGAAGTGCTGCAGTTTAAAGCACAGGAGAGTGACAAGCCAGAGAATCTAGCATCATCCACAGGTAGTTAATCATGTTTTACCCAGATGTCATTTCTGGCTGTCCCTCCACCACGTGCAATCTTTTTATTGTAAGAAATCAATGTTTAATCTAGTTTGTTGAGATTGGCGTCTATTCCTTGACAATACGGATGTCCTGTGGTACGTCTCGGGCATTGACGTAATCTGTGATGTATGTTCAGCAGCTCCTGTACACTATACACCGATGGTGAAGTAACAATGGAGTCTCGGTGAGTTTCTTGGAGCTGTGCTCGTTTCTGAGAATCTGGCGGTGAACCTGTACTTGTGTTCTTCTGGGCTGGGGAGGACGACGGTCGTGACGGGAATGTCTGCTCCGTACAGGTGGCTGCAGTCTGCACCGGCCGCTCACTTTACACCTCATCGTACGTCTTGTGCAGCGACTTTAAGAAGCTTTTGCATATTTTCTATTTCAAGTCGCTGGTGTTTACATGTCTAGGCAACCGAGGGGAAATATCTTAGGCAGAAGTCGAGGCATTTGTACTCGCCTTCGGCATGCTGCTTTTAGTCTTTTTTTAAGCCTTTGGCCAAAATTAAACTTTGGAATTCATGTCGAGGCGATGGTAACTAAAGATATATACAACTGCTCAGAGAGAGAATTTGCACCTCACATATATGTTAGAGCTGAATATAGAAGTAAAGTTAGATGAGAGCTACGATTGCTTTAGGAATAGTAGAGATCAGGGTGGATTTGATTTAAATCAAACTGATTTAAATCACGATTTAAATCACGATTTAAATCACTAGTCAGTAAGGCTTGATTTAAATCAGTGATTTAAATCAAAGTTTCTACCAGACCGGTATATCTAATTTCATCATGTGCGATATGCCCCAGACCGGTGTATCTAATTTCATCAAGTGCGATATGCCCCAGACCGGTGTATCTAATCCCATAATGCGATACACTACACTCAGCCCTGTATCTAGATACATGCAGTGTGTCATGTGCTGTGAATAATCCTAGTGTGTGATACTCTCCACGTATCTGTGCTCAGTTTATAATACAGCAAGCAGCATGAACTAACAGAATAGATGCTGCCGGTCGTCCTCAGTGACAGCCTACTTGTCAGTATCACTGGCAGTCCCCAACAAAATGGCTCTGCTCTGTGAGCCTAAACTACATCCTCTGTTATTACAAACACCTAGTAATGGAGGAGAGAAGTCACACGTGATCATTTTCTTGTCTGCTTGCCCTTCCTCCTCCTCACACTTAGATTCACATTCTTCTTGTGTTGTGCAGATCTATTCCACTCCAAACAATCAGAAACATATTGTCTAACTTCTTGGACTTGGCACTGAAGGGGTTGATTCTGTATTCATAGGTTTGTAGAACAATAGGATTAAGGTCTTTTTCTCAACTCTGTTCATGTTGTAACATTTTTGCCGTGAAGAAGAGGCTGGAGTCAAATTCAGTTTTGAGAACTGCGTAAGTAAAGCGAGCGTCTGTGATAATATAGGAGAGAAACTACCCACTAATCCTACAGAAACCTCTGGAAGAGCATGGCATTGTGAATGTTACACATATACAGCCTTTATTCTACTGAGTTAAACAACTCAGCTTTATCTCATGATGGAAGAACCTTTGGATGGTAAAATTTTTCCTCAAAAAGCAGTTTATTGAAAAAAATCCGATTTAAATCAAAAAAATCCGATTTAAATCAAAAAAATCCGATTTTTTTGATTTTTTTAAAAAAATCATTGATTTTTATCCACCCTGGTAGAGATATTAGGGCCGGGCTAAAGCTTACAGGCCTTTTAACGCCAAAAAATATGTACTTGCTGCCCTCATCAAGTGAAAACTATTTTTTGTGCACGTAGCGAACTAATTTCTCCAGTTATTGTCTCGATCCTCATGTTTTTGTGACTTGCTGTCCACTTTTTTTTTGGAGTGGGCTGTTCCGTTGTAACATTATTCTGCCAGCACTGTACCTTTTCCCCAGCATGCACTGCACCTATCTTTGTTAATTTTGGCTTTCCTGTTCTGACTGGCCCGCCCCTGCGGGGGAGGCTGTCTGGCCCTGCCCCTGCGGGGAGGCTGTCTGGCCCTGCCCCTGCGGGGAGGCTGTCTGGCCCTGCCCCTGCGGGGAGGCTGTCTGGCCCTGCCCCTGCGGGGGAGGCTGTCTGGCCCTGCCCCTGCGGGGGAGGCTGTCTGGCCCTGCCCCTGCGGGGGAGGCTGTCTGGGCCCGGCCCCCCGCGGGAGGCTGTCTGGGCCCGGCCCCCCCGCGGGAGGCTGTCTGGGCCCGGCCCCCCCGCGGGAGGCTGTCTGGGCCCGGCCCCCCCGCGGGAGGCTGTCTGGGCCCGGCCCCCCCGCGGGAGGCTGTCTGGGCCCGGCCCCCCCCGCGGGAGGCTGTCTGGGCCCGGCCCCCCCCCCCCCGCGGAGGCTGTCTGGGCCCGGCCCCCCCCCCCCGCGGGAGGCTGTCTGGGCCCGGCCCCCCCCCCCCCCCCCCGCCCCGCCCCCCCCCCCCGCGGGAGGCTGTCTGGGCCCGGCCCCCCCCCCCCCCCGCGGGAGGCTGTCTGGGCCCGGCCCCCCCCCCCCCCGCGGGAGGCTGTCTGGGCCCGGCCCCCCCGGAGGCTTTGGCCCCCCCCCCCGCGGGAGGCTGTCTGGGCCCGGCCCCCCCCCGCGGGAGGCTGTCTGGGCCCGGCCCCCCCCGCGGGAGGCTGTCTGGGCCCGGCCCCCCCCCCCCCGCGGGAGGCTGTCTGGGCCCGGCCCCCCCCCCCCCCCCCCCGCGGGAGGCTGTCTGGGCCCGGCCCCCCCCCCCCCCGCCCGGGAGGCTGTCTGGGCCCGGCCCCCCCCCCCCCCCCCCCCCCGCGGGAGGCTGTCTGGGCCCGGCCCCCCCCCCCCCCCCGCGGGAGGCTGTCTGGGCCCGGCCCCCCCCCCCCCCCCCCGCGGGAGGCTGTCTGGGCCCGGCCCCCCCCCCCCCCGCGGGAGGCTGTCTGGGCCCGGCCCCCCCCCCCCCCCGCGGAGGCTGTCTGGGCCCGGCCCCCCCCCCCCGCGGGAGGCTGTCTGGCCGCCCCCCCCCGCGGGAGGCTGTCTGGGCCCGGCCCCCCCCCCGCGGGAGGCTGTCTGGGCCCGGCCCCCCCCCCGCGGGAGGCTGTCTGGGCCCGGCCCCCCCCCCGCGGGAGGCTGTCTGGGCCCGGCCCCCCCCCCCGCGGGAGGCTGTCTGGGCCCGGCCCCCCCCCCCGCGGGAGGCTGTCTGGGCCCGGCCCCCCCCCCCGCGGGAGGCTGTCTGGGCCCGGCCCCCCCCCCGCGGGAGGCTGTCTGGGCCCGGCCCCCCCCCGCGGGAGGCTGTCTGGGCCCGGCCCCCCCCCCGCGGGAGGCTGTCTGGGCCCGGCCCCCCCCCCGCGGGAGGCTGTCTGGGCCCGGCCCCCCCCCGCGGGAGGCTGTCTGGGCCCGGCCCCCCCCCGCGGGAGGCTGTCTGGGCCCGGCCCCCCCCCCCGCGGGAGGCTGTCTGGGCCCGTATCCAGGACTTGCCAGCAGTTCTTTAGGGCTAACACAGCATAATGGCATCATTTGCAGATTACTTATTTAGTATGTTATTGAATTAGATCAAGTTGTCTAAAATGACGGTGACCATTAGGCCAATGCAGGCTGGGGAGAGCGGCAGTAAGGGCTGTCCTAGTAACCAGGTTATGCTTGGTGTTTTTACTTGGAGTGAAGGATAGAGGGGCTTCAGTCACCATTTATACTTTGGGGTCTTCACATTGCAGCTGTGTGGCGCCCGTTAACTGACAAATTGTGTCATTTTAGAGCTAATAATTACCGCACTATAAACACATCTTTGCTCTGCACTTTTTTCTTTTACAGACAGGTATGTGGTTGTTTTGATACCAGTCAAAATCGAGTGTATTCCCTGAACAATAACTGGAAATAATATTGTGATTGGCCGGGTAACGTAATGTTCCAGTGTACAGGAAGTCAGCAAGTCGGAGTTATCACAGCAAAATGTTTCAGAGCTACTTCACTAAGGCGCTGTTCACATGGCAGCTGTCGTCAGCTTCTAATGAAACCAGTATTTAAAATAAACTGGATCCGTTATAAACTGATATCAACGGGGCGTGTGAACAGAGCCTTAGTGAAGAGGCTCTGATGATATCTGTAACGCGCCGTGTAAGCGAGTAAATAGATACTGTTGACAGCTTATATCACCGCTGCAGCCAATCAGGCAGCGGTGATGTGACGTCACGGCCATAGTCAATAAGCAGAAACCAGAACAGCAGTGGAGAGCCGGTGCTGGACCTGGGGAGAGTATTACATTTTTTTGTTACTGTACATTACTAGAGTTGTTTTGGGTCCACATTTTATTAATTTTTTCCATCTTACTCCGGCGCTCCCTTCATTCAGAGTGGCAAACTAATGACTCGAGTAGATGTGTTTTCTACCAGCATTTCTGATAGTAAGTTACATAGGGACCTGTACCCAAATATTTTTTAAGACCTTGTCTGAGATTGATAGGCATGGCTGCTGTCCTTGTTTCTGGACATGTCTGGTGTTGCAGGTCAGCCATATTCACTTACATGTGGCCCATTCGCAATGCAAAGCACAGGCCATGAGCAAAAGGGGGGCTATTCCCAAAAGAAAGCGGCCATATTTTTCCATTTCATACAAGAATATTTGCAATAATTCAGACACAATCTAAGAAGTGATACTTTCCCTTTCTGTAAATGTATAATATTCTTTTCTATTTAGTCAGTCTTATTTTAGGAGCCCAGTCGTACTTTTCTACAACTATGGACGTATTTAGGCTTTCATGTATATTTTAGCGGAGTTGTAGCCTGAATAGGACAAGGTGACGGGTCGTGTTTCGCTCTAACCATATGATTAGCCGAGCGCAGTGTCCGGTTACATGTCCGGTGAATGGGCCGCCGCTCGCTGAACATGCACTTGCTCAGGATGTCCTCACACACTCGGGCAGTGACTGTCTGGCTGGCGATAAGACATGGATATGTTTTTTAATTTTCCACCATAAATATCCACCATAAATACTCAAAATTCCTCCTGTCCTGACACCTGTGGAAGGACAGAAAAGTTCACAGCAGGAGGAAGACGGGATCCCCGATGCCTGATGACCAACACGACGACTCCCATGTATGTATGTGGCATGGCTAGTTAGGTCTGGGCTTTTTTTTGGTATGTAAATTTTTTTTTTTTCTGTGTTTTGTATATGTGTTGGCTAGGTTGGGTTTGGTTGATATCTATAATGATTTTTATACTGATACATAGTAGTAAAGTCTTCATTGTGGTGACTTCTATGAGTCGCCAGGTTTTATAACCTGGAATTCTGGCACATTGTGATGCCACATTATGTGTATACATATTATATATATATATTGTATCCACTGACTTCAGAACATTTCCATCAACGTGGTCTAATATGGAGAGGAAGGGAACTGTTTTTCCTTGCTGAGAGTAAAAATGCCCAATACAAGCCTGTACACGGTGGGTTATTTGATGTCTATATAGGGTGACATGCTCCTTTATATACATAGTATACACTATATTCACGCATGGTTATAATGCTGTGCTTGTACCACTGCAAGTCCAGAGGCCCCCACACACATTACATTGCTGATTTCAACTGGACCGACTCCGTATGGTGTCCTTACCAATCTTCCCTAACCAGAACATAGAGAGAAGAATCGGTTATAATAAAGGGATATTCCCATCTCCAATATCGTATCCCAATATGCAGTAGGTGTAATAATATTAGCAAAATACCTCCAATTAGAAATGTAGTATAGTTCTTCTGATTCCCTATGTCCCTTACCCCATGTGCAGGGTATTCTAGTAGCTTAGGTATCCATGGTTATGACAGCTGTTACTATATGAATTGTCGGAACTATGGATACCTAAGCTACTGCAATGCCCTGCACATGGGGTAAGGGACATGGCGAATCAGAAAAACTACTATTTTGTAATTGGAGGTATTTGCTGATATTATTATTACACCTACTACATATTGGGATAGGATCTTGGAGATGGGAATACCCCTTTAAATTGAAATCTTTTTATTCTTCCTGGAGATGAGCCGCTACATTGAAAACGCATGAATGCTCAGCTTAGCCGAGTATGAAAAGGGATGGGGGAATATTAAAGTGTATGGGCACCTTATAGGGGTAATCTGACTTCGCCCACTTCCTCCATGGGAGGTAAGCGGGCCCTGGATGTCAGTCTTATAATACCTGCCTGGTGCAGTGACTAGGACGGGTGCAGGATACCTTCTTCTCTGATCTTGCCACGCCACCAGCCCCTCGCAGTGCAGAAGCGTGATTACCCCTTTAACTTTGCCTCCTGCCGTCCGCACCGTACCGGCTGCATTCTCCGTAGAGTCGCCTATCGCTGCTGCCACAGCGGTCGCCCAATGGCTTTTGTCTCCTGGTAATTACTGAGATTAGAAGAAGAAAAAAAGCTTTTTGCAATTGTTTGCTGAGGATTTGACACATTGGATAATGTGGGCTGACGGTGTGCGGTACAATCTCATTAGTGTGATATAGTAGGAGGCCGTTCTGCCGTCTGATTAGCATTGTTATGGTAACGCATTTCTAAGCAGCTGTTCGGTGTAGTTATTGGGAACATAAGGGCAGGCGCTCCTCCGATCAGTGGTGGTCTACTACAGATCCCGTGGACCCGGGCCTCCCTGCACCATCCAGATCCTCACTGCAGCCTCCAGCCAGAATATGGCCTTGGAATTGGCTGCACTTCTGTGCTCATCCGCAGCGCTGATAACGTTACTAATGTGTCACTCAGTGGCTGTCATCGGGCAGCCGGGTGTCTAAGAAGCTTTGTGTACTTAGGTGTGTGCGTCTCGCCTCTCGGTGATCTATTATTGCCTGCTGCCATGGCAACCAGGCTTTATTTATAGAAGGCAGCGGTTGTCACAGAGATGTGTCCGCCCTTGGATACGTCGTATTGCTGGGATTTCCAACCTGCTGCCTTGTGCTAGTGAAGCGTCGCTTTCACATACATCAGATGGGGTCTTTCGTTACTCCATCTGATGTGTATGAGGGGTACGCTTTCCATCTTTTCCTATCTGCGCAGATGATGCAGTCATTTCGCTTTATGCCTACCATGTCCGGCACCCAGCAGTGAAGACCCCAGTGACGAATATGCACGTAATTTGTTGGATTGCACGAGATTCAGGGTTTAATTGTTTCAAGCAAGTTTTCAGTTTTAATCTGTCACCAGATTTCACAGTTCTAATGTCATAGAGCTTTTAATCCTGATGAGACTGGTGTACTTACTTTGAAGATCAGGTTTAGGTTGAACCTGTAACGGACAGATGTTACAGCATAGTGTCTTTCAAGACCGCAGCATGTCAATTTCTCCAGTGGAGACGCGAGTCTCCACAACACAACAACAAATGTAATCAATAGGATGGATTGAATGTGGTGAATCCACACGTGGAATTATCTGCATTCAATAAAAGGCAGCGCACATATTCTGCGTCCTAAGTGCTGCCGCTTCCGGATCATGACCACATAGCCTAACTCTAAAGGGAAAAAAAATCAATACAGGAAATGCTTGAAAATAATCAAGATTTTTGTTACACCGTGTGAGAGCAGCATGATGTTGGAGCAAAGACACTGATTCCAACAATGTCACTCACTGGGCTGCTTTTTTTTGTCCGTTTGATAAAATCCCTCTTATCTGTTGTAGATCTAGCAGTGCTCTGAATCCTGAGCTCTATATAACCCGCCTACGGCACTGGCAGCTTCGTGTGCACTGTATAGTGATCTAGCAGTGCTCTGAATCCTGAGCTCTATATAACCCCGCCTACGACACTGGCAGCTTCGTATGCACTGTATAGTGATCTAGCAGTGCTCTGAATCCTGAGCTCTGTATAACCCCGCCTACAACACTGGCAGCTTCGTATGCACTGTATAGTGATCTAGCAGTGCTCTGAATCCTGAGCTCTGTATAACCCCGCCTACGACACTGGCAGCTTCGTATGCACTGTATAGTGATCTAGCAGTGCTCTGAATCCTGAGCTCTGTATAACCCCGCCTACGTCACTGGCAGCTTCGTGTGCACTGTATAGTGATCTAGCAGTGCTCTGAATCCTGAGCTCTGTATAACCCCGCCTATGTCACTGGCAGCTTCGTGTGCACTGTATAGTGATCTAGCAGTGCTCTGAATCCTGAGCTCTGTATAACCCCGCCTATGACACTGGCAGCTTCGTGTGCACTGTATAGTGATCTATATAATCAGAAACAGCTGCATGGATATAACAAGGGGAATGTGGGTCACACAAAGCATGTGTGGAACCGAAAGATCACTACTCATATAGACATATTGATATAGGAGAAAGCAAGAGTCACTAGTGACCAATAAATCAATATATAAAAGATAGATATTTATTTTACAAATCAATTAAAAAGGTATCACAAAATTGCATATAGAATAACAATGAAAACACATACAGAACATGTGCACATACAGGGAGATGTATCTCGAAAGCGGTATAACAAATGTGACATAAATGGCGATAATAAGCAAAAAGGTAACGGCACAGTATAAGTCATATCAATATCCCCTTTATATGGGAGTAAGGTGCCAAACCAGAATAATCAAACGCCACAGTAAAATCGACAAGCATGTTTCTCAAAATGGCAAGCGTATAAGTAACAATAATAGAGGTAATTGGAGCGCAAAATGTGTAGAAAAAGCAATGCTAACCACAAGGGTTAAAGTATCGCATGCTATACCAAATAAAGAGCGCTAAGAAAGGGAAGTCAATAGAAAAAACACTGCCATATCTGAAGAGAAATCATGCTCACCAAGAGGGTTTAGTAACCGCAAGAGATGGGGTCACCCTGTACAGGAGATGCCGCCCCAATGCACGTTTTGTGGCTGCCTGCCACTTTTTCAAGGGGATAGTAACGTGCTGTGCACAGGACCTTCATATACCAAGTACTTCCTGGTCACATGATCGAAGTCCTCCAATGGGAGAAGGTATAACGGCGCATGCGTCGTTTAGAACCCGGCAGGTCTCCGACGGCGAAAGCGTCATGCACCCAGACATGCGCATAGGCGCAAGGCCCAGGCGCCACCTGGATGCAAAAGAGACGCCCCACCGTGGAGAACCAGCCCAGGCAAAACGGGGCATGCGCACACCGAACTCCCACAATGATAGGTGATGTTATAATAACCTGAATAACAATTGTACCAGACAGAGACAAAGTGTATATAACACAGCAAATATAGTTGCAGCGTACATAGATAGTATAACAGCATATATACATAATAAAACGCTGCGGATGTATTTTCCATCTGTTTTCATTCAGTTCTTCATATCCAGATAAGGATCGAGGTAGAAAGTCCCAAAATATACAGAATAAAGAAGTAAATAGAAACTGTAAAAAATAAAAATTAAAAACACAGGATTAAAAGCAAGAAGGCATCAGAAAGGAACCAGGGAGGGAGATATCAAAAGGGAACATAAATAATCTAAAGAATCTACAAAAAAGAGGCAAAATTCAGGGATTCATTAAGGCCATTGGGCACCATTGTGTTGAGTTGAACAATCCAACGGGCCTCCATTTGAGCTAAGATTTTTTTTATAATCGCCGCCTCTCACTCCAAGATGTAAAATGTCAATTCCATGAACCTTGAAGGAGGTGGCATCACAATTGTGATGATATTTGAAATGTCGTGGAATTGTCTTCAAGTCAGAGGTGTCGGAAATGGCCCTTGCTGCGCCAATGTCCCTAACGTGCCCCTGATACGTATCCTCAATTCTCTAGTGGTCAAACCAACGTATATCCTGGGACAGTCGCACGTAGCGTAATAAATGACGTTTGAACTGCCACAGGATATACGTTGGCGAATGTTGAATGTTTTTTCACCACCAGAGGAGGAAAAATCCAGGGCACGTAGGGCATTGGCGCATGCAAGGCAATGGCCGCAAGGGAAAAAGCCAACTGTGGGACCACGAGAACCAAAAACATTTTTAGAAGGTGCAACGTAGTGGCTGCGGACGAGAGTGTCTCGTAGATTTCTTGACCGTCTAGAAGTCATGGCCGGGAAATCGCCCAGAGAGCGGGACAGAGCAGGCTCGGTTTTCAAGACATTCCAATGCCTAGTTAAGATTTTACGAATATCAAACCATTCATGGTTAAACGTGGTGATGAACCTTATAGGTCCTTCCTCATCCACTCGTCTGTCCACACGGGCAGTATCAAGCAGACAACTGCGTGGAGTCCTCCTTGCCCGATCATATCCCTTTTTAATGCAACGGTTGCTATAACCTCGCGCTCTAAAGCGATTGCCAAGATCTCTGGCTTGAGCCTCAAAGGCATCATCAGTAGAACATACTCGTCTCATTCGAAGAAACTGTCCGACCGGGACGGCCCTAATGGTGGCTGGGTGGTGAGCTGACTTTGCATGGATCAATGCATTCACGGAGGTGGGCTTCCTGAATACATCCGTCCGGAACCGACGGCTAGCGTCGACTTCCAGAGAGATATCCAGGAAGTCCACCTTCTCGCGGCTATATTTATAAGTCAAATGAATGTTAAGGGAATTCTGGTTCAGCTCCACCATAAAATCCTCGAGCTGCTGCACCGTCCCGTCCCACAACATCAGGATATCATCAATATATCTAAACCAGTACAGCACATGGGAGGCGGCCTGTGCGCCCCCATCGCCAAACACAGATCTCTCCCAGGAACCCAGGAAGAGATTGGCGTAGGCGGGCGCACAGGCCGCGCCCATGGCTGTACCACGCCTCTGCAAGTAGAAGGCGTCCTTAAAGACAAAAAAGTTGTGGGTCAGGACATAGTGGAGCAGCTCGAGGATTAGCTCACACATGGGGCCGTCCAGGTCAGAGGACTTCAAGAATAGACTAGCAGCTGCCAAGCCATGGGAGTGATCGATGCAGGTATATAGGGACTCCACGTCAGCTGTCACCAGAATAATAGATTTATCCACAAGGATGCCGTCAACACGTGCCAGGACATCCTTAGTGTCACGAACATAAGATGGTAATGTCTCCACAATGGGTTTGAGATAAAAATCAATGAACTTACAGACCATGTCGCATGGGCCGCCAATACCTGACACTATTGGACGTCCTGGCGGGTCGAGGGCATCCTTGTGGATTTTAGGAAGTAAATAGAAGGTAGGGGTCCTAGGGTACTTCACCAATAAACCCTCGTAAACCTTTTTAGGAATAACATTAGACTCGTATGCACCACACAGGATACCCTGGAGTTCCAAAGAGAAGGAGGAAAGAGGACTATTTGCCAGTCTGGTATATGTGTCAGAATCCCTAAGCTGGCGAAAAGCCTCTCGCTCATATTTATCACATGGCCAGATCACGATGTTCCCCCCTTTGTCAGCTGGTTTAAAAACCACGTCAGGAAGAGATTGTAGTTGTAACAATGCTTGACGTTGTGCATGTGTTAGATTATCAAATCTACATCTTGGCTTTTCGCCAGCTTAGGGATTCTGACACATATACCAGACTGGCGAATAGTCCTCTTTCCTCCTTCTCTTTGGAACTCCAGGGTATCCTGTGTGGTGCATACGAGTCTAATGTTATT
Source organism: Oophaga sylvatica (assembly GCA_033576555.1). NCBI lineage: Eukaryota > Metazoa > Chordata > Amphibia > Anura > Dendrobatidae > Oophaga > Oophaga sylvatica. The sequence continues at coordinate 398,415,692 of JARQOD010000006.1, read as the reverse complement.
CCTAAAAAGGTTTACGAGGGTTTATTGGTGAAGTACCCTAGGACCCCTACCTTCTATTTAATTCCTAAAATCCACAAGGATGCCCTCGACCCGCCAGGACGTCCAATAGTGTCAGGTATTGGCGGCCCATGCGACATGGTCTGTAAGTTCATTGATTTTTATCTCAAACCCATTGTGGAGACATTACCATCTTATGTTCGTGACACTAAGGACGTCCTGGCACGTGTTGACGGCATCCTTGTGGATAAATCTATTATTCTGGTGACAGTTGACGTGGAGTCCCTATATACCTGCATCGATCACTCCCATGTATTGGCAGCTGCTAGTCTATTCTTGGAGTCCTCCGACCTGGACGGCCCCATGTGTGAGCTAATCCTCGAGCTGCTCCACTATGTCCTGACCCACAACTTTTTTGTCTTTAAGGACGCCTTCTACTTGCAGAGGCGTGGTACAGCCATGTGCGCGGCCTGTGCGCCCGCCTACGCCAATCTCTTCCTGGGTTCCTGGGAGAGATCTGTGTTTGGCGATGGGGGCGCACAGGCCGCCTCCCATGTGCTGTACTGGTTTAGATATATTGATGATATCCTGATGTTGTGGGACGGGACGGTGCAGCAGCTCGAGGATTTTATGGTGGAGCTGAACCAGAATTCCCTTAACATTCATTTGACTTATAAATATAGCCGCGAGAAGGTGGACTTCCTGGATATCTCTCTGGAAGTCGACGCTAGCCGTCGGTTCCGGACGGATGTATTCAGGAAGCCCACCTCCGTGAATGCATTGATCCATGCAAAGTCAGCTCACCACCCAGCCACCATTAGGGCCGTCCCGGTCGGACAGTTTCTTCGAATGAGACGAGTATGTTCTACTGATGATGCCTTTGAGGCTCAAGCCAGAGATCTTGGCAATCGCTTTAGAGCGCGAGGTTATAGCAACCGTTGCATTAAAAAGGGATATGATCGGGCAAGGAGGACTCCACGCAGTTGTCTGCTTGATACTGCCCGTGTGGACAGACGAGTGGATGAGGAAGGACCTATAAGGTTCATCACCACGTTTAACCATGAATGGTTTGATATTCGTAAAATCTTAACTAGGCATTGGAATGTCTTGAAAACCGAGCCTGCTCTGTCCCGCTCTCTGGGCGATTTCCCGGCCATGACTTCTAGACGGTCAAGAAATCTACGAGACACTCTCGTCCGCAGCCACTACGTTGCACCTTCTAAAAATGTTTTTGGTTCTCGTGGTCCCACAGTTGGCTTTTTCCCTTGCGGCCATTGCCTTGCATGCGCCAATGCCCTACGTGCCCTGGATTTTTCCTCCTCTGGTGGTGAAAAAACATTCAACATTCGCCAACGTATATCCTGTGGCAGTTCAAACGTCATTTATTACGCTACGTGCGACTGTCCCAGGATATACGTTGGTTTGACCACTAGAGAATTGAGGATACGTATCAGGGAGCACGTTAGGGACATTGGCGCAGCAAGGGCCATTTCCGACACCTCTGACTTGAAGACAATTCCACGACATTTCAAATATCATCACAATTGTGATGCCACCTCCTTCAAGGTTCGTGGAATTGACATTTTACATCTTGGAGTGAGAGGCGGCGATTATAAAAAATCTTAGCTCAAATGGAGGCCCGTTGGATTGTTCAACTCAACACAATGGTGCCCAATGGCCTTAATGAATCCCTGAATTTTGCCTCTTTTTTGTAGATTCTTTAGATTATTTATGTTCCCTTTTGATATCTCCCTCCCTAGTTCCTTTCTGATGCCTTCTTGCTTTTAATCCTGTGTTTTTAATTTTTATTTTTTACAGTTTCTATTTACTTCTTTATTCTGTATATTTTGGGACTTTCTACCTCGATCCTTATCTGGATATGAAGAACTGAATGAAAACAGATGGAAAATACATCCGCAGCGTTTTATTATGTATATATGCTGTTATACTATCTATGTACGCTGCAACTATATTTGCTGTGTTATATACACTTTGTCTCTGTCTGGTACAATTGTTATTCAGGTTATTATAACATCACCTATCATTGTGGGAGTTCGGTGTGCGCATGCCCCGTTTTGCCTGGGCTGGTTCTCCACGGTGGGGCGTCTCTTTTGCATCCAGGTGGCGCCTGGGCCTTGCGCCTATGCGCATGTCTGGGTGCATGACGCTTTCGCCGTCGGAGACCTGCCGGGTTCTAAACGACGCATGCGCCGTTATACCTTCTCCCATTGGAGGACTTCGATCATGTGACCAGGAAGTACTTGGTATATGAAGGTCCTGTGCACAGCACGTTACTATCCCTTGAAAAAGTGGCAGGCAGCCACGAAACGTGCGTTGGGGCGGCATCTCCTGTACAGGGTGACCCCATCTCTTGCGGTTACTAAACCCTCTTGGTGAGCATGATTTCTCTTCAGATATGGCAGTGTTTTTTCTATTGACTTCCCTTTCTTAGCGCTCTTTATTTGGTATAGCATGCGATACTTTAACCCTTGTGGTTAGCATTGCTTTTTCTACACATTTTGCGCTCCAATTACCTCTATTATTGTTACTTATACGCTTGCCATTTTGAGAAACATGCTTGTCGATTTTACTGTGGCGTTTGATTATTCTGGTTTGGCACCTTACTCCCATATAAAGGGGATATTGATATGACTTATACTGTGCCGTTACCTTTTTGCTTATTATCGCCATTTATGTCACATTTGTTATACCGCTTTCGAGATACATCTCCCTGTATGTGCACATGTTCTGTATGTGTTTTCATTGTTATTCTATATGCAATTTTGTGATACCTTTTTAATTGATTTGTAAAATAAATATCTACCTTTTATATATTGATTTATTGGTCACTAGTGACTCTTGCTTTCTCCTATATCAATATGTATAGTGATCTAGCAGTGCTCTGAATCCTGAGCTCTGTATAACCCCGCCTAACACACTGGCAGCTTCATGTGCACTCTATAGTGATCTAGCAGTGCTCTGAATCCTGAGCTCTGTATAACCCTGCCTACGACACTGGCAGCTTCGTGTGCACTCTATAGTGATCTAGCAGTGCTCTGAATCCTGAGCTCTGTATAACCCCGCCTACGACACTGGCAGCTTCGTGTGGACTGTATAGTGATCTAGCAGTGCTCTGAATCCTGAGCTCTGTATAACCCCGCCTACGACACTGGCAGCTTCGTGTGCACTGTATAGTGATCTAGCAGTGCTCTGAATCCTGAGCTCTGTATAACCCGTCTACGACACTGGCAGCTTCGTGTGGACTGTATAGTGATCTAGCAGTGCTCTGAATCCTGAGCTCTGTATCACCCCGCCTACGACACTGGCAGCTTCGTGTGGACTGTATAGTGATCTGGCAGTGCTCTGAATCCTGAGCTCTGTATAACCCCGCCTACGAAAATGGCAGCTTCATGTGCACTGTATAGTGATCTGGCAGTGCTCTGAATCCTGAGCTCTGTATAACCCCGCTTACGACACTGGCAGCTTCGTGTGCACTCTATAGTGATCTAGCAGTGCTCTGAATCCTGAGCTCTGTATAACCCTGCCTACGACACTGGCAGCTTCGTGTGCACTGTATAGTGATAGAAAGCTGCCAATCAGTGGTGGGAGCGTGGTTATACAGCGCTCACAAAGACTACAGGACCGCAGGATTACTAGTCCTCTACTGATTAATATCCTGGTGCTATCAAAGCTAGAACAAGCAGCCCAGTAAGTGACACATCTCTGGAATCAGCGTCTCGGTCTCTACATCATGTTGTTAAATTAAGAGACAAAAAACATTTATGGAAAATAAGAACTACTAAAAATAAGCCAAAAAAAGCCTCCCTAGAGATGGAATGTTTACTAATGCAGTTTCCACTAAAAAAAACTTGTCGTTTTTGACTATCTCAAGCAAAAAACCTCTATGTCCACCTAGTCTAATACAGCCATTCTGAGATGGCTTTTTAGAAGTACTCCAGCTTCATCAAGTGCAAAGACTGTATTAATATCTACCTTGCTGACGGTGCCCAGCAGGAGACCATTCTTCATCTACCCATCACTTCACTCCCTCCCTTTGTCTTCCTCCATCAGCATCAGCCAATTTTAGGCTAAAATGACAGGAGCCATCCGTACCTGCTGCGATTCGCCACTTGTAGATGTGATTTTCTAGTAGCTGCTCTAATGGGACGCGGGAGATCCGGCGGGGAGGGAGTCGTCATTAGCAGCCTCTTTCCTCTGCTGTGCGTCCCCCCTCCTGCCTCGCTGTCCTGGGCAGTGTCCTCACGGTCGGATCACACTTTCTGATCATTTTGTTTTTCTTTAATTGCACTTTAGATAAATTAATGAAAATCTTTTCTTGTTTTTTTTTTTTTTGGTGACAGACTGTGTTTTTCATTATTCTAAAGTTTTGGCACCGAAATCCCATTTCCGTAGCGTTAATTAAATCTGCAAGTGTTTTAGAGCAAGACATTTTTATCATCTTAAGAAAATCCCATCTTTCTGTCCGTAGAAATAAATCCCAGCACAGGCGTGTAAATAACGTTTTAAAGGAGTTGTCCTATTTATTACCGATCCGCTGGACAGATGAGTGTATGATTGCTGGGGTCCGGCTGCTGCCCCTTCTCTGGACCGGTGGGAGTCTCAGGTCTCCCTGTGAATGAAGCGGTCCTGAGCATGCAGGACCACCGCTCCTACAGCCAGGACTTGTCAGGACTACCGTCTTGTCTGTTTTAATAAGTACTTTAATTTTTATTGTCATCAAATAACAATTTATTATAGTCGGTTTTCCCTGAAATCTGTGATGATCCTGTGTGAATACATTCTAACTTGATGTTACCATTCCCCCTTTTTTAAAGGGATCTGTTACTGTCACCAATCTTCAGCTATAATACTTCAGACTTATTTCATGAGGAATCTCAAAATACAATACTAAAATCTGTAGAGGTGACAGATCATCCTCTTTAATGGAGAGGTGGTTGCACATGTTCATTAGTGCCCCACACAGGGGCCTAGTTCCATATATACATTTTGTCACAAATATTTTGGGTTGGTGAATGGTAATGTTGGTTATGGGGCAGCCCTTTTAACCTCTTCCCGTCATGTAACCTATTACATCACACATCTGCTGCTGCTGTATACAGCGAGCTCAGGAGCTGAGCCTGCACTATACTTGTCAGATGCCGGCATCTTCCTGAAACGACACCCTCAATCACACACAGCGACGATAAAATAACGTGATCATCGATCCTGACCTCCATCTGCTCACTTTGGGCCTTTTTGATGCAGATGTAGGGTGTCGATATGTTGTGATGGCAGACGGGGGCATCTTGTCTTCATAGGAGTACAGCATTTTGACTGTATACCGTAATGCAGTAGCATTGCAGTATATAGAAGTTCAAGTCCCCTAAGGGGACTAAAAAAGATGCAATAAAGAGTTACCAAAAATGATGTATGTATCCCAAAATGGCATCAATAAAAATGCCACCTTGCCGCTTTAAAGAAAAAAAAAAACCTTACTTAAAAAATAAAGTTACGAGTCTGTGAAAATGGCGATGCAAACTACATTTTTTTTTCTTTTATCCACCCCTTAAAAGAAATTTGAGATCGCGGTAATTGTACTGGCCTGGAGTATATCGTATCACGTGTTTTTTTTTTTTTACTGGGATCTGTTTCTCATTTTTTTAACAGCGTGGTAAAGTGAACAGTGGCACTCAAAACGACAAGAATCCAAGCTGTCGACAGAAAACCCTTGATCCGCAGCCTGTTGGGTCTCCAGCTGTTGCAAAGCTACAACTCCCAGCATGCCTCCCCAGCCTTTTCAGAGTATTCTGGGAGTTGTAGTTTCCCAGCATATGTGGAGCCACAGGCTGAGGATCTTTTCTATAGAGATTTGCTCTGTGTTTGTTAATCGCTGTGCGAAGGTCACACTAGGACAGTGTTTCCCAAACTCCAGTCCTCACGGACCCACGGGTCATGTTTTCAGGATTTCCATCGTGTTGCACAGGTGAGAGAATTCCTGATGCCTTGATGATACTTCCACCATCTGCGCAATACAAAGGAAATCCTGAAAACATGACCCGTGGGGTCCGTGAGGACTGGAGTTTGGGAAACACTGCACTAGAAGCTCCGGGATGGCCTGTGACATAAATAGACAGTTGGGTTAGAGGGGAAGTGGCGAGCGTCCGGTCACCGATTGTTTAGAGGAGTCGCACAGGAACGCAGCGTTCAGTAAACGTATAAAAAGAATGATAGTCAGGAGGGCGCAGGGGAATTATGCCGAGGATTTACACCGCCAGTGTATAAGAAAATCCTCCTAACAATGTAGCAGGCAGTCCGTCCTGGGGGCACAAGCGCCAGATATTAATCCCCCCCCCCCCCGCAGCACGTTCTCACTACTTCCATCATGGAGGGTTTCTGGTGTGGCGTCACTACGTGCAGGGATATCGATGGATATTATATGCTGCTCTAGGTCTTTTTTTATGCTGTAGCTCTGAAATCTGTAATATCTAATGTTTATTACCCTGCAGCATATAAAGGGAAGGTCATATATACCTATGTGAGGCCTGGCACACTAACATCCTGTCTGAGTAAACCTCTTAACCCCTTAAGGATGCTGCAAATTTTCATTTTTTGCGCTTCCATTTTCTTCTTCAAAGAGCCGGAACTTTTTTAGTTTTCAGTATACACGGCCGTATCAGAACTTTTTTTCTTGATGAAAAACAGGCAGAAATTCCAACTGTGATGAAATTGGGGGAAAAAAACAAAACACAACTGAATTTATTTCGGGAGTTTTGGTTTCACAGCGAACAATGTGCTGTGGAAACAGACTTGGCAACATGAGTCTCCAGTTCAGTACATGCACAGCAAGTAATACCAAACGTCGGCATTTGGTTTTTTTTTTTTTTTTTTACTATTTTAGTGACTTAAAAAAAAAAATCTGCTTTTTGAAGACTGAAAAAGAATAAAATAAATGGTTTTGTGTCACCAGTGACCCATACTGTTGTTTTTCCATCCATGATGTTGTGTGAAGCCTTGTGTTTGCCTGATCTGTAGTTGTACTATTCTGGGGTACATGCAACTATCAGTCTTTATTTTATTTCTTGTCTGAGCTGTGGCAACCAAAAAACACCAATTTTGCCGTATCAATTCTGACCTCCTGGGCCCCCTCTACACACCTCGACCCTCCAGGAGGGATATATTAGTTATGGAGCGGTTAGAGGTTAAGCCCCCCATACACATTAGATAGTTGGTGGTCAAATTATCATTTTGACCTACAGCGATCTCTCATGACTCCCCTATATACAGTGCCTACAAGTAGTATTCAACCCCCTGCAGATTTAGCTGGTTGACACATGCGGAATTAACTTGGCATTGTGACATTTGTACTGTAGATCAGCCTGGAAATGGGAAATGCACTGCAGCAAAAATTTTTGTTTTAATTTTTTTTTTTTAAAAATGTTAAAAGTTAATTCAGAGTGTCATTTATTATTCAACCCCTCAAACCACAAGAATTCTGTTTGGTCCCCCTAAAGTATTAAGAAGTAGTTCAGGCACCAAGAATAATGAGCTTCACATGTGTGGATTAATGATCTCTTTTGCCAGCCTTTTCTGACTATTTAAGACCCTCCCCAAACTTGTGAACAGCACTCATACATGGTCAACATGGGAAAGACAAAGGAGCATTCCAAGGCCATCAGAGACAAGATCGTGGAGGGTCACAAGGCTGGCAAGGGGTACAAAACCCTTTCCAAGGAGTTGGCCCTACCTGTCTCCACTGTTGGGAGCATCATCCGTAAGTGGAAGGCTTATGGAACTACTGTTAGCCTTCCACGGCCTGGACAGCCTTTGAAAGTTTCCTCCCGTGCCGAGGCCAGGCTTGTCCGAAGAGTCAAGGCTAACCCAAGGACAACAAGGAAGGAGCTCCGGGAAGATCTCATGGCAGTGGGGACATTGATTTCAGTCAATACCATAAGTAACGTACTCCACCGCAATGGTCTCCGTTCCAGACGAGCCCGTAAGGTACCTTTACTTTCAAAGCGTCATGTCAAGGCTCGTCTACAGTTTGCTCATGATCACTTGGAGGACTCTGAGACAGACTGGTTCAAGGTTCTATGGTCTGATGAGACCAAGATCGAGATCTTTGGTGCCAACCACACATGTGACGTTTGGAGACTGGATGGCACTGCATACGACCCCAAGAATACCATCCCTACAGTCAAGCATGGTGGTGGCAGCATCATGCTGTGGGGCTGTTTCTCAGCCAAGGGGCCTGGCCATCTGGTCCGCATCCATGGGAGGATGGATAGCACGGCCTACCTGGAGATTTTGGCCAAGAACCTCCGCTCCTCCATCAAGGATCTTAAGATGGGTCGTAATTTCATCTTCCAACAAGACAACGACCCAAAGCACACAGCCAAGAAAACCAAGGCCTGGTTCAAGAGGGAAAAAGTCAAGGTGTTGGAGTGGTCTCCTGACCTTAACCCAATTGAAAACTTGTGGAAGGAGCTCAAGATTAAAGTCCACATGAGACACCCAAAGAACCTAGATAACTTGGAGAAGATCTGCATGGAGGAGTGGGCCAAGATAACTCCACAGACCTGTGCCGGCCTGATCAGGTCTTATAAAAGACGATTATTAGCTGTAATTGCAAACAAGGGTTATTCCATGAAATATTAAACATAGGGGTTGTATAATAATTGACCCACACTTTTATGTTTAAAATTTATTAAAATTCAACTGAGCAACATAACTTTTTGTTTTGTAAGATTTATGCTTCTGTTAATAAATCCTACTCTCGTTTGCAGTTTGAAGGCTCTAACTTATTTGCATCTTATCAAACCAGCTAAATCTGCAGGGGGTTGAATACTACTTGTAGGCACTGTATAGATACCCTCCGCTTGACCAAGCGCTATGTTCTCTCTGAGAGAGCTGCTGCCAGTCTCCTTTGGCGGTGGCTTATTTCCAGGGAGAACAAAAGGAGCGAAATATGCTGATTTTCTCCCCTGACCAACATCTATACAGGTCCTTCTCAAAAAATTAGCATATAGTGCTAAATTTCATTATTTTCCATAATGTAATGATTACAATTAAACTTTCATATATTTTAGATTCATTACACACCAACTGAAATTTGTCAGGTCTTTTATTGTTTTAATACTGATGATTTTGGCATACAACTCCTGATAACCCAAAAAACCTGTCTCAAAAAATTAGCATATCAAGAAAAGGTTCTCTAAACGACCTATTACCCTAATCTTCTGAATCAACTAATTAACTCTAAACACATGCAAAAGATTCCTGAGGCTTTTAAAAACTCCCTGCCTGGTTCATTACTCAAAACCCCCATCATGGGTAAGACTAGCGACCTGACTGATGTCAAGAAGGCCATCATTGACACCCTCAAGCAAGAGGGTAAGACCCAGAAAGAAATTTCTCAACAAATAGGCTGTTCCCAGAGTGCTGTATCAAGGCACCTCAATGGGAAGTCTGTTGGAAGGAAACAATGTGGCAGAAAACGCTGTACAACGAGAAGAGGTGACCGGACCCTGAGGAAGATTGTGGAGAAGGACCGATTCCAGACCTTGGGGGACCTGAGGAAGCAGTGGACTGAGTCTGGTGTAGAAACATCCAGAGCCACCGTGCACAGACGTGTGCAGGAAATGGGCTACAGGTGCCGCATTCCCCAGGTAAAGCCACTTTTGAACCATAAACAGCGGCAGAAGCGCCTGACCTGGGCTACAGAGAAGCAGCACTGGACTGTTGCTAAGTGGTCCCAAGTTCTTTTTTCTGATGAAAGCAAATTTTGCATGTCATTCGGAAATCAAGGTGCCAGAGTCTGGAGGAAGACTGGGGAGAAGGAAATGCCAAAATGCCTGAAGTCCAGTGTCAAGTACCCACAGTCAGTGATGGTGTGGGGTGCCATGTCAGCTGCTGGTGTTGGTCCACTGTGTTTCATCAAGGGCAGGGTCAATGCAGCTAGCTATCAGGAGATTTTGGAGCACTTCATGCTTCCATCGGCTGAAATGCTTTATGGAGATGAAGATTTCATTTTTCAGCACGACCTGGCACCTGCTCACAGTGCCAAAACCACTGGTAAATGGTTTACTGACCATGGTATTACTGTGCTCAATTGGCCTGCCAACTCTCCTGACCTGAACCCCATAGAGAATCTGTGGGATATTGTGAAGAGAAAGTTGAGAGACGCAAGACCCAACACTCTGGATGAGCTTAAGGCCGCTATCGAAGCATCCTGGGCCTCCATAACACCTCAGCAGTGTCACAGGCTGATTGCCTCCATGCCACGCCGCATTGAAGCAGTCATTTCTGCAAAAGGATTCCCGACCAAGTATTGAGTGCATAACTGAACTTTATTATTTGATGGTTTTTTTGTTTGTTTTTAAAAAACACTTTTATTTTATTGGACGGTTGAAATATGTTAATTTTTTGAGACAGGTTTTTTGGGTTATCAGGAGTTGTATGCTAAAATCATCAGTATTAAAACAATAAAAGACCTGACAAATTTCAGTTGGTGTGTAATGAATCTAAAATATATGAAAGTTTAATTGTAATCATTACATTATGGAAAATAATGAAATTTAGCACTATATGCTAATTTTTTGAGAAGGACCTGTATTCTCATTACTCCTCTAGAAACATTTCAGATTCTTTCACCCAGTCATCCAGTACTTTGCTTCGCACTGATGAGGGGCAAGAATCTCTACACAGTTGTCAGCTTTTGGACGAGACTTTGGTTTGGCTAATTATTCCCTTACATGAGTAGATAATCTGAAATCATGAACTCTTGTTTTTTTTCTCATGCCCATAGTTTCTTTGATCCATACACACAGATTCTTGTCTCCGGAGCAGGAGACCCAGAGCAGGTCCTATTCTCATTAGTTTTGTGGGTTACACTCGGCTGTTGTAGTCGGGGGATCTGTATATAACTGATGGACACTGAAGACATGTACATCAGCGCTCCAGCCGAGTTTCATCCATATGTGACTGATACATTGCTAAGAGTCAATGGATAAGATCGTTCAGACAGTCCTCCTGCCTCTGAAAAAAATGAGATAAAACAATATGTAGCAGGGATGACCGCTAAGAAAAAATGGTAACACACAGATGTGTGACTGTCGCCCTACCTGCAGCACCTCGCACCATGTCAGCAAGGACTAGGTAAACAGGCCGGTAAATGACTTGTATATAAGGGATCGGTGCTTTTATAACTGCCTGAAATTGTGCGAAAACACATGAAGACATTAGATGTTCAGGCCTCATTCAGACCTCCATTTTTCTCGTACAAGTGCTATCGCTGTTTTTTATTGATTACACTCGTTTGTACTTCTGAGCCAGGCACATGTCTGTGATTTTTCACAGATCAAGAGGTCATTGGAAAACTCCAGGGACATGCCTGGTTTTGGTCTTGGGGTTGGATCAGAATTGGCAGTGCAAGCCAATGGGTCCGTGAAAAATTCAAATTACACTCGGATGAGATCCTAATGGGATACAATTTTCATGGACTGTCAGAAAGGAGAAGGTGCATTTTTTAAATTACGTATGAGGAAAACACTCTGGTCACACTGTCGCTGATCAAACTGTAACAAATGTCACGTCTACTGGGAGATCTGAGGTTAGATGATCATTAGGTATTAGTAATCGCAGGTCTTCCATTTAGCCTGTGCGTTCTGTTCTTCCTATTGAATGGACTTAATTTCCGTTGGAGCTGAAGAGGTTAAGGACTCTTTGTATGCTGGTTGGAGACATACAGCTCCTTCTCACAGCTGCTTCTCTTCTGTAAAACCAGGCCAGACCTTCTCATTCCGGCCTGTGAAAGTTTACTTCCTGACTTCCTGGAGTTGGTGTGCTGAAGTTGGAGTTCATAGTTGCTGCTGGAGATTGTTGTCTGCTGTTTTGGGTGTATGGTTTCTCCATCATCCTATTCCCATTTGGTTAATGCCTTCCTATCCTTCCCTATATTCCTCTTTACCCTTTGTGTTTTTGTATGTCAGTTGCTTTTTTTTTATATGTCTCTGTTTGTCTTGCATGTTTATACAATAACATATCTGTCCCAGGCCTCCTGAAGTAGGGGGAGGGAACAGCTTAGGGCATATAAGGAGCATAGTAAGGTTGGAGGCCTCTCAACCATCAAGAGTGCCCCCGGGACAGGGATAATTAGGGTCGCAGTTCCAAGGACAGTTTGAACCCCCTTCCTTACACACAGCGTGACACAAACCCTGTGGTAATTTTTTTCTCATGTGGATTAATCGAACTTGGTACCTGGAGCTGATATGAGGCCTGTGATACGTGTGCTTTGTAGTGTTATGTGAATATTTATTGACAGAGGACCGGGCTGCGCTGGTGTTTTCTGCCCAGGATGTGTCCGCGATTTGTGACATATCTTTTCTGGTGCATGACCTGGCACTTTCTCCCAGTACAGTCCCTGAGGTCTCCTGTAGTCCTAGCTCCCATGCTAGTCACAGTGACGGTGCTATTCCCGCGGGTGACGCGCAGTCGGCTCTGCTTCCTGTTGCTTTCTAAGTGGCAGTGAATCCATAGGGTGTCACTACATAATGAGAAACCAGTTCCTCGGCTCTCGCCTGCATTTCTTTAATTGTCTTTTTTTTCCCTTGTGATACAATCACTGCTATCATCCATGATGCCACCTCAGAAATCTGCCGCCAGCCCCTGTACTTTATAGGACAGCCAGACCATATCTGCCCGTACGTATGTACGTATGTATGTATACTTGCTGTATGTAAGTGAGGAAGCTGATAGTCAGAAAACATCAGCTAGTGACATTAACCCTTCTGCCTTTTAGGTGAAGATACAAATCGTCAGTAAACTGCTCCAGGGACTAGGCAGACATTTGTTCTTTGCTTGTGTAGTTGACATGAAGGGAATGAAGAATAAATCCAGGATTTTACCTCCCAGAGACCTCATCCAGATATCTGTGAATCACGTCCTTGATTTGTTGTTTTTTTTTGCGGGGGCTGTTCACATGTCTGTTTTTTTTTTTTTGTTTTCTGGTGACCAAGCGTCCACAAAAAAATCACAGGGATTTTTAATTTTTTGATCGGCATCACATGGATGTTATCCGTTGGCTGTCCTGTGGGCAACACAGCAGGGAGGAGAAGCTTTGTAGTTGTTTTTTCAGCAGTGAAAATCACTGATGGTAAAATTCTGATGAAGTTCAGATCGTTTTATGCATCTGTGAAAAATCACTGACGTCTGAATGAGGCCTAATACTGGAAAGAAAAATGGAGAAGAATGGTCTCCCTGCCCTCATCCCCTACAGAAAGTTAAAACTGTGGTACACATATCCATTCTGTATGTCTAAGAACTGTCCTAATTTTAATGCTCTGTAACTTGCTGTCATTCACTTGTTTTGAGTATGCATTTCCTTATCACTGTTCTACCAGCACCATAGGTGCTGGAGCTTTCTTTTCTTCTTTTCCCAGGATACATTGCTCCTTGTATTGTCCTTGCCTGCCTCGAATTAAAAACACACCCCTCTATAATATCTATGTGCAGTTTGAAAGAAAGAAGAGCAGAAACAGCGATATAAAGACCCGCTACCTCCTCCTGTAATATGTCACCCCCCTTCTGCGGTGTGTCGTCCCCACCCCCTCCTCCTGCGGTGTGTCGTCCCCACCCTCTCCTCCTGCGGTGTGTCGTCCCCACCCCCTCCTTCTGCGGTGTGTCGTCCCCACCCCCTCCTTCTGCGGTGTGTCGTCCCCACCCCCTCCTTCTGCGGTGTGTCGTCCCCACCCCCTCCTTCTGCGGTGTGTCGTCCCCACCCCCTCCTTCTGCGGTGTGTCGTCCCCACCCCCTCCTTCTGCGGTGTGTCGTCCCCACCCCTCCTCCTGCGGTGTGTCGTCCTCTCCCCTTCCTGCGGTGTGTCGTCCCTCTCCCCTTCCTGCGGTGTGTCGTCCCTCTCCCCTTCCTGCGGTGTGTCGTCCCTCTCCCTTCCTGCGGTGTGTCGTCCCTCTCCCCTTCCTGCGGTGTGTCGTCCCTCTCCCCTTCCTGCGGTGTGTCGTCCCTCTCCCCTTCCTGCGGTGTGTCGTCCCTCTCCCCTTCCTGCGGTGTGTCGTCCCTCTCCCCTTCCTGCGGTGTGTCGTCCCTCTCCCCTTCCTGCGGTGTGTCGTCCCTCTCCCCTTCCTGCGGTGTGTCGTCCCTCTCCCCTTCCTGCGGTGTGTCGTCCCTCTCCCCTTCCTGCGGTGTGTCGTCCCTCTCCCCTTCCTGCGGTGTGTCGTCCCTCTCCCCTTCCTGCGGTGTGTCGTCCCTCTCCCCTTCCTGCGGTGTGTCGTCCCTCTCCCCTTCCTGCGGTGTGTCGTCCCTCTCCCCTTCCTGCGGTGTGTCGTCCCTCTCCCCTTCCTGCGGTGTCGTCCCCACCCCCTCCTCCTGCGGTTTGTCGTCTCCCTCCCCTCCTCTCCTGCTGTGTGTCATCCCCTCCTCCTGCGGTGTGTCGTCCCCCCCCCTCCTCCTGCGGTGTGTCGTCCCCACCCCCTCCTCCTGCGTTGTCGTCCCCACTCCCTCCTCCTGCGTTGTCGTCCCCCCCTCCTCCTGCGTTGTCGTCCCCACCCCCTCCTCCTGCTTTGTGTCGTCCCCACCCCCTCCTCCTGCGTTGTGTCGTCCCCACCCCCTCCTCCTGCGTTGTGTCGTCCCACCCCCTCCTCCTGCGTTGTGTCGTCCCCACCCCCTCCTCCTGCGTTGTGTCGTCCCCACCCCCTCCTCCTGCGTTGTGTCGTCCCCACCCCCTCCTCCTGCGTTGTGTCGTCCCCACCCCCTCCTCCTGCGTTGTGTCGTCCCCACCCCCTCTCCTGCGGTGTGTCGTCTCCCTCCCCCCCTCCTCCTGCGGTGTGTCGTCTCCCTCCCCCCTCCTCCTGCGTTGTGTCGTTCCCCATCCCTTTCCTGCGGTGTCGTCCCCCTCCTGCGGTGTATCGGTTGATAGACAACAGGCAGTGGACAGATAGTCATCCCTCCCTGTTTCAGATTGACATTGCTAACCAATTTGTTGCGTGACAGTTGTCTTACTGTGTAGGGGATTTTTTTTCTCCTTGTGACTGTGCGTCTTTGTATAATTGTTTAATGTCACTTCCTTTGAGGTAATTATGACCGTTTTCAAGCACAAGTGCAAAGAAGTCATTTATCTCATGTCCATTTCATAGTGAAACGCGCCCTGGTTAGTTTCTCTTGTACATTTTCCACTTCCCTTTCCCTTACAAGTGACAAGATTTCTAAAAACTAGAAAAATAAAAAGCAGAATTACCCTTAAAACCCCAAT
Source organism: Oophaga sylvatica (assembly GCA_033576555.1). Classification (NCBI taxonomy): domain Eukaryota; kingdom Metazoa; phylum Chordata; class Amphibia; order Anura; family Dendrobatidae; genus Oophaga; species Oophaga sylvatica. Next base: position 398,400,433 of record JARQOD010000006.1, on the reverse strand, counting down.
GGATGAGTTTGCTCAATTGTTGTGATATCCCCACATTTCTGCTGTATAGAAAATGTCCATTTCTTCATATCCATTCTTATCCCATGATTTATAAGGAAGAACCTGCAAATACGGAGTGAGGAAGACAAAGGGGAAATGGATTTTGGTATAAGGATTTTTTACGTAAAAAGTCTATTAAATTTGTACTATTGTATTTAGAAAAAATACCGAATAAGGGCATACTGCGGAGGCCTTTCTGCGGCCCTGGACTGGTTGTGAGGCAGAGGTGGTGGTGTGTGACGGGCATACAGCAGAGGCCTTTCTGTGGCCTTGGGCTTGTTGTGAAGCGGGTAGCGGTGTGTGATAGGCATACAGCGGAGGCCTTTCTGTGGCCCTGGGCTTGTTGTGAGGTGGCGGTGTGTGATGGGCATACAGCGGAGGCCTTTCTGCGGCCCTGGGCTTGTTGTGAGGCGGTGGCGGTGTGTGACAGGCATACAGCGGAGGCCTTTCTGCGGCCCTGGGCTGGTTGTGAGGTGGTGGTGGTGTTGACGGGCATACAGCAGAGGCCTTTCTGCGGCCCTGGGCTTGTTGTGAGGTGGTGGTGGTTTGTGACGGGCATACAGCGGAGGCCTTTCTGCGGCCCTTGGCTTGTTGTGAGGTGGTGGCGGTGTGTGATAGGCATACAGCGGAGGCCTTTCTGCGGCCCTGGGCTTGTTGTGAGGCAGCGGTGGTGTGTGATGGGCATACAGAGGAGGCCTTTCTGTGGCCCTGGGCTTGTGAGGCAGTGGTGGTGGTGTGTGATGGGCATACAGCGAGGCCTTTCTGTTCCCTGGGCTTGTTGTGAGGCGGTGGCGGTGTGTGACGGGCATACAGCGGAGGCCTTTCTGCGGCCCTGGGCTTGTTGTGAGGTGGTGGCGGTGTGTGACGGGCATACAGCGGAGGCCTTTCTGCAGCCTTGGGCTGGTTGTGAGGGAGCTGTGGTGGTGTGTGACGGGCATACAGCGGAGGCCTTTCTGCAGCCTTGGGCTGGTTGTGAGGGAGCTGTGGTGGTGTGTGACGGGCATAAAGCGGAGGCCTTTCTGCAGCCCTGGGCTGGTTGTGAGGCAGAGGTGGTGGTGTGTGACGGGCATACAGCGGAGGCCTTTTTGCGGCCCTGGGCTTGTTGTGAGGCAGTGGTGGCGGTGTGTGATGGGCATACAGCGGAGGCCTTTCTGCTGCCCTGGGCTTGTTGTGAGGTTGTGGTGGCAGTGTGTGGTGGAAATACAGCGGAGGCCTTTCTGCGGCCCTGGGCTGGTTGTGAGGCATTGGTGGCAGTGTGTGACTGGCATACAGCGGAGGCCTTTCTGTGGACCTGGCTTGTTGTGAGGCGATGGCGATGTGTGAGCGGCATACAGCGGAGGCCTTTCTGCAGCCCTGGGCTGGTTGTGAGGGAGCTGTGGTGGTGTGTGACGGGCATACAGCGGAGTCCTTTCTGCGGCCCTTGTCTTGTTGTAGGCGGTGGCGGGCATACAGCGGAGTCCTTTCTGCAGTCCTAGGCTGATTGTGAGGCAGTGGTGGTGATGTGACGGGCATACAGCGGAGGCCTTTCTGTGTCCCTGGGCTTGTTGTGAGGCGGTGGCGGTGTGTGGCAGGCACACAGTGGAGGCCTTTCTGTGTCCCTGGGCTTGTTGTGAGGCGGTGGCGGTGTGTGGCAGGCATACAGCGAAGGCCTTTCTGTGGCCCTGGGCTTGTTGTGAGGCAGCGGTGGCAGTGTGTGATGGGCATACAGCGGAGGCCTTTCTGTGGCCCTGGGCTTGTTGTGAGGCGGTGGCGGTGTGTGATGGGCATACAGCGGAGTCCTTTCTGCGGTCCTGGGCTGGTTGTGAGGCGGTGGTGGTGTGTGATGGGCATACAGCGGAGGCCTTTCTGTGGCCCTGGGCTTGTTATGAGGCGGTGGTGGTGTGTGATGGGCATACAGCGGAGGCCTTTCTGTGGCCCTGGGCTTGTTGTGAGGCAGTGGTGGTTGTGTGTGACCGGCATACAGCGGAGGCCTTTCTGTGGCCCTGGGCTTGTTGTGAGGCAGTGGTAGTGTGTGACGGGCATACAGCGGAGGCCTTTCTGTGGCCCTGGGCTTGTTGTGAGGTGGTGGTGGTGTGTGACCGGCATACAGCGGAGGCCTTTCTGTTGCCCTGGGCTTGTTATGAGGCAGCGGTGGCGGTGTGTGACGGGCATACAGCAGAGGCCTTTCTGTGGTCCTGGGCTTGTTGTGAGGCGGTGGTAGTGTGTGACAGGCATACAGCGGAGTCCTTTCTGCGGTCCTGGGCTGGTTTTGAGGCGGTGGTGGTGTGTGATGGGCATACAGCGGAGGCCTTTCTGTGGCCCTGGGCTTGTTATGAGGCGGTGGTGGTGTGTGATGGGCATACAGTGGAGGCCTTTCTGTGGCCCTGGGCTTGTTGTGAGGCAGTGGTAGTGTGTGACGGGCATACAGCGGAGGCCTTTCTGTGGCCCTGGGCTTGTTGTGAGGTGGTGGTGGTGTGTGACCGGCATACAGCGGAGGCCTTTCTGTTGCCCTGGGCTTGTTATGAGGCAGCGGTGGCGGTGTGTGACGGGCATACAGCAGAGGCCTTTCTGTGGTCCTGGGCTTGTTGTGAGGCGGTGGTAGTGTGTGACAGGCATACAGCGGAGGCCTTTCTGTGGTCCTGGGCTTGTTGTGAGGCGGTGTGTGACCGGCATACAGCAGAGGCCTTTCTGTGGTCCTGGGCTTGTTGTGAGGTGGTGGTGGTGTGTGACCGGCATACAGCGTAGGCCTTTCTGTGGTCCTGGGCTTGTTGTGAGGCGGTGGTGGTGTGTGACTGGCATACAGCGTAGGCCTTTCTGTGGTCCTGGGCTTGTTGTGAGGCGGTGTGTGACCGGCATACAGCAGAGGCCTTTCTGTGGTCCTGGGCTTGTTGTGAGGTGGTGGTGGTGTGTGACCGGCATACAGCGTAGGCCTTTCTGTGATCCTGGGCTTGTTGTGAGGCGGTGTGTGACCGGCATACAGCGGAGGCCTTTCTGTTGCCCTGGGCTTGTTATGAGGCAGCGGTGGCGGTGTGTGACCTGCATACAGCAGAGGCCTTTCTGTTGCCCTGGGCTTGTTGTAGGCGGTGGTGGTGTGTGACCGGCATACAGCAGAGGCCTTTCTGTGGCCCTGGGCTTGTTATGAGGCGATGGCGGTGTGTGACCGGCATACAGCAGAGGCCTTTCTGTTGCCCTGGGCTTGTTATGCGGTGGCGGTGTGTGACCGGCATACAGCAGAGGCCTTTCTGTTGCCCTGGGCTTGTTATGCGGTGGCGGTGTGTGACCGGCATACAGCAGAGGCCTTTCTGTTGCCCTGGGCTTGTTATGCGGTGGCGGTGTGTGACCGGCATACAGCAGAGGCCTTTCTGTTGCCCTGGGCTTGTTATGCGGTGGCGGTGTGTGACCGGCATACAGCAGAGGCCTTTCTGTTGCCCTGGGCTTGTTATGCGGTGGCGGTGTGTGACTGGCATACAGCAGAGGCCTTTCTGTGGCCCTGGGCTTGTTATGAGGCAGTGGTGGCGGTGTGTGATGGGCATACAGCGGAGGCCTTTCTGTGGCCCTTGGTCGGTTGGCACTAGTGCTGCTGCCCTCTATGGCAGAGCTTTCTGATTCGTCAGCCTGGGGTTTCTGGTGTTTATGCTTCCCAGATGAGCATTGCACGGCGAATAAGCCTCTTACCTCGACACGCCAGAGCTGGTATGTCACTCTCCACAAGGAGAAACCTTTCCCCCTAGACCCTAGTCCAGAGCCTCTCATCCAGCCAAATCAGATCTCTCCTTCTTTGCACTGATGAGGGCCTCTAGCCCGAAACACTGTGTCTGCAAAGGGAGATTCTGATTTGGCTTTTATCCTAAGTCATATTACAAGACTCGTTAAAGGGTTGATTGTGACTTGTAGGATCGCTACTTCCAATAGGTGGCGCTATAGAGTACAAGTCCTCTTTTTTTGAAGAGGCAATTTGCATATGGTGTTTATACTGTGAGACATTCCAGTGAGAGCAGAGACTTCTCTGGTAAAGGTCATAATCTGAGGCTGTAGCCTGTAGGAGCAGGCTTTGTTGTCGCAGGAAGTAATGATTAACCTGTATGGCTGCCCGCCCACAGAGTACTGTACAGCACCGCACTCTGCTGTCATTACCCCGTGTTTCCTCATCACATTCATGGGAGCAGCGTCCTCTGTGACTACTGAGAAGCAGCCATGTATGTAAGGCTTAGAGTGGCCTTCAGTGCAGCGTCTGCTCAGCTGTCGTGTGCGGAGCATAGACGTGTGTTCCCGACATCCTTCCATTGCTGTAAGTGACACCGCCAGTAACATCTTATATTCTTTACAGACTTCTGTGCCAGTTCAGATAATTTCTGTGTTACATGAGTGGACACGAAACCGTCAGGTCCGTCATGTTACTAAAGCCGTAAGATTGAAAGATTAATTAAACTTTTTGTTTTTGGCAATCGCTCTATGTAAACCTGCCTGTACACACTCCTAATAGGACAACGGGGCTGGTAAGTCGTATGTCTTGGTTTAGACATTGCAGATCAGGCGGTGTGAACGGTTGTCCCGTCGCAGCAATGTAAAGGGATTTCATCTTAAATTGTATTCCAAGTAATAATTGTTAATTAGGATTCCCGCCAGCGATGCCAAACGGAGTGATCGATGCCACACTGGCCATTATCAAATGTCAAGGCAGTGTGCCCCTATCCATGAGGCCGTCTTCCATGATTTGATTGTTCTTCACAAACTAAAGGAAGGAATTTGCCACGGCACACTTTTTCTTTATATATTTTTTTTCACTATTTTTAGCACATTTTTCTAGCAATATGTCTATTTTTCACGATTCTATAGCGCTATCATATTCTACAGCGCTGTACAGACCTCATCATCACTGTCCCCATCGGGGCTCACAATCTACATCCCCTATCGGTATATCTTTGGGGTGTGGGAGAAAACTGGAGAATCCAGGTTAAACCCACACAAACACGGGGAGAACATAGACTCCATACAGATGTTGTCCTTGGTGGGATTTGAACCCAGGGACCCCAACGCTGCCTGAATACAGTGCTAACCACTGAGCCATTGTGTAGGGGCGGAACTTTCTTTTAATGGCGGCCATGGCATACAGCGGAGGCCTTTCTGCGGCCCTGGGCTTGTGAGGCAGCGGTGGCATGTCACAGTATCTCTGTTATGTGATGACAACTATATTTATCTATGGGATCATGTGAATATGTCCTTAATGCTGCAAGAAATTTCTAGTATTTCGATCAGACCTTAATCCAAGATTGTCAGTGGCTTAAAATGGTTCAACCACTGCTTAATGCAAGTTCAATGTGTCTCTCTGACGCTCCCGATTTCTGCCGCTGATGTACCAGGATCCGGGGAAGGATTAGTTTGTCATTGAATTGGGCAAATCTGTGTATTTTTTGTTCATTTTCACAGACAGATCTGATGACGATCCGGATTCTACGCTAATAAATGAGGTTTCCTCTTTCATGTTCACATGCTATAAAATATTTTCTCTGTGGATACTAAAAATTAACCTTGGAAATGATAAACCGACCATTGACTTGTACAGATTCTGCATGGGAAAAGTTGAGTCAATGGGTATAATCCTCCTGTGGATGTGCCACGGAGGCGGCTTGTGGGTGGAATTTGAGGCAGATTTCATTGCAGAATATATTCTGAAAACCTTACGACTTTTCTGCCGAGTGATAAACCTTGACAGGTGGATTAAGTGCAGATATCGAGGTGGTGACAAATCCTCAACATGTGCCTGCCAGTATGGTTCTCAGCCATTAATAAGCGTAGGTATGGCAGGTAGGGTTAGCGGTTGACCACCACATTGCTATGACACATATGCAACCTTACGGGGAACAAAAATTGCATTTCAGTCCTAGAAATTCTGATGTCCATAATTTACACGTTTGCTTTTCTTTCGTATGCACACATTGGCCCATATCTGTATGAAGGAAGATTAGGTCAAAAAGACCAAAAAGGACGACCACAGATCCATAATGTAGAAAAATAAACAATTCTTTATTATATACATAAGCATTTCATATAAAATGAACAGGTGAAATCAACGGTGACACAAGTGAGGTATCAATGTCCAACAGGGACATCCAACAAAAACAGCACCCATAATGGATTCCCCGGCTGCTAAGAAAAACGCTAATGATTCAATCCAGACCGTGCAGAAAAAATCTCATGACCATATGGAAAGCTTATACCATTAACATGCTAGTGCATATATACAATCAATGTACTGGTCAAAAGAAAAAATATATATATGGGAACAATTATTCTACAGAAAGAGAATAAAAATGACTGAACCAGACACTACATAGTGTACAGCGTGAATGTTATAAAAGGTAAGTCACTGCAAAACATTTAGCATGTGCTGACAGATATTAAATATAACGGCTGTTTAAAGAAAGCCTCATGTTTAGAATAACAGCTACATATAAACATTCCCGGATATAATATACCAGAGTAGTCCCTGTAAGGATATATAGTAAATCAATCCATGTCCAATATAATGGTAAGTATACCTAATAAGGCCTGGTACAATGGATCTGGTCAGAAATTACCTTGCGGGATGCAGTGACAGGAGCAGTTAGGGAAACCAGGATAGGTGCCGAACGTGCCCCGACGCACGTTTCGGATGTTACTCCTTCGTCAGGTAATTTCTGACCAGATCCATTGTACCAGGCCTTATTAGGTATACTTACCATTATATTGGACATGGATTGATTTACTATATATCCTTACAGGGACTACTCTGGTATATTACAGTTAGGTCCATAAATATTTGGACAGAGACAACATTTATCTAATTTTGGTTCTAGACATTACCACAATGAATTTGAAACAAAACAAATCAGATGCAGTTGAAGTTCAGACTTTCAGCTTTCATTTGAGGGTATCCACATTAAAATTGGATGAGGGGTTTAGGAGTTTCAGCTCCTTAACATGTGCCACCCTGTTTTTAAAGGGACCAAAAGTAATTGGACAATTGACTCCAAGGCTATTTCATGGACAGGTGTGGGCAATCCCTTCATTATATCATTCTCAATTAAGCAGATAAAAGGGCTGGTGTTGATTTGAGGTGTGGTGTTTGCATTTGGAAGGTTTAGCTGTGAAGGAAACATGCGGTCAAAGGAGCTCTCCATGCAGGTGAAACAAGCTATCCTTAAGCTGCAAAAAACAGAAAAAACCCATCCGAGAAATTGCTACAACTTTAGGAGTGGCAAAATCTACAGTTTGGTACATTCTGAGAAAGAAAGAAAGCACTGGTGAACTCATCAATGCAAAAAGACCTGGGCGCCCACGGAAGACAACAGTGGTGGATGATCGCAGAATACTCTCCATGGTGAAGAGAAACCCCTTCACAACAGCCAACCAAGTGAACAACACTCTCCAGGAGGTAGGCGTATCAATATCCAAATCTACCATAAAGAGAAGACTGCATGAAATTAAATACAGAGGGTTCACTGCACGGTGCAAGCCACTCATAAGAATCAAGAATAAAAAGGCTAGGCTGGACTTTGCTAAAAAACATCTAAAAAAGCCAGCACAGTTCTGGAAGAACATTCTTTGGACAGATGAAACCAAGATCAACCTCTACTAGAATGATGGAAAGAGAAAAGTATGGCGAAGGCGTGGTACAGCTCATGATCCAAAGCATACCACATCATCTGTAAAACATGGCGGAAGCAGTGTGATGGCTTGGGCATGCATGGCTGCCAGTGGCACTGGGTCACTAGTGTTTATTGATGATGTGACACAGGACAGAAACAGCCGAATGAATTCTGAGGTATTCAGAGCCTTACTGTGTGCTCAGATCCAGCCAAATGCAGCCAAACTGATTGGTCGTCGTTTCATACTACAGATGGACAATGACCCAAAACATAAAGCCAAAGCAACCCAGGAGTTTATTAAAGCAAAGAAGTGGAATATTCTTGAATGGCCAAGTCAGTCACCTGATCTCAACCCAATTGAACATGCATTTCACTTGTTAAAGACTAAACTTCAGACAGAAAGGCCCACAAACAAGCAGCAACTGAAAACCACCACGGTGAAGGCCTGGCAGAGCATCAAAAAGAAGGAAACACAGTGTCTGGTGATGTCCATGAGTTCAAGACTTCAGGCAGTCATTGCTAACAAAGGGTTTTCAACCAAGTACTAGAAATGAACATTTTATTTACAATTATTTAATCTGTCCAATTACTTTTGGTCCCTTTAAAAACAGGGTGGCACATGTTAAGGAGCTGAAACTCCTAAACCCTTCATCCAATTTTAATGTGGATACCCTCAAATGAAAGCTGAAAGTCTGAACTTCAACTGCATCTGAATTGTTTTGTTTCAAATTCATTGTGGTAATGTCTAGAACCAAAATTAGATAAATGTTGTCTCTGTCCAAATATTTATGGACCTAACTGTATATCCGGGAATGTTTATATGTAGCTGTTATTCTAAACATGAGGCTTTCTTTAAACAGCCGTTATATTTAATATCTGCCAGCACATGCTAAATGTTTTGCAGTGACTTACCTTTTATAACATTCACGCTGTACACTATGTAGTGTCTGGTTCAGTCATTTTTATTCTCTTTCTGTAGAATAATTGTTGCCATATATATATTTTTTCTTTTGACCAGTACATTGATTGTATATATACACTAGCATGTTAATGGTATAAGCTTTCCATATGGTCATGAGATTTTTTCTGCACGGTCTGGATTGAATCATTAGCGTTTTTCTTAGCAGCCGGGGAATCCATTATGGGTGCTGTTTTTGTTGGATGTCCCTGTTGGACATTGATACCTCACTTGTGTCACCGTTGATTTCACCTGTTCATTTTATATGAAATGCTTATGTATATAATAAAGAATTGTTTATTTTTCTACATTATGGATCTGTGGTCGTCCTTTTTGGTCTTTTTGACCTAATCTTCCTTCAATATTTGATTCAGCGATAGATCCTTGAATCCATTTCTAGCATTACTATTTGCATATTATTGTTATCATGTTTTTTGAATTTTATTATTTTTTTCTATTGCTATTCAGTCATATTTTCTCTGTACCATATCTGTATGAGGAAGACGTGTCAGCGTCGGGCTTTGATATGTCCCATTGTATTACTGCTTATATTAGATGTGTCACAGATGGATCATCACGGGGGAAACTAATAAAGTGTATTCTGCGGTGACTGCGCGGATATCTGGGAGTATGTGGGATACTCCCTGTCACCTGCTTTTCCGGATGATTAAATCTCTATATATATATATGGTGCTTATTATATACTGGTATGGATAGCGCTAGACTATTACTAGACTATTTCTACATCATTAGGGACATTGCAGCTTCCTTCTAGGTCTGGATTTTTTTTATGTATTTTATTTAGATGAATAGCGAAGGGGAACTTGTGAGATAGTGTGAAATACTGGAACTGTGAGCGTCACTTCTACTTTCTGTCCAGGTCATTTCCAATAACTAGGAGTTGGTATTTTCTGTATGGTGTGTGTATATGGCCGGGCACAGCCGTAAATGATCCCCTGCTCTGTCGGTCATTAGATTATTGTACCCTTAGCCGCTGATCATCTGAAACTTGCCTCCAAGACCGAGCAGCAAAATACGCTACTTCCCATAAATAGGAAATGTTTTATCTGGTGTAAATTTTGCTGTTCTCCTATATCTGGCATTGTTTTTCTTTTTTGTTCGTACACCTCTACATTCCCCTCCTCCCTACATTTAAATCTAGTCTTTAGTTTCACCAAATGATCCTGAAAAAGACTCACAAAATAGTTGAGGATCACACCTACTTGGATGGCAAGACAAGCCAGTGACAGGTCTTAGGCCTGTTTTTGGTATGAAGCTGACCTATGATCGGCTGATCGCTACTGCTCTATGTTTTGGAACTTTGACCATCTCAATGTTTTTATTACAGCGGCCACTGCTGGGGGAAATGTGGTATTACATGGCGACCAACTCGTGTGAGCCAGGCCTCCCTCTCTGACTTCTAAATATGTCTTAATTATAAAAAAGAAATCTTGTCTTTAGTAAGATGAGCTCTTTAGGATTAAAATTGGAGCTTGTCCAGGAGCGTTACCGGCCAGCAGACGTATCCTCCCTTTAAATTTCCGAGCAGAACAGTTTGTTTCCCATGTTTCGCCTATCAGCTGATGCTTTGTGTACCAGCCCTTGACAAGTTTATGACCCAGCATAACAATCATGAACTGAGCAGCCTGCAGTGACGGCCTTGGCTTCATAAAACTTTCCATTTAGGCTTTAGGAAGTCCTGATTACAAATCAGAACGGTCTCTTCAAGTTCGAGAAGCATTTTGCTGATTTTTTTTTTCTTCAACCTCCCATCCCCCATCCAGTTTTAAAAAAAAAAAAAAAAGACACAATGACGTCTACGAGTTTCTCTGTCAAGGGCTTACACTTCTGTGTGGTCCTTTCCTATTAGATTTGATGTATAACCGGCTGGATTGAGTGTGGTTAGGTCAATGTTCAGATGTCTTATAGGCCTGTGTAGGATCAAAATGACCTTCACATTATATCATTGTCGTGCTCCGTCCTAAATTGGCAGCAGGGTAACAAGAGAAAACCGTGTGGTGAATGAAAGCCAAGATTCCTGAAAAGGAGTAGGGGGCCAACAAAAATCTGTTTGTTCCAGGTGTTCAGGAGTCTATAGTGTTAACCTGCACCCCCCTTTTTTGTCTTTGCTGAAAAGCCCACCTTCGTTTTATGTACACTTCCAGTGATCCGCTCACAAAAGCCATTAATTGCCCAAAGAACGACACGTATCGCCAATCCACGGATGTTTCTGATTGTTAGGGGTCCCACTTTGGAATAGGTGATTAGGATCTGATCGCTGAGGGGGGTCCCACATGTGGATAGGTGATCAGTGTGTGATTGCTGTGAATAAGTGATCCCACCTGTTACTAGGGGTCAAGGCCAACGGATAGGTCATCAATATGAGATCAGTGGCACTTGTCACCCCCACCGATCATTGTGGTTATAACAGTGGAACGAGGCTACAGTGCGCAGCTCCTATCCAGTGTGTAGTGGCCACTGCTGAGTGCTGCAGAACAGCTCTTATTCTGTGGACTAGCCCTTTGCTGCTCCATTCACAGTGTTAACATCCACCCGACGCTTATTACTGATAGGTGAGGTTGTTGGGAATCGGACCCCCACTAATCTCATGTTGATGGCGTGTTCTTTGGATAGGTCATCTATATACTGTTGTCGGACAACCCCTTTAAATATCTGATCAATGTGGATCCCATCTGTGGATAGGTGATATGTGTCAATCTTGGGACAAACCTTTAATTTACCAATTGATGATGTAAAAAAGGTCCAGAAATTGTAAGACAAATTGCCATGTGCACCTCTGTAGTCGCACTGTGAGTGACAGTACTGGGGGCATTAGAAGGCCGGATACTATGGGAGCAGGAATGCCCTCTGTATGTATTCTGTGCCAGGAGCAGATATGAGACCTGTGATATGGGCCATGTTGTGGTCATGATCTGTTGTCATACTATGTATTTTTTTGTCACCTAGCTGTTCTAGTCACCAGTAAGACGCAGCATTGCAAGGCTCCGTGGGCGTGCAGACGCCTGTAGAGACGAGGACGGGCCGCAGTGTAGGATTCATGTTCAGCCTCCCACATGAGAAATCTCTTCTGAGAAGCCACGTCGCAGTGTAATTGTAAAGGGCTGCTCAGCTTCTCCTCTATGGCAATATGAAGGGGGGCCTACAGCGGAGATAATGCTCGTTTATACCAGGGGCATCTATAAAGGGGCTCCCCGCATTCAGCACACACCGCAGATCCCAGCATTGACTATTTTGGAATAAGCAGAGGTTGTAGTTTTCAGCAGATCCTTCCTACTAAAATGGTCGGTCCAGTTGAGTGCTAGATTCAGTTCAGTAACTATTGAATGTTTTTAGAAGCGTTACCCATGGTCAGCCCGTCGGCTCCATCAGGTAGGGATACGGCAGCCGGTGCTGGCGTGGGTCACTGCGCCTCCTGTTACTCAATAACCCTTATTAAATCCATTATATAGATTGCAGTACAAACTCCAGCACCGCCGCTCATCACTTATCTGCCGTGCCCCGTGCTGCCTAGGACTGTACACTGCGCTATCACCAGGTGTTCCAGGCATTTGTCTACTTTACTTCCTCATCTGCTTGAATGTTTGGGTTTTTTTTTTTTGTTCTTTCACTCCCGAGAAATGAAAGTACCAAAGTCCTGACATCTTGCTGCAACCCGGGCCGTTTCCAGTAAGTAAAGGCTTACCCAAAAGTGAGAAAGAGAAAGCAGAACTATCACATATATCTAAGCACCGTGTGTGTGTTTCATAAGAAGATCACTTATTGCTTACATCAGATTTTGGTCGCTTGTATTTTGTGAATTTTTTTATCAACATTTCTGAAAAGAAGGGATGACGCATCTTCAGATCAGTGGCACGATCAGCCCCCTTATAGTTAAAATGGCATTGGTTTCCTCTTGCCGTGTGAATCTCCTACGCGTCTCATTTTGGTTTCCACTTTACACATAGAAATATAAGTTTGTATTTTTATCACAATCAAAATGAAAACATAAAACACTTTGTCGTTGTCATCATTTTCTCCAGTGCCCTATGTCTCCCCATTTAGTGATGTGGCTCGGGCCACAAGCACATTACTAAGGTACATTACGTTGGGATATAGAGCGGCGCTCCCCAATCATTTTTACCCTGAGAACCACATTGCGCTCTGAGAGATGGTCGCGAGCTACCATCTGTGCAAAGAAATCACAGAAGCCATATTGCAACCAATCATGGATAAGTAGTCATTTATTGGTTATCACTAGTTATTCTGCGTTTTCCTGGAAATGTGGGTCAGAGGGCGAGTGTATCTCCTACTCTTTTCTATGCTACATTCAGACAGCTGTTGTAAAACTTGGCCAGTCATGTCCGCAAATTTAGAAATTGTCTTGCCCTCTGTATGATTGTCCATATAGTGGACGGGTGCAGGAACCGTCTATTTCCTTGCATTAGATTTTCCTGTATATCGGGCCAGACTACTGCATTCGGTGATGTTTTTATTTTTGCACATCACAAAGGCTTACATTTAATAGTACATAGGCTAAAAATAAGTTTTTATGTAGCTTACTTTAGACACTTGTATATCATTGTCCTACTGTGATTTTTCGGACTGACTGCTGGTCTCCTTACCCGAATTCAACAGCCTCATAGGCATATATAAGACTGTGAGGTTCAGGTCACAAGATCCGCAGTTGGTCCTTACATGGTGGTTTCAGACTGTGGTATAGGGATGTCTGTGGACTTTTGCCGAATTCAGCCATCTGTGTTTTCCATTCCAAGCACGGACTGTGACTTGCAGAGTAACCGTGGGTCTCCCGAATTCGACAGTCTCATAGGGATAACCTGACAACTATGAAAGCTAAGAAAGCAGGACACATACTGTGGCAGGGCAACTTTTATTTAATGCCAAGTCTGTACCGTGGCTCGCGAGCTACAGGTTGGGGATCCCTGATATGTAGTGATTAGTAAGGCGGCCTCTCGGAGGTGAATACAGCCCGTACAGGTTTTCCTTTTTGCAGCATGAGCGATCCCTTTCTTTGGATAGCAGGGATAGGCGCACTTTGCGGTGTGATGCCGAAACAAAATATGTGCCGACAAGTATATCCTCATTAGAACTCGTATCAAAGTCGTGACGATGAGGAAGGCTTCCAGTGAAGAGCCTGGCCGTTCTGGAGAAATCTGTAGAGATCGATATGTGCTTACAGTAATAATGGGGTGGTGGGTGCCAGTATCTTTGATATATTTGGCACTGGACTTCCAATGGGGTGCTCCAGTTCTGTAAAATAATGGGGGCAACTCTCAATGTCCCTGGTTGTTTAACACCAGGCACTGCCACTGCTAACAAAGGATACCTGATGAAGTTCACTATAACTTTGAGCTGAGCTGCAGTACCAAATACAGCCACTAGTAAAAGTCTGGAGCTGTGCTCATGAAATAATGCAAAGGACATGGCGCTGCCTGAGCGACGCTGTCTCTTTAAATAGCTTATTCATATAGATCTGAGAATTATATTGATAGTTAATTAACACACATGAGACCTACTAAATGTCACCGTGAAAGAGCTGTGGGCGCATCTGTATGGTCACACCCATTGATATAGACTTCACTTGCTCTATGCCCACTCGTGGCTCCGAATCCGGTGTGGCCCCCTTAATGGTTGCATGTTTCCTCTGGCATTGTAGATCTCCTACATGTCTCCTTTTGGTTTCCATTTTACACAGATGAGCTTCAGTGTTAGTCACGATCAAAATGAAAGTGTAAAAACCCTTTTAGATGTACATTGTCCTCCTCATATTTTCCAGTTCCTTATGTCTCTCCACTTACGGATGTGACCAGGGGGTTGTGTTTAGGTGAAGGGTAACCACGATGCAGAAGTGTCTATGGAGGAGTAAGTGGATGTACACGATGATGGGCACGGCTCTGACACTTACTGCACTTTTTTTTTTGTTATTTCTGGGCTTTTCAGACACACATAACCATGAGACGATTATGATCCAGAATTGTTTCATTAAAGGATAGGTCATCAGTGTTTTAAATCTAGAAACACATTCTTAAATGCTAACAAGGAGATGTCATGTGTAGCCCTTTTAGTAGCAGATACGGCTAAAGGTGCCCATACACATTAGGTAACTGGTCTTTAATGGCCGATTTAGGACATTACAAATGGTCATGAAACAGAACATACGATTGTTTTCTTCGACCCATTGACCGACCAACGAATGTTCATTATTCTGCATCCCATGCTCTGTGTCTCATGCAGAAGGGTCTGTATATCCTAAACCGCTTTGAGAACTACCTCTGGTACCCCAAAGGATTTTATGAGAATTGAGTAAAGACGTTGTCCAGGAAAAATCGTTTTGGCAAAAGGTTCAGAGTGGTTGAAAATAAGAAAAGGCTTAAAGTAAAATAATAAACAATGATTTCCTCATAGTTGCCGCCCCAATCTCTACTTTTTGGTCCCATTTCGACAAACACAATGCTGCTCGGCTGACCACTGGCTACAGCTGGGATCCGTTTTTTTGCATTGATGGGCTCATCCTAGCATTTTCTGAGTGTCAAGATGAGACTGTAAGTAGAGACTGGTGGGGCACCCGGGGAGCATTGTAACTGGGGTGATGGATATTGGTAAAGTCTAATATTGCTTTTTTTTTCACCAACAAATGTCTCCTCTTGGCCACCCCCTTAATTTCTGGTTTTACTGATTTCTTCAAATGTGGGCTTATTATAAATATTTTTCTAGTGTGTGGTCTGACTTTGGAGCCCTGGCAGACAGTACCGTACATCGTATCCCAATAGTCTAGTGTTAAAAGCAGAGAGAGGATTGGACAGATGTTTAACCTAAGAACCAAGCTGAAAATGATTTTTATGGTCGACTGTAATCTACGGGAAAGATTGTTTTGCTTGGAGGAAATACTTTGGACTCTGTTTGTGACCTCTTTTTTGGCCTCTGAACGTTACCAGGAAGTTTTAGGCAGTAGTTCTTCCCCGTCACGGCCCTGGCTCCCCGCCATCTAGATTCTCATGTTCCTTTTTCATTTGAGATTTATGAGACTATACCTCCAAAACCTTCGCCCAGTATATTTGACTTTTTCTTGTTTCTATTCACAGTCTAACTAGGAGCGGCTTCACGTACGACACAAGATTTCTCATCTGAAACCGGAGACCCGGGATTGATTGGCGAGCTAGTTTCTGTGTGCCCGGGGCTGGCGCTCCTTGGAACGATGGCCCGTGCCGAGCACACGTGCTGAATGAATCATTTGTGGTTTTCCAGAAATGAGTTTGCATCGGCAGATGGGTTCGGATCGGGACCTCCAGTCGTCAACTTCCTCAGTTAGCCTTCCTCCTGTTAAAAAGGCACCAAAGAAAAGGAGAATACCATGGGGATCCATCTTCCGCAAGAAAAAAGATCCGAAACGGAAATCGAGGGACCTGACTGGCGGGGTCGATGGGATTGCCAGCATTGAAAGTATTCACTCGGAGATGTGCACTGATAAAAACTCCATCTTTTCTGCCTCCGTGACCTCCACAGACAATGGGACAGTATGTGCTAGCAAGCAGAGTGGAGACTTTATGGAGTGCCCCCTGTGCCTTTTACGGCACTCTAAGGACCACTTCCCTGAGATAATGACCTGCCACCACCGTTCTTGCGCGGACTGCTTACGTCAGTACCTGCGGATAGAGATCTCCGAGAGCAGGGTCAATATCAGCTGTCCAGAGTGCTCCGAACGCTTTAACCCTTATGATATCCGATTAATACTTAATGATGATGTATTGATGGAGAAATACGAGGAGTTCATGCTCAGGAGGTGGCTCGTAGCCGATCCAGATTGTAGATGGTGTCCAGCTCCCGACTGTGGGTAAGGAAGTTATACACTTGTAGATGATGTGGGATCTAAATACAGGGCGATACTTTGCCTTCATGTGATCAATATTTGGACCATCAGTATCGTACGTCTTGGGGCGCTGACAAAAGTGACCAAGTGCAGCGTTGTACTCCGCTATCCTGAAGTGCCATAGGACAGTAGCTCCGTTCAGCTCCTTCTGTCCTGGTCATATTTCGGCAGGGATGATTGGCTATTGGTGTTTCTTGTTTTTTTTTTTTTTTCAAAACTCCAGAAAATAGAACTGTGAAAGAGCCCTAAGACGAGATTCAGACGGCTGTATGAAAATCCATGCCAGTTACACCTGTAAATTGTGAATTAGTCACAGATGATACCGCAGATTCACCACAAATCAGCGACTTTTCTGCAAGGTATTGAATTGTGTGTGAACGCAGCACTAGATTTCTCTGTGGACATTGGATTCCCAGGATAAAGTGGCCTGACCTGTGAACAGGGAGAGAGGTAGTGGGATATAGTGATGTGATCACGTCACTCCTGGGGATAGAGCAGTGACGTGAAGTTTTGTATAACTCCAGGCGATGGACATATAGAGCAGATCCTTGTGTACAATATGTATGTAGGATAACAATTGGCCTGTTTTAAGCCCCAAATTAGAGCAGAAATCGGTTAGCGGTTCAGTTTTCTAGTCTGTCACCACAGCAAGGAACAGGAAGCAAAACATTTAGAAATTAGGTGTCCCTAGTTCTGACAAGTTGTCAGTTTTCGCGGATACTTGTGTCTCCATGATACACCAATTCTGAGTCCTCTTTTCTGCATTTTGTGGTTCTCCCGTTATTCCTCCTAGAAATGTAGACATGAATTGACCTGTGGCGGGAGCCATCTGGAGGCGTGTCCCCACACGCCCAGATAATGACCAATCAGAGCTGACGGTTCGAGACCCTGTAGGGACACACCCCAAACTACTAACGCCTAGATGTCAGTTTTTTCCTTTTTTTTTCCAAGAGGCGTAACAGAGCAACAGCACCACACAAACTTATGAGAAAATATGCTTCAGAATTGTTATGCAACAGGGAACACAAGTATTTACTGAAGCGGACACGTCAGGAGACAGGCCATCTGTAACACATATTCTCACTCCAAATATAGACTCGCGTTTCACTTTTCTGGCCGAGGTGCCAGACTACCAGAAAGTCTAATCACTGGACCCCTTAGTTTTTTTTTTTTTTAGTAAATGGGATAAGAAAACACCTATAGTGAAGTGCTTATATCATAGAAAATAGACGGAAGAGCAGACCGATCGCTGCGACTCACTGGATGGATATACCATATATGCTAATGTAGTGGTTGAGATCCAGGAAATCCTAGTCCGCGATACTCAGAGAACTCACAGACGACCACCTTATAGGACGCAAAAATATTAAAATTCAGCCCGACATGTAGTATATTCAGTAATGATACACTTCCGGACAAGGGATTTCTTTGGAAAGGGTTAGGGTTCATCCCTGTTCCTGGTAACAAGGAGCCGGATATAATAAAACCCTGTACGAGCTCCTGGGTGTGTGACATGAATTCCTCCACTGAATACAGTATGTGACACCTAAATATATGATGGAAGTAATTGCACAGGAGGCTAATAAGCCCAGCATATAAATGAGATGTGATATGTGGCACCTATAGCCATACTTGGGATCTGATCCAATATTTATTGGGCAAGGTCTTAAGGCCCCATAAACATTAGATAGAAGTCGGATGATTTTGGTGTAGCTGTCTGTCTTATATGTATAGGGATCATCCATATCCAGTGTGACAGATGACGTCGGGGCTAATGGAAGGGTCGGGCTTGTTGCATTTGACTGCCCGGTATGGCTAAAGAGGGGCGGTATGTAACCCCAGCATCCTGGGATTGTGGCACAGGTTGCCCTTTCCTTTCTCATACCCTGCACATAATCATTGCTCTCTTGGCACAGTCCTGGAGAGGGTCGCTGAGGTCGGAACAGGACCTCGAACAGAGTAGCAGTTTTGCAATCACTGATACAGTAAGTCTTTATTATGAACATATATCCTTTATGTATAGTAATTACATATTTTTGCACTGTTCTTCTGGAACATTTGTGCTATTCCTCTGTAATTCCTCCTGGAAATGTAGATTTAATTGTCAGTTTCTACATACACATGCTCCTTTTGAAAAGGACAATGGTTGTCAGCACATCTTCTAATTTCCATGAGGAATAGCAGAGGAACAGCACAATGCCTATTATAAGAAAAGATTCCCCAGAACTGGTATTTTACAGTAATTTACTATCCGATATGTCTGGCAGAAGTGACGGCTCCTCTCTTTAGTGTCACCATGGCTTCTGACTAGTAATATTTTGCCCTCTAGTTACGCCGTCATCGCTTTCGGATGTGCCAGCTGCCCAAAGTTAACCTGCGGTCGTGATGGATGCGGAACAGAGTTCTGCTACCATTGTAAGCAGATATGGCACCCGAACCAGACATGTGATGCTGCGCGGCAAGAACGGGCTCAAAGCCTGCGCCTGAGGACAATCCGGTCGTCATCCATCAGTTACAGCCAGGAATCTGGAGCTGCAGGTATCTGCTTGCGTTTTCCCCTTTGTTTATGAGCGGAAATGTACTGATTTCATAGAAAGGCGCTTGTTCTGGGGTGTTGTGCCAGTGTGTATGCGACACTGAGCTGTATTATTTCTTCTCATTGTACCAGCTGATTAGCTCATGAACTCAGCAGATCAGCGCCAGGCGGTGTAAAGATGTCTCCTTGGTGAACGTCGCGCTGGCACCGAGCCCAGAGCGCCAGCGTTCAATCTCCCTCCTGTAAATCCATCCCTGCAATTCAGTGACGTCGGTTACTTATCTGTTATTTAGTTTACATTTCTGGGGCTGTAATCCATCCTGTTGCCGAAACTCGTGGTCCTGCTGCTGTCGGTGTAGGTGGAGCGGAGATTTACAACCAGTCCTATAGACAATGAATGGGTTTGGGAATAACGCCGGATACACCATTGGTTACAGATGAGCATGCCCACAGTTCACGGAGCATGCCCACAGCACTCTCCCATAGAAGTAACAAGGTGGCTTTCTGATTGGACTGTTCACAATATGGCTGCCCCCATAATGACGGGCAGAGGTGTGACCTGATTCACTAGAGCATGAGGCTCAACTAAAGTATATGGACCCCCGAAGGGAACTTTCTTTTTTTTTTTTTTTTTACTTAAATCCATGTATTTTGGACTAAAAATATTTGCAATTGGGTTTTATTTTTTTTTTAAATGCACTGTTTGGCTTTTACAAGCTTTTTTTTTTTCCTGCATATTGCTGGCTGCCGAATCCGTTAACGTAGGATCCATCAGTGAGCTCCCTTTGTGATTGTAACTTGTATTTCTGTTTTTTCTCTTCTTAGCTGATTTATGGCCACAAGCCACATCAAAGTTGCGCTGACGATTGATGTGGTCATAAATCACCTGAGAGGAGCTCAGAAAAAAAGAGAGAGATTGTAGTTGAATTCCCTGTCAAAAGGCACTCGCTGATGGAGTCCTAGTTAACTCATTCTGCAGCCAGTAAAGTGCAGGGAAAAGAAAAGCCTGTAAATGCCCAATTGCAAAAGAAAAAAAAAAAGATTTTTAGCCTGAAATACATTCATTTAAATAAAAAAATAATTTCATTCTGCTACGTGTTTTTTTTTTTTTTTTTTTTACGGCTGCTGATTACAGATGTGTTGGGGGACTCTGTACAGGGATGCAGGTCAGCAGCTCATAGGCTCCTTAGCAGCCGCTGTGGACGTCATGGCAGAGTTATCCTTGAAGTCGCTATAAGTGCGGTTTGGTACGGTCGTGTTAATCTAATAGCACTTTTTTTTCATTTTGTTTCCTCCCTGATTAGCGGATGACATCAAGCCTTGCCCAAGATGTGCTGCCTATATTATAAAGATGAATGATGGGAGCTGCAACCACATGACGTGCGCCGTGTGCGGCTGTGAGTTTTGCTGGCTCTGCATGAAGGAGATCTCAGATCTGCATTATCTCAGGTAACTATGTGGCTGCAGGGCGCCCTTCGTCGCTGCGTCTGGGTTGCCACGACTTGTCACATTGCAGCCATGCGTGCACAAAGCAGGTGACAATTAGATGCGCCGTCTAATGTCGAGGTATATATTTTGGGTATTAAAGCTACTAATTTTTTTTTTGTTGTGCCCTGGTAAAACTTGCTTACATAGATCAAGGAGCTTCTATGTTCCGGAGCTCATGAGTTCCAGCTGAAGCTGTGCTAGGTTGGCACTGATTTTGGCTGCCGGCACTGCAGCGATACGCCATCTCATAGTCTGACGAGGCACGGTTATGTTTACACAGAGGAATTAAATCCAGCAAGATCTGAAGCTTATACACGTTCTCTGCTCCTTGTCATTCAGTGAGCCTGATTTGCAGTTTTTCTGCGCAGAATCTGCCTGGAGAGCGAGCAAGAGCACTCATTCTTTCATTTTTTTTTTTTCTGTGTTTTTTTTTGGACGCAAGTGATTGGGGTGTAACAAAAGATTTTACACTTTCATTAGCGTCCCAAATGTCTGCGACCGACTCGCGTATACCCTAAGGCAGGGGCGGGGAACGTCACACTTTGCCGGTTTTTGGCCGCGGGCACTTTAATTCTTCAGAGGTGCGCGTGTTATTGCTCAGGAGTCTGGTCACATGGGCGTGACGTTATCAGAGGTCCTGTTATACACTACTGCTCCTCCGAAAGGTAAGAGCCAGGAGAAAACTGCCGCGATATGTGTTTCACTATCATGTGTGTCATTATACCTCCGCTCTTCTATCGTTAGCAGGCAGGTCACAGGTCCATCCACAGTACTCTCTCACTTTCTGTATGGTTACACTGGTATTACGGCACTGCGTGCCCCCAACATCACCAGTGTGACTGCAGCCTCAGCTGCATGGTGCATGATATTCTTGCAACATTTTTATTACCTCCTATTATGTTGTCCTTTTTCACCATTGTTATGGCTACTTTTATTTTTCAGTGTTTTATTGTTTAGAAAATCTTTGTCCCCTGCTGTATTTATGAAATAACATTGGTCTCTATTCCCCCTCCCCGGGTCCACTACTGTTCCTGGTGTCTTTTATTGCCACAAGGACATCATGAGCTCTGCCCATGTCCGCAGATCACTCACTGATTGACTGCAGCGTTACGGACGTCTGCACCGTAGCCAATAGTAGGACCTAGGAGCAGCACTGGAGGCTCAATGCTGGACCCAGGGAGGGTGAATAAAGTGCTGTGTGTTCCTTTATAACCGCAGCCGGGGACGAAGGTTTTCTGAAAGGAGACAATCTCTTTAAATTCATCTTCTCCATCATATACAGATAGAGTCCTAAAAGAGAATATATGTGTGTAGGCTTTTCTCAAAGATTTATTTTAAAGGAATTAAATCTGGGTTAAGATTTTTGATAATTGTTGGGCAAGGAGGTATATTTCCTTTTATTAGTTTGTGTATTTTATTTAATAAGCACCTTATTGTTCCCTGGGGAAGTCATTGTAGCCATCACATTCGGTGTGAGTTATTTAAAGGGAACCTGTCAGCAGTTTTGGCTGATATAAGATGCGGCCATCACCTTTCAAGGCTTATACACAGCAATCTATAATGCTGTATATCGGCCCCCGACCTGACCTGCAAGAACTGAAAAATAAGTTTTTTATTATACTCACCTGTGGGGCGGTCCGAGGGGTGTCACTCTTCTTGGTCCGGCGCCTCCCATCTTCTTGTGATCGCTGCCTTCCTGCTTGCTACTTGTGGATGACGCGTCCCTGCATCATTCACACAGGCTCCCCGGCACCACGCTCCTGCGCAGGCTTACTTATCTGCCATGTTGAGGGCAGAGCAAATTCCTGCGGTGCGCAGGCGCTGGGCCTCTCTGACCTTTCCTGGCGCCTGTGCACTACAGGTTGCTGAAATGGGATGTTTTTTCAAGCATTTATGAGTGCTCTTTTTCAGGGATTTTTTTTGGGGAGCAGACCCACTCCAAAACAAGTTCTCAAAAAGTCACAAGATACTGATTGGATAAAGTTGGAAAAGTCAGCAGTGCCGCCTGCGCCCGGCGCGGTGCCGTCCTGGTGCACACCGTGCGCCTAAATCTGTGCTTACTCTTTACAGCATGAGGACGTTTGCACTTCAGCATTCGCACTTTCTTGTACTTCAGAAGAAATGATCTGTGCGCTGCCAAATTCAGACATGTAGAGAAGAATGTGCGGGGAGGTGACGCGGTGCCTGCGGGCCTCATTCACATGCAGGCACAATGCAACGCTTACACTGATCCTTGAGGAACTCGCGACCTCTAGAAACGCAAAGATTAAAATATTACACTTCCTCGTAGGCGAAAGTGAGAAAAAAAAGTACAACTCTGTGTTTGAGTTCAGATCCTTTTTGTTCTGGTTTTTAGTGCCCTACATGACGGGCACTTTATGGCCGGTCCGCTCCTGTTTACAGCATCGTTCCCGCTGTGTCCTTCACCAATCTAATAGTTTTCGTTGCCCAGAATAGCGCAGGTTAAATAAAAACTGAGAAGCACGCCGGCTATTTTGAGAGCGCGATCTTTATAGCCAAATACAGAAAAAGCGCCAAAAACCACAGGACTTTTTTTTTTATTCTGTCTTTCTCTATGTGGTGAGAATCCAGAATACAACAGTCAGTTTCCAGCAGCAGAGGATTTTAGATATCGTCCCTTTGGGTACTGTGCTTTTGTATCTGTACTACTATACTGTACACATGCACTGCACATGACATGGCTGGAACGGTCAGTGGGTTAATCCATGTACTTTAGCTTTAATGCCACGACAAGACACCCCCACCCTCTAGGACAATAAGCAGCCAAAACTCGCCAGCATTCAAAGGGTTAAAACACTGTAAAGAAGGCTATAGACTCTTCAGAGCAGACAGGGACCAAACTTAAAAGGAGTTGTCTCATGTTACTTCAAGAGCACAGAGCTCCCTGCTCCTGCTTGGTGGACGGGGCGTGTACTCCTGATGATTGACAGTTCAGACCAGCACCCCTAGGACAATAAGCAACCAGAACTCACCAGAATGCGAATGGTTAAAACACTGTAAAGAAGGCTATGGATTCTTCAGCACAGACAAGACCAAACTAGGAGTTATCCCATGTAAATTCTTCAAGAGCGCAGAGCTCCCTGCCTCCTGCTTGGTGGGACGGGGCGGTGTACTGATGATTGACAGTTCATCCAGCACCCCCCTAGGACAATAAGCAACCAGAACTCACCAGAATGCGAATGGTTAAAACACTGTAAAGAAGGCTATGGATTCTTCAGCACAGACAAGGACCAAACTTAAAGGAGTTGTCCCATGTAAATTCTTCAAGAGCGCAGAGCTCCCCTGCCTCCAGCTTGGTGGGACGGGGCGGTGTACTGATGATTGACAGTTCAGTCCAGCACCCCCCCTAGGACAATAAGCAACCAGAACTCACCAGAATGCGAATGGTTAAAACACTGTAAAGAAGGCTATGGATTCTTCAGCACAGACAAGGACCAAACTTAAAAGGAGTTGTCCCATGTAAATTCTTCAAGAGCGCAGAGCTCCCCTGCCTCCTGCTTGGTGGACGGGCGGTGTATGATGATTGACAGTTCAGTCCAGCACCCCCCTAGGACAATAAGCAACCAAACTCACCAGAATGCGAATGGTTAAAACACTGTAAAGAAGGCTATGGATTCTTCAGCACAGACAAGGACCAACTTAAAGGAGTTGTCCCATGTAAATTCTTCAAGAGCGCAGAGCTCCCTGCCTCTGCTTGTGGGACGGGGCGGTGCACTCCTGATGATTGACAGTTCAGACCAGCAGCATATCTGCCACAGTCTCATGCGGTCTCCGATGCTGCGCCAGGAGCAGATTTGCCTCTGTAGCCGCTGCGGGAAGCAGAATAGCAGCGCTTCTGTAGCAAAGAGGCCATCGCTGATGGCCTGCAGAGGTGGTCGGTAACATAGTCAACACTTCTGCATTAAAAATTGTCTCGTTCTTGAGAATAGAAAGTATTCTTAATCTCAATTAAATTGAAAGTAGACTGGTTATCCTATGCTTTTTGCAACTTTTAACTTATTTAAGAAGATGATGGATAAGGCTGCATGGCAACGTGACATAGGATGAAAACAACGTGGACAGAATCCAATGACCATCCACATCCCATTCTTAAACTTTTTTGCAGATTTTTGGTGCCACTGCGAGAGATAAGTCTCATCCTATTTGTACCAATCCCATCCAGTAATATAATGAAAGAGTTAATCTGGGATAGAAGCACATTTATTATAGTGATTTTCCATATTTTCTGCATTCTTGAAGCCTGTGCCTGTGTGTATATGCATACATACTATATGTCTTCATCACTCACTTGTACCATTTGTCTCCCAGTCCTTCAGGATGTACATTTTGGGGAAAGAAGCCATGGAGCAGAAAGAAGAAGATCCTGTGGCAGCTGGGGACCCTTGTCGGGGCCCCTGTAGGCATCGCCCTGATAGCCGGGATTGCCATTCCTGCAATGATTATTGGTATCCCTGTCTATGTGGGAAGGAAGGTAGGTCCTTGTATTCTGTTTTTCTCTACCTCTGGTATAATTCTGGCTGTAGAGAATATATTGCGCCTCTGATATCCCCCCATGAGACAACCTGGCCCCCCACTTACTGGCTGGGTCCATATGACAGAGCGGCCATGTACGATGTCCCGGCAGTGCGCTCTCTTAAATGTAAAACAATTTCAATTGCTGTTTATCGTTCTCTTAAAATAAGTTGATGGGTGTAAAGGTACATGTACACCAAAAAAGGGGCCATTATGGAAAAATACAGCTTAATTCACAATTCTCATCATTTCAGCTTCATTAACCATTTACTAGATAAAGGCTTTACTTCCATTTTAATGGTAATTTAACACCTATTCCGGCTCCAGGTAGTGTCCAGACACGAGATCTATATAGAAATAAAAACATCAATCTTTATTATTCCTAGAAAAATCACAAAAATAAATGAAATAAAAGAGAGAATGCCTCATGAAGGGGACGCCAGACCAGAAATATGCTAAACGATATTGTAAATGTAGCAATCAATATATAAGGGGCATTATATAACAATCGTATTTCTCTGCGGATCTCTTCTTTATCCTGGACATTACCTGCAGCCAGAATAGGTGTTACATTAATATTAAAGTGCCATTAATGTATTTGTTTGGACATATTGATCATACATTTTAATGATAAGGCTGGAAATAAAAATTTCAGAGCGGCTAGAAAGCAGAAGTGCAGCACACCGAGGTTTCTCTGGTCGCTGCTGTATCTCTGGTCTATGTGACTTCTGTCACCGAGATGTGATTTTTCTGGCTTTTATTACTTTGCTGCGTTGTTAATTGCCGTGCCTTTGTTTTGCACAGATTCACAATCGCTACGAAGGTAAAGACATTTCAAAGCACAAGAGAAATCTGGCGATAGCCGGCGGCGTCACCTTGTCTGTCATCGTGTCTCCAGTTGTTGCTGCTGTAACCGTAGGTGAGGGATGTCCGCCATTGTTAGCGGCTTCACACACATCACGGTCGACTTCCTTTTTTGCCACAGTGTGCACAGAATTTTTGTAATGAAGCACTATTTTCTTGCAATTGATGCAAAAATTCCAGGTGAAATAACGAGGGCATTACTTTTGGAGGAAATCCCTAACTTACCGTACATCTATTTACAAGCTTGAAGAATAAGGGAGGGAATTCACAATACCCAACTTACACCAAAGGCCGCCATGCACCCGATAGTGGCCGAGAGTGTCGTTCTGGTCTCATTTGGCCAGGAATACGGTCTGTGCTATTTTATTCAGAGGCATATACCGCTCAGTGTAGGCTTAGAATAAAACATTTGCTGCCACACAAGACTCTTACATTTTGCGGATCATGTTGTAAGAACGGACTTGCTCTGCCACTTTCCTGAATGAAGTATTAGTTTTGTGTTAAAAAAAACTATTTAGAATTGAGAGTCCTCAGTGATTGATACCTTTTAATGGCTAACTGAAAAGATGGTAACAAATTGCAAGCTTTCGAGACTACTCAGGTCTCTTCATCAGGCATAGACTAATACAAAATCTGAAGAATCACATATTTATACTTTATAGCTTGCAATTTGTTACCATCTTTTCAGTTAGCCATTAAAAGGTATCAACCACTGAGGACTCTCAATTCTAAATAGTTTTCTAACACAGTACGAAGATACACATCTTTCCTATAGTTTTGTGTAAGGCAGCTGCTTCCAGTGCAGTCTCCCAATCTACTGTGTCAGGCCAGAGCAATAACACGGGTCGATGTTGCTTTTTCAGGTATCGGAGTTCCTATAATGCTGGCTTATGTCTATGGAGTAGTCCCAATATCACTATGCCGAAGCGGAGGCTGCGGGGTGTCAGCCGGGAATGGGAAAGGCGTCCGGATAGAGTTTGATGATGAGAATGATATCAATGTTGGTGGAGTGAATACTGCGGCAGGTGAGACCTCCATTATCTCTTTTTCATAGAGACTGGTAACGCTGGGTGGTTATAATGGGCGACTGCTTTACTCTCCGCAGGACCATGGAGATTTAGCTGTCTCCAAGTGGTGTGACTCTTGTTGGTAAAAAGTGTGTATGTGAATGAATATAGAGACAGAAAGGGATTATATAGAAATAAGCTTTCCTTTTCTTTCTCTTTTTCTTCCCCTTTTTCCCTCTTTCTTTGTCTTTCGCTCCTCCCTTTTTCTTTTTCTCCCCTTCTTTTTTTCTCCCTATTTCCATCTTTTTCTTTTTTCTCCCCTTTCTTTCTTTTTTCTCCCTTCTCTGTTTCTCCCCTTTCTTACTTTCTCACCTTTTCTTCCTCCCCCTTTCTTTTTCTCTTCTTTCTTTCTTGCCCTTTCTTTCTCCCTTCTTTTTTTTCTCCCCTTCTTTCTTTCTCCCCCTTTTTTTTTCTCCCCCTTTCTTTCTTTTTCTTTCTTTTTTTCTATCTATCTCTCCTTTTTTTTCCCCTTTTTTTCTTTTCCTCCTTCCTGTTTAAAGATATACAGGTACAGTGCTGCCCCCTGGTGGTGAATGCTGCAGTCTCGCCCCTTTGTGCAGGCTCAGTAGTTAATCTTTCCTTTTATGGGAGGTTATAAGATCCAAAGTTCTCCATAGGCGAGAAAACCAGAACATGTTATGCAGGTCTGTGACGGCAGAGTTTAGTACCTATTTTTATGTCCAACCTTTTGCACGTCCATATTTGTGATACCTTTTGGGTTTGTACAACTTATCTCCACAAACTTATATATTGGATGAATACCCAAAGATTAGAATGAAGAGGTTATGGTACGTGATTATCTCCCGGACACAGGGGTCCCGTATAACAAGGGGGTATGTCTTCTGTTTGCACAGTGTACCTTTCCTGCACGGGACAGGCTCCTGTTTTTGCATTTTACAGGCCAGATCTCGGGGAAGAAATGTAATTTTCCTCTGCGCTTCCTGCTGTCTGTGTACTTTGGCAGCGTCTGGTGTTGCCTTTTATTCCTGCTGCCAGATTGCTCTGATTGTCTCGTTACGCCCCCGCATTGTTGGTATCTTTTCCTCCTAATCTCTTCGGTAATGTTACTTGTCGGTGTTGCTACGGCAGACTGAGCTTCACATTGCCATCCTGTAACAATTAGCCGTTCTTTGTCTTACCCTAACACTTCATTTTATATCTCTCATTTAGATACCACGTCTGTGGCAGAAGCTCGTCACAATCCCAGCATCGGGGAAGGAAGCGTAGGAGGAATGACGGGCAGCCTGAGTGCCAGCGGAAGTCACATGGATAGAATTGGCGCCATCCGGGACAATCTGAGTGAAACCGCCAGCACCATGGCATTAGCCGGGGCTAGCATTACTGGCAGCCTCTCCGGAAGTGCCATGGTGAATTGTTTTAATAGGTAAATATCGCTACCCGACAATGAAAATGCCCGAAGCTGTGCCATGAAGAACATCATTAAAATAGTTCTTGACAGATTCATGAGCTTTTATTACAACAAGGGATATTAGCAGGAGAATTCAGTGTCAATGGGACAAGCGAGCAGATGATGGAAAGCTAGCGAGGTGGTCTTCATTACTGCCTGTGTACACTGGTTGCACCTTCTATCCTGTGTTATTGAATTCTTAGATCCGGTGTAGGTCAGGTCAAATCAGACATTCCCATGTGGTGTTGGAAGGATCAGAACGGTAGTGCCATGACTAGAAGCCACCGCTTTAGCCACGGATACAAAGCACTGACTGTAGGCAGCTATGTCACTCACTACTGGGGTCCTTTGGATGTATGGACACAATTACAGAATAAAGACCACTAACGCTACATGCAGCAAGTCATTGGTCTGCAAGAAACCACAAGCTAGTGGTATACATGGTGACCCATAAATTATGGATATGTTTTCACAGCATATGTTAGTTGAGATTGATTTATTTTATAGTTCCCCAGAGTGCTGTGTAAAATAAAATACATAATCTGCATTAATATTAAAGAAAATGCATTGAGTGACGGTAGAGGAGAGATGGCCCCGCCCATGAGGAGCAGAGAACGACAAAGTGAGGTCTGGGCACATATTAATGGCCAATTTTGGAAGAATGGATGTCGGCCAGATTTGGGGGCTACTTTTTCTTCCTACTAATTTGGTAGTGTCTGTTCTGTCTTCTGCCCACGGTCTTGTAAGATTCCAGATTATTTGGCAGATCTGTAATGATAAGCAAGTGCCAAATCATTTTGTTTGCCATATACTAGATTTAAGGTTTAGTCAATGGTGAAAAAAATAAAGCAGAAACTCCTCGACTAGAAGCCAAGGCCGCACTATGTTTTATGGCAGAAGTGGAGTGGGCACCATGAGAATATCACTTATCGGAGCGGGGGCTACAGGTTCTCTCTGCTTTTTGCTATTCTACAGTAGAATAGGAGCAGATGAAGTAAAGTAATTCAAGAGCAGACTACACAGCTCATGTAACATGGAACTACACTGGGGCTGTGAACCCAAAACAGTCGAGTTTTACAAATTTACACAGTTGCTTCATTTTTTTTTCTTATTTTATGTGACCAAGTTATACTCGTATAGGAGAATGAAAATACACTGTAAGCCTACACCTGCTGGAGCTTTTATAAATAAATAATAAATAAATAATAATCTTTATTTTTATATAGCGCTAACAGATTCCGCAGCGCTTTACAGTTTTGCACACATTATCGTCGCTGTCCCCGATGGGGCTCACAATCTAGATTCCCTATCAGTATGTTTTTTTTTTGGAGTGTGGGAGGAAACCGGAGTACCCGGAGGAAACCCACGCAAACACGGGGAGAACATACAAACTCCTTGCAGATGTTGTCCTAGGTGGGATTCGAACCCAGGACTCCAGCGCTGCAAGGCTGTAGTGCTATCCACTGAGCCACCGTGCTGCCCATTATGCCATCCCATTCTTAAATCTGTAGGCATTAATATATAGTTGAATCTCTCCACTCCCACACCCTGTTTGGATTTCTACAAGATTTTATAGGTGTCTATAGGAATTTTAGCCCATTCATCTGGCAGAGCATGTGTGAGCTCAGACACTGATGTTGGAAGACAGGTCCGGGGTCACAATCTCCGGTCTGCTTTATCCCAAAGGCGTTGGATGGGGTTCAGGTCGGGGCTCCGGACAGTCGTGAGGAACAGAAAAGGGCCTTCCCCAAACATTTACATAAAGTTGGAAACTGCATTTCTACAAGATGTCTTGTATGCTGATGCATTAAGATTTCCCTTCACTGGAACTAAGGAGACGGTCGACCCCTGAAAAGTAGCCCCATAACATTATTCCTCCTTCACCAAAATTTACAGCCGGCACAACGCAGTCAGGCAGGTCACGTTCTGGAAGTGACAATACTTGGGACTCCTCCATTAAACGCCAGATGTGATCCGCAGAACACGTTTCCACTGCTAGAGTCCAGTGGTGGCGGCTTTACACCACTACATTGCGCTTTGTGGTGTAAGGCACCACTACATTGCGCTTTGTGGTGTATAGCTCACATGCAGCCATGTAAACCTATGTCATGACCCGGCTCACAGTGCTTGTGGGGATGTTAATGTCAGAGGTGGTCTGGACTCTGCAGTTATATGGTCAGCAGAGCTTTGGTGACTTATGCCCTCTTCTCAGCACTCCGTCACCCTGCTCTGTAACTCGGTGGTCTGTTACATCATGGCTGAGTTTCTATGTTCAAGAAAAGCTTCAATTTTTCAATAATACCACTCGAGTGATCAGGGAATATTTAGGATGGAAATAATGTAATGAATTCAGTACGATTGCTGCGTCCCATTATAGGACCGGTGAGCTTTTTACACACACTTGTGACAGAAGGACTCATCCTCCCGGCTGGCGGTATGGCGATAGGCCGGATGTTATACATCTGTGACTATTGGGTTGAAGACAAAACCTGAAATCAATTATTAGGAAGTGTATGTAGATGCTTTTCTTCATGTAGTGTAGATGGAAAGGCGGAAACTGCTCCAAATCTGCACCAAACCTGAAAGCCACAAATAAGTGATGCGTGCAGGAGACTTCAGGAATCACATTCATTTTGCAGGCATCCAGGAAACCCTTCAAGTTTTGTGACAAATCCGTGCAGAAAAAAATCAACAAATCTGCAGCGTGTGCACAGGCCCTTAGTGTTTCTGGAAAACTCAATGTAACTTGTGTTTTTATGTTATCAACCATGATATGTACTTGTTGGCAACTGTTGGCTAAACCTTATAAGGGACGACATCTAGGCTTCTAGGGCTGTGGCACATTTTCACCAGACGGTAAGGGCAATCTCGGGTGTCTATTATGGCCACTGGTGTAAATCTAGAAGTGGGAAACAGCGCACTCAATGATACCTTATGGAGGGAGAGTAGGAGAGTGCAGGTTTTGCTCACCTGATGGGGTATGTAGGCATGAAGAAAAACCTCTGCTGCCGCCCCGTGGCTGGTGGAGAAATCCTCCAGGAGATATTGGATGGACACGTGGGTGGGCTGCGCTGCTGGAGTAAATCAATTCTTCACAAATGATGGAGAAACTACTTTATTCACAATGCGTTTCAACACCGTAGTTGTCTCTTTTCGAGAGAAAATAACAAATGTGCAAAACATAAGATGGGTTTTTAGATGCCCCAATTTTTTAATTAATTGGAATCCATTTTTGGTCTCTAAAAACCAATCTGTTGTGATGTTTTCCACTTTTTTTTTTTTTTTTGAAACGCGTTGTAAAGAAAAAACGTTTTCCTTATCATTTCTGTAGAATTGACTTATTTCAGCAGAGCAACTCACCCACGTGCTCATCCAACTGGATCCATTATGGCTATTTGTTAGCTCTTGTGTTGTAGGAAGGTACCTGGCCATACAGTGGGTTCGGAAAGTATTCAGACCCCCTTAAATTTTTCACTCTTTGTTTCATTGCAGCCATTTGGTAAATGCAAAAAAGTTCATTTTTTTTCTCATTAATGTACACTCTGCACCCCATCTTGACTGATAAAAACCAGAAATGTAGAAATTTTTGCAAATTTATTAAAAAATAAAAACTGAAATCACATGGTCATAAGTATTGAGACCCTTTGCTCAGACACTCAGATTTACGTCACATGCTGTCCATTTCCTTGTGATCCTCCTTGAGATGGTTCTACTCCTTCATTGGAGTCCATCCTGTTTAATTAAACTGAAAGGACTTGATTTGTAAAGGCACACACCTGTCTATATAAGACCTCACAGCTCACAGTGCATGTCAGACCAAATGAGAATCATGAGGTCAAAGGAACTGGCCAAGGAGCTCAGAGACAGAATTGTAGGAAGGCACAGATCTGGCCAAGGTTACAAAAGAATTTCTGCAGTACTCAAGGTTACAAAGAGCACAGTGGCCTCCATAATCCTTAAATGGAAGAAGTTTGGGACCACCAGAAGTCTTCCTAGACCTGGCCGTCCTGCCAAACTGAGCAACCGTGGGAGAAGAGCCTTGGTGAGAGAGGTAAAGAAGAACCCCAAAATCACTGTGGCTGAGCTCCACAGATGAAGTAGGGAGATGGGAGAAAGTAACACAAAGTCAATTATCACTGCAGCCCTCCACCAGTTGGGCCTTTATGGCAGAGTAGCCCGACGGAAGTCTCTCCTCAGTGCAAGAAATATGAAAACCCACATAGAGTGTGCTAAAAAAACACATGAAGGACTCCCAGACTATGAGAAATAAGATTCTCTGGTCTGATGAGAATCTTTTTGTTGATAATTCTAAGCGGTATGTGTGGAGAAAACCAGGCACTGCTCATCACCTGCCCAATACAATCCCAACAGTGAAACATAGTGGTGGTTGCATCATGCTATGGTGGTGTTTTTCAGCTGCAGGGACAGGACGACTGGTTGCCATTGAAGGAAACATGAATGCGGTCATGTACAGAGATATCCTGGATGAAAATCTCTTCCAGAGTGCTCTGGACCTCAGACTTGGCCTAAGGTTCACCTTCCAACAAGACAATGATCCTAAGCACACAGCTAAAATAACAAAGGAGTGGCTTCAGAACAACTCTGTGACCATTCTTGACTGGCCCAGCCAGAGCCCTGACCTAAATCCAATTGAGCATCTCTGGTGAGACCTGAAAATGGCTGTCCACCAACGTTCACCATCCAACCTGACGGAACTGGAGAGGATCTGCAAGGAAGAATGGCAGAGGATCCCCAAATCCAGGTGCGAAAAACTTGTATCCATCCCAAGAAGACTCATGGCTGTACTAGCTCAAAAGGGAGCTTCTACTCAATACTGAGCAAAGGGTCTGAATACTTATGACCATGTGATATTTCAGTTTTTCTTTTTTAATAAATCTGCAAAAATGTTGTACATTTCTGTTATTTTCAGTAAAGATGGGGTGCAGAGAAAAATTGAGAAAAATAACTTTTTGCATTTACCAAATGGCTGCAATGAAACAGAGTGAAAAATTTAAAAGGGGTCTGAATACTTTCCAAACCACTGTAGATATTCGATCCACCAAACCAACTCATCTTGGTAGGACCAGCTGGTCATTTGATGTATTTTGTGGGCCTCTCGACTGGCCCCTTCCTCAGAGCGTGCAGGTGTTTGGAGGTGTCTCAGGCATTTGGTCAGTGGCTATGTGATATGTATGGCCAGCCATAGACTGTATTCATCGATGTGTGTATGGGTCTGTGTCCTATCCAATAATAAAAAAAAAAAACGTACACGGATATATGAATGTAGCCTTAGTCCAGGGGTTTATAGCTATACAAGTGACAATAAAAATAACTGTTCCTTATGATATTTTGGATTACTAGATCAATGTCTGTCCTGTGTATGGAGGCTACTGCCTAACATGTTGTCCTTTCCTGTGTACAGGCTGGAAGTCCAAGCGGACATTCAGAAGGAGAGGTACAGTCTGAGTGGAGAATCCGGCACCGTGAGCCTCGGAACCGTCAGTGACAATGCAAGTACCAAAGCCATGGCTGGGTCCATCCTGAATTCCTACATCCCGCTGGACAGGTACAGTCCTCAATGTGTCCATATAATGTGTATTACTGGGAGGTTCAGGCTCAAAGACTCCATTTCTTACACATGGTTTATGCAATTCTGCTGTGATTACTTCATTCAACCCCACTTCCTAATTCCCTTTTGAGCAGCTGTGATAGAGGATCTGTCACCTACCCTAACAGGTGTTTTTATTAAATAAATAATTGTATTCCCCAAGAAATAGCAATTGTTTCCTTACAACCCTGTTGTACCGCTCCTCTGTTATTCCTCTGGCTCCTCTGGGGTGTTACCAGTCAAAGGGGCGGATCCCTACACTCCAAATCTCTGTCGCAGAAGGTCAACATAACTTGTAACAGCTTGTTGTCAAAAACCAAGCTATCCTACAACAGTCAACCCCCAAAAAATCCCTCTCAAAATAATTTTCCAAGTTTATTTTCTCTAAGTAATGATATAAAAAAATATATAAATTTGGCATCAATGACCCTTTTTTTTTTCTTTACCACAAAATCATATAAACAAAACCCAAAATAGAACTGGGAATTTTCAATTTTCATTATCTTGTAAAAAATGTTTCTAATTTTTCAATAAATTTTTAGTAACTTGAATGGTGTCATTGAAAAACAACTAGTCCGACCAAGTACAAGTCCTCATGTTGATGGAAAAATATGGATCTTGATAGTCAATAAATAAACTAAAAAAAAAAAAAAAAGGAAAAATTGCCTGCCGCTTCATAGGGTTTAAATCGACCCCATCTATAATGTAACTGAGTGATGAGATTCGGGGGATTTCAAGATTTTGGGGATTTCAAGCTTTGTTTCCTGCCCGAAACTCCGGCACCGTCCACGAATTTTCAATCCATGTGTTGCCTAAGGCTACTTTCACACATCCGTCTTTTTGTATCAGGCGCGATCCGGCGTGTTTCTAAAAAAAACGGATCCGGTACCGGATGCGTTTTTTTAGCATTGACTTACATTAGCGCCGGATCGCGCCTGATGTCA
Source organism: Oophaga sylvatica (assembly GCA_033576555.1). Classification (NCBI taxonomy): domain Eukaryota; kingdom Metazoa; phylum Chordata; class Amphibia; order Anura; family Dendrobatidae; genus Oophaga; species Oophaga sylvatica. The sequence continues at coordinate 398,365,496 of JARQOD010000006.1, read as the reverse complement.
TTGCGTTGCATCCGTTTTTGGCCGGATCCGTCGGAATTGTACATTCCGGCGGCCGGACAAGACGCTTGCTGCAACGGTTTTTTTTTTTCCGGAGCCGCCTGATATTGCCTGAATCGGCACTTCAGGCGGCCGGAAACAATGAAAACCTATGGAGCCGGACCAGTCTTTTGACAAATCCGTCAGAAAACTGATCCGGAATCCAAGGTCTCTCTCTCTCTCTCTCTCTCTCTCTCTCTCTCTTTTCCGCGTTGAAAATGTCAGAACGGATCAGGCAAAAAACCTGATCAGTTGCATCAGCTTTTTAAAATCAGCGCCGGATCCGTCCTATCAGGCATAGGACGGATTATGCCTGATTCAAAAAAACTGATGTGTGAAAGTAGCCTTAAGGGGCTGTTTGACATCTTCTCTATAAGCTCCCAACACTTGAAATCTCCCTTTAAAATTCTGCATGCCTTGCTTTTAGGAAAACTTGAGTGATCTTTAAAGGGGATATCCTGGACTCAGTGCTTAGGCACTTTTTTTTTTTTTTGTCACAAACCGGCTGGTATTTGTTACCTACCTTCCTGCCTGTTGTGCCTGATGCCGTTATTAGGACAGAGCGGTCACAGACGGGTCCTGCCAGTGATTCAGCTGCCTGTTCTGTTCAGCTGCTCTCTGGTTCTGTCGATGGGGCAGGACTACCGACATTGTGATTGACAGCCGGATCCCTCTGCCTTACTGGGAGCTGGCTGTCAATCAAAATGACTTTGGATGTCTGGCCCCATCGACAGAACAAAGAGGAAAAAAAGCCTCCGCTCTCTCGACGTGATGTCAGCAGAGGCAGCTAAATTGCTGGCAGGAGCGGTCTGTTAGTGATTAAACGCTTTTTTTTTTTTTACTGAAAGTCCTAAATATCCCCTTTAATAACACCAAGACCTAACTTTGATGGTTTGGAGATGCTTTTAACCCCTTCACCCCCAAGGGTGGTTTGCACGTTAATGACCGGGCCAATTTTTACAATTCTGACCACTGTCTCTTTATGAGGTTATAACTCTGGAACTCTTCAACGGATCTTCGCGATTCTGAGATTGTTTTCTCGTGACATATTGTACTTCATGTTAGTGGTAAAATTTCTTCGATATACCTTGCGTTTATTTTTGAAAAAAATCTCAAATATGGCGAAAATTTTGAAAATTTTGCAATTTTCAAACTTTGATTTTTTTTCCCCTTAAAACAGAGAGATATGTCACACAAAATAGTTAAGAAATAACATTTCCCACATGTGTACTTTACATCAGCACAATTTTGAAACCAAAATTTTTTTTGTTAGGAAATTATAAGGGTTAAAAGTTGACCAGTGATTTCTCATTTTTACAACAAAATTTACAAAGCCATTTTTTTAGGGACCACCTCATATTTGAAGTCACTTTGAGGGGTCTATATGGCAGAAAATACCCAAAAGTGACACCATTCTAAAAACTGCACCCTCAAGGTACTCAAAACCACATTCAATAAGTTTATTAACCCTTCAGGTGTTTCACAGGAGCTGAAGCAACATGGAAGGAAAAAATGAATATTTAACTTTTTAGCCACAAAAATGATCTTTCACAAACTTTTTTTTATTTTCACAAGGGTAAAAGGAGAAAATGGGCAGATAAAGTTGTTGTGCAATTTCTCCTGAGTACGCCAATACCCCATATGGGGGGAAAACCACTGTTTGGGCACACGGCAGAGCTCGTAAGGGAAGGAGCGCCGTTTGACTTTTTCAAACTAAAATTGGCTGGAATTGAGATTGGACGCCATGTCGTGTTTGGAGAGCCCCTGATGCGCCTAAACAGTGGAAACCCCCCCACAAGTGACACCATTTTGGAAACTAGACCCCCTAAGGAACTTATCTAGATCTGTTGTGAGCACTTTGAACCCCAAAGTGTTCCACAAAAGCTTATAATGCCTGGGTGTGAAAAAAAAAACAACAATTTTCCACAAAAATGATTTTTTAGTCCCAAATTTTTGATTTTTCCCAAGGAAATTGGACCCCAAAAGTTGTTGTCCAATTTGTCCTGAGTACGCTGATACCCCATATGTGGGGGGGGGGGAACTGTTTGAGCGCACGGCAGGGCTTGGAAAGGAAGCAGTAACGTTTTGGAATGCAAACATTGATGGGGGTCATGTTCCGTTTGTAGTGCCCAGATGAGCCTAAACAGTGGAAACCCCCCACAAGTGACCCCATTTTGGAAGCTAGACCCCCTAAGGAACTTATCTAGATCTTTGGTGAGCACTTTGAACCCCCAAGTGCTTCACACAAGTTTATAATGCCTGGGCATGAAAATAAAAACTCCTATTTTTTTTCCCACAAAAAATATCTCTTAGTCACTAATTTTTTATTTTCCCAAGGGTAACAGGAGAAATTGGACCACAAAATTTGTTGTCCAATTTGTCCTGAGTACGCTGATACCCCATATGTGGGGGGGAATCACTGTTTGGGCGCACGGCAGAGCTCGGAAGGGAAGGAGCACCATTTGACTTTTTCCAACCAAAATTGGCTGGAATTGAGATTGGACGCCATGTTGCATTTGGAGAGCCCCTGCTGTGCCTAAACAGTGGAAACCCCCCACTAGTGACCCCATTTGAGAAACTAGACCTCCTAAGGAACTTATCTAGATCTTTGGTGAGCAATTTGAACCCCCAAGTGCTTCACACAAGTTTATAACGTAGAGCCGTAAAATTAAAAAATCATATTTTTTCCACAAAATTGATCTTTTCACCCCAATTTTTATTTTCCCAAGGGTAACAAGACTCCAAAAGTTATTGTGCAATTTGTCCTGAGTGCGCTGATACCCCATATGTGGGAGTAAACCACTGTTTGGGTGCATGGCAGAGCTTGGAAGGGAAGGAGCGCCGTTTGACTTTTTCAACGCAGAATTGGCTGGATGCCATGTCGTGTTTGGAGAGCTCCTGATCTGCCTAAACAGTGGAAACCCCCCACAAATGACACCATTTTGGAAACTAGACCCCTCAAGGAACTTATCTAGATGTGTGGTGAGCACTTTGAACCCCAAAGTGCTTCACAGAAGTTTATAACGTACAGCCGTAAAATAAAAAATCTTTTTTTTTTTTTTACAAAAATGATTTTTTTCGCCCCCAATATTTTATTTTCACAAGGGTAACAGGAGAAATTGGACCCCAAAAGTTGTTGTCCAATTTGTCCTGAGTACGCTGATACCCAATATGTGGGAGTAAACTACTGTATGGGCGCACGTCGGGGCTCGGAAGGGAAGTAGTGACGTTTTGGATTGCAGACTTTGATGGAATGGTCTGGGGGCGTCATGTCGCATTTGGAGAGCCCCTGATGCGCCTAAACAGTGGAAACCCCCCACAAGTGACCCCATTTTGGAAAATAGACCCCACAAGGAACTTATCTAGATGTGTGGTGAGCACTTTGAACCCCGAAGTGCTTCACAGAAGTTTATATCGTACAGCCGTAAAAATAAAAAATCCTTTTTTTTTTTTTTTTTTTTTACAAAAATGATTTTTTCGCCCCCAATATTTTATTTTCACAAGGGTAACAGGAGAAATTGGACCCCAAAATTTGTTGTCCAATTTGTCCTGAGTACGCTGATACCCAATATGTGGGAGAAAACGACTGTATGGGTGCACGTCTGGGCTCGGAAGGGAAGTAGTGATGTTTTGGATTGCAGACTTTGATGGAATGGTCTGGGGGCGTCATGTCGCATTTGGAGAGCCCCTGATGCGCCTAAACAGTGGAAACCCCCTACAAGTGACCCCATTTTGGAAAATAGACCCCACAAGGAACTTATCTAGAAGTGTGGTGAGCGCTATGAAGCCCCAAGTGCTTCACAGAAGTTTTATAACATACAGCCGTAAAAACAAAAAAATCATTTTTTTTTTTTACAAAAATGATTTTGTCGCCCCCAGTTTTTTATTTTCCCAAGGGTGACAGAAGAAATAGGACAAATTGCACAATAACTCTTGTGGTCCAGAGTACGCTGATACCCCATATGCGGGAGTAAACTACTGTTTGGGCGCATTATTATTATTATTATATATTTATATAGCGCCATTTATTCCATGGCGCTTTACATATGAAAAGGGGAAAAATATAGACAGATACAATAAACATGTGCTAGACAAGGGACGCATAAGTACAGGAGAGAGGACCCTGCCCGCGAGGGCTCACAGTCTACAGGGATGGGTGAGAATACACTAGGCGCATGGCAGAGCTCAGAAGTGAAGGAGCACCGTTTGACTTTTTCAACGCAGAATTGTCTGGAATTGAGATCAGACGCCATGTCACATTTGGAGAGCCCCTGATGTGACTAAACAGCAGAAACCCTCCAATTCTAACTCCAACCCTAACCCCAACACACCCCTAACCCTAGTCCCAACCCTAACCACAAACCTAAACCTAACACACCCCTAACCGTAATCCCAACCCTAATCCTAATCCTAACGTTAGCGCCAACCCTAACCCTAACTTTAGCCCTAACCCTAACGGGAAAATGGAAATAAATACATTTTTTTAATTTTATTATTTTTCCCTAACTAAGGGGGTGATAAAAGGGGGTTTGATTTACTATTTATAGCGGGTTTTTATGATTGGCAGCTGTCACGCTAAAAGACGTTTTTTATTGCAAAAAATAGTTTTTTGCATCACCACATTTTGAGAGCTATAATTTTTGCATATTTTGGCCCACAGAGTCATGTGAGGTCTTATTTTTTGCGGGACGAGGTGACGTTTTTATTGGTACCATTTTTGAGCACGTGACATTTTTGATCGCTTTTTATTTTGATTTTTGGGAGGTTAGAATGAACAAAAATCAGCAATTCATGAATTTCTTTTGGGGGAGGCGTTTGTACCGTTCCGCGTGTGGTAAAATTGATAAAGCAGTTTTATTCTTCGGGTCAGTACGATTATGGCGATACCTCATTTATATCATTTTTTTTATGTTTTGGCGCTTTTATAGAATGAAAAAATGTTATATAAAAAATTATTATTTTTGCATCGCTTTATTCTGCGAGCTATAACTTTTTTATTTTTTCACTGATGACGCTGTATGGCGGCTCGTTTTTTGCGGGACAAGATGACGTTTTCAGCGGTACCATGGTTATTTATCTCGGTCTTTTTGATCGCGTGTTATTCCACTTTTTTGCTTCGTTTTCTTTTTTTTTTTTTTTAAGGGGTTCACTAAAGAGGTTAACTAGTGGGACAGTTTTATAGGGGGGGTTGTTACGGACGCGGCGATACCAAATATGTGTACTTTTATTGTTTTGTTTTTTTTATTTACAGGAAAGAATGAATTTATTGGGGAATATTTTTTTTTTTTAATGATTTTTTTTTACCACTTTTTATTTTTATTTTTTTAACTTTTTTACTTTGTCCCAGGGTGGGACATCACTGTATTTTAGCAGATCGCTGGTGTGACAGTGTGCACAGCACTCTGTCACACTAGCGATTGCACAGGCACTGCTGCAGGCTTCTCAGTGCCTGCTCTCAGCAGGCACTGAGGAAGCCGCCTCCCTGCAGGACCCCGGCACCATCTTGGATCCGGGGACCTGGAGGGAGGACGGACCCTCGGAACAGCGCGACACATCGCGCTGCTCTGAGGGTCTCAGGGGGGCGCGCAGGGAGCCCCTGCCTGCGCGATCCTCCCCTGTGCCCCGGGTACACCGCGATCATGTTTGATCGCGGTGTGCCAAGGGTTAATGTGCCGGGAGCGGTCCGTGACCGCTCCTGACACACAGTCACGGGTGTCAGCTGTGATAATCAGCTGACACCCGGCGGCGATCGGCTGCGCTCCCCCCGGGAGCGCAGCTGATCGCCCATGACGTACTATTCCGTCCATGGGAATTAGGTCCAGGGTCACATGGACGGAATAGTACGTCTGATGGAATAAAGGGGTTAAAAAAAAAAAAATTTCTTAAAACATTTCAGAATATTTTTTCATAAAATATATTTGCTTTATAATTAATAATTTTTTTTTTCGGATCTAATCCTCTTCTCTGTCATTATTTTCAGGGAAGGTAACAGCATGGAAGTTCAAGTGGACATTGAGTCGAAACCAGCCAAATTCAGGCACCACAGCGGCAGCAGTAGTGTTGACGATGGCAGCGCCCCGGGTCGGAGCAGCGTCGGTGGCTCTACAACCTGCCAAGCAGAAAGCAAATGCAGCTCCACCAAATGGTCCAAAGACAATACAGCAGGGAAGAAATGCAAAGGCAAGCTACGAAAGAAAAGCAGCACCAAGATAAACGAGACGAGAGAGGACATGGACGCTCAGCTCCTGGAGCAGCAGAGCACTCATTCCAGTGAATGTGACTCCCCTTCTCTTAGTGACAGCTTACCGTCCGTGGCAGACTCTCACTCTAGTCATTTCTCAGAATTTAGCTGCTCCGATATGGAAAGCATGAAAACCTCCTGCAGCCACGGTTCTAATGAGTATCACACTCGCTTTGTTACAGTCAGTCCACTTCCCGAAGTGGAAAACGACCGGCTGGAAAATTCTCCCCAGCCCGGTGGGGTCGCAGTTGTGAACATCCCCGTTCCTTGCACGGACATCCCTCAGCTGAGTTATATAGCAGAGGAGGGCGTCAGTCAGGGCTTACCCAACCAAGGGGAGAAGACTGACACCGAGAATGAGCCAACAGCCGAAGGGAACTGTGCAATCCAGACAGACATCTAGGCCCGATATTGCTGCAATACTACTCTACCACTAACCAGTTCTGCTCACATGCAAAGCATTGGCTAACCACTCGGGGAAACCATAATAAAGAGTGTAAATCCAGCATTGATTTGGAAAGCTTGTGTCCACATGTATGATGCCGGCCACCTGGAGGTTTACAGGATGCCCCATCGTCCAATGAAAAGGGTTGTCTGCCAAATCTGATGGTACAGCAAGCTTGTGTGTTCAGCGAAGAGGCCGCCCCCGAGGGCTTGTGTGCTCAGCGAAGAGGCCGCCCCGAGGGTCGCCACACGACGTCCTGTGAAGATGGCGCTGTCCGCGTTACTATAACAGGGTTATAATTGCAATCACTAAGTAACTTCATTCCAAAATCTGGAGGCAGGGGAAAGGGCTCACAAATCAGTCAAGTTTGAGCAAAAGTTTTTGGAATTTTTTTTTATATATATATATATATATATATATATATATATATATATATATATATATATATTTATATATAATTTTTTTCTTTTCCACAAAAAGTTGAAAAGAATAAAAATTGATCCACATTCAGCATCAAAAGACAAAATGGAGTCTGTGTGACGCTAGTTGGACTTAACGCGGAGGACAGACTATTTTGGAGCAGACCACCCCACCCTCTCATTTTTTGGTGCCTTCAGCAAAGACTGGCTTATAAGTGCCTGGTCATGAGAATTTATACTAAATGTTTTTGTTAAGCTTTTTTTTTTTTTTTTTTTTTTTTTGCATAGTCCTCTATGGCCACCTGAGGACTAGATTATACTCTCCAGGCCAATGACTGTGGTAGATCATTATTAACGTATGTCATTAATACAAACGTATTCACCTACCAAAGACTCACTCAGGCTTCAGAGGAAATCTGTACATTGACATCTACAATCGCAAATAAAGCACAGTGCAGGAGTTGCACACGTCGTATACCGGGTGGAATATGGCTGTGATCTAGTTTTATACTTTTATCATACAAAGCAAGGAATGAAAGTCTCCGAGTCCAGACGGTGGCCATAGAACCTTTACTGTTAATCTGTGCAATGTAATTCACTTTGACAATGCAAAACAGTTGTTGGTATTGAAACAGTCGTCGTTCTGGTCTCTGTATGTGCTGCCGAGAAGGTGCTAATGATTGTGCCGGAGTGCCGCAAAGACGTCATGCCATGTGCCGCAGTCCAATATTATGATTCCAGTCACCTGTTTAATCCGCTTCTAACACTAGTGCCAGTTCCATTGGACGAAGCTTGTTCCTGTATTTGTATATTTGTTTTATTTTGCTTCTAAAGATGCGTATAAAATGCATAAAGAATAAATGTGTCCGTGCTGAGCGCCCACCGCCTCTCATTCAGATGTCATTGCTGCGCCGGTGCTAAGGAAAAGCAAAAATAATAAGAATATGAATAATCCAGATCTGACGTGATTGATGCAGGCGAGGGCCACACACGGCTAATAATTGGCACAATCTGGCAGCAGAGATTAGTTGGTAGAGGGATTGGGTACAGATTGCCACAGTCATTTATTTTCTGCTCCACATTTAAGAAAAGGGTCCGGAGTCAGATGAAGATGTTTAGAGCGGAGTTCACATGTATGGCTAGATTTTAGGTTCGGAACAGAGGTATCGGATGACTGGTGGCTGCTTTACAACACGGCAGCTGTCACCTAGATCATAGTGCACAGCCATTACCAAAGAGTAATCAGTTCAGTTTACATCCCTAAGACTGCGTTCACACATTGCCACCATGCAGAAGCTTTTACCTGCAGCAGCGCTTTGCCTCTGTAGTCTTCTCCGGTTTTCCCTGCACAAAAATTTAATCTTGCAAGGAAATGTCTGCGTGTGAACGCAGCCTAATGTAAAAACCAAAAACACGGATTTTGGTAAAGACTTACCTGTAAAATCCTTTTCAGCGAAGGAAGGAAGAGAGACACAGTATTCATTACTGATGGGTAGGCGGAGCCCCAGATCAGGATGTTACCTCAGATCAAAAGAGTGATGACTGGCTGGCCCCTCCAGCTCGGGCTCCTCCTACTCAGCTCCAGTCGTATCAAAGCTTTTAGGAAAAGAGCCAAGATCACCAGCGGAGCAACATAACCCCTTCTGAAGGAACTTCAGAGAAAAAACACAAGGATACAGGTTATGCATGCAAAGAAAGCCAAAAACCACAGAGTTCCAGGTACTACTCACGGAACCTGACTACTGCGATGAGCTGGCGATGCTGGAACAGAGCCTTAGCGCGCTGACCTCAGCCCAGATAATCGCTATCAGATAAGGGTCGCGCTGCATCTGAAAACATCAACACACTTCTGCCGTGGGAGGGTGCTGTGTCTCTCTTCCTTCCTTCGCTGAAAAGGATTTTACAGGTAAGTCTTTACCAAAATCCGTGTTTCAGCTGCAGATGAAGGAAGAGAGCCACAGTATTCATTACTGATGGGACGTCCCAAAGCAGTTCAAAAATAAGGGTGGGAAAAAACCAACAAAAGGCAGAAACCCAACAACCTTAACAACAAAGCGCAACCAGCGCTAAACACAAGTTCATCCAGAACTTTAAACTACAGCTGCCTGCAGGACCCTACGTCCGAGGGCTGCATCAGCGGAAGCACTGACGTCCACTTTATAAAATCTTGTAAACGTGTGGACAGAGCGCCAAGTCGCCGCTCGGCAAAGCTGCACTGCCGAAGCACCTTGATGAAAAGCCCACGATGAAGCCACAGCTCTCGTGGAATGGGCTCGAATCTTAATCGGGCAAGATTCACCCCGAAGACGGTAAGCTTCCAAAATAGCTGACCGGATCCAACGAGCTATAGAACCCTTGGAAGCTCGTTGACCACGCCGACGACCTGCCGGAACCACAAACAGAGAGTCCGTCTTACGAAAACCTTGAGTAATAGATAGATAAAACTTCAAGGCCCGCACTAAATCCAATGTGTGTAAATCTCGCTCTTTCGTATTCTTCGGATCCGGACAGAGTGAAGGCAACACAATATCCTGGTTAACATGAAATTGTGACACCACTTTAGGCAAAAAATCACCCCGAGTGCGAAGCACTACACGATCCGGAAAAAACTCCAGAAAAGGAGGCGAGCAAGAAAGAGCTGCCAATTCAGAAACTCTCCTCAAGGAAGTGACTGCAACAAGGAAAGCCACCTTCCAAGAAAGTAAAGAAAGGCTAGCAGAAACCATAGGTTCAAAAGGTTTATGCTGAAGAGCCTCCAAACAAGGTTGAGCCGCCAAGGAGACACGGGTGCCTTCCGCGGCGGAAACTTACGAGAGATACCTCGGAAAAAAGAGATCACGTCTCTATTCGAAGCAATGGTTCTCCGGAACAATAAGGACAGAGCAGAAATCTGACCTTTCAGAGTGCTAACTGCCAAACCCTTGTCTAGCCCATGCTGCAGAAAAGCCAACAGGTTGGGAATGGAAAATTTTCTCGGGTTCCGAGAAGACCCCAAACACCACGAAAAGAAGGTTTCCCAAATTTTGTGGTAAATCCTAGAAGTAGCCGGACATCTTGCAGCACGAAGGGTAGCAATGACCTCGGCTGAAAAACCTCTACGGGTCAAGATCTCGGTCTCAAGAGCCACGCCGTCAAACGCAGGGACATCAAGTCCGGATGACAAATGGGCCCCTGAGTCAACAAGTCCGGTTGAAGAGGGAGTGGAAACGGAGGTGCCGCCAACAGCGACATTATTGTCGAGAACCACACCCTTCTTGGCCAGTCTGGAGCTATCAGAATAGCTGGAATTCTCTCTAGTCTGATCCGACGCAGCACTAGAGGAAGTAAGGATATCGGCGGGAATACATAGATCAGCTTGAACTGATCCCACTGAGCCACTAGAGCATCCACCGCCACCGCCTTCGGGTCCTTGTACCTGGACATGAATGTCGGTAACTTGGCATTGGACCTGGAAGCCATCAAATCCACTTGGGGGGTTCCCCAGCGAGAGCACAGTAGTGCAAAGACTTCCGGGTGGAGGCTCCATTCCCCGGGATCCATCCTTCTGCGACTGAGAAAGTCCGCTGTAATATTCTGAACCCCTGGAATGTGAATCGCCGAAATGGCTGGTACATTGGCCTCTGCCCAAATCAGAATTCGGGACACCTCTACCATGAGTCTGGAACTCCTTGTCCCACCTTGGTGATTGATATACGCGACAGCCGTCGCATTGTCTGTCTGCACACGGACTGGCAGACCGCTCAAAGGGACCGTCCAATGTTGGAGGCAAAGAAAAATCGCCCTCAATTCCAGGATGTTGATCGGAAGCACAGACTCTTCCGGTGACCATACCCCCTGAATCCAGAGATTGTTCCAAACACCCCCCCAGCCCGTCAGGCTGGCATCGGTGGTTATGACTGACCACTTCAGAGGGAGGAAAGACTTCCCCAGGGAGAATGCCCCTGGACGTAACCACCATTCTAGAGAATCCCGCACCGCGCGAGAAATGGTGACACTGCAATCCAGCGATTGCGACTGATTCCATCGACTCAAGATGAACCTTTGAAGAGTCCTGGAGTGGAACTGGGCAAAAGGAATTGCCTCCATGGACGCCACCATCAGTCCCAGAAGACGCATACACTTCCGTAGGGACATTGCCGTTGAGGATGTCATAATCTGTACATGTCGAAGAAGACATGACTGTTTGCCTGGTGGTAGGGAAACTACCGACCGAAACGTGTCGAGATGCATTCCCAAAAAGAGAATTGTCCTCGATGGTTCCAGGGACGACTTCTCCCAATTGACCAGCCAACCGAAGTCTTTCAGAAACTGAAGAGACAAATCCCGAGCCGTCAATGCCTTCTCCTCCGAGGAAGCCACGATCAAAAGATCGTCCAGATAAGGGAGAATCGTAATCCCCTGTCTTCGAAGGAGTGCCATGAGGGGCGCCAGAATTTTTGTAAAGACCCTTGGCGCTGAGGCTAAGCCGAACGGCAGAGCCACGAACTGGTAATGATTCTGACCTATGGCAAATCGAAGAAAGCGCTGATGAGCCTTTCCGATGGGAATAATGCAAATAGGCGTCGCGAATGTCGATTGACACCAGAAAATCGTTCTGTGACAGAGCTGCCACAACGGAACGAAGCGACTCCATGCGAAATTTCCGGGCATGGACATGCCGGTTCAATCGCTTGAGATCCAGAATCGGGCGAAATTTGTTCTCCTTTTTGGGAACTATAAAAAGGTTGGAATAAAAACCTTTCCCTCGGTCCTCTGACGGAACCGGTATCACTACACCCTTTTGTAGTAGCGATTCGACCTCTCGCTGTAGAGCGACAACAAGCTCGGGTTCCGACGGAACGCGAGATTGACAAAAAACATTTGGGGGTTGAGAAGCAAACTCTATGAAATAGCCTGCCGACACTATCCGCGTTACCCAGGAATCTGGAACGCGAGCCATCCAAGTCTCCTTGAAAAGAAGCAGGCGACCCCCCACTCGAGAATCCTCGAGTGGACCCCTGGCGTCAATCCGACTTTGCGGTTTTCTTGTCAAGTTCCCGCTTGTTCTGGCGGAAACTCTGCTTCCAGGGAGTACGAGTTTTCTGAGAGGATTTCTTTCCTGAGAAAGAAGGACGACCCGATCCCCACGAGGAGTGACTAGATCGTCCTCGGCCCCGAAAGGACCGCCGACCACTATAAACACCAGGCTTACTGGACACCGAGGCCATGGCCCTTCGCTGTGGTAATGCTGAATCCTTCGCCTTAGCCTTGGAAATCAGCTCTGTGAGGTCGGATCCAAAAAGATGGCCACCCTTGTAAGGTAAGGCCAACAACCCTTGTTTGGAAACTGCGTCCCCGGCCCACTGTCTGAGCCATAAAGCTCTTCTGACTGTGACCGCTGAAGCTTGCGCTTTGGCCAGCAGAGATGCCGTATCCAGACCGGCATCAAAGATATAACAGGCTGCCGTTTCTAACCATTCACAAGTTTCCCGTATCTCAGATAACGGAGATTCATTTTGCAACTCCGTCTTCAGACGTGCCAACCAGCTTAGAGAAGCTCTAGCAGCACACATGGATCCTAGCACTGCTCGAAATCCATGACCCGCAGCCTCATAGCTTGCTTTTGCCGCCAATTCTGCCTTTCTATCCAAAGGCTCCTGTAAGCTCGCTTTTCCCTTAATAGGGAGTAGTGAGGATTTACTAAGCTGCGATAAAGACACATCCACTTCAGGAGCAGAAGTCCAATTAGCCTTTAACTCCGTAGAGCAAGGATAAAGTGTATCAAAGTAATGCGTTCCATGAAAACGCTTATCTGGACATAGACGTTCCTCCTCTATTACACCATTAAGCTCATCCAGAGCTGGCAATGTTGTGCGCGAAGCACGGGACTCCTGGAACATGCGTGCTGATTTACCAGGACGACTAGTTACCTCCTCCGGTAACTGTAGAATATCTCTCATGGCTTCAATTAATGCCTCCGTACGCTTCGTCATAGAGGAACGCCCCTGCGGCTCGTCCGCATCTGAATCGGATATTTCTCCATCCGAATATAAAGGGGAACTCTGCCCAATATCAGATACATCTGACTCGCTCCGTGTAGAGGCCGGTAACGGCCTGCGTCGCTTCCTCTGAGAGAAATTAGCAGACACATATTGACCTAAAAGGTCAGATAAGTTATTAATCGATCGAGCGATATCATCCAATTTTCCACCGCTGTCGACCGCAGCGCTAGACGCTGTGGAGGTCTGCGTATCTGATTGCCGCAATGGCACTGGGACGTGATCCGCGGCATCTGAACTCTGTTCAGACATGTCTCATCTGTATGAGCAGGTCAAAGCGGTAATACCAGCAAAAAACTATGCGGTTTTTTTTTTTTTTTTTTCAAACGCTGAAGGGTTAACGCTCCACCAAGCAGAGTTACCCCAGCGGTATTCAGTCAGCAAATTTAGCAGGTAGAAATAACCCTCAAAGGGGTTAATATTGCAAACTCACCAAAATATATATATATTTGTGAGCCCCAGCCAATTTTTATGTCTCTGATGAGACTGCAGCTGCAGGATAGCGATCGCTGCGCTGCGGGGTGAGGAATCCACACTCACCCAGCTGGCCGTGGTGTCTATATGAGGAGGGGAGCGGTCCGAGGAGCCCAGGAGCCTGAGTAATGGCCGCCACAGTGAGGGGGTCGCAGGAGAAAAGCCAGAGCGCGCGTCTTCCTGCTCAAAAGACCGGGATAGATAGGCCACGCCCCTGCTAGCTCAAATAATGAGCGCGAACTCTCCCCGCTCCTGCTCCCTCCCTGTCCTGCAGCTATCTGCCTGCGGACAAAAAATCACCACATCTTCATGTAGTAGCGCTGTCACAGCAGCGCTGAAGCATACTGACATTACATGTAGTAGCGCTGTCACAGCAGCGCTGAAGCTTACTGACATTTACATGTAGTAGCGCTGTCACAGCAGCGCTGAAGCATACTGACATTACATGTAGTAGCGCTGTCACAGCAGCGCTGACGCATACTGACATAGTAACGCTGACATTAATAATAGCGCTGCTCATTCAGACGCTAAAGCACTCACACATAATTATTATTAAAATTTGTGTGGAGTACTCACCAGCCAAGGCGCCACAGGGACCCTCAGGGGTTTCTGGCGCAGTGCCCATGCTTCCCCCCAGGGCGAAGAACGCAGTGACCGCACGTGTGGTTTGCGTTCCCGCCAGGGAAGCTCTCCTCATCCCCAGGGCCGGCAAGGATTCTGCAGGGACTTTGAGTAAATACAGATCCGCCAAGGGAGAGGTTGGGGTACAGCAGCGCTGATACCCCTGAGACCTCTAGACCAACTAGTGATCCAAGTCTCCTGTCCGAATATTAAAATAATAAAATTTTCTGAGGAGCTGCATTAGCAGCGACCATCCTCTGGACCTCAAATCTTAGACTGGAGCTGAGTAGGAGGAGCCCGAGCTGGAGGGGCCAGCCAGTCATCACTCTTTTGATCTGAGGTAACATCCTGATCTGGGGCTCCGCCTACCCATCAGTAATGAATACTGTGGCTCTCTTCCTTCATCTGCAGCTGAAAAAACAATTTACGACCATTTTACCCTATTTGACAGCCACTGCGCCTTTCCGTAAGAAGACGTGGTTCCATTGTGTGACCCCATCATCAGGAGGCTGTAGTTTACCGTGGGCGGTGGGGCTTGCACAAGCTTTATGGGCCTGGTGTTATTAGTGGAGATAAGTGATATTATGTTTTATGTCCAATCATGTGCTTTAGTAATACATTTCCGAGGAGGGCAAGAGTGCAAGTGATGAAGGCTGGTTCTGGGTAATGGGGTTACAATATCCCATAAGGTTCCCAGGCTATAAACAGCAGCTCACAGCTGTTTTCTTGGCCTTTACTGGTCAATTTACGGGGGACCCCAGAAAATAAATGATGTAGAGTCCCCCTATAAATAAAAAAAAACAAAAAAAAAGGCTAAACAGAGAGTTGCGGGTTGATATTAATAGCCTGGGCAGGGATCAGATATCTTGCCAAACCCCCCCCTTCCCCCTCAGGCTATCAACATCAGCCCTCAGTCGCCCCAGAAATGGCGCATCCATATCTGGCGCTTAGCCTCGTTCTTTCCACTTGCCCTGGTGCAGTGGCAAGGGGGTGATAGTATTGGGGTTGATGTCACCTTTGTATTGTCAGGTGACTTCAAGCCCAGAAGTTAGCAATAGAGAGGTGCCTATAAGGCACCCCCATTACTAACCACATAGTAAGTTTGGAAATAAACAGCAGAATAAAATCCTTTATTTGAAGTAAAAATCAACACCGTGTTTTACACATTATAAACACCGTTTTAGACATTTATTTGAAAACAAAGCACAGTTATACTCGCCTTACGCCTATCCCATTGAAGCCCTTGTCCCCTGTAAAAGACATAAAATAATAAACAACCATTATACTCACCTTACTCCTAATCCATTGAAGCCCTTTTCCCCTGTAAAAAAATAAAAAAAATAACCATATGCCTTACCTGTCCGAAGTGAAGATAAGCCATACTGTCACATAACGTAATCCATCTCTACGATATCTGGTTTACAACCTGAACGGTGGCATGATGTGACCGTCCAGACTGAAAACCATGAGACAATGAGGTGCTGTGAGCGCAGCTTCAGTGGCAAGTGGTGATGTCAGAGGTTACCACAGGTCACTGAAGGTGGATTCCCAGGCTCACTACCTGAATGAGAGCATCGAGAGAAAACTCGCGGTGATCTCCATTGAAATCGCCACAGTTCATCGGACTGCTCGGTGTACTGTGGGAACGTAGCTTCAATGACCGACAGTAACCTCTGACGTCACCGCCGTCACTGAAGCAGCGCTCGCAGTACATTATTGTCTCATGGTTTTCTGCATGGACGGTCACATCATGCCACCATTCAGGTTGTAAACCAGATATCGCAGAGCTGGATTACAGCATGAAACAGTATTGCTAATCTTCACTTCGGACAGGTGAGGGATATGGTTGTTTTATTTATTTTTTACATGGGACAAGTGCTTCAATGGATTATGCGTATGGTGAGTATAATGGTTGCTTATTATTTCTGTCTTTTACAGGGGACACGGGCTTAAATTGAATAGGTGTAATGGGAGTATATCTTTGTTTTCAAATGTGTAAAGCAGAGTATTGATTTTTATTTCATATAAAAGATTTTATTCTTGCTGTGTGTTTATTTTCAAACTTACCATGAGGTTAGTAATTGGGTGTCTTATGGATGCACCATTTCTGGGGCGGCTGAGGGCTGATGGCAATATCTCTGGTCCCTTCCCAGGCTATTACTATCAACCATCTGCTGTCTCTTTAGCCTTTGCTGGATTGAATTTTTAGGGGGACCCGAAGTCATTTTTTTCTGGGGTCACCAGTAAATTGACTAGAAAAGGCTAAGCAAACAGCTGTTAGCTGTTATTAGTAGCCTGGGAACCTTGTCCCAGATTATTAACATCAACCCTCAGCCATGGCTTTCCCTCTGCTGGTTATGAAAATTGCCCGGGAGCCATTTTTTAATATTTAATTCTTTATTTTACACAGGAACTATATAGCTGCTGCTGAATACAACTCCCATCTTTGTCTCCTGGTCACACTGATCTCCGCGCGATCAGGAGACAATGATGAGAGCTGCCTTCAGCCACTGGTGCCTCGGAACAGAGCAAACTGTCCCGCTTGTTTCTAGGTGTCGGTATGTGTCATGCTGGTGACACACGAATGTCATCTGTTTGTCATCAGTGTGCACTTGTGTGGCACGCATTTTGTCTGTACTGCGCAAAAAAGATATACGCCCCCAAAAAATTACATGTTTGCTGGATTTTCACACGGACACACGGTCCGTGTGAAAATATTGACCGCCATTGAATGCAATGGGTGTGCGTATGTCAAAATGGACCGCATACGGACATAAACAGACGTGTGAAGGCCTAAGACTGAGAGGCTTGTTTTCCCTTGTCCTGGCTCTCGCACACTTACATTGAAAAGTTAAATCTGGGTCACAAAATGACTGGAACGGCTCTGAACAGAAGATGACGGTGGCTAGTAAGTACAAGACTACAGACAGGTACCTTAGATTAGTTGCACCACTGCAATAGAAAAAAAATGCTGGAGTGGTGCTTTAAAGTGTAACTTATTATAGGTCTTTTAAAATCCTTCTTGATCGTGGGGTCGGAGTCCTGAGACCTTTGCTGATTGCTCAGACTGCAGAACAGAAGTACTCAGAAAAAGCTCAGGGTTGTATGAACCCATAGACCGCTGAGCGCTCCTGCCCTGTGGTCTGAGGGGTCAACAAGACTTTACAAGACTGTAACCTCAAAATGTGTTTAAGACCAGAGCAAAAAAAAAGAGAAAGCTGAGAGGGGTTCCATAAAGCTCCAGATCAGCACTTTTTAGATGATCCAGCGCCTGGCTACTTTAATTCGGCGTGCATAAGGATCAATACAGCTAATTCCACTCTTTGCAGATTTTTTTTTTAAACCAAATAACATTTATTGAGGAGATACAAAGGATCACATACTGCAAATATGGTGTCCAATAAATCATTACCAGGAATGAATGTAAACATATGGTACTACTGTATTAAAGGTAATGTACAACGGATAAAGAGAAATTGAACAGAATATCACAAACGGATAATCGAACTAAGTAAACTAAGTTAAACCATAGTCATTGATGCTTGTCTATTTTTGTTTAGTGAGATTTGATAAAGGTCAGGTTGATAAAGGGCAGGTTCAAAGATCACATAGAAGAAAGTGGCCCAAAAGTCCTTCCTCACTCTATCCCCCCAATGGCCACCGCCCCACCCCTGTGAACCCTCCAAACAGGCAGTAAGGGTGCAATCAATCCATCTACCTCAATTATTTTTAATGTTCCAGGACATTTATAGCGTGTATATAGAAAATTTTCTTTTTTAAAGCGAGGGAAAGGTTTTCCTCCGATTGCCACATCTTTTTGGGCAGTAAACAGGAGCCGAGTCAGGAATAATCCAGATACAGTCCTTTAGTATTGTTCAGGGTCAATAAATAATAGACAAGTCTTGGGGTCATCTGTGATGGGCGGTCGTGCAGGAACTGAACCACTTGGGCCCATTATCCCCTAATCTCCGGGCAATGTCCTGTGACATTTGGGGCCTTCATCCGGGAATTCAGGTTGTACCCTGAGCGTTTTGGATGTGGTGTAATACGTACGGTGACGAATATAGACCCTGCGACCAGTATAAATCTACTGTGTTCACTTTCTTGCTGATTTTCCGTGCGATAAGGTGCTAAAAAAAAAAAAAAAAGGATTCAAAGGCCAGAAGTACGGTAGGCCGTGGTGACGTGTGCAACACATTCCTAAATGTATAATGAACGCATTTAGGAATCAATTCTCTTTGTCATTTCAGACTTTTGACATCCACACTTTACCCTCGCTTCCCCACCATAGCTGCTCAATGATGTTCTTGGGTGAAGGGCTAACAGGTGCCAATGTGGGAAGTGTTGTACACCTTGGGACACATCAGCCTTTTTTTTTCCTTTGGGGAGAAACATAACTGATGGATCCGCAAGTCTGAAAGCCTTTTGCCTTCATATTGTCCCAACTTTTCCATCCAGATAACACAGCAATACAGGTGGTCCTAAGGAAAATCGAGTGGATGTCTGTTTTTACGGTAAACAATTTTAAAGGTCCTGATAAATACTATTCTGCAGAATTCGGGGAAAAACAGTGGATCTCCTTGGTCTCCACCGTACAAGGAAATTGTTAAGACTACGAGGTCTCCTGCTGGACCTCAGGCACAGACAGAGCAGACGGGGCAACATGTGGCATTATTATTTATATAGCACCATTGATTCCATGGTGCTGTACATGAGAAGGGTTACATCAAAATACAGATATCACTTACAGTAAACAAAACTAACAATGACAGACCGATATAGAGGGGAGAGGACCCTGCCCTTGCGGGCTTACATTCTACAGGTGGGGAAGGAGACAGCAGGTTGGTGGGTTGCAGCAGTTCCGGTGTTGGTTGAGGCGATATCTCTGGTAGTGGTGAGGAGGCAGTGGGATCACTGCAGGCTGTAAGCTTTCCTGAAGATGTGGGTTTTCAGGTTCCGTCTGAAGGATCCGACTGTGGTTGATAGTCGGACGTGTTGGGGCAAAGAATTCCAGAGGATGGGGGATATTCGGGAGAAGTCTTGTAGGCGATTGGGTGAGGAGCGAATAAGCGTGGAGGAGAGAAGGAGGTCTTAGGAGGACCGGAGATTACGTGAGGGAAAATATTGAGAGATTAGTTCGGAAATATATGGAAGAGAAAGGTTATGGATGGCTTTGTAGGTCAGTGTTAGTAGTTTAAACTGGATATGCTGGGAAATTGGGAGCAAGTGAAAGGATTTGCAAAGAGGGGAGCAGGAATCTAGTGAAGAGAGAGATTAATTAGTCGGGCAACAGAGTTAAGGACGGACTGGAGGGGTGCGAGAGTGTTAGAAGGTAGGCCACAGAGGAGGATGTTGCAGTAGTCGAGGTGGGAGATGATTAGGGCATGCACAAGCATTTTGGTAGAGTGAGGGTTGAGGAAAGGACGGATTCTGGAAATATTTTTGAGCTGGAGGCGACAGGAACTGGCGAGAGCTTGGATGAGCGGTTTGAAGGACAGGGCAGAGTCAAGGGT
The DNA here is from genome assembly GCA_033576555.1 of Oophaga sylvatica. Taxonomy (NCBI): domain Eukaryota; kingdom Metazoa; phylum Chordata; class Amphibia; order Anura; family Dendrobatidae; genus Oophaga; species Oophaga sylvatica. Next base: position 398,345,709 of record JARQOD010000006.1, on the reverse strand, counting down.
TACTCTGAGGCAGCGGATTACCGGGACAGGGGAAAGTGTGAATTAATTTATTGTGATAGATCAGGTAGGGAAGGTATGCGAGATGGAGGAAAGATAATTAGTTCAGATTTGTCAACACTGAGTTTGAGGAAGCGAGAGGAGAAGGTGGATATGGCTGATAGACAATCTGGGATTCTGGAGAGGAGAGAGGTGACATCTGGACCAGAGTGGTTGATGTGAGTGTCATCAGCGTGTAGATGGAACTGGAAGCCATAGGACTTTGAGTTGTCCTAGGCCAAGGGTATAGATTGAGAAGAGAAGGGGTCCTAGGACAGAGCCTTGAGGGACACCAACAAAGGGGGCGAGGTGAGGAGGTAGTGTGGGAGAAGGAAACGCTAAATGTGCGGTTGGTAAGGTATGAGGAGATCCAGGATAGGGCAAGGTCTTTGACACCAAAGGAAGAGAGAATCTGTAGTAGGAGGCAGTGGTCAACGCTGTCGAAGGCAGAGGACAGGTCTAGAAGGAGGAGTATAAAGAACTGTCTGTTAGCTTTGGCTGTAAGTAAGTAGTTAGTAATTTTGGTCTGGGCAGTCTCAGTGGAATGGTGGGGACATAAGCCAGATTGTAAGTTGTCAAAGAGCGAGTTAGATGCAAAGTGAGAGGAAAGTTCAGTGTGGACGTGCTGGTGAGTTTGGAAGCAAATGGGAGCAAAGATATGGGGCGATAGCTGGACATAGCGCACGGGTCAAAGGATGGCTGTTTGAGGATAGGCGTGATTGTGGCATGTTTGAAAGCAGAGGGGAAGGTACCAGAAGATAGTGATAAATTGAAGAGATGGGTTAGGGATGGGATAAGTGTAGTGGTGGTGAGGTTGGGGAGGAGGTGGGATGGGGTCAAGTGCACAAGTGGTGAAGTGTGATTTGGTGAGAAGATGAGCAAGCTCTCCTTCAGTGATTTTGGAGAGGGAAGTTATGGGGTTAGGGCATTGGTCTGGTATACAAAGGGATTGTGGTGGTCGGACGACAAAGACTTGCCTTGTTTGGTCTATCTTATTTTTGAAGTGCAGGGCAAAGTCCTCGGCAGAGATTGGGGAAGTCGGAGGGGCCAGTGGTTGGCGGAGGAGGGAGTTAAAAGTGTTGAACAACTGTTTGGGGTTGTGAAGTAGGCCTGTTTAGCTGAGGTGAGGGCAGATTTGAATGAGAGTGTTGCTTGTTTGAGTGCAGTGAAATCATGTTGCGAATGCGTTTTCTTCCTACGCCATTCTACAATTCTGGACACTTGCCGAAGCTTTGTAGTGATGTTTTTGTGCCAGGGTTGTCAAGGGCGACCAAGTCGATGGCTGATGCAAGAGTGACATTGTAGAAACTAGTGGCAGTGTCTGTGTTGTGAAGTGAGGATATGGATGCCAGTGGTAGAATAGAGTCAGACAGCATGTGGGTGTCTAGGTGTGCAAGGTTTCTGCGGGGGTGCGCATGTTGCTGGATATGGGTGACAGGTGAGGAGGACAGGGATGAGAAAGTGAGTAGATGGTGGTCAGATAGAGGGAAAGGAGAGGTTGTGAAGTTAGATAGGGAGCAGAGACGGGTGAAGACCAGGTCTAATGTGTGTCCGTCTGTGTGAGTGGCTGAGAAAGACCACTGGGTAAGTCCAAAAGATGAAGTAAGGGCCAGGAGTTTGGAGGCTGCTGACTGGTGGGTGTAAATGGGGATGTTGAAGTCACCCATGATGATGGTGGGAATGTCAGCAGAAAGTGAAGAAGATACCGTGTTTCCCCGAAAGTAAGACAGTGTCTTACATTCTTTTTACCCCCAAAAGTACCAATATGTCTTACTTTCGGGGTATGTCTTATATTGGAAAATACACCGGATGTGTGAAAGAGGCCTAAGCGGTTCATGTGCGGTGGTACCCAGGGTCTGGAGGAGAGGAGACTCTCCTCCAGGCCCTGGGTACCATATCCCTGGTAAAACAATAATTAAAATAAAAAATGATATTCTCACCTTCCGGCGGCCCCCGCAGCCTTCCCGCCTTCAGCGACGCTCCCGGCAATTCCCAGTCCCAGTAATGCATTGCGAGATCACCCAGATGGCGTAGCGGTCTCGCGTGATGCTACGTCATCGGGGTGATTTGTCGCAAAGGACTCCTGGGACCGGAGTAGGCGGGAAAGCTGCGGGGGCCGCCGGAAGGTGAGAATATCATTATTTTTTATTTTTTTTATTTTTCACAGAGGACAGCTATTTTTCCAACGTACAGTTTACTGTCTTACTTTCGGGGTACGTCTTACATTAGCCGATCCCCCTAAAACCCCCACTACGTCTTACTATCGGGGGTGTCTTACTATCGGGGAAACACGGTAGATGGAGAATTGGTCAATAAAGGCAGTGGTCGGGCCTGGAGGTCGGTATATGACAGCCAAATGGAGGTTGGAGGGAGAGTAGATGCGGACAGAGTGGACTTCAAAAGAGGGGAGGATAAGGGAGGGTAGAGGTGGGATTGGGTTAAAGGTGCAGTTACAAGAAAGGAGAATGTCCACTCCTCCACCATGTCTGTTGCCAGGGCGAGGAGTGTGGGTGAAGTGGAGGCCGCCGTAACACAGCGCAGCAGTGGGGGCAGTGTCGGAGGGTGTCAGCCATGTTTCTGGCAGGCCCAGGAAGGAAAGATTACGAGAGGTAAAGAGGTCGTGAATCACGTGGAGTTTATTATAGACGGAGCGGGCATTCCAGAGTGATCCAGAAAGAGGGAGCAGGGTGGTAGGCGTCAAGGGCAGGGATTTGAGGTGGGCAAGGTTGGGTTGGGAGTGATAGAAGGGGGAATTAATGGGAGGTATGAGCTGTGGGGGTCCAGGATTGGGAGATATGTCACCAGCAGTGAGGAGAAGCAGAGAGAAACAGAGCAGGTGGGAGGAGAGTGGGCGGCTTGTTTTGTGCTTTATTAGGAGAGATCTGAGGTTGAGAAGCAGGTCAGCGGAGGAGGTCAGGTGGGGAGGCAAGAGGGAAGGAGAGATTATTACTTGGTTAGAGGGTGCTGGGGTGAAGGAGAGTGAGGAGTAATGGAGCCAAAACTGTTAGAGCCTATGTCAGCATGATGAGAGTAAGTGTGGAGGAAAGAGAAAGAAATGTAGTACATTTAATAACAGAGGTTAGGTGAAAATTCTGTTCACTTCTGTTCATTTCTGGCATATTTCTGCTGAATCCTTACGCTATTTTTCCAAGTTCAGGAAACCATCAGTATTTGCTGTGGACTGGACACTGCGTACAGCCGCAGCGTCCAATCTGCAGACTCCAGATGTTACAGCATAGTGGAGGGGATTTTATGAAATCCCATCTCCACTAAGCGTGTAGGGCCACATCTGGCGGCCATGCGTATCTGGACATGCAGCGCGTCTTTCCAGACTGCAGATGGCTATTTATCTTGCAGAGACGCTCCGTCTCCGCAAGATAAATAACCCAGTCTATGGATAGGATGCGGTGATTCCGGATGTGTTCAATGAACACATGCGGAATCACCGAGCGTACAGAAGCCGGCAGAGCCAGGTATCCGCTGCGTCCAAAGCACTACCAGCACGCAGCGTGGAAACATAGCCTTATAGAAACAGACAACGGACATGCCAAAAACAGCTAAGAGGACATGAAATAGGCCAGGTGTGATCAGGAGGGAGGACAGCAGGGAGGCTGATCACAGACACGGGAGGGGTTTAGATAGAAGTCAGAAGGGAAAATGCAAGAGTAAATGGTCAGATCCAAATGGACAGTTAAAGCCAACTGTGTGTTAGCATCAAGGAATTAAGGTGAGAAAACATGCAGGGGAGAAAAAACAGTAATAGCAGACAGACACAGGGTGAGTAGGATCAGGAAAGATGGGTGATGGGATTGCAGCCAGTAGACATACCAGTAATAGCAGATACAGGGTGAGTGGGATCGGGAAAGATGGGTGATGGTGATGTGGTACATGAATTCCACTATTGCTATACACCCTAAAAACGTAAGGTACTTAGTCAAGTTTTTTTTTTCCCCCTCTCCTCAAAAAGTGCAAAATCCATTCAACCATATCAATGTGCACCTGTTATAGATATCTGGTCCCTATCACTAATGTCCGACCCATCCTTGTCCCAAGCCACGCCAGACCTCATCTGAACTGGGGAAATAAAAAAAAAAAATGCAGTTCGTATTTAAAACCTTGTTTTAGAAAGATGGATAAGGGGGTGCTGAGCGCTGGAGGGGCTACGACCCCCAATGTACTGTATATACATGGAAAAAAAGAGGTGCACAAATTTACTATCTGGCCAATATACATACACTGTGTCAGCATATTGTACAGTAATTTAATAATAAAGGGGTCTGGGCCCAGTATTTTTGGCAGTGCACAAGGGGGGGAGCATATTTTCCAAAACAAGGTTTTAATTACAGGTTTCCTTTCACTTCGCCGTTAGGCTGAGGCCTGGCCAGGCACGTGGAGAGGTAGGACATTAGCGATGGGGACCATCCATATTTCAGTGCACCTTGTTGGGTTTGGATGGCTTATTGGTTTTCATGTATTCGTTAATCGCATCGTGTGGGTATAGCATATTTGTGCGCCTGTACAATAATACTAAAGGCGTGCGGGCCCCATGATGATCCCCCCCAACAAGTGGGGAACATCTGATCCTTCATAATGTGTTTTTGCAAGACTGAGCAAAAATCCAGGATAGCGACATGACACAGAAATAATGGTCGAACTCCAATTTCATGAATGAAAAAATATTTAATAAAGTTTCTGGTGTGATAAATACGCTGTAAGCAATCCATGTAAACGAACGCTACAATCATCTCTCACTACTGTACAAGTCATCCGGCTCCAGAGAACGATCTCCTGTGGAGCAACAAGAAGTATTTACAGGATGGAAGAGAAAGCAATGACGAAACCAGAATAATGACTCCGCTTTGTGCATGAAGTGAGGGCCGCACTGCGGATCGCAACAAGACAGAAAGCAGAACGCTGGTCGCTAAGGGCAACAAGCTCATTTTTTATGCATGAGGCCGGATACAATGGAGAATGCTGAGGAATGTATGAGGGGACGAAAAGAGAAATCAAAAGCCAATGTACCTCCCCGTCCATTAGAGAATCAGCAGTGCACGATGCACCATGCAAAGAGGAGGTGCACTATTGGAAGAAATGCAGGAACACCATTGATTATGGTTTGTTTTTGGGATCCTTTTCCTTCCCAAACTGGTTGTAAGGCCGGTGTATGCACGCCTATATGGCTGCTGTATACATCAATAACCCCATAGGTCTCCAGACGTCATGAACGCATCCCTATAGCCATTGTCTGACTGGCATGTGTCTGCATATTATCTTATGTATAAAGATGGCTCTTATGGGTGAAGGATGTCATACAGAGGCATCTGTCACAGGATATAGATGGGTTAACTGACGCCCATGGATGTCTGTGTGTCGTACACAGGCTGCAGATCAGCACAGGCCGACATATTAGTACAGGGTAGATGCCACCATCCGGCGTTGTGCAGTTTCTGAGCTCAACGGTATAACTACAGGATTAAACTAAGGGTATAGGGCAGTGATGGCTAACCTTGGCACTCCAGCTGTTGGAGAACTACAACTCCCAGCATGCCTCAACTAATGCAGGGCATGCTGGGAGTTGTAGTTTTACAACAGCTGGAGTGCCAAGGTTAACCATCACTGGTATAGGGCCTCGGAGACAGACAGAAACTCGGAGACGGACCGGCCTCGGAGACGGACAGTGACTCGGAGACGGACGGGCCTCGGAGACGGACAGGACTCGAAGACGGACAGTGACTCGGAGACGGACGGGGCCTGGAGACAGACAGTGACTCGGAGACGGACGGGCCTCGGAGACGGACAGTGACTCGGAGACGGACGGGGCTGGAGACAGACAGTGACTCGAGACGGACGGCCTCGGACGGACGTGACTGGAGACAGACAGGATCGAGCAGACAGTGACTCGGAGACGGACGGGCCTCGGAGACGGACAGTGACTAGGAGACGGACAGGGACTCGGAGACAGACAGGGGCACAGAGACGTAAAGGGCTTCGGAGACAGATGGGGCCTGGAGACGGATAGCGACTCGGAGACGGACGGGGCCTCGGAGACGGATAGCGACTCGGAGACAGGACGGGGCCTCGGAGACGGATAGCGACTCGGAGACGGACGGGGCCTCGGAGACGGACAGCGACTCAGAGACGGACGGGGCCTGGAGACAGACAGTGACTCAGAGACGGACGGGGCCTGGAGACAGACAGTGACTCAGGAGACGGACGGGGCCTGGAGACGACGGACAGAGACGGACGGGCCTGAGACAGACAGGAACTCGGAGACGGACGGGCCCAGAGACGTAAGGGCTTCGAGACGATGGGGCCTCTGGAGACGGACTAGCGACTCGGGAGACGGACGGGGCCTCGGAGACGGACTAGCGACTCGGAGACAGACGGGGCCTCGGAGACGGATAGCGACTCGGAGACGGACGGGGCCTCGGAGACGGACAGCGACTCAGAGACGGACGGGGCCTGGAGACAGACAGTGACTCAGAGACGGACGGGGCCTGGAGACAGACAGTGACTCAGAGACGGACGGGGCCTGGAGACAGACAGTGACTCGGAGACGGACGAGGCCTCGGAGACGGACAGCGACTCAGAGATGGACGGGGCCTCGGAGACGGACAGCGACTCAGAGACGGACGGGGCCTGGAGACAGACAGTGACTCGGAGACGGACGAGGCCTCGGAGATGGACAGTGACTCGGAGACGGACGGGGCCTCGGAGACGGACAGCGACTCGAAGACGGACGGGGCCTCGGAGACGGACAGTGACTCGGAGACGGACGGGGCCTGGAGACGGACACGACTCAGAGACGGACGGGGCCTCGGAGACGGTAAGTGACTCGGAGACCGACGGGCCTTGGAGACAGACAGTGACTCGGAGACCGACCGGGCCTCGGAGATGGACAGCGACTAGGAGACAGACAGGGACACAGAGACGTAAAGGGCTTTGGAGACAGATGGGGCCTTGGAGACGGATAGCGACTCGGAGACGGACAGGGCCACGGAGACGGACGGGGCCTTGGAGACGTACAGGGCCTCGTAGGAGCTGGAAATTATATTTAAATACATTTTTTCCTACTATAGAACATTGAAAAGAAAAATATACTATGAAAGTGGACTTTACCCTGAACAGCACGAGCTATAGGTGTAAGTCAACTACTCCGCACGTGTAGCATACTTTACAGGTTTAGCAAACCATTGTTCATTAACATCTTGTGTAATCTCTTTAATACACGCCTATAGTAAACCCTGTAATGCCGGCCCCAGGGAGGCGTTCTCACCTCACCATCATCGCACCCATTAGGTTCCATAGCTTTTCATATGTGGAGCTGTTACTTTAGGAAGTAATTATAATCGCTGTCCTCATAGTTACATCTGAGGTTCTCACTGATTAGAATTAGGCCACGTTCACACGTTCAGTATTTGTTGAGTTTTTTACCTCAGTATTTGTAAGACGAAACCAGGAGTGGGTGATAAATACAGAAGTGATGACGTGTTTCTATTATACTTTTCCTCTGAGGCTGGCGTCACACTCACCGTAGAAAAAAACCGACCGTATTGTATGGCCGTATTACGCAGAAATGTTGCCGGCACATTTATCCGTATTTTATCCGTTGTCAAGGTGTGGCTGCGTATTTTGCGCATGTAAGAATCCGTATGTCATCCGTAGGCATCCGTACGGAGAGAATTTCTCGCCGGCTTGCAAAACCGACATATAATGGATCCCAATGACAGTTTTTATATCACAAAAGAAAGAATAGATATCTACACATAGAATACACACATATATATATATATATATATATACACATGTCATTGTGACTCAATATATATATTATATATAATATATTATATATATAGTTCAAACACTTCTACATAGTATAATAGCCGCTAATTCAATTGCCGGCTTTTGTGAAATTACAGAACCCGACATGAAATGACACATGGTTTACATACAGTTAACCATGTCATTTCATGTAGTTTGATATATGGTTTTCACTAACAATTACATGAGTGTATGTGTGCAAAATTTCACACATGTAGGGGTTAATTAAATGTGTAAATTCGTTGTAAAAAAATGAGTGGGCTCCCGCGCTATTTTCTCCACCAGACAGGGAAAGCCAGCGACTGAAGACAGATATTAGCAGCCCAGAGAGGGACCATTATTTTTGTGCCCCCCCCTGGCTACTAACAACTGCCCCCAGCCACCCCAGAAAAGGCACATCTATGATTAGATGCGTCTTTTCTGGCACTTAGCCCGTCTATTCCCATTGCCCTGTAGCAGTGGCTAATGGGTTAATAATGGGTTAAGGCCACCTTGCTATTGAAAGGTGACATTAAGCCAGGTTAATAATTGAGAGTTGTCAATTAGACAACTATCAATTAATAATCCTATTGTATGAAATGGTTAAAAAACCACACACATTAATTAAAAATCATTTTAATGAAATAAATACACAGTTTTTGACCATCTTTTATTGTACTCGTAATCCTTCGAATCCCTTGTTCTCCTGTAATAAAAAAAAAAATAATAAAGCAACATTATTCTTACCTCTCCGTCGATCAGTCAAGTCCTACGCTGTAATCCTTCACAAAGGGTTAACAGGTTTACAGCAAGTAGCGCAGCTAATGCTGCCATCCTCGCTGTAAGCCCCCAAATGAATGAGCTCTTCTCCCCGGCTGACAGATGAGCTGATTAGCTGGGAAGCTTAATTGAATGTTTCCCACGATAATCAGTTCACTTCAGGTCAGCCAGGGACACCGCAAAGCATCAGTGATGTCACTGGGAGTCCCCGGCTGACCTGAACTGATTAGCCTGGGAAACAATCAATTAAGCTTCCCAGCTAATCACTTCCTCTCCAGTCAGCTGGGAGAAGAGATGATTCATTCGGGGGTTTACTGCGAGGCTGGAAGCATTAACTGCGGTCCGCGCAGTAAACGTTAACCCTTTCAGAAGGATTGGGGGACCTGACAGAGCGCTGCAGAGGTAAGAATAATGTTGTTTTATTCATTTTTTTTATTACAGGAGAATAAGGGAATCGAAAGGAATACCAGTACAATAAAAGATGGTCAAAAACTGTGTGTTTATTTCATTAAAATGATTTTTAATTGTGTGTGTTTTTTTTTTTAATTTAATACAATAGGAATAATAATTGATAGTTGTCTAATTGACAACTCTCAACTATTAACCTGGCTTAAAGTCACCTTTCAGTAGCAATGTGGCTTTAACCCATTATTAACCCATTAGCCACCGCTACAGGGCAATGGGAATAGACGGGCTAAGTGCCAGAAAGAGTGCATCTAATTATAGATTTGCCTTTTCTGGGGTGTCTGGGGGCAAATGTTAGTAGCCGGGGGGGGGCACAAAATAAATGCACCCTCCCTGGGCTATTATTATCTGCCCCCACTCGCTGGCTTTGTCTGTCTGGTGGAGAAAATACAGCGGGAGCCACGCATTTTTTTCACGAATTTACACATTTAATACCCCTACGTGTATGAAATTTTGCACACATACACTCATGTAATTGTTAGTGAAAACCATATATCAAACTACATGAAATGACATGGTTAACTGTATGTAAACCATGTGTCATTTCATGTCGGGTCTGTAATTTTACAAAAGTCGGCAATTGAATTAGCGGCTATTACAGTATGTAGAAGTCTAGGAACTATAAATATATGTATATATATATGTCACAATGACATGTGTGTGTGTATATATATATATATATATATATATATATATGATTCTAGTGTATATATCTATTCTTTATTAAACCTGTCAGTGTGATTTTACAGTTAGCCGGGGATGAATTGCCGGCTTTTCTAAAGGACATCGATGCCTATTTCTCTTAAGTCACACGCCTGGTCCGTGTGTAATCCGTATTTTTTCGCACCCATAGACTTTCATTGGCGTACAACGGGCGTAATACGCGTACAATCGCAGCATGCTGCGGGTGTCTCGCACCGTAAGATACGGGCGAGAAAAATACCATGATCAGAGCTGGCCCATAGAGAAGTATTGGTCCGTGTGTAATGCGTGATTTTCACGCCTCTCACTCGCCCGTATTCCTCCTTAGTGTGACGCCGGCCTGATTGTTCCCCTCCTGGTTTTGGCTGCAAATACTGAGGTAAAAAAACTCACCAAATACTGAACGTGTGAACGTGGCCTTACAGTTAGGCCTTCATACACCGCAGAGCATCATGTTATGGTAATTTATTGATAAATGTGTGGTTATAATGAGTAACGCCAGTTACTACAGATTCCTGACCGGTGTATTATTAGGCCCACTGCTGATGCCTGTAGTGGCCGTTGTACTTGTGCTGTATGAGGAGACCTCTGAGGACATGTATATTATTCACACTGTGATTGTGTTGAGTTGCCATCTTGTGGCCATTTCTTGGCTTTGAAGCTTTCTTGGGACCGGCAGTGGGAAATGTCTGTGCCAAGTGGATTGGGTTTTCTCTAATGCCTCCCGATAGTGACATCTATGCGGGGACGGACGGTGTCATGGCCTCACATGCAAGGGACCGATATCTTGTAATGATGTTTCTGGGCCTGTGGGACATCCGTATGGCCAGGAGGGACATGGGAATGCATGACTCCCCCTGAGGCCTGGACCACCCACGTGACTCTGCACACTTTTTATTTGAGACCTTTATTTTTTTTCTTTATTTTGGAAGGGGCCTTTCCTCTATGACGCTATGGCGGGTTAATGGTTTTCCTTTAACCATAAATTTGTTAAACTGAAACGGGAACTATATGAAGTTGCCTTCACAATGGTGGCCGTCTGCTGAGGTAGATCGCATGTGAATATAGCTGACAGACACTGAAATACCCATGCAGATGGACACGCGTTAAGACAGCCAGAAGTTCACAGTAATGAATTTACCGGGAATTTATGGGATATTTTAACAGAAAACACAAAACTGCTGCACAGCGCATCTGGGTGACCGTGCCGCCACATAGCGCACCCACCACAATAATATGCTATTGTATGCACAATGCAGACTGCGGCCTTCATGTTCTTAATAATGTCACTAATGGGGGCAATTATTTGTCATAAAAACCAGATATTATCCATAACAACAAGTCATTGGGGAGCAGCCCATCATGGAGACATGAAAGCGTTTCTTCCACTGATGATTCTCTCATCCAGGATGTGAGCTGGTACGAGAATGACAACTTCCGCCATGCTGCATAGGTTACCAGTCAGCTCATATATTACACTTTGCATAGTTAATCTTTAATGATATGATCAATCAAACCGTGCATATAACCCATAGGTTCAGAGTCCATATGTCTTTGTGAGGTTGGAGATGGCATCTTGGTCAAAGTTCTCATTCTCCATTCCTGACAGACTCGTGAGGAGGTTTCGGACTTGGTCTTTTTCGTCTTTGTTGAGTAATAGGACCACCACCTGAAAAGAAGACGACGTTTAGGAAGTCAAAGGCTATGCCACAGGGGTAACAGGCCGCTCCACAGCACTGTCCATGATGCAATGTAATAGAAGGAAGGGTAACATTTCACGTTGGAGAGTGACATGCAGTGTAAGGAGACTTATTAGGCCATGCAGTGCTCCTCTGGGAAATTAAATGTGAAGATTGCATCTTCAGAAAGGAAATGGATTTGAACTCTAGCGCCACCTATTGGAAGTAGCAATCCTGAAAGTTGTTATGGCCTTGCCACTTGACTTATGATAAAAGCCAAACCAGAAATGCAATTTGTAGACACGTCTTTTGGGTTGTTTCTCCTCAGTGCAAAACAGGAGATCTGATTTGGATGCATGACAGGTCTCTGACTAAGATATAAGGGGTAACATTTCTCCTTGTGGAAAGTGATATGCCAGTGTAAGGAGACTTATAGGCCATGCAATGCAGACACAGGTCTCTTATACAGCTACATTTGATGTCATGCTTTGCACTCCTGAGGGGCAAAACCTCGAAACATGTGTCTGCAAACTGATCTTCCGGTTTGGCTTTTATTCTGTCATATTGCAAGGCTCGATAAAGGGTCGATGTTGACTTTTAGGATTGCTGCTTCCAGTAAATGTCACAAGTTTTTGTCTTCTCTCTCTCTGATGAGGCAATTTGATATATAGAAAATTGTTTTTTGCTTGTTATAATGTAGCGTAAAAAGGCAAAGCTTACTGGACAAGGTGGAAAAGTAATAAGGGGTGCACCACACATCTCTGAATACCCGCTCACTTTTGGTTCAGAAAGGCATGTCTGAGGGGCTTCATAAATAAGTAATTTGGCCCAAAATCCATATTTTTTAATGTACTATCACCAGATAATTGGCATAAATGCATTAATATATTTGGCCTCATTTATCAGTCTAGGAATAGGGGTCCAAACTAATGCACAGGATGAAAGCCTCATTGTTCGCGGCATTAGTGAGAATCCTAATATATTCGCTATTTCTATGTTCAGGCAAAATTCGATGATAGCACAGGATGAAGGATGAAGGAGGATTGAGAAGTCATAAAGGGTCTCTTACCCCAAATCGCTGCACTGTGCTGAGGTGTGCCAGGTGCTGATATACCAGGGCAGGACTCTGCTCCAGGACACGGTGCCGCAGTGACTGTACAATCAGCAGGAGAGCCTCTGAGTCCAGCTTGTTACTTAGGAACATTGGTAAGTCCTTTGGGTCTATGATGTGAAGTAGTTGGGCACAACCTTCCAGATCCCTCCCTGCCCTCATCTCATTCATGACCTGTTCGAACTCCAGGGCATTAGTGGGCATTGTGAAGCGAGGACTTTTCGTCTTACTCGGTGACTTGTTATTGTCGTGACCATTGACGTTACTATGATTAGATTCCTTCTCATCCACCTTCAGCAAAACAAGAAAAAACTGTATAAAAATTTGTAACTTAACTTTTTGCTACGGTACAGACAATGGCGTCACCAGTGACCGAGAAGTACCCTTTACGCTTACATACCGGGCCTGTGTCTAGAAAGCACGGTGTAGTGAGCATGACACATAGAAATGCTGTACATCTCAGATAATCCAGAATGGCTTTGAAATCTGATCTATAGGGAGTTGTATATATACCTATAGTGGCATGTAAAAGATTGGGCACCCCTGGTCAAAAATACTGATATTGTGAACGGTTAAAGTTGGAGATGAGATGATCTCTAAAAGGCCTCAAGTTAAAGACGATACATTTCCTTTGTATTTTAGGCAAATATATATTATAATTAAGAGACCACGGCACAGTTTTATAAAAATCCGCTTCTCTACATGTCTGACGGCCATTCTATTCCAGTGTCAGCTGAATTCCAAACAGAGTTCACCTCATTCTACTTAATGTGCTTCTGATTAGGTGATCACCTGAACCAAATCTTATTTAACCAAGGAAAGTATAAAAAACACTGCTGTGGTGTTCACAATCCTCTTGCAATAGGACAAGCTGGATGGCAAAACAAGTGCTAGTAATATCCCAAAAGTAACAGGAATGAAAAAATAACTTTTAACCATGCCAAAGGAGTTGAAAAGAAAAGTCTTAAGTGAGGAAAGGAAGGGCTCAATTCTGGCTTTACTAGCAGAGGGATACAGTGAGCGTCATGTTGCCTCCATCCTTAAAATTTCTAAGATGGCAGTCTATTACAACAAGGTCAAGCAGCAGATATTGGGGACAACAAAGCTACAGACCAGCAGAGGGCGAAAACGACTCTCCACTGACCGGGATGACCATCATCTTATTAGAATGTCACTCAGCAGCTGCAGGATGACATGAAGTGACCTACAAAAGGAATGGCAAATGGCAACTGGGGTGAAGTGCATGCCAAGAACAGTTCGTACCAGGCTCCTAGAGGCAGGGCTCAACTCATGTAAAGCTAGAAAAAAGCCTTTCATCAATGAGAAGCAAAGGAGAGCCAGGCTGAAGTTTGCCAAAGACAGTAAGGATTGGACCATAGAGGTTTGGAGTAATGTAATCTTCTCTGATGAGCCTAATTTTCAGCTTTGCCCAACACCTGGTCGTCTAATGGTTAGACGGAGACCTGGAGAGGCGTACAAGCCACAGTGTCTTGCACCCACTGTGAAATTTTGTGGCGGATCACTGATGATCTGGGGATGCTTCAGCAAGGCTGGAATTGGGCAGGTTAATCTTTGCGAAGGACGTATGAATCAAGCCGCATACAAGGTTATCCTGGAAAAACGTTGATTCCTTCTGCTCAGGCAATGTTCCCCAACTCTGAGGACTGTTTTTTCCAGCAGGACAATGTGCCATACCACACAGCTAGGTCAATGAATGTGTGGATGAAGGACCACCACATCAAATCCCTGTCATGGCCAGCCCAATCTCCAGACCTGAACCCCATTGAAAACCTCTGGAATGTAATCATGTAATCAAGAGGAAAATGGATAGTCACAAGCCATCAAAAAAGAAGAACTGCTTACATTTTTGTACCAGGAGTGGCATAAGTCACCCAAAAGCAGTGTGAAAGACTGGTGGAAAGCATGCCAAGACGCATGAAAGCTGTCATTAAAAATCATGGTTATTTCACAAAATATTGATTTCTGAACTCTTCCTGAGTTAAAACATTAGTATAGTTGTTTCTAAATGATTATGAACTTGTTTTCTTAGCATTATTTGAGGTCTGCAAGCACTGCATTTTTTTTGTTATTTTGACCATTTCTCATTTTCTGAAGATAAATATAAAATTTACTGCTTGGAAATTTGGAGACAGGTTGTCAGTAGTTTATTGAATAAAAGAGCAATTTACATTTTACTCAAAAATATACCTATAAAGAGAAAAATCAGACAAACTGAAAATTTTGCAGAGGTCTCTTAATTTTTGCCAGAGCTGTATAATATATATATTATATATATTCATCTTTTACATTTTAAAAATTACAAAAAGGAAAATGGGTTGGTGTAAAAGTTTGAGCATCCTGCATGGTTAGTACCTAGTAGCACCCACTTTTGAAAGTATCACAGCTTGTAAACTCTTTGTAGACAGAAAAAGAGTCTTTCAATTCTTGTTTGAAGGATTTTCATCCATTCTTCCTTGGAAAATTTGTTCAGTTCTGTGAGATTCCTGGGTTGTATCCTCTGCTATTTTGAGGTCTAGCCACAGATTTTCAATGATGTTCAGATCAGGGGACGGTGAGGGCCATTGTAAAACCTTCAGCTTGCGCCTTTTGAGGTCATCTATTGTGGATTTTGATGTGTGTTTAGGATCATTATTCATTTGTAGAAGCCATCCTCTTTTCAACTTCAGATTTTTTACAGATGGTGTTATGTTTGCATCAAGAATTTGTTGAAATTTAATTTAATCCATTCTTTTTATACCCATGAAATGTTCCCCGTGTCACTGGCTGCAACACAACCCCAAAGCATGATTGATCCACCTCCATGATTAATGGTTGTCGAGATGTTCTTTTCCTGAAATTCTGTGCCTTTTTTTCTCCACACATACCTTTAATCATTCTGGCTAAAGAGAGTTTTAACCTCATCGTTCCCACTGGACTTGTTTCCAAAATGCATCAGGCTTGTTTAGATGTTCTTTTGCATAATTCTGACGCTTAATTTTATGGTGAGGACGCAGGAGAGGTTTTCTTCTGATGATTCTTCTATGAAGGCATATTTGTGAGGGTGTCTCTGAACAGTAGAACAATGTACCACAACTCCAGAGTCTGCAAAATCTTACTGAAGGTTTTTGCCTCTTATTTGCCTCTCTAGCAATTCTACGAGCAGCTTTCACTGAAATTTTGCTTGGTTTTCCAGACCTTATCTTGACCTCCATGTTAACTGCCATTTCTTAATTACATTTCAAACTGAGGAAAGGGCAACTTGAAAAGGCTTTGCTACCTTCTTATAGCCTTCTCCTGCTTTGTGGGCCGCCACACTTTCATTTTCAGAGTGCTAGCAGCTGCTTAGAAGAACCCATGGCTGTGTTTTTGGCACAAGGTTAGAGGAGGTTGGGTTTTTATAAAGCTAGGAAATTTGCATCACCTGGCCTTTCCTAACGATGATAGTAAAGAAGTCATAACCCTACCAGGCAAATTAATGTCTGAAATCTTGGTCAAAGTTATCTGAACACAAAAATCTCCAAGGGTGCCCAAACTTTTGCATTGGACCATTTTCCTTTTTTTTTTAATTTTTAAAATGAAAAAAAAAAAAAAAGACTTTTTTTTGCCTAAAATATAAAGGAAATGTGTCATCTTTAACTTTAGGCCTTTTATAGATCATTCATCTTCAACTTGCTCAACTGTTTACAATATCAGTAATTTTCACCAGGGGTGCCCATACTTTTACACTCCACTGTACATATATGTTGCATGTCGCAGTGTAGACCCACCACTGGCACGGACCCCAATTCTATACTATCATGCTATTTTGCTGTGTGTAGATATTCCTTTCAGAGTAAACAAGTGAATTACTTAGAGCGCAGCATCTGTCAGTGACAGCCGAATGATTTCTGGCCTTGCACAAGACTCACATGAGCAGGAGCTGGAGTGTCCGTACTGTTGTGGCACTTGCTATTCTCAGCATGAAATGCAATCTGTTCACAGTAATCAACACCCAAAAGTAACCAAAGTCTGACATTCACAGTAAATTCATCATTCCGTATATGATGGAGGTTTCCACCTAGGAATGGAGACAATTAGGGTAGGAGCACATGGAGCTTTTTTACAGGTAGTCAAAAATGGCAAGTTTTCTAGTGAAAACCACTTCAGGAAAAGCTTCTTTGGGAAGTTTTTTGAGGATTTTTTTCATTTCTGGATGAGATTTGGAGGAGTTTTTTGCAGTCTTGTGATTGGACAGTTCCTAGTTTGGAGCGTTATCTATTTGGAGACGCTTCAAACCAGTGAGATGCACTTTCTTTTCTAACTCTAGGAGTTTTTCAAGTTTTAACTGGCTTAGTGATCGTTCCCAAAGAGTGGTCGTAAATGGCTGCACATCCAGTTGGAAGAATGTCTCAAGTGGGGTACCACAGGGCTCTGTCTTGGGCCCTGTATTGTTCAAAATCTTTATCAATGATTTAGATGAAGGAATTGAGGGTAAACTGATTAAATTTGCTGATGGCACAAAGCTAGGAGGGGTAGCTAATACTAGAGAAGAGAGAGAGAGGATTCAAAAAGATATAAATAAACTGGAGCAGTGGGCAGCAACTAACAGAATGGTTTTTAACAGGGAGAAATGCAAAGTACTACATCTGGGAAATAAAAATGAAAAATGCGTATACAGAATGGGAGGAATAAGGCTAAGCAACAGCACATGTGAAAAAGACTTGGGTATACTAATAGATCACAGACTGAACATGAGTCAACAGTGTGATGCAGCAGCAAAAAAGGCAAATACAATTCTAGGATGTATCAACAGAAGCATACAGTCTAGATCACGTGAGGTCATTATTGCCCTCTACTCCTCTTTGGTCAGACCTCATCTGGAATACTGTGTCCAGTTTTGGGCACCACATTTTAAAAACCCCTTCTGACAATTAGAGACAACCCGTCATAAAACCGTGCCAATCTGACCATGGACGGATATAGCATAGGCGATTAGCTGCGCTCCCGGAGGGAGCGCAGCTAATCGCCGCCGGGTGTCAGCTGATTATCACAGCTGACACCCGTGACTGTGTGTCAGGAGCGGTCACGGACCGCTCCCGGCACATTAACCCCTTGCACACCGCGATCAAACATGATCGCGGTGTACTGGGGGCACAGGGGAGGATCGCGCAGGCAAGGGGGCTCCCTGCGCGCTCCCCTGAGACCCTCAGAACAGCGCGATGTGATCGCGCTGCTCTGAGGGCTTCCTCCCTCCCAGGACCCGGATCCAAGATGGCGCTGGGGTCCTGGAGGGAGGCGGCTACCTCAGTGCCTGCCGAGAGCAGGCACTGAGAAGCCTGCTGCACTGCCTGAGCGATCGCTGGTGTGACAGAGTGCTGTGCACACTGTCACACCAGCGATCTGATGAAATACAGTGATGTCCCACCCTGGGACAAAGTAAAAAAGTAAAAAAAAGTAAAAATAAACATGTGTAAAAAAAAATCCAAAAAAAAAAAAAAAAAAAAAAATATTCCCCAATAAATTCATTACTTATTGTAAATAAAAAAAATAAAACAATAAAAGTACACATATATGGTATCGCCGCGTCCGTAACGACCCCCCCTATAAAACTGTCCCACTAGTTAACCCCTTTTGTGAACCCCTTAAAAAATAAAAAATAAAAACGAAGCAAAAAATCAGTGCTTTATCATCATACCGCTGAACAAAAAGTGGAATAACACGCGATCAAAAAGACGGATATAAATAAACATGGTACCGCTGAAAACGTCATCTTGTCCCGCAAAAACGAGCCGTCACACAGCATCATCAGCGAAAAAATAAAAAAGTTATAGCTCGCAGAATAAAGCGATGCAAAAATAATTATTTTTTATATAAAATTGTTTTTATTCTATAAAAGCGCCAAAACATAAAAAAATTATATAAATGAGGTATCGCCATAATCGTACTGACCCGAAGAATAAAACTGCTTTATCGATTTTACCACACGCGGAACAATAAAAACGCCTCACCCAAAAGAAATTCATGAATTGCTGATTTTTGTTCATTCTAACCTCCCAAAAATCGAAATAAAAAGCGATCAAAAAATGTCACGTGCTCAAAAATGGTACCAATAAAAGCGTCACCTCGTCCCGCAAAAATTAAGACCTCACATGACATTGTGGGCCAAAATATGCAAAAATTATAGCTCTCAAAATGTGGCGATGCAAAAAACTACTTTTTGCAATAAAAAGCGTCTTTTAGCGTGACAGCTGCCAATCACAAAAACCGCTATAAATAGTAAATCAAACCCCCTTTATCACCCCCTTAGTTAGGGAAAAATAATAAAATAAAAAAAATGTATTTATTTCCATTTTCCCATTAGGGTTAGGGTTAGGGTTTCGGCTAAAGTTAGGGTTAGGGTTGGCGCTAAAGTTAGGATTAGGTTAGAGTTAGGATTAGGGTTAGGGTTGGGATTAGGGTTGGGACTAGGGTTAGGGGTGTGTTGGGGTTAGGGTTGGAGTTAGAATTGGGGGGTTTCCGCTGTTTAGGCACATCAGGGCTCTCCAAATGTGACATGGCGTCTGATCTCCATTCCAGCCAATTCTGCGTTGAAAAAGTCAAACGGTGTTCCTTCACTTCTGAGCTCTGCCATGCGTCCAAACAGTAGTTTTTTCCCCACATATGGGGTATCAGCGTACTCTGGACCCCAAGAGTTATTGTGAAATTTGTCCTATTTCTTCTGTTACCCTTGGGAAAATAAAAAACTGGGGGCGAAAATATTATTTTTGTAAAAAAAATAAGATTTTTTTTGTTTTTTACGGCTGTACATTATAAACTTCTGTGAAGCACTTGGGGCTTCATAGCGCTCACCACACATCTAAATAAGTTCCTTGTGGGGTCTATTTCCAAAATGGGGTCACTTGTTGGGGATTTCCATGTTTAGGCTCATCAGGGGCTCTCCAAATGCGACATGACGCCCCCAGACCATTCCATCAAAGTCTGCAATCCAAAACGTCACTACTTCCCTTTCCGAGCCCTGACATGCGCCCATACAGTAGTTTTCTCCCACATATTGGGTATCAGCGTACTCAGGACAAATTGGACAACAACTTTTGGGGTCCAATTTCTCCTGTTGCCCTTGTGAAAATAAAATATTGGGGGCGAAAAAATCATTTTTGTAAAAAAAAAAGGATTTTTTATTTTTACGGCTGTGCGTTATAAAACTTCTGTGAAGCACTTCGGGGTTCAAAGTGCTCACCACACATCTAGGTAAGTTCCTTGTGAGGTCTATTTTCCAAAATGGGGTCACATTGTGGGGGGTTTCCACTGTTTAGGCGCATCAGGGCTCTCCAAATGCGACATGAGCCCCCAGACCATTCCATCAAAGTCTGCAATCCAAAACGTCACTACTTCCCTTTCCGAGCCCTGACATGCGCCCATACAGTAGTTTTCTCCCACATATTGGGTATCAGCGTACTCAGGACAAATTGGACAACAACTTTTGGGGTCCAATTTCTCCTGTTACCCTTGTGAAAATAAAATATTGGGGGCGAAAAAATCATTTTTGTAAAAAAAAAAAGGATTTTTTATTTTTACGGCTGTGCGTTATAAACTTCTGTGAAGCACTTCGGGGTTCAAAGTGCTCACCACACATCTAGATAAGTTCCTTGTGGGGTCTATTTTCCAAAATGGGGTCACTTGGGGGGGGTTTCCACTGTTTAGGCGTATCAGGGGCTCTCCAAATGCGACATGACGCCCCCAGACCATTCCATCAAAGTCTGCAATCCAAAACGTCACTACTTCCCTTCCGAGCCCTGACGTGCACCCATACAGTAGTTTTCTCCTACATATTGGGTATCAGCGTACTCAGGACAAATTGGACAACAACTTTTGGGTTCCAATTTCTTCTGTTACCCTTGTGAAAATAAAATATTGGGGGCGAAAAAATCATTTTTGTAAAAAAAAAAAAGGATTTTTTATTTTAAGGCTGTACGTTATAAACTTTAGTGAAACACCTGGGGGTTCAAAGTTCTCACCACACATCTAGATAAGTTCCTTGAGGGGTCTAGTTTCCAAAATGGTGTCATTTGTGGGGGGTTTCCACTGTTTAGGCAGATCAGGAGCTCTCCAAACACGACATGGCGTCCAGCCAATCTGCGTTGAAAAAGTGAGATGGCGCTCCTTCCCTTCCAAACTCTGCCATGCACCCAAACAGTGGTATACCCCCACATATGGGGTATCAGTGTACTCAGGACAAATTGCACAATAACTTTTGGAGTCTTGTTACCCTTGGAAAAATAAAAATTGGGGTGAAAAGATCATTTTTGTGGAAAAAATATGATTTTTAAATTTTACGGCTCTACGTTATAAACTTGTGTGAAGCACTTGAGGGTTCAAATTGCTCACCAAAGATCTAGATAAGTTCCTTAGGGGTCTAGTTTCCCAAATGGGGTCATTTGTGGGGGGTTTCCACTGTTTAGGCACATCAGGGGCTCTCCAAATGCAACATGGCATCCAATCTCAATTCCAGCCAATTTTGGTTGGAAAAAGTCAAATGGTGCTCCTTCCCTTCCGAGCTCTGCCGTGCGCCCAAACAGTGGTTCCCCCCCACATATGGGGCATCAGCGTACTCAGGACAAATTGGACAACAACTTATGTGGTCCAATTTCTCCTGATACCCTTGGGAAAATAAAAAATTAGTGACTAAAAGATAATTTTTGTGGAAAAAAATAGGATTTTTTATTTTCATGCCGGGCATTATAACTTGTGTGAAGCACTTGGGGGTTCAAAGTGCTCACCAAAGATCTAGATAAGTTCCTTAGGGGTCTAGTTTCCAAAATGGGGTCACTTGTGGGGGATTTCCACTGTTTAGGCTCATCTGGGGCACTGCAAACGGAACATGACCCCATCAACGTCTGCATTCCAAAACGTTACTACTTCCTTTCCAAGCCCTGCCGTGCGCCCAAACAGTTTTCCACCCCCACATATGGGGTATCAGCGTACTCAGGACAAATTGGACAACAACTTTTGGGGTCCAATTTCCTTGGGAAAATTCAAAAATTTAGGACTAAAAAATCATTTTTGTGGAAATTTTTTTTTTTTTTTTTTTTTCACACCCCAGGCATTATAAATTTTTGTGAAACACTTGGGGGTTCAAAGTGCTCACAACAGATCTAGATAAGTACCTTAGGGGGTCTAGTTTCCAAAATGGTGTCACTTGTGGGGGGTTTCCACTGTTTAGGCGCATCAGAGGTTCTCCAAGCGCGACATGGCGTCCAATCTCAACTCCAGCCAATTTTAGTTTGAAAAGTCAAACGGCGCTCCTTCCCTTACGAGCTCTGCCGTGTGCCCAAACAGTGGTTTTCCCCCACATATGGGGTATTGGCGTACTCAGGAGAAATTGCATAACAACCTTATCTGTCCATTGCTTTCTCCATGAATAATCCTGTACAGTAATAAACAAAAAAAAGTTTTGAAAAGAATCATTTTATTGTGAGTCCATAGAAAGTCAATTAGGGTGACATCTTTTTTCAGTAGTCTTTAGTTTTCTAGTGAAGACACCTACAGGTAATAAGCTTCTTGGAATGTTGGGATTTTTTAGTACTTGAGTTTGAGGAGTTTTTTGAGTACTTGTGTTGGCACTGTTTGGGTTATCTATTGTGAGACGCCTCAAATGTGACCTTTCAATTAGAGGTGTTTAAAAAAATGGCTAGTTGTAAAGTTGTTGTAAAAAGAAATCGTGTCACTATTGAACTAAACTTCTAAAAAAAGAATTTTGTATTCCAACATTTTTTAAATGTAATGAACATTGTGGGAAATGTATCTAACTATTTTGATGCACAAAGCTTGTATATAGAGGGAAAGAAGATTCAAAAGTATAAATTAACTACATTGTCAAAAAATTTTTCGGCAAATTGCAATTTTCTACTTAAAAATGAAAAATGGTATACAATGGAAATAGAAGCAACACACGTAAACATGAATACAATAGTCAACTGAAAGAACATGTCTCAGCAAAAAAAGAATACTAATTCGGGATGTATAACAGAACATAAGTAGATCACGTGGTCATTAATTGCCCGTCATTCTTGGGCAACCCATTGGGGTTGAAGGGTTAAAAAAGACATTAACAAACTGGAGCAAGTTCAGAGAAGAGCGACCAGAATGGTGACCGGTCTGAAAACCATGTCCTATGAGGAACGGTTGCAGGATTTGGGAATGTTTAGCTTGCAAAAAAGAAGACTGAGAGGAGACTTAATAGCTGTCTACAAATATCTCAAGGGCTGTCACATTGTAGAAGGATCACCTTTATTCTCATTTGCACAAGGAAAGACTAGAAGCAATGGGATGAAACTGAATGGGGGTGAGACACAGATTAGATATTAGAAAAAACTTTTTTGACAGTGAGAGTGATCAATGAGTGGAACAGGCTGCCACAAGAGGTGGTGAGTTCCCCTTCAATGAAAGTCTTCAAACAGAGGCTGGACAGACATCTGTCTGGGATGATTTAGTGAATCCTGCTTTGAGCAGGGGTTGGACCAGATGACCCAGGAGGTCCCTTCCAAGAAAAACCGCTCAACAGACTGAACATAAGACCGGCAAAGTGGTTTTCGAATAGAAATCAATAATCTTTCAAGTGTTTCTTGGAGATAACCTGCTCCAACAGGCTCCACAAAAACTCCATGGGCACATGGCTGTAGTGAGAAACCCCCCCCACAGGGTACCTGCCCTTCTGGTGGGCTCAGGTGACTAAACGTTATATGGGGGACCATGCAATATTCCCAGTATAACACTGCTGACTGCCTACAGCTGCATTAAAGCTGGCTGTCAGTCAGTGCCACATAGAAACCATCAGCAAGCAGGTTACACACCATGCATAGATCCTAGCATGGTTTTCTTTTTATGCTAAATATGGTTTGTGTGAATACCCCGAACAATCAATTTCTACGACAATTAGACACACAGCTCAGTTACAACAGGACGCCATTTTTACATAAACATACTGGAAAACAACTAAAGATCAGTTAACAGCAGCCTGTTGATGGTTTCTAGTTTAGGATTTCTCTTTCACTGGACTAAAAAGCAAACGGAAAAAGTAAAAAAAAAAAACAAAAAAAAGTGATATGATGCATGAAAATTCGCCGTACGAGCAAAGTCCTGTCCATAATGGGTGACGATCTCTGACACGTTCCTGCAGAAATCTCCAGGTCAGTATGGAAATTAGACATCATTGTAGAGAAAACAATGTAACTAGTAATTGCTATATGAGCACATGAGCCAAGGAAAGTTTTTTCCATCTGTGACCACTGTGTGTAACCTTACATGACACCTCAGGCCACCTCTTGTGCCAAGCACGGAGGTGTCTCATCATCCACATCCCCAGACAGAGTACCCCGTTGTACCTCTTCTATCAGGATTTTCTTCCTTTGCTTTTCTTCTCCATTGGGTGATAAGTAGGGGGCGATTTCTGTTAGTAAGGTTTTTGCTTCTGTGACACCTGGATCAAGTGTGATAAGCTTTCGGAGATCACTGGCACAATCTTGGTATTTCTAAAATGGAGAAATAAAAGGTTTAAAACTGTCACAAAAAGACTGGTCTTTCCACTCCAACACCAGGTCTTACCAAGGGCTAATCTGCGGGATGTAATCCGCCATCTTTTTTGTGCCAATCTGCCTCAATTAGTGTCACTTATTTCCCATGACATGGATTCCCGATCAGTTATTACAATCAATAGGAAACAGTTTATGGGCGGATTTTAAATGAACTGCGGAGTCGAATATGCGCCAAATCCACAAAAAAAAAATCGTGAACATCATCTAAGGGCCACACGGGACATCTGCTAGCTTTTCACGTTACAGCAATAAAGTGGTTTAGCAGTCAGAGCAGAGAGAGGATAGACACCGTGACTCTCTGCGGACCCGCATATCCATTCATCACACAAGCAGCCCACCGGATTGCAATGCTGCACGTTTACAGTAGTGCCGCTGTGTTGACAGCACAGCAGATCACTAGTGGTCTCAACAGTGGGATGATCAATTTACTTTCAGGGGCACCGTTCATTCTGACACCGTAGGACTGTAAAATATGGACAGTCCCTTTAAATCAGAGCATCAAAGAAGCTTTTATTTACCAATATAATATAGTGAAGATATAATCACATTTTACATTTACCTGCTTGTATAGCTCAGCGATGTCTATAATTTCCACTAAAACAATCGGCGTGCTTGAATACTATGTTCGAGTCCCTGCGGCTGCATGTCTCGGCTGTTCGACACACAATCCCTGCATGTGTTGCACCTGTCGAACAGCTGGTAGACATGCAGCCATGGGGACTGGAACATATTTTTCGAGCACACTGAAGACACTCAGCACCCGAGCATGCTCAGATAAGATCTTATCCATGCACCCAAGCGTATCACTAATCTCAACACAACTAATGCAACAAGAGTTCTCCAAATTAAGAACCAATGCCAGTTTTCTGAGTACGGCAGTCTTAGATTTATTACAGCCGTCCATGACAAGCGTCTTCAGTCCTTAAGCCCCCGTCACACACAGCAATCTCGCTAGCGATATCGCTGCCGAGTCACTAGTTTTGTGACGCAACAGCGATCTCCCCAGCGATATCGCTGTGTGTGACATTCAGCGACGATCAGCCCCCCTGCCGGTATCGCTGATCGTCGCTGAATGTCCTGGACATTTTTTTGATCGCTGGTCTCCCGCTGACAGGCACGCATCGCTGCGTGTGACAGGCAGGAGACCAGCGATCCGCTGGTAACCAAGGTACACAGCGGGTTTCCAGGCGCGGGGCTGTGCCTGGAAACCCGATGTGTACCTTGGTTACCAGCTCCCTGCACCAGGGCGCTGGTATCCAACATACACTGCGGGTAACTAAGAGATATTACCCGCAGTGTCGCTGTCTTGATCGCTGCCTGTTTGGCAGCTCAGCAGCGATCATGTAGCGACACACCAGCGATCCTGACAAGTTCATATCGTTGTCGGGATCGCTGGTGTGTCACTATGTTTGACGGGGCCCTCAGTAGAGCCTCTTTGGTAGTTGCGACCTGCTGTAGACATGATACATGGCCAGACACCGGCTTGTGTTCCTGAGGGATCTTATCCTAATCCTCTTGAGCAATGGTCTCCACTTCACTAAGGTTCTTGGGTTACAGTTTTATTTAATTGTTGCACATAAATCCCAAAACTATTTGGCTCATTTATATGGTTTTGTAAATATTGGAGGCACGCTTTCTTGTGTGTTTGGGGCAGTAAAGGTGACTTCTCGAGACTTTCATAGTTTACTATATGCCTTAGGCTCATCCATGTAAGGACGGCGATGCACAGACGCCTATGAGGCTATTGAGTCAGGAAAATCCTATACAGAAAAGAAATACCAGAAATGACACTATTCAATATTTTAATGAATATCAATAAACAATGTATAATCCCAAAACAATTTGATACTCATAAAAAATTCTTTTTTTTTTAAATATATTAAAAATATATTAAAATTAATACCAGTATTTTATTATAAAGAATGGATGAACACAACCATATTTAATAAAATATAAAGCTTTATTGAAGACAAAAAAATAAAATTGAACATATACAATATATACACTACCGGTCAAAAGTTTAGGGTCACTTAGAAATTTCCTTATTTTTGAAAGAAAAGCAGTTTTTTTCCAATGAAGCTAACATTAAATGATTCAGAAATACACTCTATACAGTGTTAATGTGGTAAATGACTATTCTAGCCGCAAACGTCTAGTTTGTAATGCAATATCTTCATAGGTGTATAGAGGCCCATTTCCAACAACCATCACTCCAGTGTTCTTATGGTATTTTGTGTTCGCTAACTGTGTAAGAAGGCTAATAGATGGTTAGAATACCCTTTAAAACCCTTGTGCAAGTATGTTAACACAGCTGAAAACCGTTTGGTTGATTAGAGAAGCTATAAACCTGACCTTCCTTTGAGCTTGTTGAGAATCTGGAGCATTACATTTGTTGGTTCAATTAAACTCTCAAAATGGCCAAAAAAAAAGAACTTTCTTGTGAAACTCGACAGTCTATTCTTGTTCTTAGAAATGAAGGCTATTCCATGCGAAAAATTACCAAGAAACTGAAGAATTCATACAATGGTGTGTAGTACTCCCTTTAGAGGAGTGCACAAACAAGCTCTAACCAGAGAAGAAAGACAAGTGGGAGGCCCCGCTGCACAACTGAGCAACAAGACAAGTACATTAGAGTCTTTAGTTTGAAAAATTGACGCCTCACAGGTCCTCAACTGGCAGCTTCATTAAACAGTACACATTAAACGCCAGTGTCAACATCTACAGTGAAGAGGCGATTTGGGGATGCTGGCCTTCAGGGCAGATTGGCAAAACAAAAGCCAATATTCCTCTGTCCAATGTCTGTGTTCTTTTGCCCATATTAATCTTTTCCTTTCATTTAAGCCAGTCTTAAATATGGCTTTTGTTTTGCCAACTGGGGGTCTATATGTGGGGGAGACCGGGCAAAAACTGAGAACAAGGATGAATTCTCATCGCCACACAATAAGAGAAAAAAGAATGGATCTACCTGTGGCAAAACATTTTTGCTCCCCTGATCATAGCATGTCAGATATGAAAATACTGGTACTAAGAATCAGATTCACATCTCAGAGACAGAGAAGAATTTGCGAATACAAATTGATGGTGACCTTTGACACTGTTAATGCTGGAATGAACCTGTCACATGGTTTTATGGCCTATTACATCAATTAAGGAATTTACTCCAAATACCCTGTGAAAACATCACAAAACATTACCAGACCCCAATCAGAGGGTAATAAAACTTTCTCTCCTTATCTATGAACTGTTCCAATATTT
Organism: Oophaga sylvatica; assembly: GCA_033576555.1. Classification (NCBI taxonomy): domain Eukaryota; kingdom Metazoa; phylum Chordata; class Amphibia; order Anura; family Dendrobatidae; genus Oophaga; species Oophaga sylvatica. Next base: position 398,318,311 of record JARQOD010000006.1, on the reverse strand, counting down.
ATGCTCATCCCTCTGCCATAATGACTATTCTGCTTCACGTCACTTGTCTTACCTATTGCATTTTTTCTGTGTTTTTTTGTGTATAAATATGTGATTCTTCAGATTTTGTATTAGTTCAGCCTGATGAAGAGACCTGAGTAGTCTCGAAAGCTTGCAATTTGTTACCATCTTTTCAGTTAGCCATTAAAAGGTATCAACCACTGAGGACTCTCAAGTCTAAATATTTTTTCTATCTACTGGCTAACACGGTACGAAGATATACATCTTTACTGTATGTACTGGGCTGCAGATCCATCGCTGAAGTAGTGGATATGACGAATCCCATAGATGAGAGTCTTGAGATACTCCACAATTACTGTTAAGAAAGTGTGGACCTCAACTGTGTCATGTCGTGAGCAATCACTGATTATGCACAAGTTGATGTTCTCCGCAGCTTCACCATTTAACTCCTTGAAGTAAATTACAAATGGGTGTACTGTAGCTTGACTATTTTCCCAGTGGAAACCTTGAATGGCATCTTGAACAATAAATTAGTAAATTTCAGCAAAGTCCATAAGGATCACAAGCTCTCCAGGTCTCAGATTTTCCTTCAATGATTTCAAATAGCTACTTTGATGCTTGGCGATGTAGTGATGGCTACAAAGTTTAGAAATTTTCAAAACCAATTCTTCAATGAAATCTTCTATAGTCAGTTGTTTGGTATCAAGCGTGTCTCGATCAGTGTGAATCCATTGTTTGAACTCAATAATATCTTCAGGGTCACTGTTGACAAACACATTGACTAGAAATTCTTTTAAAACTTCAGGACCCGGGCATTTATCACAACGGCCAAGCATACAGTCCTTGGATTCAATTCCACAGACCATTTTGCATATGAGCTCTTTGTAGTCATCATTGATTGGGCATGCTGCAAGCATTAGTTTGACATTTTGGTGAATGGTACACACACAAACGGAATGTGTTCCAGCAGATCCAACGATTCCGCACCACTTTGGCTGAAGCTCACGAAACTTGGAAAATCCAATTTCAGGGCCATTCCGATCCCAATAGGCAACAAACATTTCCCTCATATTGCTCAGTAATAGTCGCTTTTGCATCTGCTTTTTTTCTCCTGCTATTCACACTGATAGTCTTTTTTACCAGGGCACATTCGACTGAATTCATCATCCTCAAAAAATGCCTGCACCTTTTTCTTCACTTCCTCAGAAACTTTCTTGCCACACTTGATTCTAGGTAAGGCTAAGATCCCATGTTCACATTTAAGCTTTCGAGCTTGTTTGACCATTCGTTCAGAGACACCGAATTCGTCTGATATAGCTTTAATGGACCAACTTTTAGGTGCCAATGTCAAGATTTGGACCTTTTCTGCCCGACTGGACACCTGCAGCTTTTGCTTCAAATCTGCCAAAAGGTGATTGTAATCCAGACACATTTTGCACTATGCTGTTTTTGTTTGCTCAATGTCTTTCGGCTCAAGCCCTCCAATTGAAGCAATCTTGCTAGAAAATACATTTTGTACCTGGCTTATCTTTCTCCTTGCATATCCAAGTGAATCCCGCTGGCTTACCCGTGGATATTTCAGAGGAGAGATGCCAATGGATGTTAAGCTTGAATTTAGACTTTCAGGAGAACATTCCATTCCATCTGGATCTGATTCAGAGGAAACTGGATCAGCTGATTTTTTCCTGTTAGCAAATTCTTTTCGACATGATGCACACATCTTCTGGCCAGGCTTCACATCACTCTTTGTAAATTCGTTCAACTGGTCAGCTGCTAACAAATTGATAGCTCGCAAATTCTTTTTGGTGTTATGACCTTTCTTCCCAAAAGGATTGCAACACGATTTTTGCAAATGCTCATATTTGGTCAAGAATGAAGCTTCATGGTGTAAACAGATTTGTGAATGTTCGTCAAAATTTAGTCCCACTCGTCGACGCAGCAATTTCTGTTCATCCAATCCAAAGCTTGTAAAAAATTTCAACTCATCCTTGCTATAGGTGAATGTCTTAAGGTGGCACTTCGAATTGTTCGCAAGGCCGATAGAGCACTGGGCCGATTCTTCATCAATTTCATTCTCCATCGTCAAAAAATAAATAATATATGCATTAAAATGTAACAATAGTCAATAACTTTTCATAACCAGAAAGGTTTATAGGTTTTTGATTATAATAGACATTGCTAGCAACAATACAACTCTGTAACATGTGATAAGAATCTGAAAATCAAACACAAAATCAATGCATTACGCGCATAAATAACACCATGTTCAGTGGCATTTTTCTTTTCTTAAACTGAAAGACTCCAAAAAACAAAACAATGATCCTTGTAGAGAAAAATGTGCTCTTTCTAATGATATCAGAATTAATATATTTTAGGGGTACCCTTTTTGAGAAATTTGACCTAAAAATAGGTAAAATTCGTTTTTTTTAAGTTTTTCATCATATGTGGGTGTGAATATTTCCGCAAATACATATGGTTTGACCGCGATATTGCAGCAATGCAAAGTCATGTAGATGTTTGGTGTACAGGGCAAAGCACCAGTTACTATTGGTTTTTGGTCTTGAGTTATATATGGGCAAAGTTTGGCATAAATTTTATGCGACGCGTTTTACAAGCTACTTTGACACAAAATTGCGGCCGAAATATTGTTTTGTCATAGCCGGTAATAATTTTATCGTGTTTAGCAGCAAAAGTTGAGCTAGTATGCCAAATTTCAGCATCATAGTCAGTATAGAACTCTAATGGCTATGTGCCAAAGTTTGCAAAATCCTCTTAGCTGAAGCCGCAGGCTTGGTGGAACCTCCAGTGAAAGGTCAACAGTGCCCAATGTATTTGAGATCTGGCCCTAAAAATTTACAGAACCTCTTTTCAAACATACATGTACATCCTTATAAATTTTCAGCAAAATCGGAGAAGGTCGAGTGGGGACGATTTTTAAAACTGGTCCACTTGACATGGAATGACCCAAATGTGAACCTAGCCTTAGTGACTTACCGCTGGCATTTCTTTTTTTTTAACATGTACTAATAGAAGGTGGAAGTCACTAGAAGAACGGAGAGATCACTTCTTATATCAGTTTTGCAACTTTGGAGGCCTGACGTAAGTATAAGAAGTTAAAAAAAAGCCTGAACATGTGCAGTGAGTTGTTTTGACATTATTACACATATGTGCATTCTTTTTGTTTCTTTTCAGCGCTTTTTCAGGCGGTTCCACCTGAAAAAGATGTTGTGTGCACGTACCCTTAGACTGGAAGCTCCGTTCCTGCTGCCACCACGTCTTGCTGCAGGTCTTCTGCAGTCACTCAAGGGTTTTTGACCACCGAGCTCCTCAGTAATCTTGTGGCAGCCGGTGTCGGCTTCCTCTTTCTACCACAACCAACTTTGAACATATAATTTACTTGATTTTTGCATCTTTTTCCTTCCTTGTAAGGTAGTGATCTCTTCTCTTAGCTTTTCAGACCACTCTTTTGAAGTAGCCACATTTCTAACCTGCAATCTAACGTCACATTCAACAACCCCCTAGCTAGTCCAGGTATTTGATCTGTTTTATCTCAAGCAAACCTAATGCCACAAATGACGCCCTTGAATATTACATCAGGTCTGCTTGAGACAAATGTTCCCTCTTATG
>JARQOD010000006.1:398154638-398314584 GCA_033576555.1 Oophaga sylvatica | reverse complement strand
ATGGAGAAAAATGGAATTAATATTTAGAAAGATAATAATCCATCATCCAAAGCTAACCAGGACTCTAAACCCACAATGATAGTGTTGTACATGAAGTGACCTCTACAATGACTGTACTATTTAAACCATACAATCATAGAATGTTACAGTTGGAAGGGACCTCCAGAGTCATTGTGTCCAACCCCTGCTCAATGGATTCACTAACCCATCCCAGACAGATGTCTGTCCAGCCTCTGTTTGAAGACTTCCATTGAAGGAGAACTCACCACCTCTCGTGGCAGCCTGTTCCACTCATTGATCACCCTCACTGTCAAAAAGTTTTTCCTAATATCTAATCTGTGTCTCCTCCCATTCAGTTTCATTCCATTGCTTCTCGTGTTTCCATGTGCAAATGAGAATAATGATGATCCCTCTAACACTGTGACAGCCCTTCAGATATTTGTAGACAGCTATTAGCTTTCTTTTTTTGCAAGCTAAACATACCCAGATCCTTTATGCTATGTGCCCACGTTGCAGAATTAAAGCAGATTTTTCCTCAGCAAATCCGCACCCCCTTGCCCAGAAAAACGCATGTGGTTTTGATGCGTTTTTCACGCATTTTTTTAACCGTTTTGGAGCACAAATAAAGTTGGGTCAAAAAGAAAAAAAAAAGGTTGGAGGGTAGGTATCTTTTGTGGTTTGTTATTTTACTTTTTTTTCAGGTGAACGAGGGCTTCGGGGAATTAGGTGTTTAGGTGAGTAGATGCTATTTTTTCATTTTTAATTTTATTTTAGGTGGCGATCGTGGGGAAAAGGAAAGTATAATTTATTTCCACAGGTAACCACTGGCCACCAATGATATTTATTTTTGGGGACAAATAAATAAATAAATAAATAAAAAAGGGACATAAAAAAGTAACAAAATAATAATATTGGGGCAGGCAAAAAAAATAGAGGAGAAAAAATATTTTAAAAAAATAAGGGGAGCAAAAAAATATCGGGGCAAATCTAAAAAAAATATATAGGCAAACAATATATGGGCCCAAAAAAAAAAATGGGACAGTATAATATTACAGGCTATATTCACTAGTTTCCTTGATATTGCATTGATCCAGGGAGCTAGTCTGATTGCCGTATGTGGAGTCGGGAAGGAATTTTTTTCCCCAATGTGAAGCTTACTGTTTGCCACTTGGGGTTTTTTTTTTTGCCTTCCTCTGGATCAACATGTTAGGGCAGGTTAGGATAGGATATGGATTGAACTAGATGGACTTAAAGTCTTCCTTCAACCTTAATAACTATGTTACTATGTAATATACTAGGGGGCAAAAATTCTTTGTAAAAAAACAGGGGGACTATTGTGTGTTTTTACAAGCGGGGGTGCGCATTATGTTTTTTTGCAGCAGTAACAATTCTATGGGAACTACTGCTTCCATCAAGCTGCTACTGCTGCCACTAGTGAAGCGGGAACAGACATAGGCCGATGGGATTAGTAGTCTCATCGGCCTATGTCTGCAAGTTACACACATACACCCCAAATACACCACACACAGACACACACATACACTTACCACACTTATCATGAACGGCACATCCAGCTTCATGCGGTCATACCCTTCCATGCTAGCAGCCATCATCCAGGAAGACGGGAATGATCTGGGATTCTCGTCTTCCTGGATTATGGGATGCTCATGTGATGGCAGGAACACCTCCCATGATTTCACTTACCATTTGCTGCAGTTTTGATTTACAAAACCGCAGCAAATGCGCTTGAAATCCGCAAAAATTTTTCATATTTGCGGATTTCAAGCGTTCCAATGCCAGTCTATGGCGGCGGAATCGCAGCGATTCCGCAAAATTAATGAACATGCTGCGTATTTTTCCACAATGCGATTCTGCTGCGGAAAAATACGCAGCATGGGCACAATTGCGGAGGAAGGCACATTAGCCGAAACGTGCGTCGGGGGTGGACGCACTGGGTGGCAGTCCCGGATCTGAACATGTATACAAACATTCTTGTTAATATAGTGATTCTAATTTTAGCTGTGTACTTCTACCTGTTCAGGAATATTGGCCATTTGGAATGTTGCAATTTTGCACTGATGTACAAATTGTGTCTGCATTTGCAGGGTACATTAATCCCATGTTTGGATAGATATATTAATATCGTGCTCATGCAGCTTTTCTAACTTCAATTATATTGTGTTTGTCTGTTCATTACATTGGCCAACTGGGACGTTGCAATACATGCAATATATGTATGTTTTCTGTATTTGCAGATATAGATTTGAAAGGATTAATTACAAGTTGGTCCTTTTTCACCCATTTGTGTCCTCTTTGCTCCCACTAGTGCCAATTGGCATGGAGTCTTTCCTATCTTGCTCCCCTGTATTTTATTATGCAATTAATAAAGTTTTTTGTACTTTATCTTCAATTGTTTAGGATTCCTTGATCGTTTTTTCCTCATTTGCTGTCTAACAATTGCGGAATGTAGTTAAAATGAATGAGATGCGTTTTTTAAGCGTTTCTGCAGCAGCAAGACCGCTGGGGAAATGCTTAAAAAACGCAACGTGGGCACACACCCTTAGCCGTTCCTTGTATTACATACTTTGCAGTCCGCTCACCATCCTGATAGCTCTTCTCTGAATTTGCTCCAGTTTTTCAATGTCTTTTTTAAAATGTGGTGCCCAGAACTAGACACAGTTTTCCAGATGAGGCCTGACCAAGGAGTAGAGGGGGATAATTACTTCACATGATCTAGACCAGTGTTTACCAAACTCCAGTCCCCACGGACCCGACGGGTCATGTTTTCAGGATTTCCTTTGTAATGCGCAGATGGTGGAAGTATCATCAAGGCATCAGGAATTCTCTCACCTGTGCAACACTAAGGAAATCCTGAAAACATGACCCGTGGGGTCCGTGAGGACTGGAGTTTGGGAAACACTGATCTAGACTCTATGCTTCTCCTAATACATCCCAGAACTGTTTGCCTTTTTTGCTGCTGAATCAAACTGTTGAGTTATGCGAAGTCCGTGATCTATTAGTATACCCAAGTCTTTTTCACACGTGCTGTTGCTAAGTTCTATTCTTCCCATTCTGTAGATGTAATTTTAGTTTTTTTTTGCCCCGATGTAGAATCTTGCATTTCTCCTTGTTAAATACCATTCTATTAGTCGCTGCCCATTGATCAAGCTTATCTAGATCCTTCGGAATCCTTTCTCTGTCTTCTCTAGTGTTAGCTATCCCTCCTAGTTTTGCATCTTCTGCAAATTTGATTAGTTTACCATCGGTTCCCTTATCTAGATCATTTATAAAAATATTGAACACTGGAGCCAGGACAGAGCCTTGTGGTACCCCACTTGAAGCACTCTTCCAATTGGATGTGCAACCATTTATTACCACTCTGAGTATGATCACTGAGCCAGTTATGAATCCAACTAAAAGTAGCCTTGTCAATCCCATACTTGGTCATTTTTTCAATAAGAAAAGCATGAGATACTTTATCAAATGCATTGCTGAAGTCAAGATATACTATATCGACTGCATTTCCCTGATCCACCAAGTCAGTAATTCCATCATACAAGGAAATTAGATTAGTCTGATGACTCTGACATGACTTGTTTGCTACAAACCAATGCTGGCTCTGGTTAATTACTGTTTTCTTATCAAAGTATTTACATACATGTTGTTTAATAATTTGCTCAAAAATCTTTCCTGGTAAATGAAGTGACCTTGACAATGACTGTACAGTACACGAGGTGACCCTGAAAAAGACTGTACCGTACACGAGGCGACCCTGACAATGACTGTACCGTAGATGAGGTGAACCCCACAATGACTGTACCGTACACGAGGTGACTCCCACAATGACTGTACTGTACATGAGGTGATCCCAACAATGACTGTACTGTGCACGAGGCGACTCCAACATTGACTGTACTGTATATGAGGCAGGGGTCGACAAAGTTGTTCAGAATCTAGGAGCCAGCCAAAAAATTTAGGAGCCAGAATGCCTGCCCATCATCATCATTGCCTGCCCATCATCATCATTGCCTGCCCATCATCATCATTGCCTCCCCATCATCATCAATGCCTGCCCATTATCATCAATGCCTCCCCATTATCATCAATGCCTGCCCATCATCATCATCGCCTCCCCATCATCATCAATGCCTGCCCATTATCATCAATGCCTGCCCATCATCATCAATGCCTGCCCATCATCATCATTGCCTCCCCATCATCATCATTGCCTCCCCATTATCATCAATGCGTGCCCATCAACATCATTGCCTCCCCATTATCATCAATGCCTGCCCATCATCATCATCATGGCCTCCCCATTATCATCAATGCCTGCCCATCATCATCATCGCTTCCCCATCATCATCAATGCCTGCCCATTATCACCAATGCCTGCCCATCATCATCATCGCCTCCCCATCACCATCAATGCCTGCCCATTATCATCATCGACTCCCCATCATCATCAATGCCTGCCCATCATCACACACAGACAGCACCGCAGCACACAAGCACTCTCTCACATACATACATACACACACACACACACACACACACACACACACACAAGCACCGCACTACATACACACACACACTGATACACACACACACAGACACATACATATCACATCTCACCTGTCCGGCGTCCGCTCGCTCTCTGCCACAGCCGGCCGCTGAATGATGACGTCATTCAGCGGCGCTGCTGTGAGGGAAGCGCCAGCGCCCCCTGGAGGCCGGAGCTGCGGCAGCGGAGGCACGGGGAGAGGTAAGTATTGTGCCAGCTGCTGCCGGGGCCCTGAGCAAGCGGGGGGGCCCAGTGGCGGCGCTGACACCGCTCTCCTCCGCTAACGGGCGCCGGGGTGCCCGACGGCGAATGGGCCCCCCCGCCTGCTCAGGGCCCCGGCACTTGCCCGGGTGCTGACGCCGGCCCTGCCTCCCATAACAAACATGCCGCTAGTGGCTAGCGGCAGTAAACAGAATTATGGTGGCAGCCAATCAGCGCGGCGCAGCGGAGGCAATCCAGACAGCGCAGGAGTAAAAATTTTTTTTTTTCCTCTTTAATTCCCCAGGCGCCAGGCATGATTTTCTAGGTGCCACTGGCGACCTGGCGCCCGGGTTTGTCGAACCCTGATATGAGGTGACCTCTACAATGACTGTAGGGTACATGAGGTGATCCCAACAATGACTGTACCGTACATGAGGTGACCCCCAAAAATAACTGCACCATACATGAGATGACTCCCGACAATGACTGTACCGTACATGAAGTGACCCTCACAATAACTGTACCATACACGAGGTGACCCCCACAATGACTGTACCGTACACAAGGTGACCCCCACAATGACTGTACCGTACACAAGGTAACCCCACAATGACTGTACCGTACATGAGATTATCCCTAACAATGAGTGTACTGCATATGAAGTGACCCCCACAATGACTGTACCGTACATTACCCCAATAATTACTGTATTGTACATGAGAATAATGAAAAATAAATTCACTATCTATATGAGGTTGCCCTCGAAAATGACTGTATTTTACATAGAGGTGCCCTGACAATGACTGTACTGTACATTAGGGTGACTGTACCGTACATGAAGTGACCCTCACAATAACTGTACCATACACGAGGTGACCCCCACAATGACTGTACCGTAAACAAGGTGACCCCCACAATGACTGTACCGTACACAAGGTAACCCCACAATGACTGTACCGTACATGAGATGATCCCTAACAATGATGTACTGTATATGAAGTGACCCCCACAATGACTGTACCGTACATTACCCCAATAATTACTGTATTGTACATGAGAATAATGAAAAATAAATTCTAACTATCTATATGAGGTTGCCCTTGAAAATGACTGTATTTTACATAGAGGTGCCCTGACAATGACTGTACTGTACATTAGGGTGCTGTACCGTACATGAAGGTAAGTCAGAAGAAGTGAGCAAAAGATCTGCATGTGGTAAAATCATAACAATGACTGCACTGTACAGGAAATTACCCCAACAATGACTGCACTGTACAGGAAGGTGACCCCAACAATGACTGCACTGCACAGGAAGGAGACCCCAACAATGACTGCACTGTACAGGAAAATTACCCCAACAATGACTGCACTGCACAGGAAAATTACCCCAACAATGACAGCACTGTACAGGAAAATTACCCCAACAATGACTGCACTGTACAGGAAGATGACCCCAACAATGACTGCTCTGCACAGGAAGGTGACCCCAACAATGACTGCACTGTACAGGAAAATTACCCCAACAATGACTGCACTGCACAGGAAGGTGACCCCAACAATGACTGTACTGTACAGGAAGGTGACCCCAACAATGACTGCACTGCACAGGAAGGTGACCCCATCAATGACTGCACTGTACAGGAAGGTGACCCCAACAATGACTGCACTGTACAGGAAAATTACCCCAACAATGACAGCACTGTACAGAAAATTACCCCAACAATGACTGTACTGTACAGGAAGGTGACCCCAACAATGACTGCTCTGCACAGGAAGGTGACCCCAACAATGACTGCACTGTACAGGAAAATTACCCCAACAATGACTGCACTGCACAGGAAGGTGACCTCAACAATGACTGTACTGTACAGGAAGGTGACCCCAACAATGACTGCACTGCACAGGAAGGTGACCCCAACAATGACTGCACTGTACAGGAAGGTGACCCCAACAATGACTGCACTGTACAGGAAGGTGACCCCAACAATGACTGCACTGTACAGGAAAATTACCCCAACAATGACTGCACTGTACAGGAAGGTGACCCCAACAATGACTGCACTGTACAGGAAAATTACCCCAACAATGACTGCACTGTACAGGAAGGTGACCTCAACAATGACTGCACTGTACAGGAAGGTGACTCCAACAATGACTGCACTGTACAGGAAGGTGACCCCAACAATGACTGCACTGTACAGGAAGGTGACCCCTGACAATGACTGCATGGTACAGGAAGGTGACCCCAACAATGACTGCACTGTACAGGAAGGTGACCCCAACAATGACTGCACTGTACAGGAAGGTGACTCCAACAATGACTGTACTGTACAGGAAAATTAGCCCAACAATGACTGCACTGTACCGGAAGGTGACTCCAACAATGACTGCACTGTACAGGAAAATTAGCCCAACAATGACTGCACTGTACAGGAAGGTGACTCCAACAATGACTGCACTGTACAGGAAGGTGACTCCAACAATGAATGCACTGTACAGAAGGTGACCCCAACAATGACTGCACTGTACAGAAGTGACTCCAACAATGCACTGTACAGAAGGTGACTCCAACAATGAATGCACTGTACAGGAAAATTACCCAACAATGACTGCACTGTACAGGAAGGTGACTCCAACAATGACTGCACTGTACAGAAGGTGACCCAACAATGACTGCACTGTACAGGAAGGGACCCCTGACAATGACTGCATGGTACAGGAAGGTGACCCCAACAATGACTGCACTGTACAGGAAGGTGACCCCAACAATGCACTGTACAGGAAGGTGACCCCAACAATGACTGCACTGTACAGGAAGGTGACTCCAACAATGACTGCACTGTACAGGAAAATTAGCCCAACAATGACTGCACTGTACCGGAAGGTGACTCCAACAATGAATGTACTGTACGGGAAAGGGTGACCCCAACAATGACTGCATGGTACAGGAAGATGACCCCAACAATGACTGCACTGTACAGGAAAATTACCCCAACAATGACTGCACTGTACAGAAAGGTGACCCCAACAATGACGGCTCTGCACAGGAAGGTGACCCCAACAATGACTGCACTGTACAGGAAGGATGACCCAACAATGACTGCACTGTACAGGAAGGTGACCCCAACAAGGGACTGCACTGTACAGGAAGGTGACCCCAACAATGACTGCCACTGTACAGGAAGGTGACCCCAACAATGACTGCACTGTACAGAAAGGTGACCCCAACAATGAATGCACTGTACAGGAAGGTGACCCCAACAATGACTGCACTGTACAGGAAGGTGACCCCAACAATGAATGCACTGTACAGGAAGGTGACTCCAACAATGAATGCACTGTACAGGAAGGTGACCTCAACAATGATGCACTGTACAGGAAGGTGACCCCAACAATGAATGCACTGTACAGGAGGTGACCCCAACAATGAATTGCACTGTACAGAAGGTGACCCAACAATGAATGCACTGTACAGGAAGGTGACCCCAACAATGACTGCACTGTACAGGAAGGTGACTCCAACAATGAATGCACTGTACAGGAAGGTGACCCCAACAATGACTACACTGTACAGGAAGGTGACTCCAACAATAAATGTACTGTACAGGAAGGTGACCCCAACAATGACTGCATGGTACAGGAAGATGACCCCAACAATGACTGCACTGTACAGAAGGTGACCCCAACAATGAATGCACTGTACAGGAAGGTGACCCCAACAATGACTGCACTGTACAGGAAGGTGACTCCAACAATGAATGCACTGTACAGGAAGGTGACCCCAACAATGAATGCACTGTACAGGAAGGTGACTCCAACAATAAATGTACTGTACAGGAAGGTGACCCCAACAATGACTGCATGGTACAGGAAGATGACCCCAACAATGACTGCACTGTACAGGAAGATGACCCCAACAATGACTGTACTGTACAGGAAGGTGACCCCTGACAATGACTGTATTGAACTTAAGACTAATGAAAAGTAAATTCTAAGTATTTGAAAGCCAGGTACACCAGTGCAACTTTCAAAAGAAACAGGTACCATAGTCTATGCCAAAACTGAGCAAATGAGAAAGTCATTCATTAAAGGGTCATCCAGCATTAATGCTCTCTCAGGTTGTGTGCACACATTGTGGTTCTGACTCTGATATTCTAAAATTGTGTCAAAAAAGCTATTTTTCTGCCAAAAAAACTATGTGTGAACCAAGCCTGAGAGATACAGATGCAACAGACCCTGAAGAGAATCTGTCACCAGGTTTATCCTTCCCCATATGAGAGCAGTATGATGTAGGGGCAGAGACCTTGATTTCAGCGATATATGACTTACTTGGCTGCTTGCTGTAGTTTTGATAAAATCCCAGTTATGGCTGCTGCATATCTACCAGTTCTCTAAACACCGAGCTATGTATAACCCCGCCCACACCACTGATTGGCTGCTTTCTGTGTACACTGTGCATAGCCACAAAGCTGACTATCAGTGGTGGGGGCGGGGTTACACAGAGCTCATGAATATGGAGGACTACATGGCAGCAGGTTTACTAGTCCTCTAGTGATAATCTCCTGCTGACCAAACACGACAAGTCTTTATTATTCAACCACCACAACCCTTCTGTATACCTGACCAATGCCCAAACCCCATAACCTCCTTATCCAACATCACAGAAGGGGACCTTGCTCATCTTCTCTCCAAATCACACCTCAACACTTGTGCACTCGACCCCATCCCATCCCACCTCCTCCCCAACCTCGCCACCACTCTTACCCCATCACTAACCCACCTCTTCAACCTATCACGAACTTCCGGTACCTTCCCTTCTGCTTTCAAACATGCCACAATCATCACACCTATCCTCAAAAAGCCAACCCTCGACCCAACTGCTATGTCCAGGTATCGCCCAATATCACTGCTTCCATTCGCTTCCAAACTCCTGGAGCAGCACGTCCACGCTGAACTTTCCTCCCATCTCTCATCTAACCTGCTCTTTGACAATCTACAATCTGGTTTCCGCCTCCATCACTCCACTGAGACAGCCCTGACCAAAATTACTAACGACCTACTTACAGCCAAAGCGAACGGACAATACTCTATACTCCTCCTTCTAGACCTGTCCTCTGCCTTCGATACAGTTGACCACTGCCTCCTACTACAGATCCTCTCTTCCTTTGGCATCAAAGACCTCGCCCTATCCTGGATCTCCTCATACCTCTCCAACCACACATTCAGCGTCTCCCACTCCCACATTACCTCCTCGTCCCACCCTCTCTCTGTTGGAGTCCCCCAAGGCTCTGTTCTAGGACCCCTACTCTTCTCAATCTATACACTTGTCCTGGGACAACTCATGAAGTCCCACAGATTCCAGTACCACCTTTATGCCGATGGTACTCAGATCTACCTCTCTGGCCCAGATGTCACCTCTCTGCTCTCTAAAATCCCGGAGTGTCTATCAGCCATATCCTCCTTCTTCTCCTCCCGCTTCCTCAAACTGAATGTGGACAAATCTGAACTGATCATCTTTCCCCCATCTCATAGATCTTCCTTACCTGACTTATCTATAACAATTGACGACATCACGCTTTCCCCCGTACCGGAAGTCCGCTGCCTCGGAGTAACCCTTCAATCTGCCCTGTCCTTCAAATTGCACATCCAAGCTCTCTCCACCTCCTGCCGCCTCCAGCTCAAAAATATTTCCAGAATCCGTCTCTTCCTCAACCCTCACTCTACTAAAATGATTGTGCATGCCCTCATCATCTCCCGCCTCTACTACTGCAATATCCTTTTCTGTGGCCTCCCTGCTAACACCCTCGCACCTCTCCAGTCCATCCTTAACTCTGCTGCCCGACTAATTCATCTCCTCGCTACTCCTCCGCTTCTCCCCTGTGCAAACCTCTCCACTGGCTCCCACTCCCTCAGTGTATCCAATTCAAATTACTAATAATGACCTACAAGGCCATCCATAACCTGTCTCCCCCATATATCTCTGAACTAATCTCCCGATACCTTCCCTCACGTAATCTCTGATCCTCCCAAGACTTCCTTCTCTCCTCCACACTTATTCGCTCCTCACCCAACCGCCTCCACTTCTCCCGAATATCCCCCATCCTCTGGAATTCTTTTCCCCAACACGTCCGACTATCAACCACATTCGGATCCTTCAGATGGAACCTGAAAACCCATCTCTTCAGGAAAGCTTACAGTCTGCAATGATCCCCGCTGCCTCCTCATCACTACCGGAGATATCGCCTCAACCAACACTGGAACTGCTGCGACCCCCCAACCTGCTGTCTCCTTCCCCACCTGTAGAATGTAAGCCCGAAAGGGCAGGGTCCTCTCCCCTTTGTATCCGTCTGTGATTGTTAGTTTGTTTACTGTAAGTGATATCTGTAGTTTGTATGTAACACCTTCTTATGTACAGCACCATGGAATCAATGGCACTATATAAATAAATATTATTAATAATAACTAATAATAATAATAATAATAAAAAAACAGTGACTTTATTCAAATCTCAACAAGGACAACGTCTACAAGGGAATCTACATTGTGAGCCCCCCAGTGATGATATCTGTAAAGCGCTGTAGAATTAATAAATGAGTAAAATAAATAAATAAATAAGCTTCCTAGGGAGGCACCAAAGAATAACGGATCCGTCAACAGCAGTTTGTTGGCAATGTCCAGGTAGAATCATAAAAAAAATTTTTTCAGCGGCATAGAGAAAAACTAATAAAATTCATGGAAACATAAAATCTAAAATATCATCTATGTGCCGAGTACAAAGCCAATGGCGACGCTTCACTTTCAATGCCTAAAGGTAGATGTTGTGTCTGAGCAGGACTCCGATGGCGGGGCCGCCTACACATTCCTTGTCTAAGCACTCACATTAATAGAAATGGAACGTATAGGGCTGAGGATACACAGGGAATTTTTGTGTCGAACTGTACCACAAAAAAGCACATAGAAATACAAGTTTTGCAGTATGATTAGACACCAGGTGCAGTATATTTAGTTATTGGGGGATTTACATGAAGATTATAATATTAATGTGGGTATTTGTAGCAAATCTGTTTCGGACTGGTCATGCGGACAGAAAACAAAGTGTTCAACGCCTTCAAAACAGCACTACCACAACGACCAGACTACAGTGACAATGCTACGTGACTGCGATCTGAGAGTTCTCCCCACGGCATGGAAAGTGTGCACAGAAAAAAGTCTTGCTTCAAAGAAAAGGTCATGTTACAAATGAAATCGGAGGATAAATACTCTAAAAATGGTTTCCTGTTCCCAATTTCTTTACTTTACAAATCCCCAGCATTGCACACAACCACAGAGGTAAAACACGGATTTTGGTAAGAACTTACCTGTAAAATCCTTTTCAGCGAAGGAAGGAAGAGAGACACAGTATTCATTACTGATGGGTAGGCGGAGCCCCAGATCAGGATGTTACCTCAGATCAAAAGAGTGATGACTGGCTGGCCCCTCCAGCTCGGGCTCCTCCTACTCAGCTCCAGTCGTACCAAAGCTTTTAGGAAAAGAGCCAAGATCACCAGCGGAGCAACATAACCCCTTCTGAAGGAACTTCAGAGAAAAAACACAAGGATACAGGTTATGCATGCAAAGAAAGCCAAAAACCACAGAGTTCCAGGTACTACTCACGGAACCTGACTACTGCGATGAGCTGGCGATGCTGGAACAGAGCCTTAGCGCGCTGACCTCAGCCCAGATAATCGCTATCAGATAAGGGTCGCGCTGCATCTGAAAACATCAACACACTTCTGCCTTGGGAGGGTGCTGTGTCTCTCTTCCTTCCTTTGCTGAAAAGGATTTTACAGGTAAGTTCTTACCAAAATCCGTGTTTCAGCTGCAGATGGAAGGAAGAGAGCCACAGTATTCATTACTGATGGGACGTCCCAAAGCAGTTCAAAAATAAGGGTGGGAAAAACCAATAAAAGGCAGAAACCCAACAACCTTAACAACAAAGCGCAACCAGCGCTAAACACAAGTTCATCCAGAACTTTAAACTACAGCTGCCTGCAGGACCCTACGTCCGAGGGCTGCATCAGCGGAAGCACTGACGTCCACTTTATAAAACTTTGTAAACGTGTGGACAGAGCGCCAAGTTGCCGCTCGGCAGAGCTGCACTGCCGAGGCACCTTGATGAAAAGCCCACGATGAGGCCACAGCTCTCGTAGAATGGGCTCGAATCTTAATCGGGCAAGATTCACCCCGAAGACGGTAAGCTTCCAAAATAGCTGACCGGATCCAACGAGCTATAGAATCCTTGGAAGCTCGTTGACCACGCCGACGACCTGCTGGAACCACAAACAGGGAGTCCGTCTTACGAAAACCTTGAGTAATAGATAGATAAAACTTCAAGGCCCGCACTAAATCCAATGTGTGTAAAGCTCGCTCTTTCACATTCTTCGGATCCGGGCAGAATGAAGGCAACACAATATCCTGGTTGACATGAAATTGTGACACCACTTTAGGCAAAAAATCACCCCGAGTGCGAAGCACTACACGATCCGGAAAAAACTCCAGAAAAGGAGGCGAACAAGAAAGAGCTGCCAACTCAGAAACTCTCCTCAAGGAAGTGACTGCAACAAGGAAAGCCACCTTCCAAGAAAGTAAAGAAAGGCTAGCAGAAACCATAGGCTCAAAAGGTTTATGCTGAAGAGCCTCCAAAACAAGGTTGAGCCGCCAAGGAGACACGGGTGCCTTCCGCGGCGGAAACTTACGAGATATACCTCGGAAAAAGGAAAGCACGTCTCTATTTGAAGCAATGGTTCTCCGAAACAATAAGGACAGAGCAGAAATCTGACCTTTCAGAGTGCTTACTGCCAAACCCTTGTCTAGCCCATGCTGTAGAAAAGCCAACAGGTTGGGAATGGAAAATTTTCTCGGGTTCCGAGAGGACCCCAAACACCACGAAAAGAAGGTTTCCCAAATCTTGTGGTAAATCCTAGTAGTAGCCGGACATCTTGCAGCACGAAGGGTAGCAATGACCTCGGCTGAGAAACCTCTACGGGTCAAGATTTCGGTCTCAAGAGCCACGCCGTCAAACGCAGGGACATCAAGTCCGGATGACAAACGGGCCCCTGAGTCAACAAGTCCGGTTGAAGAGGGAGTGGAAAAGGAGGTGCCGCCAACAGCGACATTATTGTCGAGAACCACACCCTTCTTGGCCAGTCTGGAGCTATCAAAATAGCTGGAATTCTCTCTAGTCTGATCCGACGCAGTACTAGAGGAAGTAAGGATATCGGCGGGAATACATAGATCAGCTCGAACTGATCCCACTGAGCCACTAGAGCATCCACCGCCACCGCCTTCGGATCCTTGTACCTGGACATGAATGTCGGTAACTTGGCATTGAACCTGGATGCCATCAAATCCACTTGGGGGGTTCCCCAGCGAGAGCACAGTAGTGCAAACACATCCGGATGGAGGCTCCATTCCCCGGAATCCATCCTTCTGCGACTGAGAAAGTCCGCTGTAATATTCTGAACCCCTGGAATGTGAATCGCCGAAATGGCTGGTACATTGGCCTCTGCCCAAATCAGAATTCGGGACACCTCTACCATGAGTCTGGAACTCCTTGTCCCACCTTGGTGATTGATATACGCGACAGCCGTCGCATTGTCTGTCTGCACACGGACTGGCAGACCGCTCAAAGGGACCGTCCAATGTTGGAGGCAAAGGAAAATCGCCCTCAATTCCAGGATGTTGATCGGAAGCACAGACTCTTCCGATGACCATACCCCCTGAATCCAGAGATTGTTCCAAACACCCCCCCAGCCCGTCAGGCTGGCATCGGTGGTTATGACTGACCACTTCAGAGGGAGGAAAGACTTCCCCAGGGAGAATGCCCCTGGACGTAACCACCATTCTAGAGAATCCCGCACCGCGCGAGAAATGGTAACACTGCAATCCAGCGATTGCGACTGATTCCATCGACTCAAGATGAACCTTTGAAGAGTCCTGGAGTGGAACTGGGCAAAAGGAATTGCCTCCATGGACGCCACCATCAGTCCTAGAAGACGCATACACTTCCGTAGAGACATTGCCGTTGAGGATCTCATAATCTGTACATGTCGAAGAAGACATGACTGTTTGTCTGGTGGTAGGGAAACTACCGACCGAAACGTGTCGAGATGCATTCCCAAAAAGAGGATTGTCCTCGATGGTTCCAGGGACGACTTCTCCCAATTGACCAGCCAACCGAAGTCCTTCAGAAACTGAAGAGACAAATCCCGAGCCGTCAACGCCTCCTCCTCCGAGGAAGCCATGATCAAAAGATCGTCCAGATAAGGGAGAATCGTAATCCCCTGTTTTCGAAGGATTGCCATGAGAGGCGCCAGAATTTTTGTAAAGACCCTTGGCGCTGAGGCTAAGCCGAACGGCAGAGCCACGAACTGGTAATGATTCTGACCTATGGCAAATCGAAGAAAGCGCTGATGAGCCTTTCCGATGGGAATATGCAAATAGGCGTCGCGAATGTCGATTGACATCAGAAAATCGTTCTGTGACAGAGCTGCCACAACGGAACGAAGCGACTCCATGCGAAATTTCCGGGCATGGACATGCCGGTTTAATCGCTTGAGATCCAGAATCGGGCGAAATTTGTTCTCCTTTTTGGGAACTATAAAAAGGTTGGAATAAAAACCTTTCCCTCGGTCCTCTGACGGAACCGGTATCACTACACCCTTTGTAGTAGCGATTCGACCTCTCGCTGTAGAGCGACAACAAGCTCGGGTTCCGACGGAACGCGAGATTGACAAAAAACATTTGGGGTTGAGAAGCAAACTCTATGAAATAGCCTGCCGACACTATCCGCGTTACCCAGGAATCTGGAACGCGAGCCATCCAAGTCTCCTTGAAAAGAAGCAGGCGACCCCCCACTCGAGAATCCTCGAGTGGACCCCTGGCGTCAATCCGACTTTGCGGGTTTCTTGTCAAGTTCCCGCTTGTTCTGGCGGAAACTCTGCTTCCAGGGAGTACGAGTTTTCTGAGAGGATTTCTTTCCTGAGAAAGAAGGACGACCCGATCCCCACGAGGAGTGACTAGATCGTCCTCGGCCCCGAAAGGACCGCCGACCACTATAAACACCAG
This sequence comes from Oophaga sylvatica, assembly GCA_033576555.1. Lineage (NCBI taxonomy): Eukaryota > Metazoa > Chordata > Amphibia > Anura > Dendrobatidae > Oophaga > Oophaga sylvatica. The sequence goes on along the minus strand of JARQOD010000006.1, from coordinate 398,298,713 downwards.
GCTTACTGGACACCGAGGCCATGGCCCTTCGCTGTGGTAATGCTGATTCCTTCGCCTTAGCCTTGGAAATCAGCTCTGTGAGGTCGGATCCAAAAAGATGGCCACCCTTGTAAGGTAAGGCCAACAACCCTTGTTTGGAAACTGCGTCCCCGGCCCACTGTCTGAGCCATAAAGCTCTTCTGACTGTGACCGCTGAAGCTTGCGCTTTGGCCAGCAGAGATGCCGTATCCAGACCGGCATCAAAGATATAACAGGCTGCCGTTTCTAACCATTCACAAGTTTCCCGTATCTCAGATAACGGAGATTCATTTTGCAACTCCGTCTTCAGACGTGCCAACCAGCTTAGAGAAGCTCTAGCAGCACACATGGATCCTAGCACTGCTCGAAATCCATGACCCGCAGCCTCATAGCTTGCTTTTGCCGCCAATTCTGCCTTTCTATCCAAAGGCTCCTGTAAGCTCGCTTTTCCCTTAATAGGGAGTAGAGAGGATTTACTAAGCTGAGACAAAGACACATCCACTTCAGGAGCAGAAGTCCAATTAGCCTTTAACTCCGTAGAGCAAGGATAAAGTGTATCAAAGAAATGCGTTCCATGAAAACGCTTATCTGGACATAGACGTTCCTCCTCTATTACACCATTAAGCTCATCCAGAGTTGGCAATGTTGTGCGCGAAGCACGGGACTCCTGGAACATGCGTGCTGATTTACCAGGACGACTAGTTACCTCCTCCGGTAACTGTAGTATATCTCTCATGGCTTCAATTAATGCCTCCGTACGCTTCGTCATAGAGGAACGCCCCTGCGGCTCGTCCGCATCTGAATCGGATATTTCTCCATCCGAATTTAAAGGGGAACTCTGCCCAATATCAGATACATCTGACTCGCTCCGTGTAGAGGCCGGTAACGGCCTGCGTCGCTTCCTCTGAGAGGAATTAGCAGACACATATTGACCTAAAAGGTCAGACAAGTTATTAATCGATCGAGCGATATCATCCAATTTTCCACCGCTGTCGACCGCAGCGCTAGACGCTGTGGAGGTCTGCGTATCTGATTGCCGCAATGGCACTGGGACGTGATCCGCGGCATCTGAACTCTGTTCAGACATGTCTCACCTGTATGAGCAGGTCAAAGCGGTAATACCAGCAAAAAACTATGCGTTTTTTTTTTTTTTTTTTTTTCAAACGCTGAAGGGTTAACGCTCCACCAAGCAGGGTTACCCCAGCGGTATTCAGTCAGCAAATTTAGCTGGTAGAAATAACCCTCAGAGGGGTTAATATTGCAAACTCACCAAAATATATATATATTTGTGAGCCCCAGCCAATTTTTATGTCTCTGATGAGACTGCAGCTGCAGGATAGCGATCGCTGCGCTGCGGGGTGAGGAATCCGCACTCACCCAGCTGGCCGTGGTGTCTTATGAGGAGAGGAGCGGTCCGAGGAGCCCAGGAGCCTGAGTAATGGCCGCCACAGTGAGGGGGTCGCAGGAGAAACGCCAGAGCGCGCGTCTTCCTGCTCAAAAGACCGGGATAGATAGGCCACGCCCCCCGCCAGCTCAAATAATGAGCGCGAACTCTCCCCGCTCCTGCTCCCTCTCTGTCCTGCAGCTATCTGCCTGCGGACAAAAAATCACCACATCTACTTGTAACAGCGCTGTCACAGCAGCGCTGAAGCATACTGACATTACATGTAGTAGCGCTGTCACAGCAGCGCTGAAGCATACTGACATTACATGTAGTAGCGCTGTCACAGCAGCGCTGAAGCATACTGACATACATGTAGTAGCGCTGTCACAGCAGCGCTGAAGCATACTGACATTACATGTAGTAGCGCTGTCACAGCAGCGCTGAAGCATACTGACATTACATGTAGTAGCGCTGTCACAGCAGCGCTGAAGCATACTGACATACATGTAGTAACGCTGTCACAGCAGCGCTGAAGCATACTGACATTAGTAATAGCGCTGCTCATTCAGACGCTAAAGCACTCACACATAATTATTATTAAAATTTGTGTGGAGTACTCACCAGCCAAGGCGCCACAGGGACCCTCAGGGGTTTCTGGCGCAGTGCCCATGCTTCCCCCCAGGGCGAAGAACGCAGTGACCGCACGTGAGGTTTGCGTTCCCGCCAGAGAAGCTCTCCTCATCCCCCAGGGCCGGCAAGGATTCTGCAGGGACTTTGAGTAAATACAGATCCGCCAAGGGAGAGGTTGGGGTACAGCAGCGCTGGTACCCCTGAGACCTCTAGACCAACTAGTGATCCAAGTCTCCTGTCCGAATATTAAAATAATAAAATCTTCTGAGGAGCTGCATTAGCAGCGACCATCCTCTGGACCTCAAATCTTAGACTGGAGCTGAGTAGGAGGAGCCCGAGCTGGAGGGGCCAGCCAGTCATCACTCTTTTGATCTGAGGTAACATCCTGATCTGGGGCTCCGCCTACCCATCAGTAATGAATACTGTGGCTCTCTTCCTTCCATCTGCAGCTGAAAGATACATGTCTGGTTGCCCCTAGCCATCACTAGGGGGCGCTCACTGCATACAGACTTATACAATGCTGAGTCTGTGACCCCCCCCCCCCGGCATGCCCAGTCATTGTCATCAGGGAGGATTTAGGGCTGAGAGTTTACTGGCGGAACCAAATAAGACAATCCCCTCTCCTGCTCTTGAGGTCATTTTTCCAGGTTCTTCTCTTGTAATAAGTTTACAAAGTGTTTACTCCAGTGGAGGAGCAGAAAGGTTTCTTTTTATTGCCTGCACCATTAAATATGCCTTGTAGTGTTGAGTCTTATTCCTACATCACTGTCAGGTTTCTTTCTTACAAGATCAGATTTTTGAACAATTGCAGTAAAAAATGGTGGCAAAATCACGTGTGAATTTGACCCCGACACGGGTTTTCTTAGTAGATATTTAACCCGTTAATATATTGAAAGACATATATGTATGTTACCTGCCATACCTAGATAGCACAAGATCTTAAGTCCAGATGAATTAGACCCCAGAGTACTGAAGGAGATAGCAGAAGAAATTTTTGAACCACTCTCCATAATCTTTGAAAATTCTTGGAGAACAGGAGATGTCCCAGAAGACTGGAGAAGAGCAAATGTTGTTCCTGTCTTCAAAAAGGGGAAGAAGGTGGACCCAGGGAACTATAGACCGGTGAGTCTGACATCTATACCAGGAAAGATCTTTGAACAAATTATTAAACAACATGTATGTAAGTACCTGGACAAGAATGAAGTGATTAACCAGAGTCAGCATGGGTTTGTAACTAATAAGTCATGTCAGACTAATTTAATTTCCTTCTATGACAGAATCACTGACTGGGTGGATCAGGGAAATGCTGTAGATATATTATATCTTGACTTCAGCAAAGCATTTGACAAAGTATCTCACACGATTCTTATTGAAAAAATGACTAAGTATGGAATGGACAAGGCAACTGTTAGGTGGATTCATAACTGGCTTAGTGATAGGACCCAAAGAGTGGTAGTAAATGGCTGCACATCGAGTTGGAAGAATGTATCAAGTGGGTACCACAGGGCTCTGTCTTGGGCCCTGTATTGTTCAACATCTTTATCAATGATTTAGATGAAGGAATTGAGGGTAAACTGATTAAATTTGCTGATGACACAAAGCTAGGAGGGATAGCTAATACTAGAGAAGAGAGAGAGAGGATTCAAAAAGATATAAATAAACTGGAGCAGTGGGCAGCAACTAACAGAATGGTTTTTAACAGGGAAAAATGCAAAGTACTTCATCTGGGAAATAAAAATGAAAAAAGCATATACAGAATGGGAGGAATAGGGCTAAGTAACAGCAAATGTGAAAAAGACTTGGGTATACTAATAGATCACAGACTGAACATGAGTCAACAGTGTGATGCAGCAGCAAAAAAGGCAAATACAATTCTGGGATGTATTAACAGAAGCATATAGTCTAGATCACGTGAAGTCATTATTGCCCTCTATTCCTCTTTGGTCAGACCTCATCTGGAATACTGTGTCCAGTTTTGGGCACCACATTTTAAAAAAGACATCAACAAACTGGAGCAAGTTCAGAGAAGAGCGACCAGAATGGTGTTCGGTCTGCAAACCATGTCCTATGAGGAACGATTACAGGATTTGGGAATGTTTAGCTTGCAAAAAAGAAGACTGAGAGGAGACTTAATAGCTGTCTACAAATATCTCAAGGGCTGTCACATTGTAGAAGGATTATCTTTATTCTCATTTGCACACGGAAAGACTAGAAGCAATGGGATGAAACTGAATGGGAGAAGACACAGATTAGATATTAGAAAAAACTTTTTGACAGTTAGAGTGATCAATGAGTGGAACAGGCTGCCTCGAGAGGTGGTGATGAGTTCTCCTTCAATGGAAGTCTTCAAACAGAGGCTGGACAGACATCTGTCTGGGATGATTTAGTGAATACTGCTTTGAGAAGGGGGTTGGACCAGATGACCCAGGAGGTCCCTTCCAACTCTACCATTCTATGATTCTATGATTCTAAGTAATTATGACAGTGTGGGCACACGAGCTGGCCTGTACAATCACCGCAGACATTTGGGTATAACTGTCACGGGTACAGTGGGGGAAAAAAGCATTTAGTCAGCCACCAATTTTGCAAGTTCTCCTACTTAAAAAGATGAGCGAGGCCTGTAATGGACATCATAGGGAGACGACAACTATGAGAGTCAAAATGAGAAAACAAATCCAGAAAATCACCTTGTCTGATTTGCAAGATTTATTTTGAAAATTATTGTGGAAAATAAGTATTTGGTCACCTAAAAACATGCAAGATTTCTGGCTCTCACAGACCTGTAACTTCTTCTTTAAGAGGCTCCTCTGTCCTGCACTCATTACCTGTAGTAATGACACCTGTTTGAACTTGTTATCAGTATAAAAGACACCTGTCCACAACCTCAAACAGTCACACTCCAAACTCCACTATGAAGAAGACCAAAGAGCTGTCGAAGGACACCAGAAACAAAATTGTAGCCCTGCACCAGGCTGGGAAGACTGAATCTGCAATAGGCAAGCAGCTTGGTGTGATGAAATCAACTGTGGGAGCAATAATAAGAAAATGGAAGACATGCAAGACCACTGATAATCTCCCTTCATCTGGGGCTCCACAAAAGATCTGACCCTGTGGGGTCAAAATGATCACAAGAACGGTGAGCAAAAATGCCAGAACCACACGGGGACCTAGTGAATGACCTGCTAGGACCACCGTAACAAAGGCTACCATCAGTAACACACTACGCCGCCAGGGAATCAGATCCTGCAGTGAAAGACGTGTCCCCCTGCTTAACCCCTTCACCCCCAAGGGTGGTTTGCACGTTAATGACCGGGCCAATTTTTACAATTCTGACCACTGTCTCTTTATGAGGTTATAACTCTGGAACGCTTCAACGGATCTTTGCGATTCTGAGATTGTTTTCTCGTGACATATTGTACTTCACGTTAGAAGTAAAATTTCTTCGATATAACTTGCGTTTATTTTTGAAAAAAATGCAAATATGGCGAAAATTTTTAAAATTTTGCAATTTTCAAACTTTGAATTTTTATTCCCTTAAAACAGAGAAATATGTCACATAAAATAGTTAAGAAATAACATTTCCCACATGTCTACTTTACATCAGCACAATTTTGGAACCAAAATTTTTTTTTGTTAGGAAGTTATAAGGGTTAAAAGTTGACCAGCGATTTCTCATTTTTACAACAAAATTTACAAAGCCATTTTTTTTAGGGACCACCTCTCATTTGAAGTCACTTTGAGGGGTCTATATGGCAGAAAATACCCAAAAGTGACACCATTCTAAAAACTGCACCCCTCAAGGTACTCAAAACCACATTCAAGAAGATTATTAACCCTTCAGGTGCTTCACAGGAACTAAAGCAACGTGGAAGGAAAAAATGAATATTTAACTTTTTAGCCACAAAAATGATCTTTTACAAACTTTTTTTTTATTTTCACAAGGGTAAAAGGAGAAAATGGACAGATAAGGTTGTTATGCAATTTCTCCTGAGTACGCCAATACCCAATATGTGGGGGAAAACCACTGTTTGGGCACACGGCAGAGCTCGTAAGGGAAGGAGCGCCGTTTGACTTTTTCAAACTAAAATTGGCTGGAATTGAGATTGGACGCCATGTCGTGTTTGGAGAGCCCCTGATGCGCCTAAACAGTGGAAACCCCCACAAGTGACACCATTTTGGAAACTAGACCCCCTAAGGTACTTATCTAGATCTGTTGTGAGCACTTTGAACTCCCAAGTGTTTCACAAAAGCTTATAATGCCTGTGTGTGAAAAAAAAAAAAAAACAATTTTCCACAAAAATGATTTTTTAGTCCCAAATTTTTGAATTTTCCCAAGGAAATTGGACCCCAAAAGTTGTTGTCCAATTTGTCCTGAGTACGCTGATACCCCATATGTGGGGGGGGGAACTGTTTGGGTGCACGGCAGGGCTTGGAAAGGAAGTAGTAACGTTTTGGAATGCAGACGTTGATGGGGGTCATGTTCCGTTTGCAGTGCCCCAGATGAGCCTAAACAGTGGAAACCCCCCACAAGTGACCCCATTTTGGAAACTATACCCCCTAAGGAACTTATCTAGATCTTTGGTGAGCACTTTGAACCCCCAAGTGCTTCACACAAGTCTATAATGCCCGGGCATGAAAATAAAAAAATCCTATTTTTTTCCCACAAAAATTATCTTTTAGTCACTAATTTTTTATTTTCTCAAGGGTAACAGGAGAAATTGGACCACATAAGTTGTTGTCCAATTTGTCCTGAGTACGCTGATACCCCATATGTGGGTGGGAACCACTGTTTGGGCGCACGGCAGAGCTCGGAATGGAAGGAGCACCATTTGACTTTTTCCAACCAAAATTGGCTGGAATTGAGATTGGATGCCATGTTGCATTTGGAGAGCCCCTGATGTGCCTAAACAGTGGAAACCCCCCACAAATGACCCCATTTTGGAAACTAGACCCCCTAAGGAACTTTTCTAGATCTTTGGTGAGCAATTTGAACCCCCAAGTGCTTCACACAAGTTTATAACGTAGAGCCGTAAAATTTAAAAATCATATTTTTTCCACAAAAATGATCTTTTCACCCCAATTTTTATTTTCCAAGGGTAACAAGACTCCAAAAGTTATTGTGCAATTTGTCCTGAGTGCGCTGATACCCCATATGTGGGGGTAAACCACTGTTTGGGTGCATGGCAGAGTTTGGAAGGGAAGGAGCGCCGTCTGACTTTTTCAACGCAGAATTGGCTGGACGCCATGTCGTGTTTGGAGAGCTCCTGATCTGCCTAAACAGTGGAAACCCCCATAAATGACGCCATTTTGGAAACTAGACCCCTCAAGGAACTTATCTAGATGTGTGGTGAGAACTTTTAACCCCCAGGTGTTTCACTAAAGTTTATAACGTACAGCCGTAAAATAAAAAATCTTTTTTTTTTTTTTACAAAAATGATTTTTTCGTCCCCAATATTTTATTTTCACAAGGGTAACAGAAGAAATTGGAACCCAAAAGTTGTTGTCCAATTTGTCCTGAGTACGCTGATACCCAATATGTGGGAGAAAACTACTGTATGGGCGCACGTCAGGGCTCGGAAGGGAAGTAGTGACGTTTTGGATTGCAGACTTTGATGGAATGGTCTGGGGGCGTCATGTCACATTTGGAGAGCCCCTGATGCACCTATACAGTGGAAACCCCCCACAAGTGACCCCATTCTGGCAAATAGACCCCACAAGGAACTTATCTAGATGTGTGGTGAGCACTTTGAACCCCGAAGTGCTTCACAGAAGTTTATAACGTACAGCAGTAAAAATAAAAAATCCTTTTTTTTTTACAAAAATGATTTTTTCGCCCCCAATATTTTATTTTCACAAGGGTAACAGAAGAAATTGGAACCCAAAAGTTGTTGTCCAATTTGTCCTGAGTACGCTGATACCCAATATGTGGGAGAAAACTACTGTATGGGCGCACGTCAGGGCTTGGAAGGGAAGTAGTGACGTTTTGGATTGCAGACTTTGATGGAATGGTCTGGGGGCGTCATGTCACATTTGGAGAGCCCCTGATGCACCTATACAGTGGAAACCCCCCACAAGTGACCCCATTTTGGAAAATAGACCCCACAAGGAACTTGTCTAGATGTGTGGTGAGCACTTTGAACCCCGAAGTGCTTCACAGAAGTTTATAACGCACAGCCGTAAAAATAAAAAATCCTTTTTTTTTTTTGCAAAAATGATTTTTTTGCCCCAATATTTTATTTTTACAAGGGTAACAGGAGAAATTGGACCCCAAAAGTTGTTGCCCAATTTGTCCTGAGTACGCTGATATCCAATATGTGGGAGAAAACTACTGTATGGGTACACGTTGGGGCTCGGAAGGGAAGTAGTGACGTTTTGGATTGCAGACTTTGATGGAATGGTCTGGGGGCGTCATGTCGCATTTGGAGAGCCCCTGATGCGCCTAAACAGTGGAAATCCCCAACAAGTGACCCCATTTTGGAAAATAGACCCCACAAGGAACTTATCTAGATGTGTGGTGAGCGCTATGAAGCCCCAAGTGCTTCACAGAAGTTTATAATGTACAGCCGTAAAAACAAAAAAATATTTTTTTTTGTACAAAAATGATATTTTCGCCCCCAGTTTTTTATTTTCCCAAGGGTAGCAGAAGAAATAGGACAAATTGCACAATAACTCTTGGGGTCCAGAGTACGCTGATACCCCATATGTGGGGATAAACTACTGTTTGGACGCATGGCAGAGCTGAGAAGTGAAGGAGCACCGTTTGACTTTTTCAACGCAGAATTGGCTGGAATTAGATCAGACGCCATGTCATATTTGGAGAGCCCCTGATGTGCCTAAACAGCTGAAACCCCCCAATTCTAACTCCAACCCTAACCCCAACACACCCCTAACCCTAGTCCCAACCCTAACCACAAACCTAACCCTAACACACCTCTAATCCCAACCCTAACCCTAATCCTAACTTTAGCGCCAACCCTAACCCTAAATTTAGCCGCAACCCTAACCCTAACCCTAATGGGAAAATGGAAATAAATGCTTTTTTTAATTTTATTATTTTTCCCTTACTAAGGGGGTGATAAAGGGGGGTTTGATTTACTATTTATAGCGGGTTTTTATGATTGGCAGCTGTCACGCTAAAAGACGCTTTTTATTGCAAAAATAGTTTTTGCATCATCACATTTTGAGAGCTATAATTTTTGCATATTTTGGCCCACAGAGTCATGTGAGGTCTTATTTTTTGCGGGACGAGTTGACGTTTTTATTGGTACCATTTTTGAGCACGTGACGTTTTTTGATCGCTTTTTATTTCGATTTTTGGGAGGTTAGAATGAACAAAAATCAGCAATTCATGAATTTCTTTTGGGGGAGGCGTTTATACCGTTCCGCGTGTGGTAAAATTGATAAAGCAGTTTTATTCTTCGGGTCAGTACGATTATGGCGATACCTCATTTATATCATTTTTTCATGTTTTGGCGCTTTTATAGAATAAAAACAATTTTATATAAAAAATAATTATTTTTGCATCGCTTTATTCTGCGAGCTATAACTTTTTTATTTTTTCGCTGATGATGCTTTATGACGGCTCATTTTTTGCGGGACAAGATGACGTTTTCAGCGGTACCATGTTTTTTTATATCAGTCTTTTTGATCGCGTGTTATTCCACTTTTTGTTCGGCGGTATGATGATAAAGCATTGATTTTTTGCTTCGTTTTTTTTTTTTTTTTTTTTTTAAGGGGTTCACTAAAGGGGTTAACTAGTGGGACAATTTTATAGGGGGGATCGTTACGGACGCGGCGATACCAAATATGTGTACTTTTATTGTTTTGTTTTTTTTATTTACAGGAAGAAGTGAATTTATTGGGGAATATTTTTTTTTTTTTTTATTTATTTTTTTTTTACACATGTTTATTTTTACTTTTTTAACTTTTTTACTTTGTCCCAGGGTGGGACATCACTGTATTTTATCAGATCGCTGGTGTGACAGTGTGCACAGCACTCTGTCACACCAGCGATCGCACAGGCATAGATGCAGGCTTCTCAGTGCCTGCTCTCGGCAGGCACTGAGGTAGCCGCCTCCCTCCAGGACCCCGGCACCATCTTGGATCCGGGTCCTGGGAGGGAGGAAGCCCTCAGAACAGCGCGATCACATCGCGCTGCTCTGAGGGTCTCAGGGGGGCGCGCAGGGAGCCCCCACCCTGCGCGATCCTCCCCTGTGCCCCCAGTACACCGCGATCATGTTTGATCGCGGTGTGCAAGGGGTTAATATGCCGGGAGCGGTCCGTGACCGCTCCTGACACACAGTCATGGGTGTCAGCTGTGATAATCAGCTGACACCCGGCGGCGATTAGCTGCGCTCCCCTCAGGAGCGCAGCTGATCGCCTATGACGTACTATCCCGTCCCCGGTCATACGGGCCAGGTACCATGGACGGATAGTACGTCCGATGGCAGTAAGGGGTTAAGCCAGTACATGTCCAGGCCCGTCTGAAGTCTGCTAGAGGGCATTTGGATTATCCAGAAGAGTATTGGGAGAATGTCATATGGTCTGATGAAACCAAAGTAGAACTGTTTGGTAGAAACAAAACTCGTCGTGTTTGGAGGAGACAGAATGCTGAGTTGCATCCAAAGAACACAATACCTACTGTGAAGCATGGGGGTGGCAACATCATGCTTTGGGGCTGTTTCTCTTCAAAGGGACTAGGACGACTGATCCGTGTACATGAAAGAATGAATGGGGCCATGTATCGTGAGATTTTGAGTGCAAACCTCCTTCCGTCAGCAAGAGGATTGAAGATGAAACGTGGATGGGTCTTTCAGCATGATAATGATCCCAAGCACATCGCCAGGGCAACGAAGGACTGACTTCGTCAGAAGCATATGAAGGTCCTGGAATGGCCTAGCCAGTCTCCAGATCTCAACCCCATAGAAAACCTTTGGAGGGATTTGAAAGTTCATGTTGCCCAGCGACAGGCCCAAAACATCACTGCTCTAGAGGAGATCTGCATGGAGGAATGGGCCAACATACCACCAACAGTGTGTGGCAACCTTGTGAAGACTTACAGAGAAAGTTTGACTTCTGTCATTGCCAACAAAGGATAGAAAAAAAATATTGAGATGAACTTTTGTTAATGACCAAATACTTATTTTCCACCATAATTTGAAAAATAAATCTTGTCAAATCAGACGGTGATTTTCTGGATTTGTTTTTTCATTTTGACTCTCATAGTTGTGGTCTACCTATGATGTCAATTACAGGCCTCTCTCATCTTTTTCAGTGGGAGAACCTGCACAATTCGTGGATGACTAATTACTTTTTTTCCCCACTGTATGTCAGAGGCTGCAGACAGTCGCACTGCATCTAGCTACAGAAGATCTCTGCATTTGGCTCTGCAGACACCTTCTTCTGACTCTTTTACCCAGTGGCAATCTATCTCTGGCTCTAATTGACACACCTGGACCTGGGTGTTTATAGTCTCCCAGCCTGCTGCTGGGAGTTGCCGGTGATATTCCATTTCCTCATGTTGAAGATTGGAGCTAAAGCAGTCGGCTATTTTCCTCTGTGGTGTTGCTAGAGGACTTCTGTGTTACATCTCTGAGTCTCCTCAAGATAAGTGTTCCCCTTGTTCGTCTATCCCAGCTGTCTTTAGTGATAGAGGGGATCGGCTAGTGCTCACCCAGTCCTTCCCTAAGCAGGGCTTAGTGCCATGGTCAGAAAGGAATTAGGCTCCTGCTCGGCGATAGCTGCAGAACCTATATAGGGACGTTAAGGCAGACAAGGTGACTTTAGATCTGCCTAGGGGTCTCCACTCCCCTTTTCCCTAGTGTTGGGCTCCCTTCCCCTCATCCCTTCGTGATGCACTTAGTCTTTCCTACACTGTGCGTGACAATAACGGAAGACAAAGGCCCCACTTTACTGCTATGGCTGAGATCAGAGATAACTCAGATCCCGGCTGTTTAGCCCATGGCTGGAGGTCTAACAAGAATTCCAGGTATTGGCAGGTCTGCAATAAGAAATGGCTCACTCTTCTTGCATTTGCAAAATATATATACATATATATACATGTATATATATCGATAGTTTGAGATAGTTTTATTTTATTCTATTTTTTTTAAATTATGTTTACCATCATAAAAGACAAACTCAAAAAATAGGATCACTAAGGATTTGTCATCATACATGATGTGCAAGTCAGGTCCCTAGACGAGTGCTTCAGAAAAATCACATTTCGTGTCATGTAATCAATCCCACAGAGGGTTAAACTCCCTACTCTAATATGTCTACGATAGCAATTTTCCAAGTCCAGGTTACACTGGGATCTACACACAAAGCTGTCATCTCCACAATGGTGCGTAAACCGCGCACCTGCCAGACATAAATAGGATATTTCCTTAAAGGGATTGTCCAGTGTAATGTAAATGAGGCCTAATCCTTGAACCATGCACACATCTTGTAATATACTTTTTGAGTCAGATCGCAGCCTCAGCCATACATGACACAGATTGTGCTGTCCGTATACACAGTGTGCACCGTCAGCGCTAACCGCTGCACTCCGCTCATCTGTTTCAGGAATTAGACAGTTCCTCCTTTTGCCAAATAACACATAACTCGTCAGCCTGTCTCCAATCTATGGGTGATGGACAGAATGGCACACAGATGACGTTACATTCTCAATTTATGGATATGACTACATTGTGAAATACAGTAGCTTGCAAAAGTATTTACCCCTTGGCTTTGTACCTATTTTGTTACATTACAGCCTGTGTTTAAATATTTTTGTAATCTGATTTGTATGTGATGCATCAGCACTAAATAGTCTAAGTTGGTAAAGTGAGAAAAATATAGGCATAAATTAAATTTATGTGATGAAATCAATAAAAGTTGGCATGTGCATATGTATTCACCCCTTTTGCTATGAAGCCCCTAAAAAATTTTGGTGCAAGCAATTACCTTCATAAGGGCAGAGACAGACTGCCGTATAACTCGTGCGATAATCGCGTCGCACTGCACAGACTGGCCTGGCACCTCTCTTGACCTGAGCAAGACAGCGTGATGTATTTCTATGCAGCTGTCAAGCTCAGGTCAGGAGAGCCGACAGCCAGTACGAGTTTTACGATGCGATCCTCACACCAGTTATACGGCAGTCTGTCTCTGCCTTTAGTCACATGCTTAGTGAAAGGAAGTCCACCTGTGTGCAATCTAAGTTTTACATGTCTGTCAGTATATACACATTACCATTTCTGAAAGGTCACGGAGGCTGCAACACCATTAAGCAAGAGGCACCACTAACCAAACACCATGAAGACCAAGGAGATCTCCAAACAAGTCAGGGACAAAGTTGTTGGGAAGTACAAGTCAGGGTTGGGTTATAAAAATATATCCCAATCTCTGATGATTCCCTGGAGCACCATCAAATCCATTATCATCAAGTGGAAAGAATGTGTCACCGGGATATCGCGACAGAGTGGCGTCAGATGATCACAGCGTCTGGTGACACATACACCTGTGGTAGTTAGAATGGCTTCACCATCCTGTTAGCAGTTCTGTTTTTTTTTGCTTTGGTGCTCCAAGGGTTACATTGCTTAGTTGGACTCCTGGAGTTCTCTGTCTGGGGTTGTATCAGCTGTTCTGAGTTTGGTACTCTCAGCAGGTATCAGAACCCACCTCCCTGCTTCTGACCTTGCCAGTGATAGTTGCCACTACCTGGTTTGAAGTTTAAAGAGAGAGTTCAGTGTTTGGAGTAGGCGGCTGGAGAGTTTTTCAGGAGATTGCTGTGTAGAGTTGGTTTGCATGTTTATCCTTATCCTCTCCCAGTTGTTTACTTTCTTCCTATTCCTCCTGTTTCCCACTCTGTTGTTTTGTGAGTGTATATGTATGATTGTAGCTTTCTTTTATCCCCGTCTGTCTCGAAATGCTTGTCTATATACTTTGGCCTCACACCTTCCTAGGTGGGGTAGGGAACAAATAAGGGTAAGATAGAAGCATAGCAAGGCACGAGACCCCAGCCTCTCCACCATCCAGGGCAATCCGGGTGACAGGTATATAGCCTAGGTGGCCCATAGGGATTGGGTAGGTTCCTACAGTCCCTTGTCCCTATGTGGCAACATGATACCACACCAAACCTGACAAGAGAGGGTCGCCCACTAAAACTCCCAGCAGGGTAGCGAGGGCATTAATCAGAGGGGCAGCACAGAGACCAAAGATAACCCTGAAGGAGCTGCAGATTTTCCAAGCAGAGACTGGAGTATCTGTCCATATGACCATAATAAGCTGTACACTTCTTAGAGGTGGCCTTTATGGAAGAGTGGGCAGAAAAAAGCCTTTACTTACACACAAAAATTGTAAGGCTCACTTTGAATTTGCCAAAGACAAATGTATAGAGGAAGGTGCTATGGTCGGATGAGAAAAATTGAGCTTTCTGGCCATAAAGGTAAACGCTGTGTCTGGCACTAAACCATCACAGCTCATCTCACCAAGAACACCATCCCCACAGTGAAACATGGTGGTGAGAGCATCATGCTGTAGGATGTTTTCTGGCAACAGGGACAGGGAAAATTATTCGAGGTACAGAGATATTCTTGAATGAAACCTGATTCCATCTGTCAGTTATTTCAGACTGGGACAGAGGTTAACTTTCCAACAAGACAACAACAAAGCATACTGCTAAAGCAACACTGGAGTGGTTTAAGGGGAAACATGTAAATGTTTTGGAGTGGCCTATTCAAAGCCCAGACTTTAATTCAGTTGAGAAGTTGAGAATCTGTTGTCAGACTTGAAGATTGCTGCTCACCAGGAAACCATCTTGAAGGAGCTGGAAGTTTTGCCATGAGGAATGGGCAAAAATTTCAGTGGGCGACTTGCAGCTGTAATTGCCATAAAAGGAGGCTCTACAAAGTACTGACTTTAGGGGGGTGAATAGTTATGCACGCTGAAGTTTTCAGTTATTTTGTCCTATTTGTTGTTTGCGTCACAAGAGATAGAAAACCAAATGTTCATAGTTGTAGGCATGATCTTTACATAAACTGATGCACACCCTCAAAAAAAAACAAAAAAAAAACAGTGAAATTACAGGTTGTGAGGTAGCAAAACATGAAAAATGCCAGAGGGTGAATACTTTCGCAGGCCACTGTAACAGTCTTTCGAACTTAACCTTATTTTCATGTCTGTATTTAAACATCTATGCGAAAATATTTGTACTGTAGTGTCATCAGTGTCTGGTCCGTGTGTCCATTGTTACCATCAGTGTGTCTTCAGCATTTTTCACGGATGGATGGAGAAATAAATAAAGTAGAAAGCTTCTCCTATGCTTTTTAGAATTAAATCTGAACAGCATATTGATGCCATCCATGGTTGTACGTGCTAGCCATAGACTCGCATTGGCCCGTTTCATCCGTGCTACCAGAAAAAAACATACATGACACAGTGTGCTTTCCACGAACAGTCTATGAAAAAACACAGACATGTGAACAGCATCATAGTTGATGTCGCTTGCATCCGTGAAAAAAACTGATACAACGCGTACGTGCAATATGGACGTCTGAATGAGGCCTACAGTGAACTTCTGCGGAAATAGCAATATTACAGAGGTTTACCCATATTTATGAGCATGTGGCAGAGGGCAGGGAATGGGTTATGAAGACACAACCCACCTCTCCTATATTCCCAGCTCTGACTGCTTCTTTCCGGCAGTGATCACATGCTGTACATTACTCACATGACCACTGCAGCTAATCACTGGCAGAAGCAGCTGGAGATGCCTGGGGCTGAGGAAGTGAGTATAGTTTTTTTTTATTCACCCTATTTCCTGTTTATATCTACATTTCTACAAATATTGGAAAGCCCCTTCAAAGGGTAGTTCCATTACAAAAGGTATTGATGCCCTATTCTTAGGATAGGTCATCAATATCGGAGCAGTGGTGGTCCAACACCCGGCACCCCCAACAGATAAGCTGGTCTCAGGTGTGGACGGATATAAGTAGCTCAGAAGCCGAACAGAACAGCTTCACCAACCGTTTAATGGCCACAGATTTGCTCCTATTCACCAGGGAGCGATCTGCTGTCCTTGGCACCGGCCACTAATTGGTTGAGGAAGCTGTTGATCTGGCGTTGATGACCTGTGGATAGGTCATTAATATCATTGCAGTGGAACTACCCTTTAGATCTAAGGATTGAAGAAAAGTAATGGACACAATAAACGTGCAATGAATCTAAATAGGAGCAATTTCGATTCACGTTGCCCTTGTCCAGCACTCAGTCGAGTACTCCGTGGTGGCCAAGCTTCACTTCAGCACCCAAAATCTTCAGCCCGGTATTTTTGTGCTTAGTAAACCCTACAACATCAGGAAGTCACGTGAGGCTTAGTCATGGCATGGTGGGGCCTAGTAAGCGCTGGAGGGCCGAAGCTACCAGGTGCACAGAGGAACGGACTGGACACTGGACCAGGGATTGTAGGGTGCATTTACATAAACCTACAAGTCAACTACCATAATCCACTTCCAGTGGAATTGCAGACATTCATCTTTATATATCCGAGACGATGTGATATTCCTATCCGTATACTGTATTTATATTCTGCCCTGTTGGAGGACATCTGATAATGTCAGCAGATACTTCTAGGTGGGTAGTATATTGCTTTATAGGAGTTTCTCTGCTTTTTGTCTTGTTGGGTTTGTCCTTGTCTTACTGATTAATTTGTGATTTTTTTGTATGTTACTATGCAATGATATAATGGCTCAGTGGATAGCACTGCAGCCTTGCAGCACTGGGGTCCTGGGTTCAAATCCCACCAAGCAGAACATCTACAAGGAGTTTGTATGCTCTCCCCGTGTTTGTGTGGGTTTCTTCCGGGTTGTCCGGTTTCCACCCACACTCCAAAGACATACTGATAGGGAATGTAGATTGTGAGCCCCGATGGGGAAGGTAATGATGATGTAAAGCGATGGGAATATGATCCCTAAATAATCAAAACATAATAAAATGTCTAATTTTTTTTAGATATTTTGTGCATTTATCATATTTGACTTGTAGGTTTACGTATCTGATTTTGTGTGTTGGCTCCATTGCCTTTAAGGTACATTATAGGCTAATATTTGGCACATTTACCCGGCTGCTCGTTTAGGAGTGCTCGTTTCCGGATATTCAGCCTTTTTAAGCTGCCCCCAAAGAATGAGCAAAACACGACATCCCCATTACCAGACTAATCAGTAATACACCAGGGTGCTGCTGTTATGTGCCTCTATAATGTGTCCATCATCTGGAGCCGCCCTTTTGATAAAATAAACTGATATGAATATGAATAGGTGAGACCAGCAAAAATAAATCTGCAGACTGTACTTTTACATTTTTTGTGCTCAGCAAACCAGACTGACCTGCATTTCAGCAAAGTGGATCCTGTAAGTGGAATGTGAGCACACACCTACCCCTGTATAAAATGCATATATTTGTGACAATGATTAACCCTTGCAGCAGGCTCGGGCCAACGCTGACCTGCATGTAATAGTGGATGGACCTGATGCACTGTGGGTGTTAGTGTAGCAGGAATGCTGACAGCTCACACCATGCCCTCCCTCATTAACATGTGACTCAGATATTAATATAAACTATTAACAGCAGCAGCCGAGGATGTGACTGCGCAGAGGTCATCTGCAGTTATGCGGCCGCCCGGTGACATCGGCAGCTCTCTCTCTCTGCTCCTACCTTGACTTTTGATCCCAGTGATCCTGTAACAATTCGAGGACCTTGGAGGTGGCGATTACACATTCGGACTTGCGCTTATTAGCAGCACAAGCCATTAACCCCTCACAGCCTGGTCCGACCCCTGCGTAAATCTAGAACTTACTTGTTGCAGTCTTCGATGCACTCTGCGCAGTTCCCGTCCTTCAGCTGGCACGCCGCTCGGTTAGAGTACAAGATCGCCAATTCTTCTGCATCCCCTGAACCTGGAGAGTAGGAGGAAAGCTTTAGTTAGCAGGCAGGCAGCACTGCAGCACAGGCTGCTACCACTGCAGTAGCTCAGCGCAGGTAGTGCAAGCACCAGAAGCCGCCAGCAAGACGGCACATAATGTAAATCACACCACTAAAAAAAGCTGCAGGACCCGTGAGCCGAGGCTGAGCCAGAACAGTGCAAATAGGCGATTTCTGCTATTAATCGACATTATGAGAACTGACCTGTGCCCTTGAGGTTCTCGATCGCCTCCGAGTACTTGATTGAAGCCTCTCCGAATTGACCATTCTTAAAAAGCTGGTTGCCATCATTTTTCAGCTGTGCAGCAAGAGGAAGCGACTGTGATGACAGCTTGGCTTCCTGGCTGTCAGTCCGAGCCTTCTGCTCAGCTTTACCACCTGGCTGCTTGGGTTTTCCCTGCGGCTCGACGAGGTTTTTGGGTTTGCCATTGCTGCTCTCCTTCTTTACTCCGTTCTGGGCGCTCGGGGTGCTGTATCGGGGAGTCTGGTTGATCTCTTCCTTTTCATTTCCTTTCTTAGGAGAAAACTTTTTTTGAGCATTGCCCATTTCAATCAGCTCGGCTGCAGTCTCTCCTCCTCCTGCTGTCACACCGGCTTCTACAAGGAAGTTACAGGCTTAGTATCGACATCATCAGAGCAAACTACTGTACAGCCTACAGGAGGGGTGTGATGTAGTCACCCGGGAGGATAGCCGAGCCGTACAGCTGGCCTAGCACGGAAAATACACACGCAAGGAAAAACAAATCCGGATAGCGTCCTGCACCCTGCACACCGGAGCAATGAGCACGGGCGTATGTGCGGTATACGCCATATATCTGCAGCCAGGCCCCTGCTAGCTCAGCAATTTACATAACAAATACAATAGTCATTCTTCAGGCTGACCATTTGTATGCTGGAGCAGTCAGGGGCAGGGAGGGTCAGATCCTGACACAGCATGGAATAGACTAATACTGGACGTAATCTGCAGTCTTACTTACGTGTGTGTTCACACGAGGCGGATATGCTGCAGGTTCTCCTAGCAGAAAATCTGCAGCATGTAAGAGGTATGTGCTGTCCAGATTTGCCAGGCTGAAAATCCGCGCGTATTACAGTGGCTGCGATTTTACGAAATGTCACCCATGCACTGGTAAGGGTTGCAGATTTGAGATCCTCGGCGTTTCGATTTATGCTGCGGACAGCGTCAGATTTTCTAGTGCAAAAGGAAAAGTGTGCGGCGTTACATACTATCCCTGCAACTAAATCCACTGCGGCATTTCAGTGGAAATGTCCCATGTGTGAGTATCCTCACAGTACCAGCAGAGTGGATGACATTTTATAAAATCTCATCCATACACTGCAGGGAAAATCCAGGCAGAAATGGTCTCGAATGTCACATCGTGTCAATTCATGCTGAAGATTTTCACAGCAGATTTTTGCCTTTTGCAATGCAGGTTGTGAGTTTAAAGCACAGCAAAATCTGCGTGTAACATGGTAAAAATAAAACCACTATCATCATAAATGTGTGCAAGCAACTGCCTGCAATGCTTCACTGCTAAAGCATCACTAAAGGGACCGTCTGGTTCAAACAGCATAGGTGATAACTTGTTGATGGATAGGGGTCTGACCGCTGGGACCCTCACCGAATGGCAGAACGGGGAACTTTTATCCCCATTAGAATAGATCTGCAATCATTCCCTTTGGGGTTGCAAGTCCCAAGTATCATAGTTCATTTGGGCCACTAAACCCACAGATGGGCTGGGACTTTCGGACATAATGTGAATGAAAAAAAGCAGCCGCTATACGGTCATGTGAATTAGCCCTTAGTAGAGACAACCATGAATAATAAGGATACTGTAAGGATAAAGGAGAATACTAGTTTATAGTGTAATCTCGGCTACATAGCACTTTGGGTTGGATCCACACTTTTTTCTCTGTATTCACGCGCGGTTGCGTCACTTCAATGCCACTCAGCTGTTGTGAGCAGCAGCATCGGGCACGGCCAGGACAATTTTTTTTCCCGAATCCATATAAAACCCATAGTAGACAATCACACAACCACTTGCACATTTCAGATCCTATGCAGGTCCTTACTCATAGCATAAACGGGCTTCAATATCACAGATCATTTGTGGATCTACACGTTTGGAAGAACTACAATTACCTGCCAGCTGGTGTGACATGAATTACAACAGTAGTAGCTGTTTTTTAGAACTGAAGAACCACATATTGACCCACCAAACCATTAAACCACAGCTGCCTAATATTATATGAAGGTCCCATACACATTAGGTGAACGTCAGCTGAGTCGCCGATATTGACAGGTTCAATAACAGTCTCATGTGTATGGGGGTCCCGACAGATGATGTCGGAGATCTGAAATCGGACATGCCGGAAACCTGCCAATCCTTTTGTTCTCTAAGGGTGCGTTCTGTGTCCATGTCGGGGAATACGTCTGAGATCACCCGCAAAACGGGGTCCGGATGCATGCGCCTGCGGTGCCATAGACGGTAATGATGACGGCAGAGCTTGCGTTCACTGTGCTGTGCACTTCTTTTTGGAGGGTACACTTACAGAAGGCGGACACTCAGATGCAGTCTACTATGTCCTCCTATAGGCGTACACTCCCGAAAACGAAAATGATGCATGACAGAGCACACGTTCACTCTGACGTCACCACTACAGTCTAGGCCCCCCATCGGTGCATGAGTCCGGACCCCGTTTTGCGGGTAATATGGACATTTACCCCGACGGGGACAGAGAATGCAATGTGAAAGCGCAATAAGAAATAAGCGGCAGCCAGAGAAGTCTGACACCGGCTCTCTCATCTCATCTCTCTTCAGAAGAAGCGCTCCTGTGTACGTGAGAGCGGAGAGAAATCCCTGCCGACAGAATGATGGTTATCTAAAGTGTATGGTGGGCTTCAGCCTCTCTTGTAGTTCTGTCCTGTGAAGTATACAAGACATCTGATTGTCCCACGGTATCTGGCACCTAAACATTACCACCAGATTCTTTAAAGAGGACCTTCACCTGGTCAAAAGTGGCCATATTTTGTTCTTCTTTTATTCCTGCTGCTAACCTGAGTTTTACATTTTTGCCTTTTTTAATCTGCCATCCGGTTCCAGAGATATGGACCTTTTTATTCAGCGCTCATTGGGGGAGTGGCAAACATTGTAATTATGCAGAGCAGCCTAAACACACGCCCCCGAGAACCTTGTGAGCCACGCCTCCTTTGTAAAGACCATAAAAATTTGCATTGAAAGGAAAGGCACAAATCTTTGGAGCCAAATGGCAGATTTAAAATAAAAACAAAAATGGATTCCTTGGTGGAGCAGCAGGAATAAAATCAGAGCAAAAAATGCCCCCTTTTGACCTGGTAACAAGTCCCCTTTAAAAGGGATATTTAGCCTAAACAAGTAATCGCCAATCCCCTTGGACAGCTGATAACTGTTAGTTCCAGTGGGAAACCTACTTATAGCCAGAATTAGAAACAGTGTTCACCCCGGCCACAAGCCAGAAGGAACTGAATAGTGTGGCAGGCTATACATGCACCCTACACACGAGAGTGTTGCACTTGAACTTCTTCGTCCTTGCATGGACTTAATATTGTGGCAAGGTGCATTCAACTCCTCGAGGAATCGGCGGCACGATTCCTTCGGTGAGACCCTCACCGATCTAGCAGTTCTCACTCATCCTGATTTAGACTGGAAGACCCTATTAGATCTTGGAAGTGGTGAAACACAGCCTTTATGGATAGGAACAATTTTCCCAGCACATCCCAGAATTTCTCTATCTGATTGAGACCTGAGTAATTTGGAGACCAAGTCACCACCATGAACTTTGTCAGGTTCCTCGGTACTTTCCTGCACAATTTTTGCAGGGGTGCAAGCGCATTATCCTGCTGAAAAAGGGCAGTGCCATTCGGGAATATTCCTGCCATGAAAGGTTGAACTTGGTTTATACAATGTTCAGGGAGATGGTACATGTCAAAGTAACATCCACACGAAGGCCAGGTGTCACGATCCATGTTAGGATCTGTGGCAGATCTCTCTCTCCATACTAAAACCTTTTTCCTTTCAAACCAGTGGGGGTTAAGGGTATGCCACACTAAACGAGATCGCTACCGCGATCGCTAACGAGATCACTACCGCGTCACCATTTATGACGCAGTAGTGATCTCGTTAGCGACTTAGCTGTGTGATTCCAAACACAACTCATCAGCGATCTGTGATTCCAACACAAACTCATCAGCGATCTGTATAACGACCTCTGCGGTTGTTGGGAAAACCTAGTCCCACCTGCGATGCTGGTGAAGTCGTTCATAAAGGGTGTCACACTCAGCGATTCAGGCTCACCAGCGGGACACCAACGACCAAAAAACGGCTCAGAACATTTACAAACGATCAGCGACATCTCAGCAGGGGCCACATCGCTGCTACATGCCACACAGTTAAGTCGCTAACGAGATCGCTACTGCGTCATAAATGGTGACGCAATTGCGATCTCGTTAGCGATCTCGTTTGCAATCTCGCTTAGTGTCGCATACCCTTTAATGTCAGTCTTTTCCCCGGTGGCTGCTAGTGTAATTGCATGCCTGATGACTTGTCAGGAGAAGTTGGAGTCCACTCCCATCATCCTTTAAAAGGTCTCCTGAAGCTTCGCTGGGGTTGGTGATATTGCTTCCTTTGGAAACCAACCAAGCTGGAGCCAGGTGCTGCTGAGAGCAGTTGTACTTCAGTTGCTTCACTCATCTGGAGTCTTACTGTGCCGTGTGGAGCATTACAGCAGAGAAAGCTAAGTGTTTATTGTTTAGTTGATTTAACCCCTAGGTGTCTGTCTTTCCTTTTGTTGTTTTGGTGTTGTTCACATTATTCCCTGTCTCACCTCCTGGGGAGGGGGTTGGTGGGTTTAGCTCAGGGCTAAACAGGAGACAGGGACAGGTCGGTGACTTGGGCCTCACTACCTTTAAGTGTACCCCCAAGTTAAGGAAAGACAGGGCCCTTCCTTAGCCTTAGGGGCAGTTCAGGGGCCCAGGTTTCTCGTCCCTTGTATTTCTACAACTGCCCCGTGACACCAGGACCCAAATCAGATCATTGCCCAGGCCAATAATAACAATTATTTCTTGTTTATTTGTTTTGCAGACTGAGCTGCCGTTAACAATAAGCAGCAATATATAATTAGTCAGTAATTATGCAGTGGAAAGTTGAACACTACATGAGACCGCAGCCTCAGGCTAATCGGTGTGTGACACATCAGGTCCTGCCACCCAAAAATCTACCACCAAAGATCGACAAGTGGCCGATGGTCGAGGCGACGATGCTCTGTGGTTCCCTTGGGTCACTAGTCCTTTCAAGTTAATTCTATGTAAGGGACTACTGTCATATACGTGCCTTTGTGGTGACCAGTTAAGTAACGTCACTCATAAAATGGTTTAATAAATGCTTCAACCTTTGTACTATGGACCGAGGAGTTATTTACTGCAGTTCTTAAAGGTATCGATGAATCAAGATTCTTTCTGAGAGTCTTCAAGTGAACAAAAAAATGATTATTATCCAAAAACAGATCAAATAAAAGCAACGTAAAAGTAAAAATAGACGGAAAATCCCAGTAATAGGAGATTTTCCTCCTACAATGCTCAGCACACATGAAACAAGTGCAGGCCTGCTGTCTCCTGATGAGCGCGAACAGAAATAATCAGTCCAAATTCCATAATGTAATTCCGATATAGACATACAAGTCTGTACACCACAATCACAAGAACTATCTGATAATTCCTTAATGGGGATGTCCAGGAATCACATGACATCGCACAGCGTTGAATGACCTACTGGACAGCAGACCACCCCAATGTATAGATATGAGCGGCCCGGCCCCAGGACAGTCCATGGCTGGATCGCACTATTATTTAGAAAACTGGACATTCTGCAAACTCCTGGACTACAATCATTCCTCCAAGTAATTGGAGGTACACATTCAGCATTTTATGGTTCTGAAAACCCAAAAATCAATGACAATAATCTACGATTTTGACACTCTGCCACGGGAAGTGGGAAGCAGAGCGCTCCTGAATCAATATGAGACAAACCATTTTGTATTGTTTCTTTTTTCAACCAACCTATAAGTAGCTTCTAACACATTGTTGGTATAAAGTTTATTCTTGGTTCCCCCTTACACAAGCAGGCTCAGTTTGGGTGAACATGGGTGAGAATAAGTAATATACTGTATTAATAAGCAGCTGCCAGACACCAATGTTGTCCTTTGATTGTCCTGTGACCCTCCATACCCATGGCACATCATATCAAAATTGTCAGGCTCAGTCACTTTTCGTCTAACTTGTATGGAGATGTTTAGTATCATGATCATATGCATTTAGTACATTTTTCATATGACTTGTGATACAGATACACTGGCACATTCACACCAGAAATCAGAGCTTCGGCCTCAGACTTCTGCCGAAGACTCTTTTAAAAATACATAATACATTTAAATATTAGAAACATAGCTAGACAAATAGATATGTGATAGATATATACTGCAGATAGATAGATATGGAATAGATATGTGATATATACTGTAGATAGACAGATATGCAATAGATGGACAGATAGATAGATAGAAACGGAATAGATAGATAGATATGTGATATATAGATAGATATGTGATAGATATATACTGCA
This sequence comes from Oophaga sylvatica, assembly GCA_033576555.1. Lineage (NCBI taxonomy): Eukaryota > Metazoa > Chordata > Amphibia > Anura > Dendrobatidae > Oophaga > Oophaga sylvatica. Next base: position 398,274,068 of record JARQOD010000006.1, on the reverse strand, counting down.
GATAGACAGATATGGAATAGATAGATAGATAGATATGGAATAGATAAATAGATATGTGATATATACTGTAGATAGACAGATATGGAATAGATGGACAGATAGATAGACAGATATGTGTGGCGCTTCCCACGGCTGTGGGGCGTCGGGACATGGCATAGCTTGCCTAGCTAGCCAATGCTCCCACGCCGCCAGTCCACGACGACGTGAGGCATGGGTCCCAGATGATAAGAGAATGTGGACCCACTGGACCACGGAGGGAGACCCGGGCCTGCCCGGACTAGGGAAGGGCAGCGACCGGGATCCGTGGCAGCTGAGCATGTGGGCAAGGTGACGACCTGCAGGACTAGACAACACCGCACAACTTCAGGTAAGAAGAAACATAAAGTTTACTTAAAGAAACACAGTATATAAACAGAACATAAGACCGGGCTCCCGATTCCGCACATCAGAGAAGGGTACACGACTCAGGATCACAGACGAGTGCTGGAGGAAATCACGGGTAGATGCAGTCCAGGGTTATCTGGCACGGGCATACTTGGACGGCCTCTCTCTCAGGCCTTAGGCATAGCACAGGCTCAGCAGGAGAACATCAGACACCGACCTCAGACAGACTTCAGACGATGGCGGGGTCATCACGGGTTGATGAAGTCCAGGATCATCTGGCACGGGCATACTAGTATGGCCTCACTCTCAGGCCTCGGGCGTAGCACAGGCTCAGCAGGAGAACATCAGACACCGGCCCAGGACGAACGTCAGACGATGGCGGGGTCATCACGGGTTGATGAAGTCCAGGGTCATCTGGCACGGGCATACTAGGACGGCCTCTCTCTCAGGCCTCAGGCGTAGCACAGGCTCAGCAGGAGAACATCAGACACCGACCCAGGACAGACGTCATCACAGGGTAGACCAAGGAGGAACCGGCAGGACATCGGAACATCAGGAACACGGACTGGATCTCAGGGACACAGGAACACGGACAGGAAATCAGGAACACGGATTGGATCTCAGGGAATCAGGAACACAGACAGGAACACGGACTGGAACACAGGCATCGGACTCCGGACATCTGGCACCGATCGGCAGGCTCCGGACATCAGGTAGAGATGGATAGGATCCGGACATCTGGAAGTGGTCATCGGACATCGGATATCAGGCAGTGGTCATCAGGGAGGACACGGACAGGAACATCAGGGACACGGATTGGATCTCAGGGAGTCAGGAACACAGACAGGAACATGGATTGGATCTCAGGGAGTCAGGAACACGGACAGGAACATCAGGAACACGGATTGGGTCTCAGGGAGTCAGGAACACGGACAGGAACATGGATTGGATCACAGGAACACGGACTGGAACACAGGCATCGGACTCCGGACATCTGGCACCGATCAGCAGGATCCGGACATCTGGCAACAATCGGCAGGACCCGGACATCAGGCAGGGAGGATAGGATCCGGACATCTGGAAGTGGTCGTCGGACATCGGACATCAGGCCATGGTCATCAGGCATAGGATCCGGACATCTGACACCAATCGGCAGGACCCGGACATCAGGCAGGGAGGATAGGATCCGGACATCTGGAAGTGGTCGTCGGACATCGGACATCAGGCCATGGTCATCAGGCATAGGATCCGGACATCTGGCAGCGACCTGAAAAGGAACCCCAGCGGTCTGGTGCAAGCCCCGCCAAGCTCAACGGGAGCTGGCCGGGGATTGCACAGAAGCTGAGCACAGAGTAACAGAAACTCAGCACACACCGGACTCCTCCTTCCAAGACGAACTCAGGTTATATAGCAAGGATTCACAGTCACTGGCACAGGGTTCTGGACTCAGCAGGATTTCATCAACATAACACAGAGGACACAATTCAGACAGTCAGGTACAAGATGTGATCCAAGATCAGAGGTTCAGGTAGCAGGAACAGGCCTGGATATACAGCCTCCAGGAACGGCGATCTGGGTAATCAGCCCCCAGCATAGGCGGAAACACAAGACACAGTTCAGACATTCAGGTACAGGATGCGATCCAGGATCAGGGGTTCAGGTAATTAGACACAGCAGGAACAGGCCTGGATATACAGCCTCCAGGAACGGCGATCTGGGTAATCAGCCCCCAGCATAGGCGGAAACACAAGACACAGTTCAGACATTCAGGTACAGGATACGATCCAGGATCAGGGGTTCAGGTAATTAGACACAGCAGGAACAGGCCTGGATATACAGCCTCCAGGAACGGCGATCTGGGTAATCAGCCCCCAGCATAGGCGGAAACACAAGACACAGTTCAGACATTCAGGTACCGGGTTAGATCCAGGATCAGGGAACAAGACACAGCAGGAACAGGGAATCAGCTCTCCAGAGCTGATCAAATTCAGAGCAGGAGCTGAACACACAACCACATACGGCTAGGTTCAGGGATTCAATGTGAAGCTCTGGCAACGCCCACTAGGGCTGGGGAACTTTATATATGAGCTGCTTCACAGCGATAGGCTGGAGCAGTAATTCTAGTAAACACCCAATCCACATAAAAGCAGGACAGGTGTGGGCCGCGCCCCCTATGCAGAGCCAGACAGCTCAACACAGAGGGAACCCAACAATGGCTGCTGCCACACACGTAGTAAGTCATGCACCACTGCAGAGGACTTTGCAAGCTACGGATGGCTTTTACAGCAGGTCAGGAACCGCACATGCGGGCGGTCATGCAAAGCAGCGGAGCCACTCACGCAAGTACGGGTACGCAGCAGAGCCGGGAACTGAGCAGCATCCATATAGGTAACAGACAACAGTATCCCAGCTGGTTAGGGGGAAAGGAGCAAAAGGGTTAATGCAAAAGACATGCAGAGTAACGCTGGAAAACAAAGTACAGAATACCAGCGTTACAATATGGAATAGATGGACAGATAGATAGACAGATATGGAATAGATAGATATGTGATATATAGATAGATATGTTATAGATATGTACTGTACATAGACAGATACATAGATATAAAATCATCCTGTCATCTAAAAGATGTCCCAAACACATCACCCAAGACATCAACAGAGAGCTAGCAGCCCAGATCCCCTCGACGCCAGACATCATTCTGGCACAACATCCCGCCATAAACCTCCATCACCTGTATGATGATAAACATCTCAACAACCAAGGAGTCAGCCTTCTCGCCAAAGAACTAAGACACAGTGCTCAACAGAGTCCCGGAACGTGAAACTCTCATGAACTAAAATCCTGGAGATACAGCACCGCCAACAAATACACCTAGAACTGAGTATGCTCAGCAAACTGGAAACTGGGACGTGTAGCCAAAATTAGGCCATGAGAAAACACAAACCATGGAAGACACCATCCATCCCACACAGAGCAGAGCAGTGACATGGAGGAGATAAAGACTATGCTCAGCACTCTGTGCAGAAAACTCATGAACCAATTGCCTATAACATGGTCAATAGTCAGCAATCCAAATTGTCCTATGCAGGGCAGCTCATTACAAGGTATATGGCCAAACAATGTCAACTCTAATCATTAGCAGCTAGAACATCTAGGGCCTGAACACCTGAGCCTTTGGCTGTAAGACAGATGACCCAGGCTTCAATCAAAGATTGAAAAACATTGATATACAGATCCTCCTGGAAACAAGGACTAAAGCAGATAATGAATACCTTGTCCCCACCGGATACAGGGAGCTCTCTGTCCCTGCCCTGAAAACAAAAACACCAAACAGGGCCGAAGCTCAGGAGGAATATTAGTCTGGTACAAAGAGGTGATTCATGAACATATCATAGCAGTGAAGAGAAGAGACAACCACATCTGGGTAAGAATAAACTGCTCCATCATCTCCTCTCGGGCCGACATCTACCTTTGTGCAGCATACATGGGAGACCAAGTAAACAAAATCCCAACAACTGGTTTGACAAGGAGTGTAAAACAATAAGGAAGGCCATAAGAATGGTCTCAAATAAAAAACACAGCCTACCACACCATACAACAAAATTACAAATCCATCCTCAAAAAGAAAAAGCAAAACCACATTTCCATCAAACTTCTCCAACTCCAAGATGCCCTTGAAGACAACAGCTTTTGGGAACCAAGGAACCACCTAGAGTTCAACTGAAAAAGCAACAACCTCCACATCCAGAGCGGCAACATCTGGCTCCCGTACTTCAAGGACCTTTACAAAGACATCCCAAGTGAAGACCTGAACCCGGCACAAAAGGGCTTGTGAACAAACTGAAGGATATGGAGGAAAAAAATCAAAGACTTCCAAAACCCTCATTACATTGCCAGAAATAAAAGAAAGGATCACACTGATAAAAGGTAAAAAAGCCAGCGGCCCTGATGGGATACTCCCAGAGATGCTTTCTGGTGCAGCTTATTGAAGTGCTGATTTTTAACTGCATATTACAAACATACCAGAAATCTGAAAATGGTACACATTTTTTAACCCCTGGAGCTTTTTCGGTTTTCGCTCCCCTTTTTCCGAGAGCCATAACTTTTTTATTTTTCCGTCAATATGGCCGTGTGAGGGCTTGTTTTTTGCGGGACGAGTTGTACTTTTGAAAGACACCATTGGTTTTACCATGTTGTGTACTAGAAAATAGGAAAAAAATTCCAAGTGCGGTGAAATTGCAAAAAAAAGTGCAATCCCACACTTGTTTTTTGTTTGGCTTTTTTACTAGGTTCACTAAATACTACATGGATGACTATGGGCCGTGCATTATACTACATGGATGATTATGGGCCGTGCATTATACTACATGGATGACTATGGGCCGTGCATTATACTACATGGATGACTATGGGCCGTGCATTATACTACATGGATGACTATGGGCCGTGCATTATACTACATGGATGACTATGGGCCGTGCGTTATACTACATGGATGACTATGGGCTGTGCGTTATACTACATGCAGAGCCAATAGTCATCCATGTTGTATAATGCATGGATGACTTCACCCAACCACTAACCACTAAGTGGAGAAAAAGTATATACAACTACGTGTGTGTGTGTGTGTGTGTGTGTGTGTGTGTGTGTGTGTGTATATATATATATATATATACATACACTGCTCAAAAAATAAAGGGAACACTCAAATAACACATCCTAGATCTAAATGAATGAAATATTCTCATTGAATACTTTGTTTTGTACAAAGTTGAATGTGCTGTCAACATAATCACACAAAAATCATCTATGGAAATCAAATATTTGAACCAATGGAGGCCTGGATTTGGAGAGACCCCCAAAATGAAAGTGGAAACAAGTCAAAATGAAAATCAAAACAAGACAAAATTAAAGTGGAAACAAGTCAAATTGATGCTCAGTATTGTGTGTGGCCTCCACGTGCCTGTATGACCTCCTTACAACGCCTAGGCATGCTCCTGATGAGGTTGCGGATGTTCTCCTGAGGGATCTCCTCCCAGACCTGGACTAAAGCATCCGTCAACTCCTGGACAGTCTGTGGTGCAACGTGATGTTGGTGGATGGAGCGAGACATGCTGTCCCAGATGTGCTCAATCGGATTCAGGTCTGGGGAACGGGGGAGCCAGTCCATAGCTTCAATGCCTTCATCTTGCAGGAACTGCTGACACACTCCAGCCACATGAGGTCTGGCATTGTCCTGCATTAGGAGGAACCCAGGGCCAACCGCACCAGCAAATGGTCTCACAAGGGGTCTGAGGATCTCATCTCCATACCTAATGGCAGTTCGGCTACTTCTGGCGAGAACATGGAGGGCTGTGCGGCCCTCCAAAGAAATGCCACCCCACACCATAACTGACCCACTGCCAAACCGGTCATGCTGAAGGATGTTGCAGGTAGCAGATTGCTCTCCACGGCGTCTCCAGACTCTGTCACGTCTGTCACATGTGCTGAGTGTGAACCTGCTGCCTGCAACATCCTTCAGCATATACACACCAAGATGAGGGGCATATATACCAGGATGGAGGATATATTTATACACACACAGGTGCTTCTCACAACATTAGAATATCATCAAAAAGTTAATTTATTTTAGTTCTTCAATACAAAAAGTGAAATTCATATATTATATAGAGGAATAGAGTCATTACAAAGAGAGTGATCTATTTCAAGGGTTTATTTCTGTTAACCCCTTCATGACCAGAGATATTTTCATTTTTTGCTCTCCTTCTTCCCAGAACCATAACTTTTTTTATTTTTCACTCAGAATCGCCATGTGAGGGCTTGTTTTTTGCGGGACAAGTTGTGCTTTTGAATGACACCATTAGTTTTAGCATGTTGTGTACTGGAAAACGGGAAAAAAATTCCAAGTGTGGCAAAAAAGTGCAATTCCATAGTTGTTTTTTTGTATTTTTTTCACCATGTTCACTAAATGCTAAAACTGACCTGCCACTATGATTCTCCAGGTCATTAGGAGTTCATAGACACCAAATATGTCTAGGTTCTTTTTTATCTAAGTGGAGAAAAAAATGCCACACTTTGTTAAAAAAAAAAAAATTGAATCATTTTCCGATACCTGTAGCGTTTCCATTTTTCGTGATCTCGGGTTGGGTGAGGGCTTATTTTTTTCGTGCCGAGCTGACGTTTTTAATAATACCATATTGGTGCAGATATGATCTTTTTAATGCAATGTAGCGGCGACCAAAAAAAAAGCACAATTCTGGAGTTATGACTTTTTTTCTCGCTACACCGTTTAGCGATCGGGTTGATCCTTTTTTTTATTGATAGATCTGAATGCGACGATACCAAATATGTGTATGTTTGATTTTATTTTTATTGTTTTATTTTGAATGGGGTGATTTAAAATTTTAGATTTTTTAAAACTTTTTTTTTTTTTTTTTTACTTTTGGCATGCTTCAATAGTTTCCATGGGAGACCAGAAGCTGCCACTACCCGATCGGCTCTGCTACATACAGGCGATGATCAGATGGCCTCTATATAGCAGATTTACTCACATGCTATGAGCGCCGACCACTGGGTGGTGTTCACAGCAAGCAGCCGGCACTGACAACCATAGAGGTCTCCAGGAGACATGCCAACACACCGGTGACCCGCGATCACGCGACGTGGGTCACCGATGAGTGTATTTCCAGCGCGATTGCCGGAAGCGCTTGTTAAATGCCGCTGTCAGCGTTTGACAGCGGCATTTAACTAGTTAATAACTAGTAAATAACCGGTGGTTCGTGATTCCACCCGTGGCTATTGCTGACATGTCCCGGGAAAGATGTAGGCTTACCGCCGGACCCCGCATCAAAGGGAGGGGGTCCGATATCGGCGTATTATTACGCTTAATGTCGGAAAGGGGTTAATGACATCACCATCTCTGAACTGACCATCTATCTGTTTCTCATTCACAGGTATGCTCTTTCTTATATTGATGAATATTTCCCTCAACTATTGATGTCTATTTACACGTCTCCTTTCTGTGCTATGTCTGCTAATTACATATCAGGGGAGTAGCAAAGTTTTGTTTTCACTCCTGTCTGTTAATTGATAGTTTCTGTAATTGTGTTACCTGTCTCCCTTCTGTTCTCAGTTGGTAGCTTTCACGTGCAATTAAAATTGTATGAACATAGAAGTCTCTGATGCAACTTATTAAAGTGCTCATTTTTTACGTGCAGAGCAGAAATATACCAGAAGTGAAGAGAAGGTACGAGTAACCACTGCATATTAAATGTTCTCAGCTTCTCTTTTTCCCACGCTTACTCTTTCACCATGATTATGTATGCCCTTACAGTTTTTGCTCCGCTAATACTCGCTCTCCTTCACTATCCTCAAACCTGAGCATCCTCTAGCCAAATAATTATCTCTCCTTCCCTCCCCACCTGACCTCTTCTGCCAATCTGCTTTTCAAGCTCAGATCTCTCCTACTAAAACAAAAAACAGGCCGGCCACTCTCCTCCCACCTGCTCTCCTCTCTACATCTCCTCACTGCTGGCGACATATTTCCCGATCCTGGACCCCCACAGCTGACAATTCCTATTAATTCCCCCTCCTATTGCCCCCTACCTAATATGAACTACCGCAATCTCTCCTACGTAAAACTCGTGTCCCTGAGACCCACCCACTTGCTCCCAATTCTGGAGCACTCTGGAATGCCTGATCCATTTGCAATAAGCTCCATGTAATTCCCAACCTTTTTACCTCTCACAATTTTTCCTTCCTGGGCCTCACAGAAACATGGCTAGTATCTTCCCCTGCTGCGCTGTTTAACAGTGGCCTCCATTTCACCCACACTCCTCGCGCTGGCAACAGACATTGTGGAGGAGTGGGTCTTCTCCTTTCTATCAACTGCACCTTCAACCCTATCTCACCTCTACCCTCCCTCATCCTCCCCTCTTTTGAAGTCCACTCTGTCCTCCTCTATTCTCCCTGCAACCTTCAAGCGGCCGTCTTATACTGACCTCCAGGACCGACCTCTGCCTTTAATGACCAATTCTCCACGTGGCTTCTTCACTTTCTCTCTACTGACATTTCCACCATCATCTTGGGTGATTTTGACATCCCCTCTGACACCTGCCAGTCTGCAGCCTTCAAACTCCTGTCACTTATTTCATCTTTTGGACTTACTCAGTAGTCCTCCTCAGCCACCCACACAGACGGATATACATTAGACCTTATCTTCACCTGACTCTGTTCCCTATCTAACCTCACAACCTCCTCTCTCCCCCTTTCTGATCACCATCTGCTCATTCTCATGACTGTCCTCCTCACCTGCCATCCATGTCCAGCAACTAGCACACCCCCGCAGAAACCTCGCACATCTAGACACTCACGCACTCTCCGCTCTACCACTGACATCCACTGACATCCATATCTTCACTCCATGACACAGACAGTGCTACTGCTTTTTACAACGCCACTCTTGCATCAGCTGTTGACAGATTCGCCCCTATCAGGCATGGCAGAGTGGAACAAATCAATAGACAACCCTGGCACAATAGCCTCTCTAAAAAGCTTTGGCAAGTGTCCAGGTTGCGGAGCGGCATTGGAAGAAAACACATTCGCAAGATGACTTCACTGCATTCAAACAAGCAACATTCTCATTTAAATCTGCCCTCACCTCTGCTAAGCAGGCTTACTTCACAACTCTGGTATCTTCCTTATCCTATAACCTCAAACAGTTACTCAAAACTTTTAACTCCCTCCTGCGCCCTCCACTGCCCCCTCCTACCTCCCTCATCTCTGCTGAGGACTTTGCCACACACTTCTAAAATAAAATCGACAAAACACGGCAAGTCTTTATTGTTCGACCACCACAACCCATTTGTTTACCAGAGCAATGCCCTAATCCCACAACTTTCCTGTCCAAAATCAATGAAGGAGATCTCACTCATCACCTCTGCAAATCACACCTCAAGACTTGTGCACTTGACCCCATCCCATCCCATCTCTTCCCCAACCTCATCAACACACTTATCCCATACCTAGCCCATCTCTTCAACCTATCATTAATTTCTGGTACCTTCCCTTCTGCTTTCAAACATGCCCTAATCACGCCTATCCTCAAAAAGCCATCCCTTGACCCAACTGCTATGTCCAACTATCACCCCATATCGCAGCTCGCATTTGCTTCCAAACTCCTTGAGCAGCATGTTCAAGCTGAACTTTCCTCCCACCTCTCATCTAACTTGCTCTTCAACAACCTGCAATCTGGCTTCCGCCCCACCATTCCACTGAAACTGCCCTGACCAATATTACCAATGACTTACAGCCAAAGCCAACAGACAATTCTCTTTACTCCTCCTTCTAGACTTATCCTCTGCCTTCGATACAGTTGGCCACTGCCTTCTACTACACATCTGCTCTTCCTTTGGCGTCAAAGACATTGCCCTATCCTGGATCTCCTCATACCTTTCCAACATTTGGCATCTCCCGCTCCCACACTACCTCCTCATCTCGCCCTCTCTCAGCTGGGAGTCCTGCAAGGCTCTGTCCTAGGACCCCTACTCTTCTCTATCTACACCCATTGCCTGGGACAACTCACTAACTCCTATTGTCTCCAGTACCATCTTTACGCTGATGACACTCAGATCTACCTCTCGGGCCCAGACGTCACCTCTCTGCTGTCCAAAATCCCAGAGTATCTATCAGCCATATCCTCCTCCTTCTCTTCTCCTCAAGCTCAATGTGGACAAATCTGAACTCATTATCCTTCCTCCATCTCACGTACCTTCCTTACCTGATCTATCCATCACAATAAATGACATCACACTTTCCCCTGTACTGGAAATCCGGAGTAACCCTTGACTCTGACCTGTCCTTCAAACCGCACATCCAAGTTCTCACCAACTCCTGTCGCCTCCAGCTCAAAAACATCTCCAGAATCCCTCCTTTCCTCAACCCTCACTCTACTAAAATGCCTGTGCATGCTCTTATCATCTCCCGCCTCGATTACTGTATTATCCTCCTCCTGTGGCCAACCTGCTAACTCTCTCGCACCTAACCAGTTCGTCCTTAACTCTGCTGACCGACTAGTTAATCTCTCTCACCACTACTCCTCTATTTCCCAAATCCCTTCATTGGCTCCCAATTCCATCCAGTTCAAACTACTAACAATGTCCTACAAAGCCATCCATAAACTTTCTCCTCTGTACATCTCCAAACTAATCTCCCGTTAACTTCGCTCACATGATCTCAAATCTTCCCAAGACCTCCTTCTCTCCTCCACACTTATACGTTCCTCACCCAATCGCCTCCAAGACATCTCCTAAATATCCCCCCATCCTCTGGTGGAATTCTGTGCCCCAACATGTCCAATTATACACCACATTCTAATCTTTCAGACGAAACCTGAAAACCCATCTCTTCAAGACAGTTTACAGCCTGCAATAACCACGCTACCACCTCAACACCACCAGAACTGCTGCAATCCCCGATCTACTGTCTCCTTCCCCATGATCCTGTGGAATGTAAGCCTGAAAGTGCAGGGTCCTCTCCCCTCTGTATCAGTCTATCATTGTCTGCTGTAAGTGATATTTGTAAAGCGCCATGGAATAAATGGCACTATAACAATAATAATAATAATATTTGTATTTTGTATGTCACCCCTTCTCAAGTACAGCACCATGAAATAAATGGTGCTCTGTAAATAAATAATAATAAAAATGCTGAAATACAGCACGCCAGACATCCAGGCTGTGATAGCAAAACTATTCAATATTGTACTGCAGGCTGGCTACTTTCCCAAAAACTGGGACCAAGGACTCATAACCCCGATACACAAAAACGGGGACAAGTATGACCCAGCAAACTACCGGTGAATGTGTCAGCAGCAACCTAGGAAACTCTTCAACTGTGTACTTAGAGCACGAGAGTTCCTCACCTTTCTCACCCAAAACAACGTCCCCAGCAAAAGCCAAGCAAGCTTCATGCCAACCACCGCACCACGGATCACATCTACACGCAGCACAACCTCATCAAGAACCATGTCCACAATACAAAGCATGGGAGGATCTATGCCTGCTATGTGAATTTCAAGAAGGCCATCAACTCAGTGCGGCAGGCTGGGCTATTCCAAAAACTGCTGGGGAGTGGAATAGAAGGTAGGACTTATGGTGTCATCCAAACCTCCTACACTGAAAACATTTTCAGTGTGAAGGTAAATGGAAGGAGGATGTCCTATTTACAACAGAGCCGAGGAATGAGACAGGGCTGCAGAATCAGTCCAACGCTCTTCAACATTTATATCAAATAGCTGGTGGAGGCTCCGGAGTCCTCCTCAGCACCAGGACTCACCCTCTATGACACAGAGGTGAAATTTCTCCTGTATACTGATGACCTTGTACTGTTATCACCAACTGAGAAAGGCTTTCAACATAATCTGAAAATCCTAGAGACCTTCAGCAGCACATGGGCACTGTAAATCAACCAGATGAAAACTAATATCATGGTGTTCCAGAAAAGAAAGCAGAAACCAGCCGGCCATCCCTCCTTCACAACAGGCAGCTGTCCACTTACGGAAACTAACAAGTACACCTACCTGGGCTTAGACCTCAATCAGGGAGTTTTAAGCAAGCCATAGAGTTACTGAAAGATAAGGCATCCAAGCCTTCTATGCTATCATAAGACATCTGTACCACCTTAAGGCACCAGTAACTGTCTGGATCAAAATCTTTGATACCATCATTGCCCCAATCGTTCTGTATGGCAGCGAAGTCTGGGGTCCAGTCTCATACCCAAACTGTTCAAAGTGGGAAGCTGGGCCAACAGAAATATCCCACCTAGAGTTCTGCAAACACCTCCTCCAAGTCCATCGGAGCACATCAAACAGCGCCTGCTGAGCAGAGCAGGGCAGATTCCCACTACACCTTGCAATCCAGAAGATGGCGCTATCATTCAAGGCTCATCTACAAAGTAGTAGTCCAAGTTCCTACCATCACAAAGCCTTTCTAGACAAGGACGCCCTAGGAAAACAAAGCCCCCCGACACAAATCACCCAAAACCAGCCTGACCAAGCCACCAACCGGCATGGCTTGACAAAAGTCGAAACCCAGAAGACGGTACACAAAGGCAATGAGGAATATGTCAGCGTCTGGAGGAACGACATGAACAAATCACAGAAACTGATGGTAAACCAGAACTTAGAGGGAATAAAAACTGGCTCCATACCCAGCGAAACTAGTAAACCCCAAAGAGTGAAAGATCATGAGTCGGTACAGACTGAGCACCCACAGCCTACTCATCGAATCCAGGAGGCACCGACAGAACTACAAGCCGAGAGAGCAGATTCTGCCATCTGTGCCCCCAGGAGGCCGTGGAGGAAGAAGCCCACTTCTTGCTGAGGTGCTACAAATACTCCACAGTGAGGGACATTCACTTCAAAGCCTGATCTCCTCCCAGACTTCACCTCCATGGCGAAGGAAGAGAAACTGCCGATACTACTGGGAAAAGAGGAACGTGCAGTGGTCATATCAGCGCAATATGTCAGTGCCTGCCACAGACGAAGAGGAGCCTGATACAGTTATATGAAAAAGTTTGCGCACCCCTATTAATCTTAAGCTTGATGTTTTCTAAAAATTGGTGTTTTTGCAACAGCTATTTCAGTTTGATATATCTAATAACTATTGGACACAGTAATGTTTCTGCCTTGAAATGAGGTTTATTGTACTAGCAGAACATGTGCAATCTGCATTCAAATAAAATTTGACAGGTGCATAAGTATGGGCACCCTTATCATTTTCTTATTTTAAATACTTCTACCTACTTTTTAATGACTTACTAAAGCACTTTTTTTGGTTTTGTAACCTCATTGAGCTTTGAACTTCATAGCCAGGTGTATGCAATCATGAGAAAAGCTACTTAAAGTGGCCACTTGCAAGTTGTTCTCCTGTTTGAATCTCCTCTGAAGAGTGGCATCATGGGCTCCTCAAAACAACTGTCAAATGATCTGAAAACAAAGATTATTCAACATAGTTGTTCAGGGGAAGGATACAAAAAGCTTTCTCAGAGATTTAACCTGTCAGTTTCCACTGTGAGGAACATAGTAAGGAAATGGAAGAACACAGGGACAGTTCTTGTTAAGGCCAGAAGTGGCAGGCCAAGAAAAACATCAGAAAGGCAGAGAAGAAGAATGGTGAGATCAGTCAAGGACAATCCTCAGACCACCTCCAGAGAGCTGCAGCATCAACTTGCTGCAGATGGTGTCACTGTGCATCGGTCAACTATACAACGCACTTTGCACAAGGAGAAGCTGTATGGGAGAGTGAAGCGAAAGAAGCCTTTTCTGCAAGCACGCCACAAACAGAGTCGGCTGAGGTATGCAAAAGTACATTTGGAGAAGCCAACTTCTTTTTGGAAGAAGGTCCTGTGGACTGATGAAACCAATATTGAGTTGTTTGGTCATACAAAAAGGTGTTATGCATGGCGTCAAAAAAACACAGCATTCCAAAAAAAACACTTGCTACCCACAGTAAAGTTTGGTGGAGGTTCCATCATGCTTTGGGGCTGTGTGGCCAATGCCGGCACCGGGAATCTTGTTAAAGTTGAGGGACGCATGGATTCCACTCAGTATCAGCAGATTCTTGACAATAATGTTCAAGAATCAGTGACAAAGTTGAAGTTACGCAGGGGATGGATCTTTCAGCAAGACAATGATCCAAAACACCGCTCCAAATCTACTCAGGCATTCATGCAGAGGAACAATTACAATGTTCTGGAATGGCCATCCCAGTCCCCAGACCTGAATATCATTGAACATCTGTGGGATCATTTGAAGAGGGCTGTCCATGCTCGGCAACCATCAAACTTAACTGAACTGGAATTGTTTTGTAAAGAGGAATGGTCAAAAATACCTTCATCCAGGATCCAGGAACTCATTAAAAGCTACAGGAAGCGACTAGAGGCTGTTATTTTTGCAAAAGGAGGATCTGCTAAATATTAAGGTCACTTTTCTGGTGAGGTGCCCATACTTATGCACCTGTCAAATTTTGTTTGAATGCAGATTGCACATTTTCTGTTAGTACAATAAACCTCATTTCAAGGCAGAAACATTACTGTGTCCAATAGTTATTAGATATATCAAACTGAAATAGCTGTTGCAAAAACACCAATTTTTATAAAACATTAAGCTTAAGATTAATAGGGGTGCCCAAACTTTTTCATATAACTGTATGTCTTGGACCCCTATACCCCACCCTGGATGCATCCCTATCCCCATCCCCCCATTTTACTACTTGCTTTGGCAATGCTAACATGTGCTTAGTCCTGCTAATGAAGCCCATTTGAATTGAATTGATATGTGACAGAAAGATAGACAGACAGACAGACAGACAGACAGACAGACAGACAGATAGATAGATAGATAGATATGTGGTAAATCTGAGATAGATAGATGAAGCTAAGCTGTACTCTGAGACTTACCGAGGTCACACTCACGGCGCTGTCACTTGTTACACAGATGTCATTAAAGCCTCACGTGACAGATGAAGCTTATGAAGACTCGACACTAATCTTGTTCTGCAAGTGGCGATTACATGTGCAGGACACAACACAGTGTTCTGCGCTGCCATAGATAACTCACAAACTTATTTATTCTCCATTTCCAATATTCCAGGTGCTTTGTTAAAGATTCCCATATAAGATGTACCTTTCTGGTCAATAATCAAGTACTTTACACCGGATCTGTCACCAGATTTCATAATGCAAATGGCATACATTATATAATAGGTCACCTGAACCTGATGAAGCTGGTGTACTTACTGTGAAAATCTATGCCATAATGGTTGTGTAATCAGGAATTGGACTGATTTCATTATCAGGATTATGCAGCCATTCTGACATGGCTTTTTAAGGTAAGCACCTAAGCTTCATCAAGCCTAAGAAATCTATTTTAACGGAATCTGTCACTAGGTTTTGCCACTTCATCTCAGAGCAGTATAATGTAGAGACAGAAACCCTGTTTCCAGCGATGTGTAACTTAGCGGGCTGCTTACTGTAGCTTTAATAAAATGTAATGATTTACCAGAAGGAGATTATCACTAGAGGACTATTTTGCCGTGATGTAGACCACCATTTTTATGAGCTCTGTAAAACCCTGCCCACACCCGATTGGCAGCTTTTTGCCTATGCAGAGTGTATGTAAAAACCTGCCAATCAGTGGTGTGGGCGGGGTTATACAGAGCGCAGTATTCACAGCTCTTCTAGATCTACAGCAGATAAAACACTGATTTTAATAAAAAACTGCTGCAAGCAGCCCAGTATACGGCACATTGCTGGAACCGGGATCTCTCATGCTGTTCTCAGAGGAGATAGCGAAAAACCTTGTGACATATTCCCTTTAATAAAGTATGCAGTTTGTACAGTTGTATTGTGAAACCTGGTGACAGATCTACTTAAAACGGACCTGTCACGTTATACATGCAGTCTTATCTGTGGGCAGCAAGGTGTAGAGCACAATGAACTGGACAGATAAATACTGTATAAAATTTTATAGTTATAAAAAACATCAGTATTTCAATGGACTTTAAGAAATCCCTACTATGCTGAGGAGTCCAGTGGCGGGGTCTTACTTAGTGATTGACAGCTATCTCTGTATACACATTCATATAGGGATAAAAGTAATACGACCTCCTGGACTCTGAAGCACAGAATGAATAGGGATGTATACAATATATAGGTCATCAGCCATATTGTTGCAGACTAGAAGAGGCAAACAAGTGGGGCTATGTTCACTATTTTAAAAAGCAGAAGAAGTGAATAGAGGGAGGGCCGAATCCCCACACAGAAGGCAGAGGTGGTTTATTACCATCTCTGCCTACCTAATCACTGTATACACAGCACTGTTTTTGCTTATAAGTATAGGAAACGCTGACAGCGCTTTTTACTCCGGCCCCAGCTAGTATATGATCGCTGTGTACTGGGGGGAAGCAGATGCTGCTGGGTCTTAGCAGACCAAAATAAGGTTTGTTGTACAGGAAGTAAGCCTGCCTCCTTGTGAGGGGCACAATGTGTAGAATAAATGAAAAAATATATAATTAAATAAATGTAGGAAACAAAATAAATAATAAAAAAAAAAACTAACTCCACTGCCAGTCGGAATGGTTGTTTCTAGCCCTGACCCCGTAAAAAAGAAAAAAAAAAAAAACATGTCCAATACATAAACATAATTGCTATGGAAAGGAGAACATAACTTAAGATATATTTTTTAGTGGTCCTTTACGGGGTCACAAAAAATGTGAAAAATAGACAGGTATTTCCTTCTTTTTTTCTTGGGAACTTGAAGACTGGAACTTGTGCCACCTATTGGAAGTAGTAATCATAAAGGTCAAAACTGACCCGTTAAAAAGCCTTTCCATATGACTTGAGGATATCTCATCTTCCAATATGTGGTGATAAAGTTCCTTTTCTCCCCCTCTCTGAATACTTACACCCGCTTGGTGCACAACAATATGAGAAATATTACCCCTTACACACCCTGTGAGGAGCCTCTCACCCAGCTAAATTAAATCTCCTGCTTTGTACTGATGAGGGGAAAACACACCGAAACATGTGTTTGTTAATGGAGTTTCTTGTTTGGCTTTTTATCCTAAGTCATGTGGCTAGGCTATTTAAAGGGTTGATATTGACTTTTAGGATTGCTACTTCCAATGGGTGACACTAGAGTTCCAGTCTCTTTACCCTTTGAAGAGGCAATTTGCTCCCTTTTATTTACATTATTTATTTTACTCACTTATATAGCACCATTAATTCCACAGCGCTTTACAGAACTCATCCTCACTGTCCCCACTGGGGCTCACAATCTACATTCCCTAGCAGTATGTCTTTGGAGTGTTGGAAGAAACCGGAGAACCTGGAGGAAACCCACACAAACACAGGGAGAACATACAAACTCCTTGCAGATTTTTCCTTGGTGGGATTAAACCCAGTGCTGAACCCCATCAGTTCTAACCACTGAGCGACCGTGCAGGGACGCCTTACATTTCTTTTACGGACAGGGTAAAAAATTTGCTACATTATTCTGGACTGTCCTGAATGTGAACATATTCTTTGTGGTGGGATGCACGAAGGCTATTTCATACTCCACGAACACTTGTAAAGAATACTGAGAACAGAACATAAATCACCAATAATCATCTGCAGCTTTCTGAGGTCTCGCACATGAAGCCAACAGATGCACTAACGCGTCACTTCTTCCATTGTGTTTCTGAGTGACCTTGGCTGGAGAATCACTGACATTACCTTTCTCATCCCCGGATGTGTCTGGATGTTCTTCATCTGAGCCCTCAATGTCCTGAATAAGAATTCGTCTTCCTTTCTTAGCGATCTCCTCTCTCTCTTTTTGTAGAAGCTCCTCCACTTCACACAGAACTTTCTACGGGGCAACATTTAGAGAAATAAAATAAGATGTGAAGAAAGAACGTCTGTGCCACATTTATGCCACAGTGCAGTAATGATCAGGAATGAGACCTTTTGGATACAACTGGCACTATGTATAATTGAGTACATACAGCTCCACCATGAACCCGATGGAATCTGACATTAAGCCCAAAACTGACATGAAAAGGACAGAGGAACGATACTTAGTAATGATGCACCAGATATCAGTGGACATCACCTGCACGCCACACCTGTTGATACCGGAAGTGAGCGGACCAGGACTAACCCTTAACCCCTTAACGACCGCCGATACACCTTTTAACGGCAGTAGTTAAGGGTACTCAAACCACAGCGCCGTGAATTCACGGCGCTGAGGAAAAAGCCTATAGCGCCCCCCAGAGTCGGATATTCTCCAGGGTCTCGGCTGCCGGGGGCTCTGCACCCGGCAACAATACGAAGATTTTTCCCACCTATTGGTTCATTTTGGTCACTGTGATAAACGCTATCACAGTGATCAAAATAAAAAAAATAGTAAATAACCCCCCCTTTAACACCCTCTTAGTTACCGTAAAATTAATAATAAAATAATAATAATAATAAAATAAAGAAAATATATTTATTTTCATTTTCCCATTAGGGTTAGAGTTAGGCTAAAGTTAGTTGGGCTAAAGTTTTAGGGGTAGGGTTAGGCTAAAATTTTAGGGTTAGTGTTGGGGTTAGGGTTGGGATTAGCATTAGGGGTGTGTTGGGGCTAGGTTTGTGGTTAGGGTTATGATTAGGGTTGGGATTAGGGTTAGGGTTGTGGATAAGGTTATGGTTAGGGTTGGTATTAGGGTTAGGGGTGTGTTGGGATTAGGGTTGTGATTAGGGGTTATGGTTAGGGTTGAGATTAGGGTTAGGGGTGTGTTGGGATTAGGGTTGGAGTTAGAATTGGGGGATTTCCACTGTTTAAGTACATCAGGGGGTCTCCAAACGCGACATGTCGCCACCATTGATTTCAGCCAATTTTGCGTTCAAAAAGTCAAACGGTGCTCCCTCCCTTCTGAGCTTTGTCGTGCGCCCAAACAGTGGTTCACCTCCACATATGGGGTACCAGCGTACTCAGGACAAACTGGACAACTGTTGGGTTCCAATTTCTCCTGTTACCCTTGTGAAAGTAAAAATTTGGGTGTGAAAAGATCATTTTTGTGGAAAAAAATGATTTTTTATTTTCACGGCTCTGCGTTATAAACTTCTGTGAAGCACTTGGGGGTTCAAAGTGCTCACCACACATCTAGATAAGCTCCTTAGGGGGTTTAGTTTCCAAAATGGGGTCACTTGTGGGAGTTTCTACTGTTTAGGCACATCAGGGACTCTGCAAACGCACCATGATACCCGCAGACCATTCCATCAAAGTCTGCATTTCAAAACGTCACTACTTCCCTTCCGAGCCACGACGTGTGCCCAAACAGTGGTTCCCACCCACATACGGGGTACCAGCATACTCAGGACAAACTTGATAACAACTTTTGGGGTTCAATTTCTCCTGTTACCCTTGGGAAAATAAAAAATTGCAGGCTAAAAAATAATTTTTGAGGAAAAAAAATTCATTTTTTATTTTCACGGCTCCGCGTTATAAACTTCTGTGAAGCACTTGGGGGTTCAAAGTGCTAACCACACATCTAGATAAGCTCCTTAGGGGGTCTAGTTTCCAAAATGGTGTCACTTGTGGGGGGTTTACACTGTTTAGGCACATCAGGGGCTCTCTAAACGCGACATGGAGTCAGATCTCAATTCCAGCCAATTCTGCATTGAAAAAGTCAAACGGCGCTCCTTCCCTTCCGAGCTCTGCCGTGCGCCCAGTGGTTCCCCCCACATATGGGGTATCGGCATACTCAGGAAAAATTGCATAACAACTTTGGTGGTCTAATTTCTCCTGTTACCCTTGTGAAAATAAAAATTTGGTGGCGAAAAGATCATTTTTGAAGAAAAAATATGATTTTTTATTTTCAAGGCACTGCGTTATAAACTTCTGTGAAGCACTTGGGGGTTCAAAGTGCTCACCACACATTTAGATAAGTTCTTTAAGGGGTCTAGTTGACAAAATAGTGTCACTTGTGGAGGGTTTCCACTGTTTAGGCACCTCAGGGGCTCTCCAAACGCGACATGGCGTCCGATCTCAATTCAGCCAATTCTGCATTGAAAAAGTCAAACGGCGCTTCTTCCCTTCCAAGCTCTGTTGTGCCCAAACAGTGGTTTACCCCCACATATGGGGTATCGGCGTATTCAGGAGAAATTGCACAACAAATTTTGTAGTTCATTTTCTCTTTTAACAGTTGTGAAAATAAAAAAAATTGGTTCTGAAGTAAACTGTTTGTAAAAAAAAGTTAAATGTTAATTTTTTCCCTCCACGTTGCTTCAGTTCATGTGAAGCACATAATGGGTTGATAAACTTCTTGAATGTGGTTTTCAGCACCTTGAGGGGTGCAGTTTTTAGAATGGTGTCAATTTTGGGTATTTTCTACACCCCTCAAAGTGACTTTAAATGTGAGGTGGTCCCTAAAAAAAAATGGTTTTGTAAATTTTGTTGTAAAAATGAGAAATCGCTGGTCAACTTTTAACCCTTATAAATTCCTAACAAAAAAAAAATTGTCTCCAAAATTGTGCTGATGTAAAGTAGACATGTTATTTATTAAGCATTTTGTGTGACATATCTCTCTGATTTAAGTGCATAAAAATTAAAAGTTTGAAAATTGCAAAACTTTTAAAATTTTCGTCATATTTCCGTTTTTTCATAAATAAACACAAGTTATATCGAAGAAACTTTACCACTAACATGAAGTACAATATGTCCCGAGAAAACAGTCTCAGAATCGTCAAGATCCGTTGAAGCAATCCAGAGTTATAACCTCATAAAGAGACAATGGTCAGAATTGTAAAAATTGGCCTGGTCATTAAGCTGCAAATTGGCTTTGTCACTAAGGGGTTAAAGGGGTTTTCCCATGAACCAAGTTCATTTTAATAATTAGATCTTGGAATAAAAATACATTGTGATATGATCAGACCATGTTCCTACACAGTAGGGACACATTTATAACATTATCTCAGCACAGGAACATTTTTTTCAACACATCCAATTGTGGAAATTACCGGTATTATTATTCCAAGATGTATGCTCTGGCTTGTCAAGGTAAGGAGGCTTATTCGCCATGCAATGCTCCTCTGGGAAATTTAATATGTAAATTGCCTCTTCAGAGGAATCGCAGTTAATTTGTTATCAGTGCAAATTGGGAACCATCAACAAATTGCTTTACACTGATGCAACTCTTATTAGATGTCTCTGTGTAGTACCAAGAGAAGATAGAATGACGTCCCGTATGAAGTGCTGATAGACCTGATAGGCTCCTAACAACTTCTGCATCTTGGCTGAGTAACATATGAATCGTACTTGTTAGGCCCCTTTCACATTACATTTTTGCCCATGTTCAGTGATGCCGTTGGGACTTGCGTCTGAATTCCTAAGCAAAACGGGATTTGGGTGTTTGCCTCAACGGGGCCATTGATTATAATGCTGCAGACGGAGTCACCATTTGCTCTGTCGTGCCTCATTTTCTGGCATATACGTCTAACGGAGGCAGCCACCCAGACACAGCAGACTGCGTCTGAGAGTCCGTCTGAGTGTACGCCCGAAAATGATGCATGACAGTGCATACGTTGACTCTGTCGGCACCATCATAGTCAATTGCCCCGTCAGAAAATACACCCAGATCCCGTTTTGTTGGGGGTTCGGATGCAAGCCCGGATGGGACCACCGAATGTGGGCAAGAACGCAATGTGAAAGTATCATGTAGAAATAAGGAGCTCTCATAACAAAAATAATCTAAAGAATGTGAACACAATAAAAAAGGTAACAAATTGTGATGAGCGAGCGTGCTTGGATAAGGTGTTATCTGAGCATGCTCGTGTCCTAATTGAGTGTTTTCAGCATGCTCGAAAAATATGTTTGAGTCCTCACGGCTGCATGTCTCGTGGCTGTTCGACAGCTGCAACACATGCAGGGATTGTCTAACAAACAAGCTATACCTGCATGTGTTGTGGCTGTCAAAAAGCCACTAGACATGCAGCGGCGGCAACTCAAGCATATGTTTCGACTACACCAAAAATACTCGAGCATGCTCAGATAAAACCTTCGCTCATCACTAGTGTTACTAATTAACCATTTACAAGATGCTAGATTCTATATGTACTAATGGTGTTCAGCAAAAAAAAAGCTGATGGTGTAAGTACGAACGTTATATGCAGTTTTTGTCAATTTTATGTATATCTATACATTTATTGAGTTATTATCCACTACTGCTGTCTTCACCGTGGAGTTTTGGATCACATAACCCTGTTATGGCAATTATTTAACCACTAATTGATGACTTGCATGCATCTAGGACTCCATACCTTTGCTGCTGGATTCTCTGGTTCAAAAAGCAAAACAGTCTTCAGATCACTGGACGCAGCCTGGAAATTACGTAGGTTTTTGTTGGCCACAGCACGTCGCAGAAGAGCTGCAAAAATTATATAAAAAAATATATTACGTTCATTAGACCTGTGATTTACATTTGCCTGTAGTAAATGATATGGCACTGGTGGGGGCTTTTCTTAAAATTCATAACAAATTTTAATATGTATTCTCACAGGATGGTAAGATTGTAACAGTACTATACACTTCTACATGTACTATTTAAAAAAAACAATAAAAATCTTTTAACAAAAAAAATGTTTATTTTTGGGAGAGTAATTATTTTAGTGAAAGTTATTGAACTTAGTTTACATTTTCCCTTTGGCTTCTTATATCATGCCGTATAATACATAGTATTTCAAAGCATTATTGCCTGTCAGTATACAAACCATTAGTCACACCTCTGCCATGATGTAACAGGTAGACATGTATTACACACCAAGAGGCCACAGTCAGGCCCCTGGATTAAACTGTAAAGTATTGCCCTCCCATTAGTAGATCCCTAGCACAACAATGAAACAAACCAGCAGGAAATAACCCAAGTTCTTTGTATGTTTTACAGAAGATTGGTTGTTTTCAGAAGTAGAAAATCCTACATACTGACCCCTTTAAAGGAGTATTCCCATCTACAAGATCATATCCCAAAATATAGTAGTTGTAGTAGTAATAATATTAATAGCAAAAACCTACAATAAGAAATGTTGTATAGTTCCTCCGATTCACTATGTCACTTACCCCATGTGCAGGGCATTGTAGTAGCTTAGGTATCCATGGTTACGACCACTAACAGCTAACTGTCACTAGATGAGTGGTTGTAACCATTGACCCATAAGCTGCAGCAATGCCCTGCACATGGGGTAAGCGACATAGCGAATCAGAAGAACTATACTACATTTCTAATTAGACGTATTTGCTAATATTATTAATACATCTACTACATATTGGGGAAGGGGAAGAATCTTGGAGATGGGAAAACCCCTTGAAGGGGCAAAGTGTACTTACTAAATCATCTGCATCTGTCTTACATATCTGTATGTCCATCTTACCCTTTACGTTGTCAGGCTCCACGACTAACGCTTGCTCACAGTCATTTACAGCATTCTGCCATTTCTTCAGCATAATCCAAGCCTGGGCTCTGTTGTTATAGGCAGCTGATGAGGGTAATATAGATAAACTCCTGGAGTAAAAAAACGAAAAAAATTGATAACAAGACTAATAACATCATGTGATCGACTAGAAGCTTACCTCAATGGAAACCCTAAGGCTATGTGCACACGATACGGATTTGTTGCGTTTCCGCAGCGCTTTTTTTCTGCGCGGAAATGCTCCAAAAACGCAATGGATTACTAAAGCGAGGTTAATCTATGAGAATCCAGAATTGTTGTGCACATGATGTGGAAAATTCCGTCCTTATTTGCAGCGTTTTATTTTCCGCAGCATGTCAATCCTTTTTGCGGATCTGCAGCATTTTTCACCCATTGACTTCCATTGAGTCACTCAAATCTGCAGCAAAAACGCAGGTGTAAAAAGGTCTGCGGATTTGCTGCGGATTTAGTGCGGATGTAAATTCAGTATTAAAAAATACGTATATCAATAACTGACGTACCTACTATAATAAGATATGGCCTCGTCATAGTCCCCAGACCGGAAGGCTTCATTCCCTTTTTCCTTCTCACGTTCTCCAAGGAACCTCTTTTGCTCTGGTCCAATACCTAGAAGATGAAATGATTTATTTAACAGAAAGACAAAAAAAAAAAAAAAAAGATCTGTGATCTCTCCTGACAAATCTACACTCCCCCATAAAAGTCTCAAATCCGTGATGGGCTTCCCTCATCTCAGTTCACTAAAATTTCAAGCACTCCGTGTCAGACTTTACAAGTAACCCGGCGTGATCCTATGCATTTGAACTTCCTAGGCCTAGACTTTTATTTTGTCTGTGCACAGCTGCTGTCTTCAGGAAGCCTCCTGGCTGTCTGTGATTTCCAGTCACTGAGGTATTTGTCTGCAGCTTTCAGTACCTCTGAAACATGTCTGCAGTGTCCAGAATGTCTCCTGACTGACTATGGTTTCCTGTATCACACCCTGCCTGCATCTGGTTTCCAGTATCTTATCTGTCTGCCTGCAGCTTTCAGTATGTCTCCTCTCTCCTGCGACTTCCAATTCCTCAGTATCTCTGCAACCTGTCTGCGGTTTAAAGGACATCTCCTGGCTTCCTATGGTTTTCAGTCCCTGAGTTATCTGTCTGCGGTCTCCAGGACGTCTCCTGTTATGATTTGGTAGCTGAGGAGAGCAGGCAAAAACGGCAATACACCAAAGAGGTTGGAATCTACTGGATTGCAGTACCCTGACTAACCACCACAACTAAAGGCAGCCGTGGAGCGTTCCTACGTTTGTCCTAGACGCCTCGTCACAGCCTGAGAGGTTAACTACACCTAAAGATAGAAAGAGGAAAGCTATCTGCCCCGGAGCAGATCCCCAAAGAACATAGGAAGCCCCCAAACATGTAATGGCGGTTAGACAAGAGGAAATACAGACACAGACAGAAAATAGTAAGAGCAAACGTTGGGGCCCAATCTGCCTAGAAAGAAAAAGGATAGGAAGGACACTTACTGCAATCCAAAAAACCCTAAAAAATACCAACTCTACTAATTGCAAAAACACCTGAGATCACACGACCTCCACCACCTAAATTAGTTCTCCGGTGTAACAAAACTAAGCCGCAGCCACTGAAAAAACTGGAAAAGGCAAATGAACAAATAACAGTGGCTCAGATAAACTGAGAGGAGCACAAGCCCCCGGAGGGGACCTGGCTGACCTCCACAGAAGTGAAGGGAACAATGCAAAAAGCAAGCACAAAAACAAAAACAGAAAATATCTTATCTGAGAGCAGGAGAAGAGGCAAGACTCAGCAAGCTTCCAAGTGAACCAGGAACAACAGTTGAGACAAGAACAATTGATCACCGGCAACCATGATGGGAGGGAACCTCCCTTATATAAGACCAGTCTGTAACTCCTGATTGCCAATCTTCATTGAATGGTTCAGTACTGTTTGTAACCACCAGAGGGAGCTTCTGCTCAGAATTCATTTCTAACACATTCACAACAGTACCCCCCCCTTGAGGAGGGGTCATCGAACCCTCATTTGGGCAACCAGGTCGGTCAGGATGAGCTCTGTGATACGCACAGATCAGTCTCCTAGCATGGATGTCCGAAGCAAACACCCAAGAATTGTCCTCCTGACCATAACCTCTCCACTTAACCAAATACTGGAGTTTCCGTCTAGAAAAACGAGAATCCAATATTTTCTCAACCACATACTCCAGATTGCCCTCAACCAAAACAGGGTCAGGAGGCGCAGCCATAGGAACCACTGGCTCGACAAACCTCTTCAATAAGGACTTGTGGAACACGTTATGGATCTTAAATGTCCCTGGAAGAAGTAAACGAAAGGAAACAGGATTAAGAATCTCCATGATCTTATAAGGTCCAATGAACCTAGGCTTAAACTTAGGAGATGCAACTCTCACAGGGATATTTCTTGAGGACAACCAGACCAAGTCCCCCACTTCAAACCGAGGACCATCAGTCCTATGCCGGTTGGCAAACCGCTGGGCCCTCTCCTGAGAGAGGGACAACCTCTCCACTACCTGGTCCCAAATCTGCTGCATACGCTCCACAACAGAGTCAACACCTGGACAGACAGAAGCCTCCGTCTGTCCCGAAGAAAATCGAGGGTGAAACCCAAAATTGCAGAAAAATGGAGACATCAAAGTGGCAGAGCTAGCCCTATTATTAAGAGCAAACTCAGCTAAAGGCAAAAAAGAGACCCAGTCATCTTGATCAGCAGACACAAAGCATCTCATATAAGTCTCCAATGTCTGGTTTGTTCTCTCAGTTTGTCCATTGGTCTGAGGATGAAAAGCCGAGGAGAAAGACAATTGAACACCAAGTTTAGAACAAAAAGTCCTCCAAAATCTGGAAACAAACTGGACTCCTCTGTCAGACACAATGTTCTCAGGAATGCCGTGTAACCGAACCACATGCTGAAGGAACAAAGGCACCAATTCGAAGGAGGAAGGCAACTTAGGTAATGGCACAAGATGTATCATTTTGGAAAACCTATCACAAATCACCCAGATAACGGTCATTCTCTGAGAAACAGCGAGGTCGGAAATGAAATCCATAGAGATATGGGTCCATGGTCTCTTGGGCACAGGCAATGGCATCAACAAACCACTAGAGCGAGAGCAAGGCTTGGAGCGAGAGCAAGTCCCGCAGGACTGCACAAATTCCCTGACGTCACAAGACAAAGTAGGCCACCAAAAGGACCGACTAACGAAGTCTCTGGTACCAAAAATTCCGGGATGACCGGCCAACGCGGAACAATGAATCTCAGACATCACACTCTTTTTCCACCGGTCTGGGACAAACAATTTCCCAATAGGGCAGCGCTCGGGTTTATCCTCCTGACACCCTTCCAGAGCCAGTCTCAAATTGGGCGAGATGGCGGAAAGAACTACACCCTCTTTCAAAATAACAGCAGGATCAGATAACTCAGGAGAGTCCGCAAGGAAACTCCTCGAGAGGGCATCCGCCTTAACATTCTTAAGCCCCCGTCTCACATAGCGATATCGCTAGCGAGATCGCTGCGGAATCACTAGTTTTGTGACGCAGCAGCGAGCTCACCAGCGATATCGCTGTGTGTGACATTCAGCGACGATCAGCCCCCCTGCCGGGTATCGCTGATCGTCGCTGAAAGGCCAGGACATTTTTTTGATCGCTGGTCTCCCGCTGACAGGCACGCATCGCTGCGTGTGACAGGCGGGAGACCAGCGATCCGCTGGTAACCAAGGTACACAGCGGGTTTCCAGGCGCGGGGCTGTGCCTAGAAACCCGCTGTGTACCTTGGATACCAGCTCCCTGAAGCAGGGAGCTGGTAACCAAGGTACACAGCGGGTTTCCAGGCACCGCGCAGCGCCTGGAAACCCGATGTGTACCTTAGTTACCAGCTCCCTGCATCAGGGCGCTGGTATCCAAGGTACACTGCGGGTAACAAAGCGATGTTACCCGCAGTGTCGCTTGTACTGATCGCTGCCTGAGCTGCCTGTTTGGCAGCTCAGCAGCGATAATGTAGCGATACACCAGCGATCCTGATCGTTGTCGGGATCGCTGGTGTATCGCTATGTGAGACCCAGCCTTTAGTGCCAGGAAGAAAGGAAACCACAAAATTAAAACGTGTGAAAAACAAGGCCCACCTGGCCTGTCTAGGATTAAGTCGCTTGGCTGATTCCAGATAAACCAGATTCTTATGGTCCGTGAGGACCACCACCTGATGTTTGGCTCCCTCCAGCCAATGTCTCTACTCTTCAAAAGCCCACTTCATGGCCAATAACTCCCGATTACCCACGTCATAATTACGTTCAGTTGGAGAAAATTTTCAAGAGAAAAAGGCACAAGGGTTACTTTTAGAGGTCTCTGGATCTCTTTGGGACAAAACGGCACCTGCCCCAATTTCAGAGGCATCAACCTCCACCTGAAATGGCAGAGAAACATCAGGCTGCCGTAGAACAGGAGCAGAAGTGAATCTCTGCTTAAGTTCCTGAAAGGCAGAGACTGCCTCAGGAGGCCAATTCACCACATCAGAACCCTTTTTGGTCAAATCAGTCAATGGTTTAACAATAACAGAGAAATTACCAATAAATTTACGATAAAAATTGGCAAAACCCAAGAATCTCTGAAGAGCCTTTAATGAAGTAGGTTGGACCCAATCACAGATGGCCTGAACCTTGACTGGGTCCATTTCAATAACAGATGGGGACAAAATGAATCCCAGAAATGAGATCCTCTGTAGGCCAAAAAGACACTTTGATCCCTTCACATACAGAGCATTCTCTCTCAAAATCTGGAACACAGTCCGAACATGTTTCACATGAGAGTCCCAGTCATTGGAAAAAATCAAAATATCATCCAAATAAACAATCAGAAATTTATCCACAAAATCCCTGAAAATGTCATTCATGAAGGACTGGAAGACGGAAGGAGCATTAGTGAGCCCAAAGGGCATCACTAGGTACTCAAAATGCCCCTCTGGGGTATTAAACGCCGTCTTCCATTCATCCCCGTGCTTAATGCGAATAAGGTTATACGCCCCCCTGAGGTCAAGCTTGGTAAACCAAGTAGCACTTTTCACCCTGGAAAACAGGTCAGAAATCAAGGGTAACGGATATTGATATTTCACAGTGATATTGTTCAAGAGACGATAATCAATACACGGCCTTAATGAACCATCCTTTTTGGCCACAAAGAAAAACCGGCACCCAAGGGTGAAGAGGATGGTCTGATATGACCCTTCTCCAATGACTCCTTGATATAAGACCGCATAGCGTCATGTTCAGGTACAGACAAGTTAAAAAGGCGACCTTTAGGGAATTTACTACCAGGCACTAATTCAATAGCGCAGTCATAGCTCCTATGGGGGGGCAAGGATGCAGATTTACTTTCTCTAAACACATCAGAAAAATCAGTCAAAAAGTCAGGAACATCCTGAGCCTGGGGAGAGGCAGAAAAAACAGGAGTGTTGGCATTAACACATTGGCAGCCCCAACTGGTCACAGACACAGATTTCCAATCCAAAACAGGATTATGAGACTGTAACCAAGGGAAACCTAGTACAATAATGTCATGCAGATTATACAGCACCAAAAATTTGCAACTCTCCTGATGATCAGGTTCAACCCTCATTATCACCTGAGTAGAGAACTGGGGTTTATTCTCAGCCAAAGGGGTAGAATCAATCCCCAGTAGGGGAATAGACTTCCATAGGGGTATCAAGGAAAACCCACAACGTTTAGCAAAATCAAAATCCATCAGGTTAATAGCTGCTCCCGAATCAACAAAAGCCTGAGCAGAAAATGTGGACAGGCAGCAAATCAGGGTAACAGTCAACAGAAATTTAGTCTGAACACTACCCAAGACAACTGAGCGTGCAAAACGTCTTCCCCGCTTAGGGCAGACTGAAATAGCATGAGAGGCGTCACCACAGTAGAAACATAACCCATTGTGTTTTCGAAACTCATGACGCTGTGCCCCAGAAGCCACTCTATCACACTGCATGGGTTCAGAAGCTGGTTCACAAGGCAACAGTATTCCACGCATACCTCTACGCTCACGCAAACGTCTGTCAATTTGAATCGCTAATGACATAGAATCATTGAGACCAGAGGGAGCAGGAAACCCACCATAACATCTTTTACATTCTCTGACAGACCCTTCCGAAAAAGGGCTGCCAAAGCATCGTCATTCCATTTGGTCAGGACTGCCCACTTTCGGAATTTCTGACAGTTCAACTCAGCGTCCTCAAGCCTCTGATTTAATGCCAACAAGGTTTTTTCAGCTTGATCAGTGACATTAGGTTCATCGTACAATAACCCCAGAGCCAGAAAAAATGCATCAACATTACTTAAAACAGGGTCCCCAGGTGTCAGGGAAAAAGCCCAATCCTGAGGATCGCCGCGCAGGAGAGAGATGACAATTTGAACCTGCTGTGCTGCGTTCCCTGAGGACTTAGGTTTTAAGGCAAAAAACAACTTACAGTTATTTTTGAAATTCAGAAATTTAGCTCGATCCCCCAAAAAAAAATCTGGCATGGTGATCCTAGGTTCCACAACCGGCAACCCTGCAAGATAGGTAGCAATACTCCGAACTTCAGTGGCAAGCTGATCCACACGGCCAGACAACTGTGCAAACTCCATTGAGAAAAAAAAATAAAAATTCCTCCTCAGCACCCAGAGAAAAAGAGGGAAAAATGCAACAGAGAAAAAAAAAAAAAAAAATTTCTGACAACTTCCTTTTTTCTTTTTTTTTCCCCCTACTATTCTTCCCTTCTGTTGAGTACCATATAACTTTCAGTTTGGCCGGTGATACTGTTATGATTTGGTAGCTAAGGAGAGCAGGCAAAAACGGCAATACACCAAAGAGGTTGGAATCTACTGGATTGCAGTACCCTGACTAACCACCACAACTAAAGGCAGCCGTGGAGCGTTCCTACGTTTGTCTTAGACGCCTCGTCACAGCCTGAGAGGTTAACTACACCTAAAGATAGAAAGAGGAAAGCTATCTGCCCCGGAGCAGATCCCCACAGAACATAGGAAGCCCCCAAACATGTAATGGCGGTTAGACAAGAGGAAATACAGACACAGACAGAAAATAGTAAGAGCAAACGTTGGGGCCCAATCTGCTAGAAAGAAAAAGGATAGGAAGGACACTTACTGCAATCCAAAAAACCCTAAAAAATACCAACTCTACTAATTGCAAAAACACCTGAGATCACTCGACCTCCACCACCTAAATTAGTTCTCCGGTGTAACAAAACTAAGCCGCAGCCACTGAAAAAACTGGAAAAGGCAAATGAACAAATAACAAATGCTCAGATAAACTGAGAGGAGCACAAGCCCCGGAGGGGACCTGGCTGACCTCCACAGAAGTGAAGGGAACAATGCAAAAAGCAAGCACAAAAACAAAAACAGAAAATATCTTATCTGAGAGCAGGAGAAGAGGCAAGACTCAGCAAGCTTCCAAGTGAACCAGGAACCACAGTTGAGACAAGAACAATTGATCACCGGCAACCTTGATTGGAGGGAACCTCCCTTATATAAGAACAGTCTGTAACTCCTGATTGCCAATCTTCATTGAATGGTTCAGTACTGTTTGTAACCACCAGAGGGAGCTTCTGCTCAGAATTCATTTCTAACACATTCACAACAGTCTCCTGTCTGCCTGCGGCTTCCGCTAACTAGGTTACCTGTCTGTGGTTTCAGGACGTTCCTTGTCTGCCTTCGGCTTCCGGTAACCCTGCTATCTGTTTCCTGCCTGCAATCCCCACCTGCTATACCGATGCACATGTGCCCACCTGGAATTTGGGCTTCGATGATCCACCTGATCTAGTGAGCCCTTGACAGGGGTATGCACAGTCTGGATGTAGGGAGTGAATGAAAGATCTGAATCAAGTATGATCCCAAGACAGCGGTCATGTTGCTGCAGAGTAATGTTGGAACCACACACGGCAATGGCAATATCGGGCACAGGTAGGTTAGTGGAGCGAGGAAACACAAGGAGTTCAGTTCTTGACAGGTTCAGTTTCAGAAAGAGGGAGGACATAATGTTAGAAACAGCAGAAAGACAATGACTGGTATTTTGTAATAATGCATGCATGATGTCAGGACTAGAGGTGTATAATTGGGTGTCATCAGTATGTAGATGGTACTGAAAACCGAATCTACTGATGCTTTGCCCAATAGGGGTACCTGGAGCACCGCTGTAGGAAACATATTTGCAGCATGTGCCAGAGTTTCCGTCATCTGTGCTGAGTTGTTCTATGTGTAGGAGATGCAGCTTCATTCAGGGCACTCTGCAATGTATCATTTTAATATTTCTGTACAGAGTCAGGACATGAAAGGGAGGGGATTGGTGCCAATGATGACTGCAAATTCTTCATAACTTTATGGGTGTTAATGGCACATATATTTCTATAAGTGTGGAAAGAGGTGGTGTCCTGAGCAGGGTGGTCACAGAGCGGGAGAGGGGAGTTAGTAAAATCATACACTTAGCAAAGCCAGGATCAGGTCCAGCATATTTCCATTTTCATGCGAAGAAGACTTAGCAAGCTGTGAAAGGCCGTAGGAAAAGGTTAGAGTCCCCCATGATGAGGGTGGGGATGTCACAGGATAGAAAATGAAGAAGCCAGGTGGCAAAGTGATCCAGGAATTGACGGGAGGGGCCTGGAGGGCGAAACACAACCACGACTCGAAGGAAAAAGGGGCTGTAGAGTCCGACAGCATGGACTTCAAAAGAAGGCAAGCTAAAGCAAGGTACTGGTGGGATAACCTAAAAAGTACATTTTGATGAACGGAGAAGACCAACACCTCCACCTTGTCTGCTCTCAGTTCTGGGGGTATGTGAAAAATGTAGGCTACCATATCAAAGAGCAGCAGCGGCGGTGGTATCCGACTGGTGGATCTCTGGATCTAGGTTTCAGTAAGAGCCAGAAGGTTAAAGGGAACCTGTCACCAGTTTTTCAGCCTATCAACTAACAATATCATCTAATAGAGTGTAAGCTATACATTCCCCAACTACTTGTGAAACCCCGATTCCCCATGAATCCCCCATAAAAACCTTTTATATTGCTCCAGCGCTGTATGTAAATATCCTCGGTCCGGTCCGATGGGCGTTGGTTCTGGTCCCTCTCTCCACCCCTCCTCGGCGTGCTGTACACATTCCGTTATGTGAATAGCGTTGTTCGCGTACAGGTCCCACGCATGCGCATTCAAATTGCCTCCCACGCGTACGCAGTATGCTTTGCGCAACTGCGGGCAAAGCCGAAAAGCATTAGTGCGCATGCGCCGGAAGTACTATGCCCTGAGAGTATTTAGCTGTATACCACAAAAAAGTTCACCGGCGCATGCGCACTAATGCTTTCAGCTTTGGCCACAGTTGGGCAAAGCATACTGCGCACGCGGGGGAGGCAATCTGAATGCGCACGCGCGGGACCTGTACGTGAACATCGCTATTCACAGAACGGAATGTATACAGCACGCCAATTTGGGGTGGAGAGAGGGACCAGAACGAACGCCCATCGGACCAGACCGAGGATATTTACATACAGCGCGGGAGCAATATAAAAGGTTTTTATGAGGGATTCATGGGGAGTCAAGGGGTTTCACAAGTAGTTGGGGAATGTAAGCTAACACTCTATTAGATGATATTTTTAGTTGATAGGCCAAAAAACTGGGGACAGGTTCCCTTTAAGAGAATCAGAAAGCAAGAAGTCATGCATGTAGGAGAGTTTGTTACACGCTAAGTGTCAATTCCAGAGGGCACAGTTAAAAGAAACATAAGGCATGCAGGGAATATTAATGAGATTTGCAGGGTTTCTGCGTTTAGTAGGGGAGGGATTCGACTTACTGTTACAAGAAGGGCAGTGGTTGGGTGAGATATCTCCTGCGACTAGGAGAAGGAGGATCTTGTGTTGTATGGTGGGAGTGAATGGATCTGTGCAGTTTATTTTTGTCACTGATGCAAACAATGATTGTCTGCTGTGCTCAGCTGTACCCGTGACAGATATCATTACTGAAGCCGGAATGAAAGATGCAGGGGATTTGTGAAATATGTATGACCTTTTTTTTAAACTCCTTTCTAAAATTTTAGTAAAAACTAACGACACACTCTACTGACAAAGGGAATGGTAACACACAGATGTCAATTTATTTATAGATTGCCATGAGAAATAAGAGAGGAGTGACAAAACACAGATTTGTAGGAAAACAAGCTCCAGAATTGATATGTCATGGGGATACAAGTGTTTACTATAGCTAATATGTTAGGCGAAAATACAGGTCCTCTATAACACTTCTGCACTTCTTACCCATTGTATCGACAGTCTTCTTTATTTTCGTTGCTGTTGTCTTTACCGTCGTCTTTGATTGTTCTTTGTTCTCTTTCCTCTTGTCAATTTCCGAGAGTTCTTTTTCAATATCAAATCTAAAAGTAAAAAAAGAAAAAAAAGTTTAGAAAGCATTATATAGGTTAAAATGACCCAGCTGTTATATGTCATCCATAACGCCCGTGGTGGATTCCTTTGAAACACTTTTACAAATTTCAAGCTACATTCAGAGAATTAATTTGGAAAAAAGGCCCAGCTCGAATTAAATATGACACATTACAGAGAGGGAAGGAGGAGGGACGATTGGCTGCCCCTAACCCGTGGCTGTATTTTCTTGCCTCACAATTGCAACAGCTTAAACTGCTTCAGGGCTCGATTGTCCATTGTCCAAGGGTATGCCGGGGAAACCCAATTATCTCATTTTTGGAAGCAGGTTATTTGGGGGAAAATAAGACGAAGCTCCCTAATCTACTCCTTATGATTAAAACCTGGGAAAAAACTAAGCAAGTCCTTAATATTGATGGGTTTACTCCAGTTACTCCTACAGTTGTGCTCAAAAGTTTACATACCCCGGCAGAATTTTTGCTTTCTTTGTCTTTTTTCAGAGAATATGAATGCTAACACCAAAACTTTCTCTCCACTCATGGTTGGGTGAAGCCATTTATTGTCAAACTACTGTATTTTCTCTTTTTAAATCATAATGACAACCCAAAACATCCAAATGACCCTGATCAAAAGTTTACATACCCTGTTGATTTTGGCTTGATAACATGCACAGAAGTTGACACAAATCCTCACCTGTGACCTGTTTGCTTGTTCACCCAACCAATAATAGGTGGTCAATGACCAAATGATATAAGAATATAACACAAAAAGAAACCATTTATTTATATAAGATCTTTCTTTTAACCATGTTTTTTGATCTGCATGTCTGTAGCCTTTTATATTTATGCAGGGGATGAAAGGAGTGCAGTAGGCAGAGATTAATTTAAAAAATGCCATAAACCTTATATTGTTGAAAGCCACAGGCTCAATTATCCGACTGGTATGCGTTCCATCAGCCCATTAACATGTAAACTCCGAAGCATCAGTGTACTTTTAAAGGGTTATTCCTATCTGCATAGATGTGTATTGACGGAGTGTGATTGGAAAATACAAAACTTTGTAATTTACTGCTAATTAAAGTTTGCAGCTGTTATTGAGACATTAACATGTTTCCTTTGTTTACAGCTCATTGCCTAGGAGACCGACCACCACGGCAGTCTAGTTTTTAAGCACTGCGCTGAAGAACTGATGCTGGCTGGGATTAGGAGGTAACAGTGCACGGTCCTGCATCATTACAGGACTTACAAGCTCATTAGCATCCACCAAAGGTGGGGAAGGTTTGAACCTTGTGAAATTTTGAGCTGTAAATGGAGGACCAACTAGCAGTCTCAAAAAGCAGCAAGGCCGATGCCTGATGGCAAAAAATCCAGGAATCCCCCACTGGCAAGAAGAATTTTGTAAGGATTTCTCTGCAAGATTAGAAGAAGAACAGAGTGAAGGAAAAATGACCACTTAGTTAAGATGGAAGGAAGAAACTACCCTGAAAAGAACGAAGGCACCAGAAGCAACACCCCTTTTCCAGGTGAAGGACCAAAAATGGAGAACGGTAGGCCAGAGCTACAAGTTTATATACTTGCCTGATGGAAGTGATAAAAGTCATGACCGCCACCTTTCAGTAAAGCCAGTGCGAAGAAGTGCTAGGTTCAAACGGAGGAAACTGTAATGCGCTCAGCACCAGGTTATGCACCCAGGGATCCAAGGGAGGCCAATAAGGAAGAACAGAGTGGGTCACACCTTGAAGAAGAATCCTGACTAGAGGTTTGGAACCTACATCTTACTTGACGAAAACGGACAGGGCCGAACCTGGCACTTGAGGAAGCTGAGGACTTAGCCAGACATAAGAGGCAACTTGTAGTAAAGCGAGAAAGCAAGGAAGGTAAAAAAAAAAACCCTAGGGGAGACCTAATTAGATTCGCACCAATGGAAAAAGCCTTCCAGGTACGATGGTTGATACAAGACAAGGATGGCTTCCATGCCCTACTCATGGTCTGAACAACCTGCTCAGAAAATCCTGAGAATTTTAGAACTGCGGATTAGCAGCCATGCTGTTAAACTGAGACCCCAAAAAATTCAGGTACCATATAGTACCTTGGGAGAGAATGTCTGGTTGATCCGGAAGTCTCAACAGAACGTATGGGCGGAGGTTGACTACTTCGGAGTACAATGATCTTGTGGGCCAGTCCGGGGCCACGAAGATGATGGGCATTCCTTCTGATTTTATGTTCTTGAGCAGCTTGGGTAGCAGAGGAAGAGGAGAAAACAGATAAGGTAGAATAAATTGAGACCAAGGAATCGTCAAAGCGTTGGATGCAATCGTTAGAGGGTAGGGGTACGTGTGATTGTGATCGGAAGTAAACAGGTCGACGTCTTGAGTGCCCCACTGCAGGCAGATCTGATAGAAGAGTCCAGTGCAGAAACAACTCTTAAGCTGGGGTCACACTTGCGAGAAACTCGCACGAGTTTCGCACCGCAATACCTGGCACTACCGCCGGCACTCAGGACAGGAGTGTTCGGCTATATGTATTTCTATGCAGCTGAACGCTCCGGTCCGAGTGCCGGGTATTGCGGTGCGAGACTCGTGCAAGTTTCTCGAACGTGTGACCCCCGCCTTACACCGTTAATTCTTCACATCTTAGAAAGTCAGCGGCCCCATTGTCTACCTCTAGGAAGTGGATCGCTAAAATTGCTAGGATTCTATGTTACGCCCAGTTGAGAATTTGTGAGACCTCCCTCTGCCATTTCTTGACAAGTCAAGTTCAAGTCCCTGCTAGATGGTAGATGTAAGCCACAATGGTGGCAGCTTTGGACTGGGAGACCTGTCAGTTTGTCATGCTAATGTAAGAGTGTCATGGAAATATATATGTATTCCATATATTCAAAGTATATTCATATATATGCATTCACAGTTAGATAGATCTCACTTGCTAAAAATCCTGTGCCCACACATATCTATGCAAAAAGCTGATGCCAGCTATAATCAGTCGTTAAAGACGACCCTGGCCTTCATAAGGAACAAGTACAGAGAGTCTTAGTAGATATCTATTGTTTACTTTACTAGTCATGCAAGAAAGCTAGGGCAAAAGAACAAAAAACAATAAATCTGCAACTTCAGCCCTTTTATCATAATTATCATAATTATCATACTTACACTAGAACAGCCAATAATCTAGCAGCTTTTAATTGTATGTTAATTGACTAACCAGCCCCTTTTTGTAAAGGTATAAAACCTTGAATGAATAATAAATGTGGGGTCTTGACGAACTGCTATACTGACACTTCCGTGTGGACAGTTTTCATTTCGTTCTGAGCGCTCAAAAAGACATTTAATAGAAAATTGGGAACAGCACCAGCAAACACTTCAGGATAAATTTATCCTAATTAAATTTCCATAACAAGAGTGCAAGGCGAATTGTTCTGGATTCCAGTATGCTGATGGGAAGAAGGGCTTCGAGACTCTCCCACCAATCTTGCACTGTAAACTTCCGGAAGACTGCTTCTCAACGGGGAAGACTTGGGTCCTTCAACATAATCTGCCAATGAATAGGAAGGAAGGACCGAGAAGAATTAAGAGAAAGTCCCGCAAGCAGATTACAGACTGTCTGACTCAATGAGGATTGGGAGATTCAATGAGAGAACAGATTTGTATCAATGGGACAACATGGCCAGAGGCAGAGGCCTAGGGCGGAACTGTGCAAATGGGATCGCCTCAATAGCCACCACAATCTGGCTTTGCACACTTAAAGCAGAAGCGGAAAAAAGATGAGAAAGGAGCCACAGAGATTGGATGATAGCAGAAAAACAGTCTCTCTGACCAGGCGTTGTTGACTATAGTGAGCCACAATTCCTGAGACAGGAGGGGACGGTCACCCATCCTAAGAGTGATTATCCTGGATTGGGGTGTCCCGTCTTACAGAAGAGAACATGTTGCTTCTGGTCCGTGAAAATTGGCAGGTTGATTGTGTGGACGCCATGGAGGAGTCGCCTTGAATGATGGTCTCTTCTTATCTTCAGGGATGGGATGTCTCTCTTAGCAGATAGTCAGGAACTGAAGAAAGGACCAAAATTGAGGAGGCTTTCATTTGGACGAAGATTGAGAATGTCTCATCTGTGGGAGAAGGGTGCTCTTTACACCTGTAGCATCTGAATTATCTAGACCAGCTTCTCTTCGAAAAGATGAGAGCCCCAGGTAAGGTTCATGAGGATGATTTGGATGCATGGTCCGTGTTGCACGCCTTAAACCAGGGGATATGTCAGAGAGCTACACCATTTCTTGAAGCTTGGGCAGAATAGCTGGCTGTTTCAAGAGAGGGAGAACAAAGATACTTACCCACATTGTCAATCTGATCTGCAAGGTCTGCCAGCTCAGAAGATAAGACCCAGATATGCCTTGATAGAGGTGTTTTGCACAGGCTGTGACAGCCTTGGCAACTCATGTAGCCAAAAGGGCTGGGCACAGGGCTGATCCTGCAGCTTCAAGTGTGGACTTGATGGATTCCACTCTTCGGTCTTCAAGGTCCTTTATTATTATTATTATTCATTTTTATAGCGCCATTTATTCCATGGCGCTTTACATGTGAGAGGGGGCGAATATAGACAAGTACAATAAATATGAGCAATACAGGACACACATAAGTAAAGAAGGAGAGAGGACCCTGCCCGCGAAGGCTCACAATCTATAGGGGATGGGTGAGAATACACTAGGAGAGGGTAGAACTGGTCGTGCGGCGGTTCAGTAGACTGAGGATCACTGCTGGTTGTAGGCTTGTCGGAACAGGTAGGTGTTCAGGTTCTTTTTGAAGGTTTCCATGGTAGGCGAGAGTCTGATGTGTTGGGGTAGAGAATTCCAGAGTATAGGGGAGGCACGGGAGAAGTCTTGTATGCGGTTGTGGGAAGAAGAGATAAGGGGAGAGTAGAGAAGGAGATCTTGAGAGGATCGAAGGTTGCGTGTGGGTAAGTAACGGGAGACCATGTCACAGATGTATGGAGGAGACAGGTTGTGGGTGGCTTTGTATGTCATTGTTAAGGTTTTGAACTGGTGCCTCTGGATGATAGGAAGCCAATGAAGGGCTTGGCATAGGGAAGAGGCTGGGGAATAACGGGGAGACAGGTGGATTAGTCGGGCAGCAGAATGTAGGATGGATTGGAGTGCCAGAGTGCTAGAGGGGAGGCCAGAGAGTAGGAGGTTGCAGTAGTCAAGACGGGAGATGATAAGGGCATGCACTAGTGTTTTTGTGGTGTCGTGGTCAAGGAATGCACGGATCCGTGAAATATTTTTGAGTTTGAGATGGCAGGAGGAGGCTAGGATATGGATATGTGGCTTGAAAGAAAGGGCAGAGTCAAGGATCACCACGAGGCACCGAGCATGCGGGACCGGGGAAAGTGAGCAGCCACTGACATTGAGGGATAGGTCTGGTGGAGGGGTAGAGTGAGATGGGGGAAGATGATGAATTCTGTTTTGTCCATGTTGAGTTTTAGAAAGCGAGCAGAAAAGAAAACTGAAATAGCGGACAGACAGTGTGGGATTTTTGTCAGTAAGGAGGTGAGGTCAGGTCCAGATAGGTAGATCTGCGTGTCATCGGCATAGAGATGATACTGCAAACCGCGGGATTCAATGAGCTGTCCCAGGCGGAAGGTGTAGATGGAGAAGAGTAGGGGTCCTAGAACTGAGCCTTGAGGAACACCGACAGAGAGGGGGCGAGGTGAGGAGGTGGTGTGGGAGAGGGAGACACTGAATGTTAGATCTGTTAGGTATGATGAGATCCAGGATAGGGCCAAGCCTGTGATGCCCAGAGATGAAAGAATCTGGAGCAGGAGGGAGTGGTCCACAGTGTTGAAGGCAGAAGACAGGTCCAGGAGAAGGAGGACAGAGTAGTGTCGCTTGCTCTTGGCGGTTAGTAGGTCGTTGGTGACTTTAGTTTGGGAAGTTTCAGTTGAGTGATGCAGTCAGAAGCCTGATTGTAAGCGGTCAAAGAGGGAGCAAGAGGAGAGGTGGGAGGACAGTTCAAGATGGACATGCTGTTCCAGTAGTTTTGAGGCAAAAGGGAGAAGAGATATTGGGCGATAGCTAGACGCAAAGGATGGGTCAAGGGAGGTCTTTTTGAGGATGGGTGAGATCGAGGCATGCTTGAAGGATGAGGGGAACACACCATTTGTGAGAGGTTGAAGAGATGTGTTAGAGTAGGGATGAAGACTGTGGCGAGGTTAGGCATGAGGTGGGACGGGAGCGGGTCAAGTGTGCAAGTGGTGAGGTGTGATCTTTAGAGGCGTTGCGTCAGAGTGGTAGAATCGTGGACCATGACAGTCTGTTCTGGACACCAGAGGATCCACCAAGAGAGAGGAGGACCAAGTGGCAATGAAATCAGCAGGAAAAAGAAACAAAATTTTCATATGTTTTTGTCTATGAAAATGCTTTTTGGTTTGAGCCCACTCATTGTCCAGTACACCATTGAACTTAAAGTGATAAGAAAAGCTTTTGACCCTCCTGAATGACATGGAATATGCAGGGTGTGAAGGATCCACTACCTTCATGTAGAAGCCTTGGTGTACAGCGCAGTCAAGATTGTCAACCATGTCTCTTAGCTGTATAGGCAGATCAGAATCCAGATCCAAATCTGAATCAGAGTTCTGATCCAATACTTGAGACAACCCATCCCTGGGGAACAAAAGCGTGATGGTGAGAGCTGTCTCAGAGTCGTGGCAGAGACGAATATTAGGATGAAGAACTCACTCTAGGCCTAGACCGTTGATGTGCTCTTCCATGCTGGTGTAAAGTAGCTGGTGTGTCAGACCCCTCTGGGCAGTGGTCATAGTACCGTGATGTGGTTGTAGACATATGCAGTTGCTCCATGATAGTGACCAGGTCTGTAATATCCTGGTCAAATCTGCAACAGACTGAGAAAGTTTAATTGCCCACAGTGGAGGGGACTTGTTGCAGGGAGCTCCGGAGGCGGGGATGTTGGGAAGCACGAATCTCTAGTCAAAATGGGATGGGGCTCCTGTGTCCCCCATCAGACATAGTAATTGAGTAAGAAAGGAGGGGAAATGTAGGGACACTGTTGATTCAAGGAAGGAGTGGTCACGAACGTTGATGAGCCGGGGGAATCACCCGTGCAAGCGTCTGATTGTCAGGTAGAAAGAGGGCATGGCCTGCTGGGACTAGGTAGGCCTCAATTCCAGCCGAGGCATCAGGCGGTCACAGGTGGGAGAGGGTCCATATGGGGGTGGCAAAGCCAAAGGGAATCCAGGGGGAAGAAAGAAGGCTGAAAATGAAAGAAAAGAAGAAAAACCAGAAAAAGACAGGGGATGAGTGCCGCAAAGATAGGCTGAGAGCTAGTGCAACACAGCTGGATGCGAGGAGAAGATAAAATTGCCATTGTGAAGATTGATCCATCGTCCGTATCTGGATGAGAAGATCTGCTTGGTCTTCGCTCCATGTGTGCGCCAGATATGGGGAGGGGTTGAGGTGGGCAGGAGGAAATGGGCTAGGACTATTTGCACCAGTAACTTAATGTGTACAACCTTAGTGTTGAGCACAAGTGTTCGCTACTCGAGTTTGCATCGAATATGCACAGAGTATCGTGGATCCCCGCAAGTTTTTTTTGGGTGTCTAACTGCCACGAAACATGCGAGCACCAGCCAAATTTGGTGCATACCCAATACAAACTGGAGTAGCGAGCACTTGCGCTTAACACTAATGTCAACATATTCAATATGATGACCTAATTTTATCAAATTCTGTGTCGTACCTGTGGGTTCAAAATGCTCACTGTACCCCTGGATAAAATCCTTGAGGGATGTGGTTTTCAAAATGTGGTCACTTGTTTGGGGTTTCCATTATTTAGACACATCAAGGGCTCTCCAAACGCAAAATTTTACATTAAAAAGTCAAATAGCGCTCCTTCACCTCCGAGCCCTGCCGTGCGCTCAAACAGCAGATTTCCCCCACAAATAAGATATCGGCGTATTGTGTAAAAATTGCACAACACATTTAGGGGTCCATTTTCTACTGTTACCCTTGTGAAAATAAAACATTTTGGCTCTAAAGTAAATTTTTGGTGA
This sequence comes from Oophaga sylvatica, assembly GCA_033576555.1. Lineage (NCBI taxonomy): Eukaryota > Metazoa > Chordata > Amphibia > Anura > Dendrobatidae > Oophaga > Oophaga sylvatica. The sequence continues at coordinate 398,232,179 of JARQOD010000006.1, read as the reverse complement.
AAAAAATTAAATGTTCATTATTTCCTTCCCCATTGCTTCAGTTCCTGAGAAGCACCTGAAGGGTAAAAAAAACTTCTTAAATGTGGTTTTGAGCACCTTGAGGTGTGCAGTTTGTAGAAGGGTATCACTTTTGGGTATTTTCTGTCATATAGGCCCCTCAAAGTCACATCAAATGTGATGTGGTCCTTAAAAAATGGTTTTGTAAATTCTGCTGGAAAAATTAGAAATCGCTGGTCAACTGTTAACCCTTATAAGCTTCCAAAAACAAAAAAAAATTATTTCTCCAAAATTGTACTGATGTAAAGTTGACATGTGGGAAATGTTATTTATTAACTATCTTGTGTGACATGACTCTCTGATTTAAGGGCATAAGAATTTTTTGAAAATTGTGAAATTTTCAAAATTTTCACCAAATTTCCAATTTTTCCCCAGATAAATGCAAGTCATATCAAATAAATTTTACCACAAATCATGAAGTACAATATGTCATGAAAAACTGTCTCAGAATCAGTGGGATACGTTGCAGCGTTCCATAGTTATTACCTCATAAAGTGACACTGGTCAGATTCGTAAACTTTGGACTGGTTATTAGGGTGAAAATTGTCTCAGTCATTAAATTAACAACATACTGTCATATCCCAGGAAGTGAGAGCTAACACAGCCGGATCAGTCCCAGATGCCATGGTTCCATGGCCCACTTGTCATGCATTTTTTGGGCCAGTCATGAGCCTGTCATGCTTCTGGCCAATTCACATGACCTGCACTCAATGCAGTTGGAACCTCATAAATAGCTAAGATATTTATCTACAACTGCGCATAAAAAAGAAACAACTCAATCATTGTTTTATTCTGTTAGCTTTCTTTTTTCGGGTCATACCATTTTGGCAGATAAACATAGCTGTTTTAATATATTACTATTTTTGCATATTAATTGCATTTTTCATAGAAAACTGTTCTTCCATGGTCACATCAATGTTGCTTTATGAAGGGCTTTCTTTTTGTAGGAGACTTTATTTTCCACAGAATTGTGGTACACATTATCCATTGGTTAAAGAGATTGCTTGGGACTTTTGCATTGATGACCTATCCTTAGGATAGGTCATCAATATTTGGTCGGTGGGAGAGCGATACCTGGTACCCCACCGATCAGCTGTTCCTGGCGTTAGCAGTGGGAAGAAGTTCTCAGTTGAGCAGTTGCTCAGCACAGCTCCGTCAACTGTATAGTAACCGCAGCTGTGTTCTGCACATCCACCACCTATTAAAGGGAATCTGTCACCCCATTTTTGCCCTATGAGATAGGGCCACCGCCATCAGGGGCTTATCTACAGCATTCTGTAATGCTGTAGATAAGCCCCTGATGTCACCTGAAAGTGAAGAAAAACGAGTTATATTATACTCACCCAGGGGCGTTCCGCCATCCGGTCGGGTCCGATGGGCGTCACGGTCAGGTCCGGGGCCTCCCATCTTCTAGCGAAGCCGGCCTCTTCTTTCCGTCCCGTCGCGGCTCCTGCGCAGGCGCACTGCTCTGCCCTGGTGAGGGCAGAGCAGAGTACTACAATGCGCAGGCGCCCGACCTCTCTGACCTTTCCTGGCGCCTGCACACTGCAGGCGGTGGCTCTATCTCATAGGGCAAAAATGGGGTGACAGATTTCCTTTAATTTGAAAAGCAGGTAGATGTGCAGTACCCGGCCGCGGTGAAACTCTGCAACCAAGCACTTGTGCCCGCTCGGAGAACAGCTTTTCAGCGGGGGCATCGGGCGTCACTCTCCCACCCAGGGGCGTAACTACAGCGATTACTGCTGCTACAGTGCCTGGCAGAGGTTAACAGCCGCAAATTCCACCCGCAGCTGATAGAGGCACATGTCGGCTGTTCAAAACAACTGACGTGATGTGGGCTCAGGGCCGGAGCCCACATCAAATCAGGAGACATGACAGACATGCGCAGTACATGTACAGCGCATGTTGTGAAGGGGTTAAAATCCAAAATGTTGGCCTACTGAAATGTGTGTTCAGTAAATGCACTCAATACTTGGTCGGGGCTCCTTTTGCATCAATTACTGCATCTATGCGGCGTGGCATGGAGGCGATCAGCCTGTGGCACTGCTGAGGGGTTATGGAAGCCCAGGTTGCTTTGATAGCAGCCTTCAGCTTGTCTGCATTGTTGCATCTGGTGTATCTCATCTTCCTCTTGACAATACATCATAGATTCTCTATGGGGTTAAGGTCAGGCGAGTTTGTAAACCAGGTATTGGTACTTTTGGAAGTGTGGACAGGTGCCAAGTCCTGCTGGAGAATGAAATTTCCATCTCCAAAAACCTTGTCAGCAGAGGAAAGCATGAAGTGCTCTAAAATTTTCTGGTAGACAGTTGCGCTGACTTTGGTCTTGATAAAACACAGTGGACCTACACCAGCAGATGACATGGCTCCCCAAACCATCACTGATTGTGGAAACTTCACACTAGACCTCCAGCAGCTTGGATTGTGGCCTCTCCACTCTTCCTCCAGACTCTGGGACCTCGATTTCCAAACGGAATGCAACATTTACTTTTATCTGAAAACAACACCTTGGACCACTGAGCGACAGTCCAGTTCTTTTTCTCCTTGGCCCAGGTAAGACGCTTCTGGCATCGTCTATTGGTCATGAGTGGCTTGACACAAGGAATGTGACACTTGTAGCCCATGTCCTGGATACGTCTGTGTGTGGTGGCTCTGGAAGCAATGACTCCGGCAGCGTCCACTCCTTGTGAATCTTCCCAAAGTTTTGAATGGCCTTTTCTTAACAATCCTTTCAAGGCTGCGGTTATCCCAGTTGCTTGTGCACCTTTTTCTACCACACTTTTTTCCTTCCACTCAACTTTCCATTAATATGCTTGGATACAGCACTCTGTGAACAGCCAGCTTCTTTACCAATGACCTTTTGTGGCTTACCCTCCTTGTGGAATGTGTCAATGACTGCTGTTGTGAATGTGTTAGAAATGAATTCTGAGCAGAAGCTCCCTCTGATGGTTACAAACAGTACTGAACTATTCAATGAAGATTGTGAAGATTGGCAATCAGGTGTTACAGACTGGTCTTATATAATGGAGGTTCCCTCCCATCAGGGTTGCCGGTGATCAATTGTTCTTGTCTCAACTTTGGTTCCTGGTTCACTTGGAAGCTAGCTGTGTCTTGCCTGCATCTTCTGCTAAAAGATAAGATATTTTCTGCTTTTATTTTTGTGCTTGCTTTTTGCATTTTGTCCTGCACTTCTGTGGAGGTCAGCCAGGTCCCCTCCGGGGGCTTGTGCTCCTCTCAGTTTATCTGAGCCACTGTTATTTGTTCATTTGCCTTTTCCAGTTTTTTCAGTGGCTGCTGCTTAGTTTTGTTACACCAGAGAACTAATTTAGGTGGTAGAGGTCGTGTGATCTCAGGTGTTTTTGCAATTAGTGTGTTGGTATTTTTTTAGGGTTTTTTGGATTGCAGTAAGTGTCCTTCCTATCCTTTTCTTTCTAGGAAGATTGGTCCCCAACGTTTGCTCATACTATTTTCTGTCTGTGTCTGTATTTCCTCTTGTCTAACCGCCATTACATGTTTGGGGGCTTCCTATGTTCTTTGGGGATCTGCTCCGGGGCAGATAGTTTTCCTCTTTCTATCTTTAGGTGTAGTTAGCTTCTCAGGCTGTGACGAGGCGTCTAGGACCAACGTAGGTACGCTCCACGGCTGCCTTTGGTTGTGGTGGTTGGTCAGGGTACTGCAATCCAGTAGGTCCAACCTCTCTGGTGTATTGCCTTTTTTGCCTGCTCTACTCAGCCTACCAAATCATAACAGTATCACAGGCCAAACTGAAAATTATATGGTACTCACAGAAGGGAAAGATAGTGTAAAAAAAAAAAAAAAAAATCAGAGTTGTCAGAGATATTTTTTTTTCTTTCCCTCTTTTTCTCTGGGTGCTGAGGATTTTTTTTTTCTCTCAATGGAGTTTGCACAGTTGTCTGGCCGTGTGGATCAGCTTGCCACTGAAGTTCGGAGTATTGCTACCTATCTTGCAGGGTTGCCGGTTGTGGAACCTAGGATCCCCATACCAGATTTGTTTTTAGGGGATCGAGCTAAATTTCTGAATTTCAAAAATAACTGTAAGTTGTTTTTTGCCTTAAAACCTAAGACCTCAGGTAACGCAGCACAGCAGGTTCAAATTGTCATCTCTCTCCTGCGCGGCGATCCTCAGGATTGGGCTTTTTCCCTGACACCTGGGGATCCTGTTTTGAGTAATGTTGATGCATTTTATCTGGCTCTGGGGTTATTGTACGATGAACCTAATGTAACTGATCAAGCTGAAAAAGCCTTGTTGGCATTAAATCAGGGGCTTGAGGATGCTGAGTTATACTGTCAGAGATTCCGAAGGTGGGCAGTCCTGACCAAATGGAATGATGATGCTTTGGCAGCCCTTTTTCGGAAGGGTCTGTCAGAGAATGTAAAAGATGTTATGGTGGGTTTCCCTGCTCCCTCTGGTCTCAATGATTCTATGTCATTAGCGATTCAAATTGACAGACGTTTGCGTGAGCGTAGAGGTATGCGTGGAATACTGTTGCCTTGTGAACCAGCTTCTGAACCCATGCAGTGTGATAGAGTGGCTTCTGGGGCACAGCGTCATGAGTTTCGAAAACGCAATGGGTTATGTTTCTACTGTGGTGACGCCTCTCATGCTATTTCAGTCTGCCCTAAGCGGGGAAGACGTTTTGCACGCTCAGTTGTCTTGGGTAGTGTTCAGACTAAATTTCTGTTGACTGTTACCCTGATTTGCTCCCTGTCCACATTTTCTGCTCAGGCTTTTGTTGATTCGGGAGCAGCTATTAACCTGATGGATTTTGATTTTGCTAAACGTTGTGGGTTTCCCTTGATACCCCTACGGAAGTCTATTCCCCTACTGGGGATTGATTCTACCCCTTTGGCTGAGAATAAACCCCAGTTCTCTACTCAGGTGATAATGAGGGTTGAACCTGATCATCAGGAGAGTTGCAAATTTTTGGTGCTGTATAATCTGTATGACATTATTGTACTAGGTTTCCCTTGGTTACAGTCTCATAATCCTGTTTTGGATTGGAAATCTGTGTCTGTAACCAGTTGGGGCTGCCAATGTGTTAATGCCAACACTCCTGTTTTTTCTGCCTCTCCCCAGGCTCAGGATGTTCCTGACTTTTTGACTGATTTTTCTGATGTGTTTAGCGAAAGTAAATCTGCATCCTTGCCCCCCATAGGAGCTATGACTGCGCTATTGAATTAGTGCCTGGTAGTAAATTCCCTAAAGGTCGCCTTTTTAACTTGTCTGTACCTGAACATGACGCTATGCGGTCTTATATCAAGGAGTCATTGGAGAAGGGTCATATCAGACCATCCTCTTCACCCTTGGGTGCCGGTTTTTTCTTTGTGGCCAAAAAGGATGGTTCATTAAGGCCGTGTATTGATTATCGTCTCTTGAACAATATCACTGTGAAATATCAATATCCGTTACCCTTGATTTCTGACCTGTTTTCCAGGGTGAAAAGTGCTACTTGGTTTACTAAGCTTGACCTCAGGGGGGCGTATAACCTTATTCGCATTAAGCACGGGGATGAATGGAAGACAGCATTTAATACCCCAGAGGGGCATTTTGAGAACCTAGTGATGCACTTTGGGCTCACTAATGCTCCTTCCGTTTTCCAGTCCTTCATGAATGACATTTTCAGGGATTTTGTGGATAAATTTCTGATTGTTTATTTGGATGATATCTTGATTTTTTCCAATGACTGGGACTCTCATGTGAAACATGTTAGGACTGTGTTCCAGATTTTGAGAGAGAATGCTCTGTATGTGAAGGGATCAAAGTGTCTTTTTGGCGTACAGAGGATCTCATTTCTGGGATTCATTTTGTCCCCATCTGTTATTGAAATGGACCCGGTCAAGGTTCAGGCCATCTGTGATTGGGTCCAACCTACTTCATTAAAGGCTCTTCAGAGATTCTTGGGTTTTGCCAATTTTTATCGTAAATTTATTGGTAATTTCTCTGTTATTGTTAAACCATTGACTGATTTGACCAAGAAGGGTTCTGATGTGGTGAATTGGCCTCCTGAGGCAGTCTCTGCGTTTCAGGAACTTAAGCAGAGATTCACTTCTGCTCCTGTTCTACGGCAGCCTGATGTTTCTCTGCCATTTCAGGTGGAGGTTGATGCCTCTGAAATTGAGGCAGGTGCCGTTTTGTCCCAAAGAGATCCAGAGACCTCTAAAAGTAACCCTTGTGCCTTTTTCTCTTGAAAATTTTCTCCAACTGAACGTAATTATGACGTGGGTAATCGGGAGTTATTGGCCATGAAGTGGGCTTTTGAAGAGTGGAGACATTGGCTGGAGGGAGCCAAACATCAGGTGGTAGTCCTCACGGACCATAAGAATCTGGTTTATCTGGAATCAGCCAAGCGACTTAATCCTAGACAGGCCAGGTGGGCCTTGTTTTTCACACGTTTTAATTTTGTGGTTTCCTTTCTTCCTAGCACTAAGAATGTTAAAGCGGATGCCCTCTCGAGGAGTTTCCTTGCGGACTCTCCTGAGTTATCTGATCCTGCTGTTATTTTGAAAGAGGGTGTAGTTATTTCCGCCATCTCGCCCAATTTGAGACTGGCTCTGGAAGGGTGTCAGGAGGATAAACCCGAGCGCTGCCCTATTGGGAAACTGTTTGTCCCAGACCGGTGGAAAAAGAGTGTGATGTCTGAGATTCATTGTTCCGCGTTGGCCGGTCATCCCGGAATTTTTGGTACCAGAGACTTGGTTAGTCGGTCCTTTTGGTGGCCTACTTTGTCTCGTGACGTCAGGGAATTTGTGCAGTCCTGCGGGACTTGCTCTCGCTCCAAGCCTTGCTCTCGCTCTAGTGGTTTGTTGATGCCATTGCCTGTGCCCAAGAGACCATGGACCCATATCTCTATGGATTTCATTTCCGACCTCCCTGTTTCTCAGAGAATGACCGTTATCTGGGTGATTTGTGATAGGTTTTCCAAAATGATACATCTTGTGCCATTACCTAAGTTGCCTTCCTCCTCCGAATTGGTGCCTTTGTTCCTTCAGCACGTGGTTCAGTTACACGGCATTCCTGAGAACATTGTGTCTGACAGAGGAGTCCAGTTTGTTTCCAGATTTTGGAGGACTTTTTGTTCTAAACTTGGTGTTCAATTGTCTTTCTCCTCGGCTTTTCATCCTCAGACCAATGGACAAACTGAGAGAACAAACCAGACATTGGAGACTTATCTGAGATGCTTTGTGTCTGCTGATCAGGATGACTGGGTCTCTTTTTTGCCTTTGGCTGAGTTTGCTCTTAATAATAGGGCTAGCTCTGCCACTTTGATGTCTCCATTTTTCTGCAATTTTGGGTTTCACCCTCGATTTTCTTCGGGACAGACGGAGGCTTCTGTCTGTCCAGGTGTTGACTCTGTTGTGGAGCGTATGCAGCAGATTTGAGACCAGGTAGTGGAGAGGTTGTCCCTCTCTCAGGAGAGGGCCCAGCGGTTTGCCAACCGGCATAGGACTGATGGTCCTCGGTTTGAAGTGGGGGACTTGGTCTGGTTGTCCTCAAGAAATATCCCTATGAGAGTTGCATCTCCTAAGTTTAAGCCTAGGTTCATTGGACCTTATAAGATCATGGAGATTCTTAATCCTGTTTCCTTTCGTTTACTTCTTCCAGGGACATTTAAGATCCATAACGTGTTCCACAAGTCCTTATTGAAGAGGTTTGTCGAGCCAGTGGTTCCTATGGCTGCGCCTCCTGACCCTGTTTTGGTTGAGGGCAATCTGGAGTATGTGGTTGAGAAAATATTGGATTCTCGTTTTTCTAGACGGAAACTCCAGTATTTGGTTAAGTGGAGAGGTTATGGTCAGGAGGACAATTCTTGGGTGTTTGCTTCGGACATCCATGCTAGGAGACTGATCCGTGCGTATCACAGAGCTCATCCTGACCGACCTGGTTGCCCAAATGAGGGTTCGGTGACCCCTCCTCAAGGGGGGGGTACTGTTGTGAATGTGTTAGAAATGAATTCTGAGCAGAAGCTCCCTCTGGTGGTTACAAACAGTACTGAACCATTCAATGAAGATTGTGAAGATTGGCAATCAGGTGTTACAGACTGGTCTTATATAGGGAGGTTCCCTCCCATCAGGGTTGCCGGTGATCAATTGTTCTTGTCTCAACTTTGGTTCCTGGTTCACTTGGAAGCTAGCTGTGTCTTGCCTGCATCTTCTGCTAACAGATAAGATATTTTCTGCTTTTATTTTTGTGCTTGCTTTTGGCATTTTGTCCTGCACTTCTGTGGAGGTCAGCCAGGTCCCCTCCGGGGGCTTGTGCTCCTCTCAGTTTATCTGAGCCACTGTTATTTGTTCATTTGCCTTTTCCAGTTTTTTCAGTGGCTGCTGCTTAGTTTTGTTACACCAGAGAACTAATTTAGGTGGTAGAGGTCGTGTGATCTCAGGTGTTTTTGCAATTAGTGTGTTGGTATTTTTTTAGGGTTTTTTGGATTGCAGTAAGTGTCCTTCCTATCCTTTTCTTTCTAGGAAGATTGGGCCCCAACGTTTGCTCATACTATTTTCTGTCTGTGTCTGTATTTCCTCTTGTCTAACCGCCATTACATGTTTGGGGGCTTCCTATGTTCTTTGGGGATCTGCTCCGGGGCAGATAGTTTTCCTCTTTCTATCTTTAGGTGTAGTTAGCTTCTCAGGCTGTGACGAGGCGTCTAGGACCAACGTAGGTACGCTCCACGGCTGCCTTTGGTTGTGGTGGTTGGTCAGTGTACTGCAATCCAGTAGGTTCCAACCTCTCTGGTGTATTGCCTTTTTTGCCTGCTCTCCTCAGCCTACCAAATCATAACAGACTGCCTTCTGGACATCTGTCAAGTCAGCAGTCTTCCCCATGATTGTGGAGCCTACTGAAACAGACTAAGGGACCTTTTTAAACACTTAGGAAGCCTTTGCAGGTGTTTTTGTTAATTATTCTAATTTACTGAGATAATGACTTTTAGGTTTTCATTGGCTGTAAGCCACATTCATCAACATTACCAGAAATAAACACGTGAAATAGATCACTCTGTTTGTAATGACTATACAATATATGAGTTTCACTTTTTATATTGAAGAACTTACATAAATTAACTTTTTGATGATATTCTAATTCAGTGAGAAGCAGTTGTGTTGTGAATGGGTTAGAAATTAATTCTGAGCAGAAGCTCCCTCTGGTGGTTACAAACAGTACTGAACCATTCAATGAAGATTGTGAAGATTGGCAATCAGGAGTTACAGACTGGTCTTATATAAGGGAGGTTCCCTCCCATCAGAGTTGCCGGTGTTCAATTGTTCTTGTCTCAACTTTGGTTCCTGATTCACTTGGAAGCTTGCTGAGTCTTGCCTGCATCTTCTGCTAACAGGTAAGATATTTTCTGCTTTTATTTTTGTGCTTGCTTTTTGCATTTTGTCCTGCACTTCTGTGGAGGTCAGCTAGGTCCCCTCCGGGGGCTTGTGCTCCTCTCAGTTTATCTGAGCCTTTTCCAGTTTTTTCAGTGGCTGCAGCTTAGTTTTGTTACACCAGAGAACTAATTTAGGTGGTAGAGGTTGTGTGATCTCAGGTGTTTTTGCAATTAGTAGAGTTGGTATTTTTTTAGGGTTTTTTGGATTGCAGTAAGTGTCCTTCCTATCCTTTTCTTTCTAGGAAGATTGGGCCCCAACGTTTGCTCATACTATTTTCTGTCTGTGTCTGTGTTTCCTCTTGTCTAACCGCCATTACATGTTTGGGGGCTTCCTATGTTCTTTGGGGATCTGCTCCGGGGCAGATAGCTTTCCTCTTTCTATCTTTAGGTGTAGTTAGCCTCTCAGGCTGTGACGAGGCGTCTAGGACCAACGTGGGTACGCTCCACGGCTGCCTTTAGTTGTGGTGGTTAGTCAGGGTACTGCAATCCAGTAGATTCCAACCTCTCTGGTGTATTGCCGTTTTTGCCTGCTCTCCTCAGCTACCAAATCATAACACAGTTGTATATGCATATTCTATTCTGAAAATAGCAGTTATATTCGTTTTAGAAACTTGCATTAATCAATGGGAAATACCCTGACAAAAACTGACTACTCACTTGTCCCAGTCTCGGTAATCTCTAGGAACCTTAGATCCGGACGATTCTTTTTCTTTATGCTGAAAAATTATTTACAAAAAAATTGACTTTTTTTTAACAGAACAACTTTAGGCTGTGAGACTTATGCACAGGTTTTATTTTTGTTGCATTCATTTTGACTTGTTCTTGGACTCCAAAAAGAAGATTATAGCTATACCGGAGATAGTCAAAATATAAGAGGGCCCTTCAGGACCCATCTTGACTATTTATGAGCACTTAAAGGGGTTGTCCAGTGAAAACACCTATACGCACAATAGCTGATAACTTGGTGATCAGAGAGGATGCGTCAGCAGGGATCTGCATCAATCACAAGCCCCATAGGGTGTGACTGGAGTGCAAGTCGAGCATGCGCACTTCTATTCTATCAGGGATAAAAGTTCCCTGTTCTGCTGATCGGTGTGTGGGTTCCAGCAGTAGAACCCCAGTAAACACCAAGTTACCACCTATCAGGTATGTGAGCCCATCTGCTGGTAAAAGGCAACTTTTTTTCGATGGGACCCTACACTAACCAGATTCACCCTCACTTTATGCTCTGGGTTCAAATGAACAGAGGAATAACAGGATTCCGCTTTGGAAAGATGGGGCATGGCAAAAACGGAAGCCGCCACCCGTCTTCAAATGTACAAAGCAGGAAATCGAAAGGAGCAAGCATGTCACAACTGCACTACAAGTCTTGTCCCGGCATATGGACTCACAGGCTTTTGATCAAAATGTGCACTAAGATCCTCACATTTATGGGTGTTTTATGCACGTGTTAACAGCTGCCATCTAATGCTTCGGGTGTAATGGACAACTATATATATATGTCATTACATTAGGAAAATGATACCTTGTTAGTTGCTGGACCATTAGTATAACTGCGGATGGGTGGCAGCATATCTGCGTGTTGCTCATCGATGGTCTTTTGTTGGTCTTTAAGTTTCATGTCGGTTAAGAAATTCTGAAAGAAAAGAAGAAACAAAAGTGTAGCAAGAACCGACAGATATAATGTGAGAACCCTATGTATAGTCCGGAGCTGCACTCATGATTCTGCAGCGTTCATAGCTAACACTGGTAAGATTTACTTGATTGCTCAGTTCCGCACAGACCAGGCACTGGTTATTTGTATACTGGGAAGTGTGGTCCTTAGGCCACGTTCACATACTCAGTATTTTTAAGTCAAAAATCAGGAGCGGAACAGAGGAAACGTAGAATAGAAACATGTCACCACTTCTGTATTTATCACCCACTCCTGGCTTTGGCTTACAAATACTGATGTAAAATACTGACCAAATACTGAACGTGTGAACGTGGCCTTATACCAAGTAATAGAAAATCTTTCTTTTTTTTTTTTAACACAAGAAATGGACTCCCTGCACTGGGGGTGGGGTATGTTCCTGACAACACACTTGTCGACAGTTTTCAAAATCAAAAATCGGAATTATATGTTACTAATATTTCTTATAACTCTGGACCAGGAATTGGACCTGGGGAGGGCGAGTAAAGAAAAGTTTGTTTGTTTTTTAGTACTAATGGAGTCATAGGAAAAATTTTCTGAAAGGGGACAACCACTTTTAAAAGGGAATGTGTTGTCTGATTTTGTCTATCCCATCGAGAAGAAGTTTTCTCTGCAGCAGATTTAGCAGTTCTCTGACTGCTGAGCCCTGTATAACCCCGCCCACACCACTGATTGGCTAGGGTGGATATACAGAGCTCATGGATGTGGAGGAACTGCATAGCAGCAATTCTACTAGTCCTCTAGTGAAAACCTCCTGCTGATAAAACAGGGATTTTATAAAAAACTACAGCAAGCAGCTCAGTAAGTGACACATCCCAAGGAATCAGGGTCTCTGCTCCTACATCATGCTGCTCTCAGATTACACAACAAAAACCTGCTGACAGATTCCCTTCAACCTATGTGCAGCAGCAAATCCACTGACTAATCTGTCCAGAAATCTGCACGATTTGTTGCAACTGTTCCTGGGGGGTTTAGGCGGAATTGCTGCACAAATTTTCTATTCAGCCTCATGTGAACGTAACCTTAACCTCTCTGATGTGTGACATACATATACTGTATGTACCAATGGCAGTGTATGGGAATGGGCTCAGGAGCGGAGCCTGCTCCACACACGGCGGATGTCGGCTGTGTTATAAACCCATAGTGTACTGGAAAAGGAGAAAAATTTCAAGTGCATCAAAAGTGCAATTTTGACGGGTTTCTTTTGTTTGTTTGTTTTTTTACATTGTCCAATGTCAGTATGATTCCGGTGAGATTAAACTTGTCCAGTTATTTTAACACTGTAGTGATGAAAACAAAAATTGGAAATTTGTAAAAAACAAAAAAATTGGACTTTATTGGAAGCAGAGATCACCCATAAGTGTATTTTCTTTTTAAATGTCATTTTTAAGAGAGGAAATTCAACTTTTTATGTATTTTTCATTGTTTAAAGACTTTTTTTTGTTCTACCTTTACTCTATGGCCGGCGTCACACTTGCGAGTGTGATGCGAGTAAGTCGCACGACTTTCTCGCATCAACACCCGGCACGGCCGCCCGCTCTCGGACCCGAGTGTGCGGCTGCATAGAAATACATGTGTGTGACACCGGCCTATTTGTTAGTTCCCTCAGTGTATCATGCCGCTTGTACAACCCCTGGCAAAAATTATGGAATCATCGACCTTGGAGGATGTTCATTCAACTGTTTTATTTTGTTGAAAAAAAATCACAGACAAAAAGATCACAGACAAAAAAATCACAGACAAAAAGATCACAGACAAAAAGATCACAGACAAAAAGATCACAGACATGGCACAAAACTGAAGTCATTTCAGATGGCCACTTTCTGGCTTTAAGAAACACTAAAATAAATCAAGAACAAATAATGTGGTAGTCAGTAATGGTTATTTTTTTACCCAAGCATAGGGAAAAAATTATGGAATCACTCATTTCTGAGGGAAAAAATTATGGAATCATGAAAAACAAACAATCAAAAAAACACTCCAACACATCACTAGTATTTTGTTGCACCACCTCTGGCTTTTACAACAGCTTGCAGTCTCTGAGGCATGGACTTAATGAGTGTCACACAGGACTCTTCATCAATCTGGCTCCAACTTTCTCTGATTGCTGTTTCCAGATCAGCTTTGCAGGTTGGAGCCTTGTCATGGACCATTTTCTTCAACTTCCACCAAAGATTTTCAGTTATATTGAGATCTAGACTATTTGCAGGCCATGACATTGACCTTATGTGTCTTTTTTCAAGGAATGTTTTCACAGTTTTTGCTCCATGGCAGGATGCATTATCATCTTGAAAAATGATTTCATCATCCCAAAACATCCTTTCAATTGATGGGATAAGAAAAGTGTCCAAAATATCAACATAAACTTGTGCATTTATTGAAGATGTAATGACAGCCATCTCCCCAGTGCCTTTACCTGACATGCAGCCCCATATCATCAATGACTGTGGAAATTTGAATGTTCTCTTCAGGCAGTCATCTTTATAAATCTCATTGGAACGGCACCAAACAAAAGTTCCAGCATCATCACCTTGCCCAATGCAGATTCGCAATTCATTACTGAATATGACTTTCATCCAGTCATCCACAGTCCATGATTGCTTTTCCTTAGCCCATTGTAACCTTGTTTTTTTCTGTTTAGGTGTTAATGATGGCTTTCCTTTAGCTTTTCTGTATGTAAATCCCATTTCCTTTAGGCGGTTTCTTACAGTTCGGTCACAGACGTTGACTCCAGTTTCCACCCATTCGTTCCTCATTTGTTTTGTTGTGCATTTCCTGCTTTGGAGACATATTGCTTTAAGTTTCCGGTCTTGACGCGTTGATGTCTTCCTTGGTCTACCAGTATGTTTGCCTTTAACAACCTTTCCATGTTGTTTGTTTTTGGTCCAGATTTTAGACACAGCTGACTGTGAACAACCAACATCTTTTGCAACATTGCGTGATGATTTACCCTCTTTTATGAGTTTGATAATCCTCTCCTTTGTTTCAGATGACATCTCTCGTGTTGGAGCCATGATTCATGTCAGTCCACTTGGTGCAACAGCTCTCCAAGGCGTAATCACTCCTTTTCAGATGCAGTCTAACGAGCAGATCTAACTTGATGCAGGTGTTAGTTTTGGGAATTAAAATTTACAGGGTGATTCCATAATTTTTTCCGTCAGAATTGAGTGATTCCATAATTTTTGCCCTATGTTTGGTTAAAAAATAAGCATTACTGACTACCACATTATTTGTTCTTGATTTCTTTTAGTGTTCTGTCCTCACATGAGGCGAATGGAAGTGAAGTTGATTGGGGCTGGGAGAGTTTTCCTACCTTCCGCTTCCTCATGCAGAGCAGACAGGACCAGTGCTGTTCAGCGTCCGGAGAGATGATGCACACCAGGGATTGTGAAGTCCAGACTTGTTTATTTGGAAATCTGGACATACAGCTTATGATTGGTATACAGTAACTTCTCCAGAAATGCAGGTGAAAACGAGGTGCAAGAAGATGTAGCACCAAGTACGGTTGCAAGTGTGAGCAGCGAGAATGTATGGGGTGGTGGTGGTCGAAAACTGATGCCTTTCACAGCTCGGTGCAAAGCGTGTCTCTCCCATAAAGAACTAACAAAGCAAATGGCTGCTAACAGGAAGAAGAAGCAGTGACCTCAGCACAGGAAGTGAAAGGCATGTACCAGAATTAATTAGTTACAGGCTGCCACACAGAAAGGGCCACCAGGTGACAGCAGAGAGCATGCAAGAATAGATTATCCCCTTCACCCCCAAGGGTGGTTTGCACGTTAATGACCGGGCCAATTTTTACAATTCTGACCACTGTCTCTTTATGAGGTTATAACTCTGGAACGCTTCAACGGATCTTCGCGATTCTGAGATTGTTTTCTCGTGACATATTGTACTTCACGTTAGAAGTATAATTTCTTTGATATAACTTGCGTTTATTTTTGAAAAAAACACAAATATGGTGAAAATTTTGAAAATTTTGCAATTTTCAAACTTTGAATTTTTTTTTCCCTTAAAACAGAGAAATATGTCACACAATATAGTTAAGAAATAACATTTCCCACATGTCTACTTTACATCAGCACAATTTTGGAACCAAAATTTTTTTTTGTTCGGAAATTATAAGGGTGAGTTTCCACGGTCAGGAAACGCTGCGTGTTTGGCGCTGTGCGCTGGCGCAGCGCCAAACACGCAGCGTCCAGATGTTACAGCATAGTGGAGGGGATTTCAAGAAATCCCGTCTCCACTATGCGTAACAATTACGCAGGTGGCAAACCTGCGTAAACGGACATGCGGCGCGTCTTTTCAGACCGCAGCATGTCCTCGCGTATTGCGGCGACGGTGCGTCGCCGCAACATAATTAACACAGGGCTATGTAGCCCTGCGCTCTTTCCGGAGGTGTTCCGGAGGTGTCCTGAACACCTCCGGAAAGATCGCGCGTCATAAAGGGGGCGGGGCTTAGACGGAGCGGAATTTCCGCTCCGTCAAAAGCGCTATGGTTCCGGACCGTGGAACCATAGCCTCAGGGTTAAAAGTTGACCAGTGATTTCTCATTTTTACAACAAAATTTACAAAGCCATTTTTTTAGGGACCACCTCACATTTGAAGTCACTTTGACGGGTCTATATAGCAGAAAATACCAAAAAGTGACACCATTCTAAAAACTGCACCCCTCAAGGTACTCAAAACCACATTCAAGAAGTTTATTAACCCTTCAGGTGCTTCACAGGAGCTGAAGCAACGTGGAAGGAAAAAATTAATATTTAACTTTTTAGCCACAAAAATGATCTTTTACAAACTTTTTTTTTATTTTGACAAGGGTAAAAGGAGAAAATGGGCAGATAAAGTTGTTGTGCAATTTCTCCTGAGTACGCCAATACCCTATATGTGGGGGAAAACCACTGTTTGGGCACACGGCAGAGCTCGTAAGGGAAGGAGCGCCGTTTGACTTTTTCAAACTAAAATTGGCTGGAGTTGAGATTGGACGCCATGTCGTGTTTGGAGAGCCACTGATGCGCCTAAACAGTGGAAACCCCCACAAGTGACACCATTTTGGAAACTAGACCCCCTAAGGAACTTATCTAGATCTGTTGTGAGCACTTTGAGCCCCAAAGTGTTTCACAAAAGTTTATAATGCCTGGGTGTGAAAAAAAAAAAAAACAATTTTCCACAAAAATGATTTTTTAGTCCCAAATTTTTGATTTTTCCCAAGGAAATTGGACCCAAAAGTTGTTGTCCAATTTGTCCTGAGTACGCTGATACCCCATATGTGGGGGGGGGGAAACTGTTTGGGCGCACGGCAGGGCTTGGAAAGGAAGCAGTAACGTTTTGGAATGCAAACATTGATGGGGGTCATGTTCCGTTTGTAGTGCCCAGATGAGCCTTAACAGTGGAAACCCCCACAAGTGACCCCATTTTGGAAGCTAGACCCCCTAAGGAACTTATCTAGATCTTTGGTGAGCACTTTGAACCCCCAAGTGCTTCACACAAGTTTATAATGCCCGGGCATGAAAATAAAAAATCCTATTTTTTTCCCACAAAAATTATCTCTTAGTCACTAATTTTTTATTTTCCCATAGGTAACAGGAGAAACTGGACATCAAAAGTTGTTGTCCAATTTGTCCTTAGTACGTTGATACCCCATATGTGGGGGGGAACCACTGTTTGGGCGCATGGCAGAGCTCGGAATGGAAGTAGCACCATTTGACTGTTTCCAACCAAAATTGGCTGGAATTGAGATTGGACGCCATGTTGCATTTGGAGAGTCCCTGATGTGCCTAAACAGTGGAAACCCCCCACAAGTGACCCCATTTGGGAAACTAGACCCCCTAAGGAACTTATCTAGATCTTTGGTGAGCAATTTGAACCCCCAAGTGCTTCACACAAGTTTATAACGTTAAGCCGTAAAATTAAAAAATCATATTTTTTCCACAAAATTGATCTTTTCACCCCAATTTTTATTGTCCCAAGGGTAACAAGACTCCAAAAGTTATTGTGCAATTTGTCCTGAGTACGCTGATACCCCATATGTGGGGGTAAACCACTGTTTGGGTGCATGGCAGAGTTTGGAAGGGAAGGAGCGCCGTTTGACTTTTTCAACGCAGAATTGGCTGGATGCCATGTCGTGTTTGGAGAGCTCCTGATCTGCCTAAACAGTGGAAACCACCCACAAATGACACCATTTTGGAAACTAGACCCTCAAGGAACTTATCTAGATGTGTGGTGAGCACTTTGAACCCCAAAGTGCTTCACAGAAGTTTATAACGTACAGCTGTAAAATAAAAAATCTTTTTTTTTTTTTTTTACAAAAATGATTTTTTTCGCCCCCAATATTTTATTTTCATAAGGGTAACAGGAGAAATTGGACCCCAAAAGTTGTTGTCCAATTTGTCCAGAGTACGCTGATACCCAATATGTGGGAGTAAACTACTGTATGGGCGCACGTCGGGGCTCGGAAGGGAAGTAGTGACGTTTTGGATTGCAGACTTTGATGGAATGGTCTGGGGGCGTCATGTCGCATTTGGAGAGCCCCTGATGTGCCTAAACAGTGGAAACCCCCCACAAGTGACCCCATTTTGGAAAATAGACCCCACAAGGAACTTATCTAGATGTGTGGTGAGCACTTTGAACCCCGAAGTGCTTCCCAGAAGTTTATAACGTACAGCCGTAAAAATAAAAAATCCTTTTTTTTTTTTTACAAAAATGATTTTTTCGCCCCCAATATTTTATTTTCACAAGGGTAACAGGAGAAATTGGACCCCAAAAGTTGTTGTCCAATTTGTCCTGAGTACGCTGATACCCAACATGTGTGAGAAAACGACTGTATGGGTGCACGTCTGGGCTCGGAAGGGAAGTAGTGACGTTTTGGATTGCAGACTTTGATGGAATGGTCTGGGGGCGTCATGTCGCATTTGGAGAGCCCCTGATGCGCCTAAACAGTGGAAACCCCCCACAAGTGACCCCATTTTGGAAAATAGACCCCACAAGGAACTTATCTAGAAGTATGTTGAGCACTTTGAACCCCTAAGTGCTTCACAGAAGTTTATAACGTACAGCTGTAAAAATAAAAAATCCTTTTTTTTTTTACAAAAATGATTTTTTTCGCCCCCAATATTTTATTTTCACAAGGGTAACAGGAGAAATTGGACCTCAAAAGTTGTTGTCCAATTTGTCCTGAGTACGCTGATACCCAACAAGTGTGAGAAAACGACTGTATGGGTGCACGTCTGGGCTCGGAAGGGAAGTAGTGACGTTTTGGATTGCAGACTTTGATGGAATGGTCTGGGGGCGTCATGTCGAATTTGGAGAGCCCCTGATGCGCCTAAACAGTGGAAACCCCCACAAGTGACCCCATTTTGGAAAATAGACCCCACATGGAACTTATCTAGAAGTGTGGTGAGCGCTATGAAGCCTCAAGTGCTTCACAGAAAATTTATAACATACAGCCGTAAAAACAAAAAAAATCATTTTTTTTTTTACAAAAATGATTTTGTCGCCCCCAGTTTTTTATTTTCCCAAGGGTAACAGAAGAAATAGGACAAATTGCACAATAACTCTTGGGGTACAGAGTACGCTGATACCCCATATGCGGGGGTAAACTACTGTTTGGGCGCATGGCAGAGCTCAGAAGTGAAGGGGCACCGTTTGACTTTTTCAACGCAGAATTGGCGGGAATTGAGATCAGACGCCATGTCACATTTGGAGAGCCCCTGATGTGCCTAAACAGCAGAAACCCCCCAATTCTAACTCCAACCCTAACCCCAACATACCCCTAACCCTAGTCCCTACCCTAACCACAAACCTAACCCTAACACACCCCTAACCCTAATCCCAACCATAACCCTAATACTAACTTTAGCGCTAATCCTAACCCTAACTTTAGCCGCAACACTAACCCTAATGGGAAAATGGAAATAAATACATTTTTTTAATTTTATTATTTTTCCCTAACTAAGGGGGTGATAAAGGGGGGTTTGATTTACTATTTATAGCGGGTTTTTATGATTGGCAGCTGTCACGCTAAAAGACACTTTTTATTGCAAAAAGTAGTTTTTTGCATCACCACATTTTGAGAGCTATAATTTTTGCATATTTTGGCCCACAGAGTCATGTGAGGTCTTATTTTTGCGGGACGAGGTGACGTTTTTATTGGTACAATTTTTGAGCACGTGACATTTTTTGATCGCTTTTTATTTCGATTTTTGGGAGGTTAGAATGAACAAAAATCAGCAATTCATGAATTTCTTTTGGGGGAGGCGTTTATACCGTTCCGCGTGTGGTAAAATTGATAAAGCAGTTTTATTCTTCGGGTCAGTACGATTACGGCGATACCTCATTTATATCATTTTTTTATGTTTTGGCGCTTTTATAGAATAAAAACAATTTTATATAAAAAATCATTATTTTTGCATCGCTTTATTCTGCGAGCTATAACTTTTTTATTTTTCCGCTGATGATGCTGTATGACGGTTCGTTTTTTGCGGGACAAGATGACGTTTTCAGCGGTACCATGTTTATTTATATCTGTGTTTTTGATCGCGTGTTATTCCACTTTTTGTTCGGCGGTATGATGATAAAGCATTGATTTTTTGCTCAGTTTTTTTTTTTTTTTTTTTAAGGGGTTCACTAAAGCGGTTAACTAGTGGGACAGTTTTATAGGGGGGGTCGTTACGGATGCAGCGATACCAAATATGTGTACTTTTATTGTTTTGTTTTTTTTATTTATAGGAAGAAATGAATTTATTGGGGAATATTTTTTTTTTTTTGATGATTTTTTTTACCACTTTTTATTTTTATTTTTTTTACTTTTTTACTTTGTCCCAGGGTGGGACATCACAGTATTTTATCAGATCGCTGGTGTGACAGTGTGCACAGCACTCTGTCACACCAGCGATCGCTCTGGCAGTGCTGCAGGCTTCTCAGTGCCTGCTCTCGGCAGGCACTGAGGAAGCCGCCTCCCTGCAGGACCCCGGCGCCATCTTGGATCCGGGGACCTGGAGGGAGGATGGACCCTCGGAACAGCGCGACACATCGCGCTGCTCTGATGGTCTCAGGGGGGCGCGCAGGGAGCCCCCTGCCTGCGCGATCCTCCCCTGTGCCCCGGGCACACCGCGATCATGTTTGATCGCGGTGTGCTAGGGGTTAATGTGCCGGGAGCGGTCCGTGACCGCTCCTGACACATAGTGCTGGGTGTCAGCTGTGATATACAGCTGACACCCGGCGGCGATCAGCTACGCTCCCCCCGGGAGCGCAGCTGATCGCCTATGACGTACTATTCCGTCCATGGGAATTAGGTCCAGGGTCACATGGACGGAATAGTACGTCTGATGGCAGAGAGGGGTTATACACAGCATGGAAATAATACAATATATAAACCAGACAGACAGAACAGCACATTTAGTGTTTCTTAAAGCCAGAAAGTTGCCATCTGAAATGACTTCAGTTTTGT
Source organism: Oophaga sylvatica (assembly GCA_033576555.1). NCBI lineage: Eukaryota > Metazoa > Chordata > Amphibia > Anura > Dendrobatidae > Oophaga > Oophaga sylvatica. The sequence goes on along the minus strand of JARQOD010000006.1, from coordinate 398,211,595 downwards.
GCCATGTCTGTGATCTGCTTTTTTTTTAACAAAACAACTGTATGAACATCCTCCAAGGCCGGTGATTCCATAATTTTTGCCAGGGGTTGTACTATATAGAGCAATGCTTCAATTCCACAGGCTGGGCTTCAATGAGTCTCCATGATGGCAAGCATGAGCGTTTTCAACAAACCCCGGGCTGCCACAGCAGCCCATCGGCGCCCTGCGATCACGCTGCGGGAAGGCCAATGGGTGCATAGAGTTACAAATCTCCATGCCATAGTGTTGTTAATGCCGCTGTCAGAAGTTGACAGCAACATGTATTAGGTTAACATTGGCGCTCCACCTGCGACTGTCACAGATCCTAGCTGTGACAAGCAGCCATTACATGCTTGGTATGAACAAGGCTCATCAAGTGGGCCTGCTTTATACACCCGCTTACATCTTGTGCCGTAGAAATGTGACAAATGTGGGGAAAGGGTTAAAAATAAAAAATTTATGCACACAAATGGTGAAACAAATCATTAAAAACTACAGCTCATCCTACAAAAAAAAAAACAAGCACCAGCCCTCGTATGGCCGTGTATTTTATCCTACTTATGATTTATCATTCTTTAGTCATACATGCACTGATAATGTGGAACTGCCTACCTTCAGATCATTATCGATCTCTTGCCAGTCGTCCAGAGAGAAGTCGGCAGCAGTAGCGGGCGGTTTGTCTTTCCTTAGTTCACGATTATTTGGAGACAGAGTTCTGATTCTCTTTTCACAAAATGCTGTCAGATCCGGGTAGTGTCCTTCCTCTCCCAACCTGCACAATGACAATATACTCAGTGCCCGCACTTTACATTGTTTCCTCTAAGGCCACCTCTCCATTCATTCTCTGCTGGGATCTGTCAACCATCTCATCAGGTACAACAAAGGTTGGGAGACCTTCGATCCCAACAAACGACCGCACAGACAAAGAAACAGTTTAAAAGGGGTTTCCGGGCACTTCAGACTTTTTGCCTAAGGCCGGGATCACACATGCAAGGAAATCGTAGAAATACATGCAGCCGCTCGCTCCACTCCCGAGTATTGGCGCCAGAGCTGGGATTTCACATGCGAGCGTCGGACGATTTTCTCGCATGTGTGATCCCAGCCTAAGGGCTGATACTCATCTGCGTATAAATCAGAAGAGTGAAATCTGGGCGTATCGGACGAGACTCACCAATGCAAGCAAATAGGTCAGAGAAAAAAAAAAAAAATCGCACGGCACACGGACCAAACGAGTGCCATCCGATTCTTACGCATCCATCTCATAGGAAATCCAACATTTCATCGGCCGAGTACAGTAAAATCACAGCGTGACCCGTCAGAATAGAATATATAGATAAAAAGATGCCAGTGAGATATATAATTAGTGCAGTGTGTGCATAGCTTACTGTACATGTACTTAGCTAATAAATAAAGAAATAAAAGAAAAAAATAGTGGGGGGTCCCCTTATTTTATTACCCAGCTGAGGGGGAACAGACAGCTGGGGTCTGTTGTGATTGCTCTGAGAAGGGGCCAATATCAATGAAGCTTCCCAGGCTATTAATATCAGCTCACAGCTGTCCACGAAGCCTTTACTGGTTTTTAAAAAAAGTTGAGGTCGTCCCTATTTTTAATAAACAGCAAATGCTAAGTAGACAGCTTTCTCATGCTGTGAGCACTGACATCAGTAAGGTTACTGCAGTTCATCGGCCATGACGTTGGCGCTCGCCACAGCAGCCGGATTCACAAGCTTATCAGTGTGTTCCGGCTGGCACGCTTAGCAGTCACATTACTCATGTCACCAATCAGCACTGCATCTGGATGTACCAAAGTTGAGGATCGTCGTGGGATGTGGATTTACGGCAGACCCCTTTGGATTATTTTAATTTTTAAAGGTAATAAAAGGGTAAAATTGGTTCCGGTAGTGCTTTTTACAAATAAAGGACTTTTTTCTGTTTATTGCTTTTGACTACAGGGTTAGTAATGGGGATGCCTTATAGACAACTCTCCATTAATAACCCTTGGGCTTGATGTCAGCTGACATTACAGAGCTGACATCAACCCCAAAACAACTACCCCGCTTGCCCATGCACCAAGGCAAGCTGGAAGAGCCAAAGCTAAGCGCCAGAATTGGCACATATAATGGATGCACCATTTCTGAGGTGGCTGAGGGCAGGTGTTATTAAGCTGTTAAGACCAGCTCTCAGCTGTCTGCTTTCCCTCAGCTGGTTAATAAAAATAAGGGTGACCCCACACCATTTTTTTCTTTTATTTATTGATTTATTAGTTAAATACAAGTACAGAAAACTATACACGCAATATGTATATATCAGTGACACATTTCTATCTGTATATAAGATTATTTCAGTTGTTAGAAAACTAGCGTGAAACGTCAGAATTACTGTATGTACAGTGGGTGTGGAAAGTATTCAGACCCCTTTAAATTTTTTTACTCGTTTCATTGCAGCCATTTGGTAAATTCAAAAAAGTTCATTTTTTCTCTCATTAATGTTCACTCTGCACCCCATCTTGACTGAATAAAACAGAAATGTAGAAATTTTTGCAAATTTATTAAAAAAGAAAAACTGAAATATCACATGGTCATAAGTATTCAGACCGTTTGCTCAGTATTGAGTAGAAGCACCTTTTGAGCTAGTACAGCCATGAGTCTTCTTGGGAATGATGCAACAAGTGTTTCACACCTGGATTTGGGGATCCTCTGCCATTCTTCCTTGCAGATCCTCTCCAGTACCATCAGGTTGGATGGTGAACGTTGGTGGACAGTCATTTTCAGGTGTCTCCAGAGATGCTCAAATGGGTTTAGGTCTGGGCTCTGGCTGGGCCAGTCAAGAATGGTCACAGAGTTATTCTGAAGCCACTCCTTTGTTATTGTAGCTGTGTGCTTAGGATCATTGTCTTGTTGGAAGGTGAACCTTCAGCCAAGTCTGAGGTCCAGAGCACTCTGGAAGAGGTTTTCATCCAGGACATCTCTGTACTTGGCTGCATTCATGCTTCCTTCAACTGCAACCAGTTCTTCTGTCCCTGCAGCTGAAAAACACCCCCATAGCATGATGCTGCCACCACCATGTTTCACTGTTGGGATTGTATTGGGCAGGCGATGAGCAGTGCCTGGTTTTCTCCACACATACCGCTTAGAATTATCACCAAAAAGTTCTGTCTTCGTCTCATCAGACCAGAGAATCTTATTTCTCATAGTCTGGGAATCCTTCATGTGTTTTTTTTATTTAGCAAACTCTATGTGGGCTTTCATATGTCTTGCACTGAGGAGAGGCTTCAGCCTGGCCACTCTGCCATAAAGGCCTGAGTGGTGGAGGGCTGCAGTGATAGTTGACTTTGTGGAACTTTCCCCCATCTCCCTACTGCATCTGTAGAGCTCAGCCACAGTGATCTTGGGGTTCTTCTTTACCTCTCTCACCAAGGCTCTTCTCCCAAGATTGCTCAGATTGGCTGGACAGTCAGGTTTAGGAAGACTTCTGGTGGTCCCAAACTTCTTCCTTTCAAGGATTATGAAGGCCACTGTGCTCTTAGGAAACTCGAGTACTGTAGAATTTCTTTTGTAACCTTGGCCAGATGTGTGCCTTGCCACAATTCTGTCTCTAAGCTCCTTGGCCAGTTCCTTTGACCTCATGATTCTCATTTGGTCTGGCATGCACTGTGAGCTGTGAGGTCTTATATAGACAGGTGTGTGCCTTTACAAATCAAGTCCTATCAGTGTAATTAAACACAGCTGGACTCCAATGAAGGAGTAGAACCATCTCAAGGAGGATCACAAGGAAATGGACAGCATGTGACGTAAATATGAGTGTCTGAGCAAAGGGTCTGAATACTTATGACCATGTGATATTTCAGTTTTTCTTTTTTAATCAATTTGCAAAAATGTCTACATTTGTTTTTTTTCAGTCAAGATGGGGTGCAGAGTGTACATTAATGAGAAAAAAAAGGAACTTTTTTGTATTTACCAAATGGCTGCAATGAAACAAAGAGTGAAAAATTTAAAGGGGTCTGAATACTTTCCAAACCCACTGTAAAAGTTAATGTTAAAACGCATTGCTTATGGATTGCATACGCATGTCATAAGGATGTAAAACAGAAAGTATGTGATAACACTCGTCCTACTCTTTAGAAAAAACATAGGAGGGATTTTATTTACGCAGATGAGTGTAAGCCCGTAAGATCAGACGCAGCATGGGCATAAAAATAACTATACACATCTACAGAATCTCTGCCACTCTTCTGCAGCACTATGTGGGTTCCCAGCCGGTCTCTTTGCTTCCTACTTCGTGTGTGTCCATGTATTCATTTTTATGAATTTCCAACCCAAGAAATAAAAAAAATATTCATCAGACGGCACTTAAATGCCAAATGTGTGCTGTTCATATTTCATGGACGAGTTTCATTACTGACCCGGATGACAAAGACATGTTTCCATTTTTGGGGTGTAGAGGGGGGTTTGCGCACACTCTGTTCATATTCTTTTATATAGAGACAACCCAATGACTGCATAAACTGTAATGGGTACGTGCTCTGTCAAAATCACAAAGAGGGCACACATGTGAAAAACGGACGCCTGAACGAAGTCTAGGTGAATAGATGAAGCGTTACCTCAACACTCTCAAAATCTTTTCAAGGTGTTTGATGTCCTTACATTCCTCAATGAACTTGTAATCGAGATGCTCAACCGGTATTTCACAGGTTTTGGTCGTTCCTTGGTAGATCCCACTCATTGCTTGGATAAATGGAAAAAATGAGTAATTCTTTGGGTTCACAAACACTGAAAAGCAGAATTTACAGTCTAAAAGGTAAAAATATGGGGTGAGCTTCCCCCGGCGATGGCATCTGGCAATCACATAATGCGCATTTTCCAATGTGATGCTGAAAACACTCACCGTCGGATGTCACTGTGGAAAAATCAGTTGTGTGTCTGCAGTGGAATAAACCGCGATCTGAGGCCGACCCCTGAATATCTGATGCAGACTTGCAGTTGTGTAAATGTCTGGGCACAACACACCGCAAATGCGCCATATTCTGAGCGGCGAGAGAACTAGAGAGGTCACGTCTTCCACGCTAACCTTGTATCTAAGAACATCATGTGTGATGCATATCCCTAATCCTATCACGTGACACAGGCCATGTACCTAATCCTATAACATGTGACAGAGGCCGTGTACCTAATCCTATCACGTGACACAGGCCATGTACCTAATCCTATAACGTGTGACAGAGGCCGTGTACCTAATCCTATAACGTGTGACAGAGGCCGTGTACCTAATCCTATAACGTGTGACACAGGCCATGTACCTAATCCTATAACATGTGACAGAGGCCATGTACCTAATCCTATAACGTGTGACAGAGGCCATGTACCTAATCCTATAACGTGTGACAGAGGCCGTGTACCTAATCCTATAACGTGTGACACAGGCCATGTACCTAATCCTATAACATGTGACAGAGGCCGTGTACCTAATCCTATAACATGTGACAGAGGCCGTGTACCTAATCCTATAACGTGTGACATAGGCAATGTACCTAATCCTATAACGTGTGACAGAGACCATGTACCTAATCCTATAACGTGTGACAGAGGCCGTGTACCTAATCCTATAACATGTGACATAGGCCGTGTACCTAACCCTATAACATGTGACAGAGGCCGTGTACCTAATCCTATAACATGTGACAGAGGCCGTGTACCTAATCCTATAACGTGTGACAGAGGCCGTGTACCTAATCCTATAACGTGTGACACAGGCAATGTACCTAATCCTATAACATGTGACATAGGCCGTGTACCTAATCCTATAACGTGTGACAGAGGCCGTGTACCTAATCCTATAACATGTGACATAGGCCGTGTACCTAATCCTATAACATGTGACATAGGCCGTGTACCTAATCCTATAACATGTGACAGAGGCCGTGTACCTAATCCTATAACATGTGACATAGGCCGTGTACCTAATCCTATAACATGTGACATAGGCCGTGTACCTAATCCTATAACGTGTGACATAGGCCGTGTACCTAATCCTATAACATGTGACACAGGCCGTGTACCTAACCCTATAACATGTGACATAGGCCGTGTATCTAATCCTATAACATGTGACACAGGCCGTGTACCTAATCCTATAACATGTGACATAGGCCATGTACCTAATCCTATAACATGTGACAAAGGCCGTGTACCTAATCCTATAACATGTGACACAGGCCGTGTACCTAATCCTATAACATGTGACATAGGCCGTGTACCTAATCCTATAACATGTGACATAGGCCATGTACCTAATCCTATAACATGTGACAGAGGCCATGTACCTAATCCTATAACATGTGACACAGGCCGTGTACCTAATCCAACGTGTGACATAGGCCGTGTACCTAACCCTATAACGTGTGACAGAGGCCGTGTACCTAATCCTATAACATGTGACACAGGCCGTGTACCTAACCCTATAACGTGTGACAAAGGCCGTGTATCTATTCCTATGTGTGACAGAGGCTGTATACCTAATCCTATAACATGTGACACAGGCCGTGTACCTAACCCTATAACGTGTGACAGAGGCCGTGTACCTAATCCTATAACATGTGACACAGGCCATGTACTTAATCCTATAACATGTGACAAAGGCCATGTACCTAATCCTATAACATGTGACAGAGGCCGTGTACCTAATCCTATAACATGTGACACAGGCCGTGTACCTAATCCTATAACATGTGACACAGGCCGTGTACCTAACCCTATAACGTGTGACAGAGGCCATGTATCTAATCTTATAACATGTGACAGAGGCCGTGTACCTAATCCTATAACATGTGACACAGGCCGTGTACCTAATCCTATAACGTGTGACATAGGCCGTGTACCTAACCCTATAACGTGTGACACAGGCCGTGTACCTAATCCTATAACATGTGACACAGGCCGTGTACCTAATCCTATAACATGTGACACAGGCCGTGTACCTAACCCTATAACGTGTGACAAAGGCCGTGTACCTAATCCTATAACATGTGACACAGGCCGTGTACCTAATCCTATAACGTGTGACATAGGCCGTGTACCTAACCCTATAACGTGTGACACAGGCCGTGTACCTAATCCTATAACATGTGACATAGGCCGTGTACCTAATCCTATAACATGTGACACAGGCCGTGTACCTAACCCTATAACGTGTGACATAGGCCGTGTACCTAACCCTATAACGTGTGACACAGGCCGTGTACCTAATCCTATAACATGTGACACAGGCCGTGTACCTAATCCTATAACATGTGACACAGGCCGTGTACCTAATCCTATAACATGTGACACAGGCCGTGTACCTAATCCTATAACATGTGACACAGGCCGTGTACCTAATCCTATAACATGTGACACAGGCCGTGTATCTACTCCTATGTGTGACAGAGGCTGTGTACCTAATCCTATCCTGTGTGATACAATGTGCAGTGCAGCACCACCTAACAGAATGGGTCCTGACGGCCGTCCTCAGTGACTGTCCACATCTCAGTATCACTTTGCAGTCACCACTGATGCCTCTGCCCTGTGTTCCTAGATTTCATCCTCAGAATGGGAGAAGTGGCATCACACACGTGAGCAGATCCCACACTTTCACTGCAGTCGTAAAGCGAGGGAACAGAACACAAAGTTTTCATTGCTTTCTCAGCAGCTGCCCCCCCTAGTGTAAAAGTTAAATACTTTATAATGTTAATGATGCTTCATATTTTAGACCATTAAAGAAATCTAAATGATTAGAAAAAAAATTAAAAGTTTACATTTATCCAACTGTTGTTAAAAAATTATTGTGATGGCCTTTGTAAAACTTTGCACATTTTCTTTTTATAACATTATTTTACTTGTTTCCTAAATGCAACATTAAAGGGGGTTTCTCAAGTTGTATCTTCAGGAGTACATCGCGCCCCCGGCATCCTGACGGCGGTGTGCTCCTGAACACTGCCCGCTCAGAACAGTCGTGTCGCTGATCTCTCTCCCAGTAGAGACCGCTTGGCCGATGCAGCTTGGGAGACTGAGGATGCTTGGATCCAACTTCACAGTTCAGAGAGCCTGCCTGTGCCATATGATCCTTACCTGGGTAACTGTCCAACTATGGAGACTGCAGGGTGGCCGGAAACCTAGGCGACCAGCTGTACACTATAGCAGCATCGGAGTGGCAGGTAACCTAGGCAACCAGCTGTACACTATAGCAGCATCGGAGTGGCAGGTAACCTAGGCAACCAGCTGTACACTATAGCAGCATCAGAGTAGCAGGTAACCTAGGCAACCAGCTGTACACTATAGCAGAGTAAGGGTGGATAGTAACCTAGGCAACCAGCTGTACACTATAGCAGCATCGGAGTAGCAGGTAACCTAGGCAACCAGCTGTACACTATAGCAGAGTAAGGGTGGATAGTAACCTAGGCAACCAGCTGTACACTATAGCAGCATCGGAGTGGCAGGTAACCTAGGCAACCAGCTGTACACTATAGCAGAGTAAGGGTGGACAGTAGCCTAGGCAAGTGATTGATCTGGCAGCATGATCTGCAGAGATCTGCTCCACCTCAGTGTCCCTGCATGTGCGGACATCTGCAGATCTCCATGGTCATGTGTGAGGGCCGTGTTGTCACTCATAGATGCCCCGTCCCCTGGTCTGTGACTAGGAACAAGGGAACAATTGCACCACTCCAGTCCTCCAGCTCCTTCCCATAGAGACCCATGATCTGGCAGGAAGTCTGTGCCCGGCAGCAGGACCCTGCACACAAACTGATGGGCATACACACGTCACTCTGAGTCTGGCGCCACCCAGTGGCTGCACACGGTGAGCACAACAGGGAGGAAATACAGAAACGTCCGGACTTTCTATAGCCTCCCAAATCGCAACATAAAACTAAATCGCACAAGCAGCAGCGGCAGAAGTGATCGCACGGCAGCTCCGGTGTATTCCCATCTATTACCTGCGCGGAGGCGAGGACAGTCCGGGACACACGACGAGAACACAAGTGGCGGCCGCTTCCGTTGCTATGGTGATTCAACATCCACTCTGCCTCAGCCAATAGCGGGGCAGAGCATCAGGTTAGCAGGGGGAAAGAGCTACGTGTAACGTCAGAACAGGAGCTTCGGAGGACACATAGGAGTGAATGGACGGACGCCATTTTGTTGGAGATCGGAGACAAGACGACGTGTGAAGTGTGTTCAGCATGCCGCCCTCTAGTGTCAGGAGGTCTTATCACAGGCCTGGTTCTGGTTCCACAAAGTTTTATCGCCAGAAAGCGAGGGTTTATCTCCAGCGGCTTTATTTCCTTCTTTCCTTCCTTCTTTCTTCTTTTTTTTTTACATTTCTCTGTGGCTTTGCGATGTGGTTTTGGTCATTACAGTTTTTAGAGGTGAAACACATTTTTAGAACATTTATAGTTTGTAAAAGCCGAAAATTACGCTGTAAAAAAAAAAACCGCTTGCAGATTTCAAAGCGCAATATTCCCTGCCTGTAATAAGCACATAAAATCGATCGTGATAAAAATGTGCACGTGTGAATAAAGCCGAGTAATCAGAGGACTTGTAACATGAAAACTGAAGCAAAAAAATATATGTTTAATCCAAGGAGCACAAAAAATGCAGCGATCAAAACCCTTTCAGCAGACGCTGCAAGTCATAGAATCATAGAATGGTAGAGTTGGAAGGGACCTCCTGGCTTCTGGTCCAACCCCCTGCTCAAAGCAGGATTCTCTAAATCATCCCAGACAGATGTCTATCCAGCCTCTGTTTGAAGACTTCCATTGAAGGAGAACTCACCACCCTCTTGTGGCAGCCTGTTCCACTCATTGATCACCCTAACTGTCAAAAAGTTTTTTCTAATATCTAATCTGTGTCTCCTCCCATTCAGTTTCATCCCATTGCTTCTAGTCTTTCCTTGTGCAAATGAGAATAAAGATGATCCTTCTACAATGTGACAGCCCTTGAGATATTTGTAGACAGCTATTAAGTCTCCTCTCAGTCTTCTTTTTTGCAAGCTAAACATTCCCAAATCCTGCAACCGTTCCTCATAGGACATGGTTTGCAGACCGACACCATTCTGGTGGCTCTTCTCTGAACTTGCTCCAGTTTGTTGATGTCTTTTTTAAAATGTGGTGCCCAAAACTGGACACAGTATTCCAGATGAGGTCTGACCAAAGAGGAGTAGAGGGCAATAATGACCTCACGTGATCTAGACTGTATGCTTCTGTTAATACATCCTAGAATTGTATTTGCCTTTTTTGCTGCTGCATCACACTGTTGACTCATGTTCAGTCTGTGATCAATTAGTATACCCAAGTCTTTTTCACATGTGCTGTTACTTAGCCTTTAAAGTCGCTGCTTTTAGAGGACATTTTCTGATCCTGAGGGGAATTTTTTACATCTTGGGAGTCTTTTTTTTTTTTTTTTGCCGTTTTTAGGCTCCATTAAGAAATGAATAAAGCAGAAGCTTTTGAGGGGAAAAATAAAACATTTAAACAGCTGAAACTGACGCCCGGACGCCTCCCTAATGGTTTCTTTGCCTTCCAATTACTATTGAGCGACCCCGGCACTGACTGATGGCGGCCCTAACGCTGCGCTGCTGTCAGACAGTGCCGGGTGTAGTTACAGCCGCCGCGCTCTGTACACTGGTGACTGACACCAGACGACGCCACCACTGTGACAATACCGAACGCTGCTGGGGTGTGGGGGGTAAAGTTAATTTCCTCCCTGCAGCGGGGTCAAAGCACCGGCGCTGCACGGTGTCAGAACACTATTAACACCTATTTGCAGATTAATCGCGTTATTTTACACGACAGGTTCCCAGTAAAAGATGCTCAAAAACCTGAATATCCACAGCAAGTGGTTTTTGCACAGAAACTAATAGATGCTTTTTCTGGCATTGTAGGAAAGGAGCCGCTCAACAACTGCCGGAAAAAAAAAAACAGTGTGAACATCCATATATTATTAAAATCCAGTGTATTTGGGCTTTGCGGGAGGAATTTTGTCAGGCTGCAGTTTTTTTTTCCTGCTAGCAGCTGTGTCCCAAACTGTTAGGCCTCGTTCAGTTTTGTGTTTTGTTTTTTTTTTATTTTAGAGCATGTGCTCGTCGTATGGGTTGCAAAAAAAAAAAAAAAGATGCAGCACACAGATGTCATCCGTGTGCTGTCACAACACGATGATGGGCTCAGAGTTGCAGACCTTACACGCTACTAGCAGGCAGCCACTATAGCACAACTTTCCACATTACCAGTGATATGCCCCTGTGGGTTATTTTTTCATTCCCAAATATTTCCCCTCTTGCCTATTAATTCATTATTACTATTCCTCCCCCCAAATGTTCAGACCTAATACACCGAGCTCCTTTATGATTTAATACCTTAAGATATGGGACAATTACATTTTCAGGCAAACTCACCTCCCCTCACTTTGCCCCCAGATTTCTGTTTTGGTCACATGTATCCCCCTCGCACTTTCTATCTTGTCCTCTTTGTACGCTCATTATTTCAATGTGTTAGCAGATTATTATATAGAACCAAGAATAAGGTCAAATATATAAACATATTTAAAAGAAAATCAATTTTTTTTCTCATATGAGATAAATTGGTGACATACAGATAGGAAAAATGGCCCCACAGACCAGAAAAGGAGGATTTTTCTTTTATTTCAAGAATCTGGGCTTAGACTAAAATCACTTGCAAACACCATTGAGCGCAGCGGCTTGCAGCAACCCTTTAGTCATAGGCTGGGGTCACACTGGCGACAAAATCGGACGACTGCAATGCGATGAAATATCGCATTGCAGTCGGACCTATGTTAATCTATGGAGCAGCTCCCAGTATCAGATTTTTTGTGGTCCGATTTAAACGTCCGAGTGCAATCGCATCATGCTGCGATTGTCACCGATTGTGGGTCGACTATCGCCAATGCAAGTCTATGGGAGCGATGAAAAATCGGATTACAAACGGACCGCATGTGTGACTTGCGATTAAATCGCACAACTTTTCCAGGTGACAGGAAACTGCCTTTGAATTTCTCAGGAAGCCTTTACATGCTAATTAGCTAAGCACATCTTAAAAAACAACAGGAAGAACGCCTACACGGAGTCCAGAAACATGGCATCTAGCCACATCAATGTGGAACTCCTCATTGTATTGGTGCAGGAGAGGCCTGAATTGTGGGACCAGCGCGATCCCAATTACAGCAATCGGACGCGCAAAGAGGCGGCATGGAAAACTATATGTGTGCACATTTTTCCGGACTATAATGAGAGATCCAGGGAGGACCAAGAGCGACTTAGTAAGTACCACATGTAACGGTTTTCAAAATGTTTAAAAAAATTATTTTTGCAAATAAGAATCTAGCCTTATGTGTTTAAATGCTATTTAAAACGCAGCATTATCGACCTCTTACTATTTAGAAGTACACATTGCTGTGTGTGTACGCAAACAATATCCATGTATATTTAAATATCATCGATGCTTCGGCATCTATTGACTACAACATTTTGTAGTTATCTTCACCTCAGATGTAGTGTGTAGGTCATAAAATTCAAACTGATTGAGGCGTTTTGTAAAGGGCCAAGCATTTTTGTAAATGTATGTTAGTGCTTATAACATGGATACTTCTGGTTGTATGTTGATGTGTTTTAATATTGTAAATCACATCACACATGACCAGTATTTAAATGTTCAGTGTTGCATATTTTTGTTTTTGCCTTATTAAATAGATATCAGTCATTAAGAGCGTTATGCTCTTCTTAAATTTGTAGTGAATGATGTGACAAGGCGATGGCGCAGTTGTCGGGACTGCTACCGGAGGGAGAGGCAGTTTAGAGATCGGAGTGGGGCTTCAGCATCTAAGAAGAGGAAGTACCTCTATTTTGATAGACTGAACTTCCTTGAGCCAGTGTTGGATCTGCGACCGTAAGTGCATGTGTGTTGAATGACTTTCATGTTTCTAATTTTTTTTTTTTTTTAATTAATTTTTTTAATTGTTTTTTCCATTCCTAGAACTGAGTCAAACCTAACTGAGAGGGAGACGGGGTCTGACTCAGAAGTGGTTATCGACCCAGTTGGTGATGGAGAAGAGGAGGCAGGCCCTTCCTCAGCAGCATGTGGGTCCACCCAAACAGCACCAACAACAGTTGCAGGAGCTGAGGATTCCCAGACACTGCATCTGGAAACTGAGGATCTACCTCAGAGCAGCAGCCCTAATAGGGCTCAAGATGTATCTCCTCCTCCTTCCCAACTCACAAGGCGAGGTAGGCGGCGACGAGAAGGAGTGGGTTCTGTATCAAGGAGGCAGGTGGACCGAGGAGTTCTGGACTATTTGTCCAGTGTAGGTAAAGATGATGGTGAGGAGGCATTTTGCCGCAGTCTGGCCCCTTATCTCCGGGCTACTCAAATACAGCACAGACTGAGGATCAGAAGTGGACTGCAGATTGTGTTGGAAGCTGGATCAGGCCCTAATGATCCCACCAACCTACTAGATTATCTTCATAGATGGGTGGTTGGTCCAGAACATTTAGGGAGGTTGGTAGCACCAAATCCAGCACAATCTGCTTCTGCCTCTGATCCTCCTCCTCCTCCTTATCATCATCCTCCTCCTCCACCTACTCCTTCTTTGCAACAAAACCCAACTCCTCCTCCTCCTACTACTGCAGCTCATTCTTTGTATGGAGCTTCCCAGCTCCAAACAATGGGACAGAGTGGCCATGCACAATATGCCCACTCTAACATACCCAATGTTGTTGGCTGGCCACAACATGGATATGTTAGACATGGGCATATTGGGGGTCACTCTGCTAGTGCTCAGTCATATCTATATGACTATGAGCATCAATTCCCTATGTACCCCTACCCACAAGGCCTTCATGATGCAGCAAGTAACCCAGCTGCTACTGTAGGATCTGCACCTGGTCTTTCTCAAACACAGGTTGCAGATTGTGTGAGGCAGAATCCACAACCTGGCCCTCCATCCTCACCAACACCACCACCAAGCTACCAGCAATTGTAGCTGTAATAATTTTTTATTTTTAATAAGTGATATATTTTTTTATTTTATGAGTAATAATGTTATACATATTTTTTTGTTCGGTTTGGACATGTTGGTCCTGTTTACCAAAAAATATATCAGCCTTTAAAAGGCTTCAAAAGAAAACACTAATGAGTAAAATTAGTGAAGTTACATTGGTTGTGTGTGTTTATTGTTATATGTTATGTAGTGTATTAAGTATGGGAAAGTATTATCCAAAAAAAGAGAGTGTACCATGAATTGATTCATCAAATGTAACTTTATGTTATGATATCACATAAAACACACTACATACCTATGGCCTCATCTTGCCAAGGAATAGAACCACCAGGGGAAACAAAATAATTTGTCAATAATTCACGCACTTTCAGACCAGAAGGGGGACGACGAGGATGGATGACTGGTCTCATAGGCCTCGTCATATTATCAGACTGAATGTCAGGCATATCAGCTGATGAGCATTCATGCATTCTTGTAAAATTATGTAGTACCACACATGCTTGCACTACAAGATTTACATTTGATTCACTTAGCTGAATGGCTGATTGTAGGACACGCCATTTGGCTGTAAGAATACCAAATGTGCACTCCACCAGGCGTCGTGCACGAGAAAGGCGATAATTAAAGATGCGTCTCTGATGGTTCAGATTGCGCCGAGGATATGGCCTCATAACATTACAACTTAATTGGAAGGCCTCATCCGCTACTACAACATATGGCACTGCATCCACATTTGAGTGTGGAAGTTGACATGCTGGTGGTAAGTCCAATTGGTTATTGCGTAGCCGCCGACCCATAATGGAAGAATTGAAGACTCTGGAGTCTCCAGTCCTTCCATAGGCCCCAATGTCTACAATTATGAAGCGGTAGTTACTGTCGACCAAGCCCAACAAAACTATAGAAAAATATTGCTTATAATTGTAGAATTGGGTCCCTGAGTTCGGCGGCTTACGCACACGTATGTGCTTCCCGTCCAGGGCTCCAATACAGTGTGGAAAATGACTGTTTTGTTGAAATCCATGTGAAATCCTCAACCAATCTTCCATTTTGGGCTCTGGCATCACTTCTTTATTTAGTCTGGACCAAATTTGTCCACAAGTAGAGCTGACTATTCCGGAAATGGTGGATTTTCCAATTAAAAACTCTAAATGCAGAGCAGCGTATGAGAGCCCAGTGGAAAGGAACCTGCAATACACAAACAACAACAAACATGTACACATCAGAAAAAAAAAATATATGAAAAATGCATTAAGAAAATTTAAACAGTGGACATTTGTATACTCACCCATTCTATTAATTTTATGAGTTACAAACCATTATGACTGCTACACAAGCATATAGGTTAAATAACACAATTTCATAATGCCATGAGGTTCAGTATGTTAAGATGAAGAAAGTAAGAAGAATGTGAAAGATGGTAAATTCTGCAAAACATCATCAACATATCGTTGACACACATACCTTAATGTTAGAAGAAGCCTTTCCTCAGCACAAATTGAAGGACGCATCCTGGTGTTCTGCAAGGTGATTCCAGGGCGCAATATGTCCAGCAAAATATCAAAGGTGACAACACTCATGCGACAATAGTCAAAAAACTTGTCTGGATTCCTACGCAGTGTGGAATACAGGCGCTCAAAATGCCCTTTGCTGATCCTTCACTTCACAAGGGGATGCATCCACATTCTTCTGCGGATTCTGTGAGAAACAACTACAGGGTATGGCTCCCCAAAAGTTCTGGATAGCAGCCAATAGTACAGCACACGCTCAGTTGTATTAAAAGTTAGTCTGTGACTCATAATTTTAACTTAGCAGCAACACAACAGGAACCACTAAGAAGCCAAACACTCCACGGCAACGTTGGGAGGGTAAGAACAGTCAAACCACGCTTAAATATGGGTCTGGCTCATTATTCAAATGATTTGCAGGCCTCAAAAACGTTAAATGTCCATTTTGCTATGATGCCACTAAAAATCGGTAGTCGGTGGGTAATCGGATGTGAAACGTAAGCGTACATGCTACAAAATCGCATCAACTACAAAAAATCGGATGCCAGTCGCATCAATGTTCATGAAATTTTAATACGATTATTGACCGACTAAAACGGTCAGATTTTTTAGACGTTGTGTGTGACCCCAGCCTTACCATCACACCTGGATGGTTATTCTCCCCTGCGGCTGTATGTGGCTGTGCTCGCTACCGCAATAGTGCAATGTGCGAATGCAGCTATAGTACTACCCTGAAAAGAACTGTAAAACGGTCATCAATGATCCAACAATATCTATCACCTATTCACAGTATATGTGAGGAGTCTGTAATTGCTGGAACTACAATCAATAACTGGAAAGAAGAAAGTGATAGTCACATATTTGTACTGTTGCTCCAATCAATGTCTATTGCATGGTAATAACACTAGAACTGCAAAAGAGGTTATAATGACCCCTTGCTTTTTTTTTTTCCTTAATAGTTTATTCAGCTTTCTACTATTTTGCTCCAAATACTGTGACTTATTTTTTTTGTTCTCTTTACAATATGTATTGGAATCTGCAACATTAAACTAACTGTATAAAACCCCAAAAAATTTGTGTATGTATGTGTGTGTGTATATATATATATATATATATATATATATATATATATACATACATACATACATACATACACACACACACATACTAATTATATATATATATATATATATATATATATATATATATACACACATACATACACATACACACACATATTGCAAAAAAAATTATATACATATATACATATATATATATATATATATATATATATATATATATATATATATAGCAGTTCTAGTGTCACATGAAATTTTCCCTGCAATATACTCAATACTTCTCAGATACGAACAGGTTAATCAGAAGGAAATGTGATAGTGAAATAGTAGATATGATGATGCATGCTATCCGTTCTCTTACCAGGAATAGGTCCACTATGAA
Source organism: Oophaga sylvatica (assembly GCA_033576555.1). Lineage (NCBI taxonomy): Eukaryota > Metazoa > Chordata > Amphibia > Anura > Dendrobatidae > Oophaga > Oophaga sylvatica. The sequence continues at coordinate 398,194,575 of JARQOD010000006.1, read as the reverse complement.
GCGCAATCTCAGCAGAATTTACATGTTATCCAATGCCAGGTGCTGCCACCATGTGGAGAGATTTGGGAGCAGCACTCAGCTACTATTACTAGAGGCAAGCAGGCCTAACATGCAAAGAAAATAATTTCATGTAAATGGAAGCCGAGAGGACACTGGTGGCTTTACCTCGCCCAGTAGAAGAGTGCACAGAGCTCCTCAGCTGCAGCAAATGGCATCTATAATCTGCCGCAATGGTGGCTGTTCCTGAACAAATTCTTTCTCCCCTCCCCCAAATTTGTTTCTAATAAAAGGTTTTTACCCTTGCTGTTATTTTGTCCTCACTTGAGGCAGTGTTCACACTGCGTCTTTTTTTGGCAATCAAAAACATGCCATTTTAAAGCAGAAGCTTAAAAAAAATCCCCAGTTTTGAGAACCTGAAGCACTTTTTGCTAGTGGGGTTTTTTGTTGTTTCCTGAACATTTTTTTTCCTGATATTTTCCAGATTATTATTTGAACTCAAGCAAGAAAATGTTATATTTTTTCCCAGTGATTACTCTTCCAAAATATGCAAAAATTGCCCAACAATCTTTTTAGCCTTCTATTATAAGCATTTATTCTACTTGCATAGCACCATTCAGTTCCACTGTGCTTTATACACATCACTGTCCCGATGGGGCTCAAAGTGTAAACTCCCTATCAGTATGTCTTTGAGGTAATCGAAGAAAACCCACACAAACACAGAGCGAGCATACAAAGTACTTGCAGATGTCTTGTTGTGTTATTTGAACGCAGGACCCCAGTATTTTTCATAGGCGTCCATGTGCTGCTCTAGTAAGTCAATAAATTAATGGACACAAATAACTTTTCAGTGTTAAATTTTTTTATTACAAAGCATGTAATAATTTATAACTTCACATAATGACATCCGATACAATAAAGGAAAAAAAAAAGCATGGGGAAAATATTCCAGGGCAGATGAAGTTGGAGATTTTTTTTTTTTAACGAGCATCAAAAACAACCACTGAAAATAAATTAAGGAAAAGTAAATTAATAAAGCACGACAAAATAGCTACAAGTTGTGATGCCACATCCACCCAGAACTTCCCCCCACGTACATCAAACTAAATTCTCAAATAGAGGTTTACTTGGCTGCATAATTTACCATCAAGTTAATGGCCGGCCGTTCTTGCAGCCAAGGCTATATTCACACTGTTTTTTGGGGAATCAGATTAGTTTCAAAATTCTTTTCAAAAACATTTGGAAAAACTCTTCCTATTTTTTTCTATGGAAAATCTACTGTGTTGATGATATGATGAGTAGTTAAGGTTTCCCCCCACCCCCCGCCAAAAGAGGTTTTGAAAAACACCCGGTGAAAAATAATAAAAGTGCATGTCACTGAAAGAAACCTCAGCTATATTCACCTCCGCTGCAGGCGCCATTCCAGCAATGACGGCACAGGCTCTCCCAGGAGTCGTATGATGCCGTTCTATCAAACAATCTGTGCAGCTCAGCAGCCTCTTTCGGATGTGCCGGACATCTGTAGTAAGTTAGATCAGTAGCAGCTCTCACGTCTTCTGGGCGTCAGTTTCATCCAAAGTCAGGGTGACCACTGATTGGCTGTAGGGCTTTTGTACCAGAACAGCATCATGCAAGGCCCGGGGAGCCAATGCTGACATTGCTGGAATGATACTAACACCAAAGGCTAGAATGGGCAGTTATTTCACAATGGGGAATATTGCAATTGAGAGTAATCAGAGTAATGGAGAATCACAAGTGTATAAATATATATGGCCTAATAAAGTCCACCAATAGCTAAACCTGGAGTGCTGCTTCCCATTTGTTTATCCTTATACATTTGGCAAGTATATGGCTTAGTTGCAGGGAGGCCTGTATATATAAATGGGTGTAGGAGCTGCTTGGATCACATTAACTATTACAATGAACTGCATTGTAAAAGGATACATCTCTTTGTTCTTTTCTTATACATAATTCTGTAGCCACATTCTCGACATCTGATCGGATCTCTGGCTTTTATTTCATTTTCTGTATGACATTCTAATAGAAAAAAGGAAATAGCAAAAAGAAAATTAAAAAAAAAGCAATCAGATACAAGTACACTGTGCAACCAACCTCTGAGCCAAAGGAATCCATGATTTTGGCATAAGTATTAAAAACAAAAGACAAAAAAATAAAACTACGGAAATCCACATCTTGACACAATCGTGTGGTCTGTGAGCTGTCAGTTTAAGTAACTGCACACAGATAGACACAAGTCTGTGAGGCCATTCACTGATCTATGTAAAAAAGGGAGCTATGAGCATTTGTGTACAAGTAACCCGATCTCTTGTTTGGCACCAGGAGTTTGTATACTCAGTCTCTTCAAAATGTCCTTATGTCCTCTCACCCCCACTTCTCTTTTCTAATACCTGGGTAAAAACATGCAAATCAAAGACCACGCTTGGGACTGTGAGAATTGTGTCTCTCCCAAGATATAGACGTCATGTAGCTACTATTTAAAGGGAACCTGTCAGCAGGATTGTGCACAGTAACCTACAGACAGTGTCAGGTCGGCCCCATTATACTTATTAAAATGATACCTTGGTTGATGAAATCCATCTTGTGCTTTTTTTTTTTCTTTCAGTTTTTAGTTGATGATATGCTCGTGCTGGGCGGCGGCCTGTGTGGGGGATGTGGGGTCTTCAGTTTGCATAATGACTATATGTACATGCTTTAAAAAAAAAAACCTTCTGCACACAAACACCAGCTCTGCAGCATAATCGCATGTTTAATGTGCAGTTAATAAATGTAGGTTACTGCGCACAATCTTGCTGACAGGTTCTCTTTAAAATGGTTGTGTCTCAAATATATCACTAGTTAAGAAGAAAATGCACACCCCCACTATACTGACTGTCTATTGACTGCTGGAGAAAGCCTCACACTGCTCTCTGGGTAGGTAATGACCAGCCAGGTCAGTAATCTGTGACCGCTGCATGTGAGCCCTGCAAATCTCATATCCCAGCTCTTTTGTGTAATCGGGAGGTAAGGAGATTTGCATGGTCCCCATCCAGCGGTCACATTATGGACCTGGCCGATGGACGGGTCCTGCAAATCGATTCTCCCATCTCTGGTAATAAACCTTCGTAACCATTAAACACATACACTTCTTCCCAATGTGTAAAAAAATGTACATGACACGTCAAGTGTGGTTGTATGCAGAGGGGGCTTAGGAGCCAATTTGTACAACCGTCACTTGCCTCTAACGACAGAGACCCGAGCCAACTCTATTCTCTGATGTTTAACTGCTTAAAAGGACTCTGTCCGCACAGAATGACTGTAAAAAACAAGCACTGGCGCTCGGTGCACCCTTGGAAAAGTCAATCATTTATATACACCTCCCCATCTACTCGTTTGCCATCTATCTCCACCTTTCTCTATCCTTATAAAGCCAGAGCTGTCAACCAAAGAAAAGGAGGGTCCTAGAGGGAAAACAAGCAGGTGGGAAGGTGTATATGAATGTTTGGCCCAGCCATGATGCACAGAGGGCCTGTGCTTGGTTTGAACAGTCAGTCTGTGCTGACTGAGTCCCTTTAAAAATGTTTTGTCAATCTCTGACAGCAGCAATGAAAGGGACTTTCTGGTTTAAGAAAAAAAAAACCCTATTCCCCAACTGAAGTTTAAAAAAATTTAAAAAAAAAGTCCTTTACTCACCCTTGCCAGGTCGATCTCTGATTCCCAATTGCTGCTTCCGTTGTCTGCTACGGCCTGCAGTGCTGGCATCACCTGAACAGCGCTGCAGCTAAAACAGGGAGCGCAGCGGCTCAGCTCGTGTTGACAGCATGAGCACCTCACAGTCACTGACTGGCTGCAGCGCTGTTGACATGACATCAGCACTGCAGAAATCAGTGTTGGACCCGAGGAGAGTGAGTAACTCAAACTGCAACCAGGAGACACAGGATTTTCTAAAATTGCAAAACCCCTATAAATGTAGAGATCACGTCACACACTGATCCTAAAGAAACTGCAGGATGCCGGTGTGCTGCCGTGGGCTGCGCCAGAGCCACAGTCCGGGCTTCATGTGAGAGTGACATTACTAAGGCCGTACAGAGAACAAGGGCCTAAAAAACAAACGGAAAAGCCCACCGCTTCTCACCTCCACATATGTAGATCATGGGCTGCTGCTTCGGTGGCGGGGCGTCCTTCTGGGACTCCATATCTACCCTACAATACAAGAACACCTTACTGACGAGACACGGAGCACAAGACGTACAACACGGGACAAGGCGACAGAAACACCGGGCGTACCGGACACGGAGCTCACAGACCAACGTGCGCTCCAAGCGGACTCGGTCGCAAAGTTATGACGTACACGGAAATGGGCAGACAGTGTACAGGGCGCGCTCTTCACTGACGTCACTGTTTGGGCGGAAGTTCCGCGGTGGCCATTTTTATTGTGGGTAGAATTAAGTTTCTACTGGAAACTTTATTTTCAGGGTGTTGAGAATTCACTGGACGTTGTTCAGCAAGTGTGTGCGTTTATTACTCAGAGGTATACGACTGTGCGGCTTACAAGTATATGTAGCTTTCTATTTACAGTATGTGGCTCTAAACCACCCTTTATTCTGTGACTCTTACACCCTTCACTGTACTGCACCAGAGTCATAAAACTGCCTAACAGAAACCCGGTTGCCTATAGCAACCAATGACAGTTCAGCTTTTGTTGTCTGTTGTGCTTTTTAAAAATGAAAGCTGCACTGTGATTGGCTGCAAAATAAACCCAATATATGAATATGAAAGGACATCTCAACGGTAGCCGGAGCTCCTTCCTAGACAGTGCCGACTTTTAAGGCAAGTTCCCACAATGAATTTTCCACCCAAAGTATTTGCACTGAACAAAAAAAAACAAAACTTACTGTTCCCGCAAAGTGGATGGGATAGATAGAAATCTCCTGCCCACTGTGCGTACACCGACGTGATGTGCTCGTATCGGATCTGTAATATGTTCATCTCTCGTCCTGTTACACTGAGTTTTATGAGCAGATTTTCCCACAGAATTGCACGAACTGCAGAAAATCCACGGGTGAAACAAACCTTATGCGTTTTTAGCGTGTTTCCACTGCGGAAGGACAATAAAACAGCATGTAATTCACACATGAACTGTTCGTCATTAATTTAGTGAGCCGGTTTGCTAGAACTGGGCGCAAAGAGAAAACTATAAAGTCTCAAAATGTTAACACAGCCTCATATTGCACCAAAATTTTGCGACTTTTCAAAGCTTTTTACGGGAGTAAAAGCTGTAATGAATCGGGCCCTGTGTGGTAAAAAGACCTTTGCGGGTGCATTTTAACATATTAACACATTCTTTTTATTGCTCATTTTCCCTGTAATTGGGATTATACATTAGCCCAAGTTGCAGGGGAATTTCAGCTTCCTGCCTGTATAGCAGAAGTGTCTGTGTGTCGACCCGCCACCACAATTGTGGGTTACCAGGGCAATGGGGTACTCAGAGCCGAGCCCATGGAAGTCTATGGGGATTTTGTCACAGGTAGCGGTGGCTCGGTCTGTGGCCCTGGCGGTCTGGCGTATATTGGGGGAATATTTACAGGGGATATTTATATACAGTTCGTGACGCCACCTGTAGTCTTCTGGTAATTAGTACCAGCGCTGCTGTAGATCTCTGAGGGGATGGTGATGCAGCTAGATGTCGGGTCCCCTACAGGTGGGACTGGTCCCTCAAAGTCTATGAAGTTAGTGAAGTCGGGTGCAGATAAATAACACAGTCTCACACGGTCAGCGTCTTTCCATACCTTTACTTGTAAGATGTTCAGGCAGGTCCCAGGGAGGCTGATCCAAGGAGAGTGTATCTTGAGACAGCAGCTGGACAAGTTAGGGGCCTCCTTTACTCCCAATACAATGAGTACAACTAGCCTGAAGCGTAGTTCCCTCAATAACTCCAGCTAATCCATAGCTGTACCGCCCAGTCAGCTTTGTGTCAGGAGCCTTCCTGCGAGGGAGCTGAATTCTTATCTTGTCGTGCACTGACTCAAAAGTCTTCACTCCCCCTGACCCCAGTTACGTACTGACTATATGGGGCTTGTTTGCCGCGACCTAAGGTCCGGTAAATTCCTGGTTTTCTTACCACTATGCTTGTAACAATAGTGATCCTTCGGTCCCCAGTGACCGGTTGCAATGTGCAGGACTTCTTCAATCCGTAAGCACTATTCCAATAATCCACTGTGCCTTTCGCCTTGTCCTCGCTGGTAACATAAGCACTCACACTAGCCAAGGGTCGAGCAGTCACTTCCTTCTTTTCCTTCACTTCAAAGTTAGTTACAGATGCTCAGTTATCAATAGGCAGGAGCACGTCTCTGAACCTTACACCGTCCTTTAGACAGGATGCTGAAGACTTTCTGCACTAAACTTCTTCTTTCCTTCCAGTGTATGCTGATGAGGTACAGCTCTGACTAGGCTGAGGTGAATTAAACCACCTGTACTAGACTCCACTTTCCGAACTGATGATAGAGCAATCTGGACTGCTTCCTCCCTCCAGACGTCTTCTCTCTCTGAAGTCAGGAACTGAACTGACTAGAAATCACTCCAACACATAAACCTTGACCACTCCCTCAAGAGTAAACTCCACTACCCTAAGGGTGTGTCTAGTATATGTTGAGTGAATGGATATTTAGCATTAAACTGCTGTCTCGCCACACACTCTCCAGGGTACTGCGTGTGCCTAACACCAGGGCTACACATTCCCCCATGGTAAAAGACAGCACTCCCGGGCTGTAAAATACAAAAGAGACAGTTTTGTTTATGCATGAAAACATTAAACAATTAACATTGGTTCGTCCCATCCGGGAGGTGAGGATATCTTGAACGTTGCAAACATTATAGAAATACAAAAAGTATTAAATAGCATTCAATAAATATACAATATACTTGTGAAGGACCCGCACCAAACCTTCAACGTAGGTCCTGGGTGGGCTGCAGGACATCCGAATGCAGACCTCACTCAGTGCCACACCACACGGGTTTTTGTATTCAGAGGTAGTTGTGCTGGTTTATGTAAAACCAAAATAAGGCACCGAAGCGCAACTATGTACAAATAAGTTCTGGGTTAGCACAGTCCTCAACCTCAAAGTCCATTGTAAAACCAAGTACGCAAATATAATATCACATTATTATACTAAAGTGCAAACTTTTTCTGGTTACTGTTTACCCAGCCGGGCATTCTACGGTTAGCAAAATATATATGCATCATATACGTTGTACTTTTCAACTTGTGCAAAAACTTATAAAACATTTTCAAACTTTCTACTTATGGTAGACCCGATATGGATCTCACCGATTCTTCTTTTCTATCTATTCATTTTCAAATAATACACTTTCCAATACATTTTCCACCCCGGGGGCTGGAACAATGCAATGGGCCCTAGATCCCAGGACTAACAAATCATGCGCTGCGATTAGGGTCTGGGTCGCCACAGTTCTCGTGCGAACCTCTAGGGGCGCAACGGGTACATTCTCTTCACGTGACACCGATTGCGTTTCAATCACAGTTAACGATATGGACCGTGTCATGGATTGCGATTGAGACTGGGTCGCATGTTGCGATGTAGAGGTGGCTTTCCTTTGCGATGAAATCTGGGTCGCTAGTTGCGATGAATTTGCAGGGGGCGATGCTGGGGCACGGCCGGATACTGCTTGAGCTGGAGACGGGGACGCTGCGGTAGTGGTGACGTTACCTGCGTCGGGGACGGGGTCACGGACGATGGCGACGTTAAGGGCATACCATCCCTTCATTCCCCAGTGCCGCGTATATGTGACGATGTCTCCATTGGCTAAGTCCCTCCCGGGATGGCCTTGCGGCAGGTGGGATTCTACGTCACGCCTGCTGACAAAGACCCCTGGGTAGAGGCCCGGTTCACGGATGAAGCCCCAGCCCTTCCGGAGCTGGAACTCAGTCACACACCCCTGCCGCCGCGGTTCCCTCAGGGTACCTTTCTCTCTCCGGACACTCTCTTTGTCCGCGATCAGCTCTGCATGTTGTCGCTGACGGTTCCGCTGAGCTTCCCGCTCTTCCTCCTGCTGGCGTTTCTTCTTCTCCTCACGACTCTGCCATTCATGTTCCCACTGGGCGGTGTAGGCGACGTCATCCAGGCGCGCCATCTCGTCCCAGTCCACGTCTGGTAGTGACGGACAGGACCCCTCCGGTGTCCCTGCCGGGGACCGATCATCTGCTGCGGCCTCCTGGCCGGGCGGGCGTTCCGGAACAGGCAATACCTCCTCAACCTCCTTCGCCTCCACCGCTTCACCGGTGGGATCAGGATCGGTACTTTCGGGGGCAGCCTCCGGTTGCTCCTTCGCCTTGGGCAGCAGACTCTTCGGTATCTGGAATCGTGGGGGGTCGTTGAGGGGAGAGATCACCGTGTCCCACAGCCTCCGCTGTTCCAGGGTACGCCGGCGTCTCTCGATCTCTTCAAAGCCAGGTTGGTACTGGACCATCTTCTTCAGGCGTGCATTTTCTTCTTGAATCTCTAGCAACGCCTGCTGCAGGTGCAGGACCACGGATAACTCCGGTGCTGGTGGCAGCTTGGCTGGGGCACGGGGCCTGCCTTCCTCCGCTTCCCTGCTCGGCTGCACACGTCCTGCTTCCATGATGTTCCAGAAGATTCTTTCTTCTTCCTGCGGAGACATCCGGTCTCTTCCGTGGAGGCTGGGTTTGCGTCTCCTCCTCCTCGCAGGGAAGGTGAAGAGGAGGCGGACCTCCTTTGCTGTAGGGCAGGATCGCATGTTGTAATAGCACTTTGAGAGGGCAGGCATTTTCTTCGCGCCACTGGGGGGTAGACGCCCACGAAGGTACGCCCACCTTCTTCTCCAGCGCCTGAGGGCGCGAATATGGCGACAAAAATGGCGATTTTGGCGCCAAAAGTGCAAACAGTCCTTTTTCACAAAAACAATTCCTTAGGCACACAGGGCTCGCAATTCTGCGAGTTTCGCATCCTGTTCGTGACGCCAAGTTGTGTCGACCCGCCACCACAATTGTGGGTTACCAGGGCAATGGGGTACTCAGAGCCGAGCCCATGGAAGTCTATGGGGATTTTGTCACAGGTAGCGGTGGCTCGGTCTGTGGCCCTGGCGGTCTGGCGTATGTTGGGGGAATATTTACAGGGGATATTTATATACAGTTCGTGACGCCACCTGTAGTCTTCTGGTAATTAGTACCAGCGCTGCTGTAGATCTCTGAGGGGATGGTGATGCAGCTAGATGTCGGGTCCCCTACAGGTGGGACTGGTCCCTCAAAGTCTATGAAGTTAGTGAAGTCGGGTGCAGATAAATAACACAGTCTCACACGGTCAGCGTCTTTCCATACCTTTACTTGTAAGATGTTCAGGCAGGTCCCAGGGAGGCTGATCCAAGGAGAGTGTATCTTGAGACAGCAGCTGGACAAGTTAGGGGCCTCCTTTACTCCCAATACAATGAGTACAACTAGCCTGAAGCGTAGTTCCCTCAATAACTCCAGCTAATCCATAGCTGTACCGCCCAGTCAGCTTTGTGTCAGGAGCCTTCCTGCGAGGGAGCTGAATTCTTATCTTGTCGTGCACTGACTCAAAAGTCTTCACTCCCCCTGACCCCAGTTACGTACTGACTATATGGGGCTTGTTTGCCGCGACCTAAGGTCCGGTAAATTCCTGGTTTTCTTACCACTATGCTTGTAACAATAGTGATCCTTCGGTCCCCAGTGACCGGTTGCAATGTGCAGGACTTCTTCAATCCGTAAGCACTATTCCAATAATCCACTGTGCCTTTCGCCTTGTCCTCGCTGGTAACATAAGCACTCACACTAGCCAAGGGTCGAGCAGTCACTTCCTTCTTTTCCTTCACTTCAAAGTTAGTTACAGATGCTCAGTTATCAATAGGCAGGAGCACGTCTCTGAACCTTACACCGTCCTTTAGACAGGATGCTGAAGACTTTCTGCACTAAACTTCTTCTTTCCTTCCAGTGTATGCTGATGAGGTACAGCTCTGACTAGGCTGAGGTGAATTAAACCACCTGTACTAGACTCCACTTTCCGAACTGATGATAGAGCAATCTGGACTGCTTCCTCCTCCAGACGTCTTCTCTCTCTGAAGTCAGGAACTGAACTGACTAGAAATCACTCCAACACATAAACCTTGACCACTCCCTCAAGAGTAAACTCCACTACCCTAAGGGTGTGTCTAGTATATGTTGAGTGAATGGATATTTAGCATTAAACTGCTGTCTCGCCACACACTCTCCAGGGTACTGCGTGTGCCTAACACCAGGGCTACACATTTGCGTCTGACACTGCAGCCCCTGCTGTATACTACACCCTGCAATTTTTTATGACCACAGGGTCAGAAGACTAAGGCCTCTTTCACACTTCAGGTTTTTGCTGTCCGGCGGTATCCGGCATGTTTTGCAAAAAACAGATTAGTTTTTTTTTTTCCGCCAGATCAGTTTTTTCCTAATATAGTTGCATTAGCGCCGTATCGCGGCGCCTGTGCTTGCGTTTTGTCCGGTTTTTGCCGGATCCGTCTAAAATTTTGTTTCCGGCTGCCGGACAAAACGCATGCTGTAACGTTTTTTGTGTCCGGCGAAAAAACCAGACGGCAGCGGATGCGTTACAACCGGCTCTGGGCTACAATGAAAGTCAATGGGAGAATCCGGCGACCGGATCAGTCTTTTGCCTGATCCGGGCACCGCATTTCGTTTTTCTTCTGTGAGCATGCCCAGAACATTTCTGTTTCTTGGCACGCGCAGACGGCATTTTCAGGTTCAAAAGTTCAGACCGGATCCGACTCAAAATCAGATCCGCGCCGGATCCGTCTTTTTACATATTGGACGGATCCGGCCAGACGCCAGAAAACTGATGTGTCATAGAGACATCAAGAAGGTAAACACATTAATAAACCATGTTTCTTCTCTCTGAGTTGTCTGTCAGTGTGTGACAGCTGCTCCATTTTGTACCAGATGATTACACTGCATTGACGTTTTAGAACATCAACGCAGGGCAATGTATGGACCGCTCCGATGTTGAGCAGTCTAGAAGTAGTTAAGGCAGCTTCTTATTCATTTGACAATCTACACATTTTATTGCTATGGAAATTTATGAATGAGAATAAAGTCATATTTGCATACAGCTGAAAAGTGGGACCCTGGAGTTGAGGTTACTGCTGGGCCCTTGGCATTCCAGTCCGACACTGAGTATAAGTACCCCATCGAGAATAAATAATATCCCCTATTGCCAATCCGTGCAGATCCCAGCAGTTGGACCTCCACCAAGCAGTTAAAAAAGGGTTGTCTGGTAAAATCAAGTTAAGATGTTTCTGTGATTGTCCTAAAAAAAAAAAAAAAGGAAGAAAACTTTGATTATTTGGTGAGTTTTTATTTTGCAGATTTTCTGCACAGATTACGTAAATGAGATTACTTGTGTTTTCGTCATGTTTTAAATAAAGCTGCTTTGTTTTTTATGCTTCCTGGTATTTAGCTTTGACAAAAACTTTATTGATACAGTCAAATGCAGATTATATGCTTTTTTGAAATTTGTAGCTTTTCTGCATCTAATTCAATTCTATGGGGAAAATCCACATATAAAACTCAGTGTACCCGCAAGAGAAGTGGACGTGTTGCAAATTTGAAACACACAGTGCTGATCAGTTTATGCAGCGTAAAAAAAGAAAAAAAAGCACAGTGGGCAGGAGACTTCTTTAAATCCCATCCCAAATAAAACATGACACGTGCATAAACATAGGAATTTTGCTCAGCATTTTTCCTGCAGAGAAATCTGCTGTACATACTCCACATGTGCCCATACCTGAAGGCTCTGTGTGTACAGTGACTTTGACACTGCATGCTTTCGCTGTATCAAAAACGCAGCATCTTATAGTTCCAGCCAAGTGGATGGGATTAAGGCCGGCGTCACACTGCCGAGTTTGATGCGAGTTAGTCGCACGACTTTCTCGCATCAACACCCGGCACGGCCGCCCGCTCTCGGACCCGAGTGTGCGGCTGCATGTATTTCTATGCCGCCGCGCACTCGGGTCCGAGAGCGGACGGCCGTGTCGGGTGTTGATGCGAGAAAGTCGTGCGACTAACTCGCGTCAAACTCGGCAGTGTGACGCCGGCCTTATAGAAATATCCTGCCTTTTTTTTTTTTTTCTTTTACGCAGCGTGAACTGACCTGCGGTGCTGGTTTCAAATCCACAACGTCAATTTATCTTGTGGTTCCGCTGAATTTTATGTGCGGATTCCTCCCATTGGGGGGGAGCGGAAAAATCTGCAGGTGAAAAACACATTAACTCGCACATAGCTATTTCAGTAACCGTGCCAAAAAACAAAACAGCTTTATTTAAAGCATGACATACCAAAAAAAGTCAAAAACATCATAAATATTCATGTTAAAAAAAAACGCACTAAAAAAAAAAGAAAAATTGTAAACAACCTAATATACATAATGGGTGCACAAAATGTGCAACATTAAAAACTCACTAAGGCCACATTCACACATTCAGTATTTGACCTCAGTATTTGTAAGCCAAAACCAGGAGTGGAACAATCAGAGGAAAAGTATAATAGAAAATACAAATACTGAATGTGTGAACGTTGCCAAAAGCTAATTATGGCAGCGTAGAGCTGTTTTTTTTTATGTTTTTGTTTTTTACCCCTTTGTTTCTTTTTTTGCTTGAGAATTTTCTGCCTGAAGATAAGCACAGATTTAAAAGAAAAATTATAAAAAAAAGTGTAAAAACAAAAAAAAAGTACCAAAAATGCTTAAAGTTTCTGGGGCAATTTTTTTGCTAGTAAAATTCCTTGCTTTGCATGGACCTACCTTTTCAGGATGCTATAGCACTAGCTATGGTTCATCCCATTCAAATTAATCACCTGCTACTTTTAAAAAAAGAAGAAAAAAACAATAAAAAAAACTAGTAGTCTGGAAATAACCAATAGACCTCCTGTACCAAAAGGAAGGTCTTGTCACGTGACCTGTGAAACCAGGCTAATTAGTAATTCCAGGTTGTTGATGCCTCACTTTTCCTAGATTGTTGGCTCAGGGATAGATTCTGTTTTATTTGCTGGAGAAGACTTCAGGTGACACAAGGCCTATGGATATGCAGGTCTGCAAACCTCACATTTGTATTGTTTGATGGAGTAAATGCAGAGGTCTTGTCTATTTCTATTCATTTGAGATATATATGTGTTGCCTTGTTTTCCAAGACTTTTCTTTTTATGCTGGTAAACGAGATAACGAGAGGTTAGACCCATGATGGTAAAAGACTGATAGCGTCTGCTTGAGGACTGGTCATCAGGTTTTTCAGTCTCAGATTTTTCTCTCATGCGCCTTGTACAGGGGGACATGACGTTTTTGTGAGTCAAAGATCTGTAGGTACTCTGTGTGCATGTTTAATGAATATTTGTTTGGAAAAAAAATCTGTTCTGGCCCATTCAGACATTCAATTCTCATGGCTAGAACACATATTTTATAGTTCACGCGAGAAAAGCTGATTCTGTGCTGAAAAATAGCCAATAAAAATAGGGAAATCTGAACCACCACATTGATGAAAAGTGGCACCCGCAGACTGTTTTCACCTTCCTGAACAAGCCATAACTATGGAACACTTAGGCCAGGATCACACATGCGAGAAACTCACACGAACCTTGTGCGAGTCTCTCGCATGAGCACCAGGCACTGCCGCCGGCACTCGGATCGGAGTGTGCAGCTGCATGTATTTCTATGCAGCCGCACGCTCCGGTCCGAGAGCTGCCGGCAGTGCCTGGTGCTCATGCGAGAGACTCGCACACATGACCCCGGCCTTAAGCAAATCCCACTGATTCTGAGTTTGTTTTTTCGACATGACTTGCTGTGGAAAAAAAAAAAAACAAATTTGGCAAAAATGTTGAACATTTTGCAATTCTCAAACTTATAATTTGTATGCCCTTAAATCAGAGTCATGTCACATAAAATACTTAAGAAATAAATAAATAACATTTCCCACCTGTCTACTTTACATCAGAACAATTTTTTAAACATATATTTTTTTTTTTGTTAGGAAGTTATAAGGGTTAAAAGTTGACCAGCAATTTCTCATTTTTCCAACAAAATTTACAAAACCAACAAAAGTTGAGGGGTCTATATGACAGAAAATACCCAAAAGTGACACTGTTCTAATAACTGCACCCCTCAAGGTACTCAAAACCACATTCGAGAAGTTGATTAACTATTCAGGTGCTTCACAGGACTTTTTGGAATATGGAAAGAAAAAATGAACATTTAATTTTTTTTTCACAAACCTTTTTATATTCACTTTTTATTTTCCCAAGGGTAAAAGGAGAAAAATGGACCCCAAAATTTGTTGTTCAATTTCTCCTGAGCATACCGATACTCCATATGTGGGGAGGAAAACAATTGTTTGGGCACACAGCAGGTCTCGGAAGGGAAGGAGCGCCATTTGACTTTATAAATACAAAATTTGCTGGAATAATTAGTGTATGCCATGTCGTCTTTGGAGAGCCTCTGATGTGCCTAAACAGTGGAAACATCCCACAAGTGACACCATTTTTTAAACTAGACCCCTCAGGGAACTTATCTAAATGTGTGGTGAGCACCTTGAAATCCAAGATGCTTCACAGAGGTTTATAAAGTTGAGCAGTGAAAATAAATTTAAAAAAAATCTAATTTTTCCAACAAAAATGTTTTTTAGTCCAAAATTTTGCATTTTCCCAAGGGTAATAGCAGAAATTGCACCGTACAGTTTGTTGTGCAATTACTCCTGAGTACCCCATATGTGGCGGAAAGATACTGTTTTGGTGCACCGCAGGGCTCAGAAAGGAAGGAGTGACGTTCTGGAACGCAGCCTTTGATGCAATTGTGTGCAGGTGTCATGTCGTGTTTGGAGAGACCCTAGTTTGTCTAAACAGTGGAACACACCCATAAGTGACCCCATTTTGGAAACTAGACCCCTCAAGGAATTTATCTAGCTGTGTGGTGAGCACGTTAAACCCCCAGGTGCTTCACAGAACTATACAGCGTTGATCTGTGAAAATGAGGGAAAAAATTTATTCCCCACAAAACTTGCTTTAGCCCCAATTTTTTTCATTTTCTCAATTACAGGAGGAGAAAAGGGACCCCAAAATTTATGCAATTTTTCCTGAGTACAACAATATCCCATTTGTAGTTGAAAACTACTTTTGAGGCATAGTTCAAAGCAGCGCCATATTGGAGTTCAGATTTTGCTTGAATGTTTTCAGGGTGCCATGTCACATTGGCAGAGCCCCTGAGGTGCCAAAACAGCAGAAACCTCCTCATATATGACCTCCTTTTACAAAGTACACTCCCCAATGAATTCATTGAGGTGTGCAGTGATCATATTGACACCACATGTTCCTCCCAGATTTTTATACTATTGGGTGGTGAAGAAAGAATCAATTACATTTTTACCAATAAAATGTTGTTTTAGCCCACGCTTTTAATTTTTCTAAGGGCTAATAGGAAAAATTTGACCTTAGTTTGTTGTAAAAAATTTCTCCTGAGTGCGACATGTAAACTGGAAATATTTTTCAGGCACAGTGCAAAGCTCAGAAGGGAAGGCATGCCGTATTATATATAGTGCAGATTTTACTGTTCTGGTTGGTGGTTGCCATGACCCACTGGGAGAGCCCCTGAGGTGCCAGAACAGCAGAACTCCTCATAATTGACCCCATTTTACAAAATAAATTTCTTGATGAATTCATCTAGGGCTGCAGTGATCATATTGACACCACAAGTGTGTCACAGAAATTTATACCATTGGACTGTGAAGAAAAAAATAATTGCATTTTTTGCCACGAAAACTTTGTTTACATGGGTGTTTTCCAGAAACAACAGCAGTGGATGTTACTGAGTAAATTGCAGCCTGCCATTGTTGTGACCAGTACGTTGTATTGACCAGTACATTATGCCCAGCTCATGTTTCTGGAGACACACACCTGTAAATTAGGTGGGCTCTCATGACTACCGAAATGCCAAACATGTGAACGTTAAATGTGGTTTATATACACTGGGGGGCATTTGGATTTGGGAGTGCAGAATTCACTGAATTTCTTTTGTTGGAGGCGAGGAGCCATAGATTTTTTCCAGAGCCTTTGTGCTACCAAAAATTTGCCCTGGTCCAGAACACAGGTTTAAAGAGGTTGTCCACTACTTTTACGTTGATGACCTATTCTCAGGGTAGGTCATCAGTGTCTGATCAGCCGGGGTCCGACACCCGGCACCCCCCACCGATCAGCTGGTTTCCACCTGCCGGAAGTACTAGCTTGCCAAGCTGCTCCATCTACTTGTAGTGGCCGGGGCTTGAACTACACATGAGCCTTTTATTCAAATCAGTAGAAGTCGGATGTGTAGTTCCCTGGACCTACGGTGTCCACTACAAGTAAACAGAGAAGCTCAGCAAGCGAGTACCTCTGGCCGGCGACACAGAGACCACCTGATCGACGGGGGTGCCAGCCGATCAGACAATGATGCCCTATCCTATGGAGAGGTCATTAATGTAAAAGTAGTGGACAACCTACTTGAGGTCATCAGTGTTTCTAGATCCGGTTTTCATCAGTTTGTAATATCAGTGATTCATCAGATTTTCATGTACAGAAAAAATGAAATGACAAAGCTTCTCCTACCCATTGCAATGTTACTCATGGACATCGCACTGATACCATTAATGTCCTGTCCATTACATTAGAACAAGTACACAGAAAACGGACGGCAGAATGAGGCTTAAAGGGGTTCTTCAGTGTCTTTCAATATATTGTGTGTTCATGCATCCTGGCAGGATCCTGATGACCCAACATCATCCGCGACTCGCCTTCTGATGCAGAACTGAGAGACCAGAAAAACCCTTTTAAAGAAGCACTCTTCCCATCAATGATTTTATCCTTTTAAAGGGAACCTGCCAGCAGGATTATGCTGACTAACCTACAGACAGTGTCAGGTTGGCGCCATTAGGGTATGTCTCCACATTCCGGAATGCCGGCGGTTTGGAGGCAGCGGAAAGCCCGCTCCGCCACTGTTTCTACGCGCGGTGATTCCTCAAGTGTTCATTGAACACATCCGGAATCACCGCATCCTATCCATACACTGTATTATTTATCTAGCAGAGACGGAGCGTCTCAGCTATATAAATAGGCATGCTGCGTTCTATAAGGTCACGCTGCATGTCCGGATTCGTGGGTGTGTCACCCTTTGTTTTACTACGCATAGTGGAAACGGGATTTCTTCAAATCCCCTCCACTATGCTGTAACATCTGGACGCTGTGGATTAAAGGCTGCGGCTGTATGCAGCGTTCAATCCACAGCTATTCCGAATGTATTCCGGAACGTGGAAACATACCCTTATACTGATTAAAATGATACCATAGTTGTTGTTTAAAAAGTGCAATTCCACACGTGGGTTTTTTTTTTTACCATGTTCACTAAAGGATAAAACTCACCTGCGATTATGATTCTCCAGGTCATTACGAGTTCAGACACCAAACATGTCTAGCTTCTTTTTTATTTAAGTGCTGAAAAAAAAATCCAAAATTTGGTTAGAAAAAAATCCCTACATTTTCCGATACCCGTAGCGTCTCCATTTTTCATGATCTCGTGTTGGGTGAGGGCTTATTTTTTGAGCGCCGTGCGTGATACCATTTTGGTGTAGATACGTTCTTTTGATCACCCATTATTGTAATGTCGAGGTGACCAAAAAAACGTAATTCTGACGTTATGAATTTTTCTCTCTTTACGCCATTTAACGATTGGGTTAATTCTTTTTTTTTATCTTGATAGATCGAATGATTCTGAATGCGGCGATACCAAATGATTGTATATTTGTTTTATTTATTGTTTTACTTTGGGGTGAAAGAGGAGTGATTTGAACTCTTATATTTTTTAAAAATATTTAACTTTTTTTTTTTTTTTGCATGATTCAATAGTCTCCATGGGAGACTAGAAGCTGCAGTACTTTGATCTCCTCTGCTACGCACAGGCGATGATCAGATCGCCTGAGTGTAGCAGAAATGGGGCGGCGCTCATAGCAATCTAAAAAGACGCGCTGCATGTCCGTTGACGCAGGTCTGCCGCCTGCGTGTTTTGCAGCATAGTGGAGACGGGATTTCTTGAAATCCCCTCCACTATGCTGTAACATCTGGACGCTGCGTGTATGACGCGGCGCCAGCGTCTTTTTAGACCGCAGCATGTCCTATTCCCTTGCGGCGACGCTGCGTCACCGCAAGGGAAATAACACAGGGCTGTGTAGCCTGCGGTCATTCCGGATGTGTTCCACGAACACATCCGGAATGAGCGCACGTTCACTAGGGGGCGGGGCTTTGGGCGGAGTGGACTTTCCGCTACGTCCAAAGCGCTGTGTTTCCGGAACATGGAAACACAGCCTAACAGCCGCGGGTGGAATCGCGATCCACCCGTGGCTGTTAACATGTTAGCTGCTGCTGTCAATCTGACAGCGGCATTTAACATGCGCACGCCAGAAGCACTTCACAAACCACACTCGTTGGCGCCTGTCACATGATCACGGTGCACCGATGGGTTGGCATGACAACCGGTGGTCTGCAGGAATGAATCGCCCCCTATGTGTCTGTGATCATCGGAGAACAGGCGGACGGCATCAGTGTGCGGTCTGTGATTAACCCTGTCACGTGTGGGAGAAACTTTACTTTTTCGTGAGGAAAATCACTGATGGTAAAAACTGACCAAACGACGATGACCTGAATCATTAAACCCTGATGAAACTCGGGCCGGTTTTTTTTTTGTTGCATATATGAAAAATCACAAACGTCTTAATGAGATCCCGTAGGTGCGCACACAGACTCGGCGGCTTTTGGAGGCAAAACCGTTGAAAATCTTCAAAAACTTCTGTGGTGAATCCAGTTTATGAAGATTTTGGACGGTTTCTGCTCCGAAAACTCCGGTGAAATAAATATATTGGCGCTTTCACTTAATGTGAGTCTTGTCAGCCGCTTCAAACAGGCGACAGCGAAAGTCGCAAAGTGTTTTATTCTTGACGTAAAAACTTTCAATTTGCTCCTTTCACCTCTCGAAAAAAACTAAAATCTGCTGCAAAAGCTCCATGTTTTGGATATGGATCGGAAAACAATAAAAAAAAAAAAAAAAACACAAACCCTTAAACTTTTATTTTGTTTTCCAAACATTGGCATGTAACTGTAATCGCCTGCAGATCGGTGGGGTCCAGTCAGCCGGGTCCGGAGACCCCCGACGACGCTCGGAGCAGAGCCCCTCACTGCACAGCCAGAGCCCAGGCGCGCCCCCAGGCTGCTGCGCGCTCCCGCGCCTCCTCAGGCGGTGGCGGTTGGGAATGGCGGGCGGTTTGAACGTCAGTGAGGGAAAGCTGCCGCTTGTGGCTCGCAGTTCCCATAGCGAGCGGCAGTAGCCACAGCCGCCGGATTGGCGTTGCCATAGGAAGACTGGCATGTGCTTGGGTCATTATTAGTGTGGTGAGGGGCTGCCGCGTGATTCCTCGGCGTGTGACAGCACTGGCGGGCTGCGGCTTCTGCCAGCTGTTCTGTCTGCCGGTGCTTTCTGCAGACGGTAGTGTGTTATTATGGAGGAGACGCATGAGGCCGGCTGCTGGAGCTTCCTGCACGGACTGAAGGTGAACGATGGGGGCAGAGTCCTGCGTGGAGGGGGATGATGGGAGCAGTAGTGTCAGGACAGTGGGGGGACACAGACCCTTCACCTGCGCCCGCCATGTCACTGAGCAGTGTCCCTGTGTGATACGTATACATCTTATCACCATTTTTTATTTTTGTGCATTCGTGTTTTTTTTACTTCAGCTCCGCCATATGATATATATATTTTTTTATTTATTTTTTTTTTGGCGGTACTAGTTTTCGTTTTTTTTATGACCCAGTTCATTTTACCGTACTGAATAATGCTAAAAAAAAAAAAAAAATCCAAATTATTTAAAATGCTTAAAAAAAAAAAAAAAATTCCTCGTGATTTATTTTTTTCGTGTCACCGTTTTTTGAGCTCTATAATGTTTCGCCTCCTTCAGCATCCGGCATTAAATAGGTTAACCGGAGCTACAGGAGATCCTGTCGCTTCTGTTGGAGTTGGCCGGGAAAGGATTATAATGACGTTTTTCTCTCCCGTCGTCGTGTGAGGACTGGTGTAGCTGTGCAGCAAGTTGCAGGTTTTATAAGTATTATTTTAGGGTTTAATTTTTTTTCTTTGTGTGGTGCACAACTGTAAGGCCGGCGTCACACTGGCGAGTTTGATGCGAGTTAGTCGCACGACTTTCTCGTATCAACACCCGGCACGGCCGCCCGCTCTCGGACCTGAGTGTGCAGCTGCATAGAAATACATGCAACCGCACACTCGGGTCCGAGAGCGAGCGACCGTGCCGGGTGTTGATGCGAGAAAGTTGTGCGACTAAGGCCTCTTTCACACTTCAGTCGTGTGACGTCCACCCAAGTGTGAAAATGGCGGATCCGTCAGAAAAGTGTAAAAACGGATCAGTTTTGTGACGGATCCGCCAAGAAGTGTTCACCCGGAAATGATGAAATTTTAGTTCCGAAAAATGTAAGTATGCAAGTCCGGACCGAGGAGAGACAGAGACCATTTTCAATGGTTTTCTATGCAGGCGACGGATCCGCTGGCAGATTCCGTCAAAGACGGATGCCAGCAGATCCGCCGCCCATAGGCGGCCATTATGCAAAATGGCGGATCCGCCATAGTCCGCCATTTTGGCGGAACAAAAAAAGTTGCGTTGGACGTTTTTCTGAAATGACGGACGCAAATTTTTTGGCGGATCCATCAAAAAACAGACCTAACGGATGACCATCCGTCACTAATGCAAGACGATGGGAAAAAAACGGATCCGCCAAAAAAAAAGGCGGATCCGTTTTTTTCACATTTTGACTGACGTCGCACGACTGAAGTGTGAAAGAGGCCTAACTCGCATCAAACTCGGCAGTGTGATGCCGGCCTAAAACAGAGATTCTACCGGTAGTATCCCCCACCCCCTCGTTTACTTTACTGTTTGTAACGTTCACGTTAACTTGATGTTTTGATTGATCAGACCTTTTTTTTTTTTTTTTTTTTTTTTATTATAGAAAAGTAGGGGATTCTCTTAATCCTGTCAGCTGATACGTGGTGCCAAATCATACTGTATGATCGCAGCCATGTATGTTTTAAACTATATTCACACTGGACTTTTTTGTGGTGTTTTTTTTTTTTTTTGTGCTAATTTACAGCTGCATTTGACAGTGCCAGCTATGTCTAGGAGATTTCAGAAATCTCATTTACACGGCTTGGTTTTTTGACATCAGTATTTTGTGCTTTACTTGTTTTTTTGGACATACAGCATGTCGTTTCTTTCAGCGATTTTTCACCAATTGAATTGAATGGAAAAAAATACATGAAAAACGCCCAGTGTGAACTTGGCCTTACTCTGAAACGCTGCAGTGTTTCAGAGAAAAATGTACTTTTAATACTAGCCAGAAAGGTAGGTCCCTGGCAGCTTCCTCTGCTCTCCCACACACTTAGGCAATGTGCACACGATGCAGATTTGTTGCACATCCGCAGCGATTTTTCTGCGTGGAATTGGACCAAAAACACAAAGGATTCCTAGGGCCTCATTCACACGTCAGTATTTGGTCAGTATTTTGCATCAGTGTTTGTATGCCAAAGCCAGGAGTGGAACTTGAAGAGATTAACTATAAGGCCGGAGTCACACTGGCGACAAAATCGGACGACTGCAATGCGATGAAATATCGCATTGCAGTCGGACCTATGTTAATCTATGGAGCAGCTCCCAGTATCCGATTTTTTTGTGGTCCGTTTTAAACGTCCGTGTACAATCGCAGCATGCTGCGATTGTCACCGATTGTCGGTCGACAATCGCCAATGCAAGTCTATGGGAGCGATGAAAAATCTGATTGCAAACGGACCACACTGTGTGACTTGCAATGAAATCGCATCGGTGTCCTTTAGAAAAGCCGGCAATTCATCCCCGGCTATACTGTAAAATCACACTGACAGCTTTAATAAAGACTAGAAAGAATAGATATATACACATAGAACACATATATATATATACATGTCATTGTGACATGTACATATACATATATTTATAGTTCCTAGACTTCTACATACTGTAATAGCCGCTAATTCAATTGCCGGGTTTTGTGAAATCACAGAAGCCGACATGAAATGATACATTGTTTCCACACAGTTAACCATGTCATTTCCTGTATTTTGATATTTGTTTAGAACTTACAATTACATGAGTGTATTTGTGCAAAATTTCAGACATGTAGGGGTTAATTAAAGGTGTAATTTCGTTGAAAAAAAAATGCATGGGCTCCCGCTGTATTTTCTCCACCAGACAGACAAAGCAAAGCGAGTGGGGGCAGATAATAATAGCCTAGGGAGGGTACATTTTTTTTGTGCCCCCCCCCCCTGGCTACTAACATCTGCCCCCAGACACCCCAGAAAGGGCAAATCTATAATTAGATTCGCCCTTTCTGGCACTTTGCCCGTCTATTCCCATTGCCCTGTAGCGGTGGCGAATGGGTTAATCTCACCTTACTGTCACCTTAGTATTGAAAGGTGACCTTAAGGCAGGTTAATAATTGATAGCTGTCAATTAGACAACTATCAATT
Source organism: Oophaga sylvatica (assembly GCA_033576555.1). Lineage (NCBI taxonomy): Eukaryota > Metazoa > Chordata > Amphibia > Anura > Dendrobatidae > Oophaga > Oophaga sylvatica. The sequence goes on along the minus strand of JARQOD010000006.1, from coordinate 398,171,923 downwards.
ATTAATCCTATTGAAGTAAATAAAAAAACACACACACTTTAAGAATAAATAATTTTAATGAAATAAAAACACATTTTTTTGACCATATTTTATTTTACACTTAATCCGTGCGAAGCCATTGATCTCCTAAAATAAAGAAAAAAAAATAAAACAACATTATTCTTACCTATTCCGCCGATCTGTCACGTCCCACGCTGTAATCCTTCACAAAGGGTTAACTAGCTTTGAGCCAAGCAGTGCAAGTAATCCTGCATGCTCAGCTCAAAGCTCATGAATGAATAAGTTCCTCTCCTGGCGACAGGAGAGGATGTGTTTCATGAATGAAGCTTAATTGATTGTGTCCACTTTCCCTTTAGGTCAGGTCACTACAGTTAAATTGGCAATAAATCAATTAAGCTCCATTCATGAATCTATTCCTCTACTTTCGCTGGGAGAGGAACTTATTCATTCAGGGGAATACAGGTCTGAGACAGCATTATTAGCTCTCTGCGACCTGTAACCTGTTAACCCTTTCTGATGGATTACACCGTGGGACCTGACTGTACATCGGATTGGTAAGTATAATTTTGCTTTTTTATTTTATTTTTATTACAGGAAATGGTTTTAGCAGGAAAATAAAATATGGTCAAAAACTGTGTGATTATTTAATTAAACTTATTTTTTATTAAACTGTGTGTGTTTGATTTTTCTTTCATACAATAGGATTAATAATTGATAGTTGTCTAATTGACAGCTATCAATTATTAACCTGCCTTAAGGTCACCTTTCAATACTAAGGTGACAGTAAGGTGAGATTAACCCATTCGCCACCGCTACAGGGCAATGGGAATAGACGGGCAAAGTGCCAGAAAGGGCGAATCTAATTATAGATTTGCCCTTTCTGGGGTGTCTGGGGGCAGATGTTAGTAGCCAGGGGGGCACAAAAAAAATGTACCCTCCCTAGGCTATTATTATCTGCCCCCACTCGCTTGCTTTGTCTGTCTGGTGGAGAAAATACAGCGGGAGCCCACGCATTTTTTTTCAACGAATTTACACCTTTAATTAACCCCTACATGTCTGAAATTTAGCACACATATACTCATGTAATTGTATGTTTCAAACATATATAAAAATACATGAAATTACATGGTTAAATGTGTGGAAACAATGTATCATTTCATGTCGGCTTCTGTGATTTCACTGAAGCCGGCAATTGAATTAGTGGCTATAACAGTATGTAGAAGTGTAAGAATTATAAATATATGTATATATATATGTCACAATGACATATATATATATATATGTGCTCTATGTGTATATATCTATTCTTTCTTTTGGCATTTAAATACTATTCTTTTGGATCCATTATATGTCAGTTTTGCAAGCCTGCGAGAAAATCTCGCAAGTCGGATGAAAATCGGATGTTACAAGGTACACACACATGCGATTAAATCGCATCTTTGAAGGAAAATCGGATGCCAGAAGGATGTGTGTGTTTTTATTTTGATCCGATTGTCGACCGTCTAAAACGGACCGATTTTTTTGTGGTTGTGTGTGACTCCGGCCTAACTGAAAGATTGACACTTGTTCTGTGTTGTGGAGACATTCCTGGTTTTGGCATGCAAATACTGATGAAATACTCATCAAAAATACTGATGTGTGAATGAGACCTAAAGCAAAGTTAATCAATGAGAATCCAGAATTGTGCACATAATGTGGAAAATTCCGTCCTGATTCGCAGTGTTTTATTTTTCGCAGCATGTCATTTCTTTTTGTGGATCTGCAGCATTTTTCACCCATTGACTTCCATTGAGTCACTAAAATCTGCAGCAAAAACGAAGGTGTAAAAAGGTTTGTGGATTTAGTGCCAAAAACTCAGCAGATTTGTCAAAAGGACATTTCAGAAGGAGGAAGAGTTTGTGGTCGGAGAATCTAGAATAGAGCCTATCTTGGTTGAAGCACATCAACAATGGAGGTTGAACTTGAAAATGACATTTTTTTTTCATTAATATATCTTTATTAAGCTAACAAATCTGCACACAATTCCACATACAAATCCGCATAAAAAACGAATGAAATCCGCACAAGAAACGTGTGGAATTTCCACTGCGTTTTCTGCCAAGAGATGCAGAAACTTTCGCTTCCCCATGACAGCACCGTTAGTGAGAGATGGCTTCCGCCCACAGGAAACCTGCAGCGAAGATAAAAGAAGGGGGCGGTACCTCCTCAGTTTTGTTTCCCGGGACCGGAAGCCTGCGGCATGCAAGTACCTGGGGTATCCCCTATGATGAGTGGTCCGGGGCAGGAGACAGCGGTCGGCAGCGCCTGGAAAGGGCCGGGCAGGCGCCGAGGTTGCTGGGCCAACCAACGAGCTGTGGGTGCGCTCCATCCGACTCCTGGCCCTGCCCCGTCCGCTCCTGGCCGGAGGCTGAGCCGGGGTATGAGGTGGCGTGTGCATCACGACGCAGGCGCCGAGTGAATGAGACGACTTCCGGGTGGCGCCGGAAGTGATGTCACACGCCGGGGAGAGCGGTACCCTGAACGCTCCTAGAATGGAGTTGGTTCAGGAGCGCAATACCGCTTCCATCCCCAAATATTTAAAAAGGTGGCTGAGCACTCAGAGGGTGGCAACAGCTCCACTACCAGGATGGCTGACCCAGCAGAAGAAACGCCAGGGACTGTCCTGGAAAACCCACCAACGACTGGTACTGGGGCCGGTGGGTGAGTGCCTTTGTAAGGCAAAAAAAGGGCATTATTGTAATCAAAACCATTTTTGTCATGGTTTTTTAGGCGAGGAAGTCCATATCTAAACAGAAAAATAAAGCTTGCGTTTTATGTCTAAAGACCCTCCCTAAGGCATATGATAAAAGGCTTTGTCATAAATGCATTAAAAAAAACGTTGCCCAAGAATCGCCATCCTTGTTTCAAAATATAAAAAACATGATTAGGGAAGAAGTAAAAACTTCAGTAAAGGAACAAATTAGGCAACAGGTGGGGCATACAGGGAACCCCCTCTTCCCCTCCTCAGCTGCCCGCACACAGTTCGGAGTTAGATTCAGGGATGAACCGGGGAGTTGGCAGCTTCTGAGGGCTCAGACTCCGAGTCCTCGGACGATGAATATGGTCACCCCTATTTTATGTCGGAAGACATAGGGAAGCTACTTAAATTGGTAAGATCCACCATGGGAGTCGAAACGCCCAAAGAGCACCGTTCAGTCCACGATTCCATGTTTAGTAAGGCCTCTTTTACACTTCAGTCGTGCGACGTCCGCCAAAGAGTGAAAATGGCGGATCCGCCAGAAAAGTGGAAAAACGGATGCAAGCGGATCACTTTTCTGACGGATCCGTCATGAACTTTTCAACCCGGAAAAATAAATTTTCTATCTGGAAAATACAGGTACACATGTACGGACCGAGGAGAGAGAGACACCCCGGACAGTTTTGTCAGCATTTTCAATGGTTTTCTATGGAAGCGACGGATCCGTTGGCGGATTCCGTCAAAGACGTATGCCAGCGAATCCGCCGCCCATAGGCGGCCATTATACATAATGACAGATGCGGCGGATCCGCCATAGTCCGCCATTTTGGCGGACTGAAAAAACGTTGCATTGGACGTTTTTCTGAAACGGCGGACGCCAAATTTTTGGCGGATCCGTCAAAAAACGGACCTAACGGACGACCATCCGTCAAAATCCGCCACTAATGCAAGTCAATGGGAAAAAAGCGGATCCGCCAAAAAAAATGGCGGATCCGTTTTTTTCACATTTTGACGGCTTTTGACTGACGTTGCATGACTGAAGTGTGAAAGAGGCCTAATCTGGAGGGAAAAAAGCAAAAAGTTTTTCCTTTCCATGATAACTTTTTGAATTTGATAAAAAGGAAGTGGAAAAAACCGAACAAAAAAATATCGGTTCCGCAAGCTCTGAAACGAAAATATCCCTTTGAGGAGGAAGTCTGCGAGAAGTGGGAAAAAGCGCCAAAGTTAGATGCAGCCATAGCCAGCACCTCCAGAGGTATATCCCTTCCATTCAAGGACATGGGCGCATTAAAGGATCCCCTTGATAAAAAAGCGGACACTTTTCTAAAATCAACCTGGGAGGCGTCAGCATGGTCATTTAAACCAGGAGTGGCCGCCACTTGCACGGCTCGAGCCATGGTTAAGTGGTTAGAGGAATTAAGTGACCAAATTAAAAACAGATGCCAAAGGGATACATTGCTGGAAGCAATTCCATCCTTACAAAAAGCGGCAGGTTTTTTAGCAGACACTGTAGTCGATTCTGTCCGTTGCGCCGCCCGTGCCTGTGCCTTGTCCATTTCTGGGCGTAGAGCCTTGTGGCTTAAAAATTGGTCAGCCAATTTTCAGTCCAAGGTGAAACTTTGTGGGGTCCCCTGTGAAGGGCAATACCTATTTGGGAAAGCCTTAGATGACATTTTAGAAAAGGCAGCAGACAAGAAGAAACACTTCCCTCCGCCACCCTTTAGGCGCCATTGGAGTGATTTTCGGCAGTCCTTTCGAGGGTCCGGTAAAGGAAGGCGGGGCCGCTCGGATGATAAATCAATGCGGGGAAAAAGCTGGACAGACAGGAAGGATAGGGGGTTCCTTTTCAATAAACCTCCCCCCAGACCAGACCCAAAAAAAATATATACACAGAAGTGGTAATCAATTAGTCACTATGAAAGACACCACACAATGGCATATAAATCAATTAATATTTTATTACTCACATATGAGAAAATTGACAAGAAAAGATGCAAGATATAAATAAAAGAGGGACATAATTCTAATAGGAGATCCACCAAAAATCATCCATCCCTAAACAATAACCCCACATGGTATATAGGAGCAAAATAGGTAGCTCAATGTATATTAGTAAATTCAAATGTGGCTGCTATAAAAAGATACTTTACCACAATGGGTTAAAGAATCACAAATATATATTACTAACAGCGATTGAAAAGAGCTCCATGCAAATTGCAAACAGCCAGCCTTGTTGCCAGTTATAGTGTATCGCTGACAATGATAATGTATCAAAAAATGCTTAAGGCTAAATGCAAACAGCCTATTCAAATACCAATAAACATACCGGTGGTGATGGAGTGGAAATCCCCAGATGTCCCTCTGCCCCGACGCGCGTTTCGCACTGCTTCTTCCGAAGAAAAACACGCGTCGAGGCAGAGGGACATCTGGGGATTTCCACTCCATCACCACCGGTATGTTTATTGGTATTTGAATAGGCTGTTTGCATTTAGCCTTAAGCATTTTTTGATACATTATCATTGTCAGCGATACACTATAACTGGCAACAAGGCTGGCTGTTTGCAATTTGCATGGAACTCTTTTCAATCGTTGTTAGTAATATATATTTATGATTCTTTAACCCATTGTGGTAAAGTATCTTTTTATAGCAGCCACATTTGAATTTACTAATATACATTGAGCTCCCTATTTTGCTCCTATATACCATGTGGGGTTATTGTTTAGGGATGGATGATTTTTGGTGGATCTCCTATTAGAATTATGTCCCTCTTTTATTTATATCTTGCATCTTTTCTTGTCAATTTTCTCATATGTGAGTAATAAAATATTGATTTATATGCCATTGTGTGGTGTCTTTCATAGTGACTAATTGATTACCACTTCTGTGTATATACAGTTGTTGTATATATTTACAAATATTCCCTTTCATAGGGGTCTATTTGTATATTACTTTGGGGCATTTGGTGTGATTTCAGAGCCAAAACACCAATGACGCCAGGGGTCAGGTGGGGGGGAGACTCCGGTTCTTTGCCCATCAGTGGGAAGCACTGCCATCTTCGCAGAGGATAAACAACCTGATGTCAAAGGGCGTGAGGTTAAATTTCGCCACCCTCCCTCCACAACGCATAATAACCACTCGAGTCACCAAAACAAACCAGGCCAATTTGGAAAGGGAAGTTCAGCTTCTAATAATAAAAGAGGTTCTCGTGAGGGTCCCTGCCCACGAGGAAGGGGAAGGTTTTTACAACACCCTGTTTCTAACGCCCAAACCAGATGGATCGGTAAGGGTAATCTGCAATCTAATGGCCCTAAACCGTTATATACGGTTAGAAAAATTCTAAATGGAGACACTAAAAACAACAGTAAAACTGCTGTATCCAGACTGCTACATGGCGGTAGTGGATCTTTCAGACGCATATTACCATGTACCAATATATGCGGGGCATCAGAGATTCCTGAGGATCTTAGTGGAGATTGCGGGAGTCCCCACTCACCTACAGTATCAGTGTCTACCCTTCGGGATCTCAATAGCCCCACGTATTTTCACGAAAATAATTGCAGAAGTAGCATCCTTCCTAAGGAAAGAAGGTATACTAATAGTGCCATACTTAGACGACTTTCTTGTTATAGCAGACAGCCAAAAGGATGGCGTGAGAGCAGTAACAAAAGTACGAGAAGTACTAACCAACTTAGGTTGGATGATAAATTTCAAAAAATCAAAAATGGTGCCGGTTCATTTACAAGAGTTTCTAGGTATCCAATTAAATTCTCTCACGCAAGAAAGTGTGCTTTCAGACAGGAAAATACGTGTCCTACAGCAAAGGATAAACTGCGTACGGACAAGCAAATCCACTTCCCTAAGGGAAGCAATGTCCCTTCTAGGGATACTAACAGCAACAATCCCAGCGGTTCAATGGGCACAAGCACATACCAGAATATTGCAGAGGCAGGTAATAGCCAAGCAAGCAAAGAATCCGACCAGATTTAACCGAAAAATTATATTGTCACCACAGGTACGGGACTCACTAAAATGGTGGCAAGAACCGCTAAATCTAAAAAAGGGCGTGTCCTGGTCAATCCAGGATCCGCTAGTTTTGACCACAGACGCAGGACCCCTCGGCTGGGGCGCACATATCTCAGACCATATTTTACAGGGGCAGTGGGGACCCATGATGGAGAGAGCAACTTCCAACCTCAAGGAGTTGGTGGCCGTAAGGCCGGAGTCACACTGGCGACAAAATCGGACGACTGCAATGCGATGAAATATCGCATTGCAGTCGGACCTATGTTAATCTATGGAGCAGCTCCCAGTATCAGATTTTTTGTGGTCCGTTTTAAACGTCCGTGTACAATCGCAGCATGCTGCGATTGTCACCGATTGTGGGTCGACTATCGCCAATGCAAGTCTATGGGAGCGATGAAAAATCTGATTACAAACGGACCACACTGTGTGACTTGCGATGAAATCGCATCGGTGTCCTTTAGAAAAGCCGGCAATTCATCCCCAGCTATACTGTAAAATCACACTGACAGCTTTAATAAAGACTAGAAAGAATAGATATATACACATAGAACACATATATATATATATATATATACATACATGTCATTGTGACATGTACATATACATATATTTATAGTTCCTAGACTTCTACATACTGTAATAGCCGCTAATTCAATTGCTGGGTTTTGTGAAATCACAGAAGCCGACATGAAATGATACATTGTTTCCACACATTTAACCATGTATTTTCATGTATTTTTATATATGTTTGAAACATACAATTACATGAGTGTATTTGTGCAAAATTTCAGACATGTAGGGGTTAATTAAAGGTGTAATTTCGTTGAAAAAAAATGCGTGGGCTCCCGCTGTATTTTCTCCACCAGACAGACAAAGCAAAGCGAGTGGGGGCAGATAATAATAGCCCAGGGAGGGTGCATTTTTTTTGTGCCCCCCCTGGCTACTAACATCTGCCCCCAGACACCCCAGAAAGGGCAAATCTATAATTAGATTCGCCCTTTCTGGCACTTTGCCCGTCTATTCCCATTGCCCTGTAGCGGTGGCGAATGGGTTAATCTCACCTTACTGTCACCTTGCAATTGAAAGGTCACCTTAAGGCAGGTTAATAATTGATAGCTGTCAATTAGACAACTATCAATTATTAATCCTATTGAAGTAAATAAAAAAACACACACACTTTAAGAATAAATAATTTTAATGAAATAAAAACACATTTTTTTGACCATATTTTATTTTACACTTAATCCGTGCGAAGCCATTGATCTCCTAAAATAAAGAAAAAGAAATAAAACAACATTATTCTTACCTATTCCGCCGATCTGTCACGTCCCACGCTGTAATCCTTCACAAAGGGTTAACTAGCTTTGAGCCAAGCAGTGCAAGTAATCCTGCGTGCTCAGCTCAAAGCTCATGAATGAATAAGTTCCTCTCCTGGCGACAGGAGAGGATGTGTTTCATGAATGAAGCTTAATTGATTGTGTCCACTTTCCCTTTAGGTCAGGTCACTACAGTTAAATTGGCAATAAATCAATTAAGCTCCATTCATGAATGTATTCCTCTACTTTCGCTGGGAGAGGAAGTTATTCAGTCAGGGGAATACAGGTCTGAGACAGCATTATTGGCTCTCTGCGACCTGTAACCTGTTAACCCTTTCTGATGGATTACACCGTGGGACCTGACTGTACATCGGATTGGTAAGTATAATTTTGCTTTTTTATTTTATTTTTATTACAGGAAATGGTTTTAGCAGGAAAATAAAATATGGTCAAAAACTGTGTGATTATTTAATTAAACTTATTTTTTGTTAAACTGTGTGTGTTTGATTTTTCTTTCATACAATAGGATTAATAATTGATAGTTGTCTAATTGACAGCTATCAATTATTAACCTGGCTTAAAGTGACCTTTCAATTGCAAGGTCATTTTAACCCCTTATTAACCCATTCGCCACCGTTACAGGGCAATGGGAATAGACGGGCAAAGTGCCAGAAAGGGCGAATCTAATTATAGATTTGCCCTTTCTGGGGTGTCTGGGGGCAGATGTTAGTAGCCAGGGGGGGCACAAAAAAAATGTACCCTCCCTAGGCTATTATTATCTGCCCCCACTCGCTTGCTTTGTCTGTCTGGTGGAGAAAATACAGCGGGAGCCCACGCATTTTTTTTCAACGAATTTACACCTTTAATTAACCCCTACATGTCTGAAATTTAGCACACATATACTCATGTAATTGTATGTTTCAAACATATATAAAAATACATGAAATTACATGGTTAAATGTGTGGAAACAATGTATCATTTCATGTCGGCTTCTGTGATTTCACTGAAGCCGGCAATTGAATTAGCGGCTATAACAGTATGTAGAAGTGTAAGAATTATAAATATATGTATATATATATGTCACAATGACATATATATATATATATATATATATATATATATATATGCTCTATGTGTATATATCTATTCTTTCTTTTGGCATTTAAATACTATTCTTTTGGATCCATTATATGTCAGTTTTGCAAGCCTGCGAGAAAATCTCGCAAGTCGGATGAAAATCGGATGTTACAAGGTACACACACATGCGATTAAATCGCATCTTTGAAGGAAAATCGGATGCCAGAAGGATGTGTGATGTTTTTATTTTGATCCGATTGTCGACCGTCTAAAACGGACCGATTTTTTGTGGTTGTGTGTGACTCCAGCCTAAGACAGGCAATCCTCCAGATACCGGAGGAAGTCAGAGGAAGACATTTGGTGGTGTTGTCTGACAACACTACAACCGTTTCATATATAACCAGACAGGGAGGTACGAGATCGGAGTCACTGATGGAAGAAGCCAGCCAATTATTTCTATGGGCAGAAGCCAATCTGCGATCCCTATCCAGCACGCACCTGAAAGGAGCGGACAATCTGGTAACAGACTTCCTTAGTCGCCATGTATTACACCAGGGAGAGTGGTCCCTGAATCAAAAAGTGTTTGGAGAAATCTGTGCAGGCTGGGGAACTCCGGAAGTGGACCTGTTTGCCACAAAACAAAACCGGAAAGTAGAAAAATTCTATTACCTAAATCCAAGAGAAAATCTGGACGCCTTGCTACACCAATGGACATTCCAACTAGCTTATGCGTTTCCCCCATTTGCACTGATACCAACAATCCTGAAGAAAGTTCGGGAAGACAGGGTGCGGATAATTCTAATAGCACCGTTTTGGCCAAAAAGAGCGTGGTTCACGTGGCTCAGACGTTTATCAATCTCGGACCCATAGATCTTTCCAGAGCGTCCAGATCTTCTACATCAGGGTCCGGTGTTGCACCCTCAAGTACACAGACTACATCTAGCCGCCTGCAACTTGAGAGGGGGCTCCTGCTAGGGAAAGGCTTCTCAGATCCCTTAGTTACCACCCTCCTAGCAAGCAGGAAGAAAGTCACAAGGGAAAAATATCAGAAGGTCTGGGAGAGATTCCTGGAGTTCTCAGGACGTTCCCTAACGGATACAACTTAAGAGGTCCCTATATCCGAAGTATTGGAGTTCCTCCAGAAAGGGCTGGAGAAGGGTCTATCCACCAGCACCCTAAGGCCGGCGTCACACTGGCGAGTTTGATGCGAGTAAGTCGCACGACTTTCTCGCATCAACACCCGGCACGGCCGCCCGCTCTCGGACCCGAGTGTGCGGCTACATAGAAATACATGCAGCCGCACACTCGGGTCCGAGAGCGGGCGGCCGTGCTGGGTGTTGATGCGAGAAAGTCGTGCGACTTACTCGCATCAAACTCGCCAGTGTGACGCCGGTCTTAAAGTACATGTGGCAGCATTAGGTGTGTTATTCGACCAAAAGCTTGCCAACCACCCTTGGGTGTATAGATTTATTCGAGCTTCATTTACATCTAGACCGTTTAAATCCAGATTAAAGGTGGCTCCCTGGGATTTAAATTTAGTACTCAAAGCTCTGACACTACCTCCATTTGAGCCTATTGCAACTATCTCCATAAAGTCTCTGACGCTGAAAACAGTCCTCCTGGTAGTGCTAACGTCTGCTCGACGTATTTTTTTTTTTTTGGAAGTGCATTTGAGCAGCAGGGTGATTTGCTGCTGAAGGAGAAAAAAAAAAAATCTCTTTAAATCTTCTGCTTCAGCGGTGCGCAAGTGCGAACGGTGGTAAGTGTGACTTGAGATTCAGTGAAGAAGTATTTGAAAAACCTTTAATCAAATACCTGTGTGTGTGTGTGTGTGTGTGTGTGAATTGGTGTGAGTGGCTGAATTGTGGATTGCTGAGTGCCTTTCTACCTGTTCTATCTTTTGGGGCTTTTTTAACCTATTTTTTCTCTCTAAAGGATTAATCTCTCATTTTACTATCTGTGTGTTTAAAGGTTAACTATATTGCATTTAAATCTTGGTGTAGCTATGTTCACAAGTGGTTAATTAAGGGTGGGGGTTCATAATTAAGGGTTTATAAGGGCCAGCTGGTTGGGGCTCAAGTCTTTTTGGAAGTGCATTTGAGCAGCAGGGTGATTTGCTGCTGAAGGAGAAAAAAAAAAAATCTCTTTAAATCTTCTGCTTCAGCGAGTGTGAGCGAGCTGAGTGTGACCGGTGCGCAAGTGCGAACGGTGGTAAGTGTGAATTGAGATTCAGTGGCTTTGGATTCAGGGAGTTTCCAAGGGAGGAATTACTGAATTGCTGTTATATTTTATTAATACTTTTTATTTATTTTTACTTATCTTTGCTGTCTGGTGAAATCCCCATTAGATATGTGCTCCACTATTGCCAATGCCATCCAGTGTACATCTTGCCACATGTATACAGTCCTTGAACAGCCGGTCGAGGGTGCATACTGCTGCGTGAGATGTGAGCACGTTGTGCATTTGGAAGCCCAAATCTTGGATCTAAATGTGCAGCTGGCAACACTGAGATCCATAGACAATATGGAAAGGAGTCTTCTGCTCACTGAGCAGACGCTCAATGGGATAGATGAGGGGGGGGATGCTAGGGTGGAGCTGCAGGACCCTGAAGTAGGAAGCTGGGTGACAGTTAGAAAGCGGGGTAGAGGGAAGAGCGCCAGGGAGGCTAGTCCTGATCTGGCACACCCTAATAAGTTTGCAAAGTTGGCAGATGAGGGGGTTGTCAGTACAGGGGTAGCACTGCTGCAGCCAGGCATGTCCTCTGAAAGCCGGGGGAGTGTCTGCTCCAGTAAGGGGGGAATTAGGAGAGCAGGGCAGGCCAGACAGGTGCTGGTAGTGGGGGACTCAATTATTAGGGGAACAGATAGGGCAATCTGTCACAAAGACAGGGATCGTCGAACAGTGTGCTGCCTACCTGGCGCTCGAGTCCGACACATCGCTGATCGGGTTGACAGATTACTGGGAGGGGCTGGTGAGGACCCAGCGGTCATGGTGCACATTGGCACAAATGACAAAGTTAGAGGTAGGTGGAAGGTCCTTAAAGATGATTTCAGGGAATTAGGCTGCAAGCTTAAAGCAAGGACCTCCAACGTGGTATTTTCTGAAATACTGCCGGTACCACGTGCCACACCAGAGAGGCAACGGGAGATTAGGGAGGTTAATAAGTGGATCAAGAATTGGTGTAGGAAGGAGGGGTTTGGGTTCCTGGAGAACTGGGCCGACTTCTCAGTTGGCTACAGGTTCTATGCTAGGGACGGGCTGCACCTCAATGGGGAGGGTGCAGCTGTGCTGGGGGAGAAAATGGCTAGAAGGTTGGAGGAGTCTTTAAACTAGGGGGGAGGGTATTCATTTTATAGGAGGGGAAGGCAGTGCAGATAGAGACCTGGGCACAAATAATGAAATTGGGGGTGGGGGTGGCATGGGGGTGGGGTTAGAACAGTTAATAATTTAAGAAAGAATTGAGGTTCAGAGAGACACATAAAGTGCATGTATACTAATGCCAGAAGCCTCACCAACAAAATGGCGGAATTAGAATTAATTTTGTTGGAACATAATTATGACATGGTGGGGATATCTGAGACTTGGCTGGATGAGAGCCACGACTGGGCGGTTAATTTACAGGGCTATAGTCTGTTTAGAAATGACCGTAAAAATAAGCGAGGTGGGGGTGTGTGTTTATATGTAAAATCATCCTTAAAACCCATCCTGCGTGATATCTGTGAATCTAATGAAGATGTAGAGTCTCTGTGGGTGGAGATTAGGGGAGGGGGGAAAAATAATAAATTACTGATAGGGGTTTGTTATAAGTCTCCTAAAATAATGGAAGCAACAGAGAATATCCTCGTAAAGCAAATAGATAAAGCAGCAACTCAAGGAGAAGTCATTATTATGGGGGACTTCAACTACCCTGAAATACATTGGGGAACAGAAACCTGCAGTTCCAGCAAAGGTAATAAGTTTTTGGCAACTATGAATGACAATTACCTTTCACAACTAGTTCAGGACCCAACAAGAGGGGGGGCACTGCTAGACCTAATATTATCCAACAGGCCAGACCGCATATCAATATAAGGGTTGGGGGTCACTTGGGTAATAGTGATCACAAAATAATAAGCTTTCATGTATCCTTTAATAAGATGTGTAGTCGACGGGTTACAAGGACACTAAACTTCAGGAAGGCAAATTTCCAACGGATGAGAGATGATCTTGGTGCAATAAACTGGGACGATATCCTGAGACATAAAAATACACAAAGAAAATGGGAGACGTTTATTAGTATCCTGAATAGGACCTGTGCACAGTATATACCTTATGGGAATAAACATGCTAGAATTAGGAGGAAACCACTATGGCTAAATAGAGCTGTAAGGGGCGCAATAAGGGACAAAAAGAAAGCGTTTAGGGAATTAAAGCAAGTAGGTAGTGATGAGGCATTAAATAAATACAGAAGACTGAATAAATTCTGTAAAAAGCAATCAAGACAGCAAAGATTGAGGCAGAGAGACTCATTGCCAGAGAAAGTAAAAATAATCCCAAAATATTCTTTAACTACATAAATGGCAAGAAACTAAAAAATGATAGTGTTGGTCCCCTTAAAAATAGTCTGGGTGAAATGGAGGATGAGGAAAAAGCCAATATGCTAAATGACTTTTTTTCAACTGTATTTACACAAGAAAATCCCATGACAGATAACATGATCAGAGATAAAAAAAATTTCTCTATTAAATGTCACCTGCTTAACCCAGCAGGAAGTACGGCGGCGTCTAAAAATCACTAAAGTTGACAAATCCCCGGGCCCGGATGGGATACACCCCCGAGTACTGCAGGAATTAAGTACAGTTATAGATAGACCATTATTGGGTCATTCCATGTCAAGTGGACCAGTTTTAAAAATTGTCCCCACTCGACCTCCGATTTTGTTGAAAATTTATAAGGATGTACATGTATGTTTGAAAAGAGGTTCTGTAAATTTTTAGGGCCAGATCTCAAATACATTGGGCACTGTTGACCTTTCACTGGAGGTTCCCCCAAGCCTGCGGCTTCAGCTAAGAGGATTTTGCAAACTTTGGCACATAGCCATTAGAGTTCTATACTGGCTATGATGCTGAAATTTGGCATACTAGCTCAACTTTTGCTGCTAAACACGATAAAATTATTACCGGCTATGACAAAACAATATTTCGGCCGCAATTTTGTGTCAAAGTAGCTTGTAAAACGCGTCACATAAAATTTATGCCAAACTTTGCCCATATATAACTCAAGACCAAAAACCAATAGTAACTGGTGCTTTGCCCTGTACACCAAACATCTACATGACTTTGCATTGCTGCAATATCGCGGTCAAACCATATGTATTTGCGGAAATATTCACACCCACATATGATGAAAAACTTAAAAAAACGAATTTTACCTATTTTTAGGTCAAATTTCTCAAAAAGGGTACCCCTAAAATATATTAATTCTGATATCATTAGAAAGAGCACATTTTTCTCTATAAGGATCATTGTTTTGTTTTTTGGAGTCTCTCAGTTTAAGAAAAGAAAAATGCCACTGAACATGGTGTTATTTATACGCGTAATGCATTGATTTTGTGTTTGATTTTCAGATTCTTATCACATGTTACAGAGTTGTATTGTTGCTAGCAATGTCTATTATAATCAAAAACCTATAAACCTTTCTGGTTATGAAAAGTTATTGACTATTGTTACATTTTAATTCATATATTATTTATTTTTTGACGATGGAGAATGAAATTGATGAAGAATCGGCCCAGTGCTCTATCGGCCTTGCGAACAATTCGAAGTGCCACCTTAAGACATTCACCTATAGCAAGGATGAGTTGAAATTGTTTACAAGCTTTGGATTGGATGAACAGAAATTGCTGCGTCGACGAGTGGGACTAAATTTTGACGAACATTCACAAATCTGTTTACACCATGAAGCTTCATTCTTGACCAAATATGAGCATTTGCAAAAATCGTGTTGCAATCCTTTTGGGAAGAAAGGTCATAACACCAAAAAGAATTTGCGAGCTATCAATTTGTTAGCAGCTGACCAGTTGAACGAATTTACAAAGAGTGATGTGAAGCCTGGCCAGAAGATGTGTGCATCATGTCGAAAAGAATTTGCTAACAGGAAAAAATCAGCTGATCCAGTTTCCTCTGAATCAGATCCAGATGGAATGGAATGTTCTCCTGAAAGTCTAAATTCAAGCTTAACATCCATTGGCATCTCTCCTCTGAAATATCCACGGGTAAGCCAGCGGGATTCACTTGGATATGCAAGGAGAAAGATAAGCCAGGTACAAAATGTATTTTCTAGCAAGATTGCTTCAATTGGAGGGCTTGAGCCGAAAGACATTGAGCAAACAAAAACAGCATAGTGCAAAATGTGTCTGGATTACAATCACCTTTTGGCAGATTTGAAGCAAAAGCTGCAGGTGTCCAGTCGGGCAGAAAAGGTCCAAATCTTGACATTGGCACCTAAAAGTTGGTCCATTAAGGCTATATCAGACGAATTCAGTGTCTCTGAACGAATGGTCAAACAAGCTCGAAAGCTTAAATGTGAACATGGGATCTTAGCCTTACCTAGAATCAAGTGTGGCAAGAAAGTTTCTGAGGAAGTGAAGAAAAAGGTGCAGGCATTTTTTGAGGATGATGAATTCAGTTGAATGTGCCCTGGTAAAAAAGACTATATCAGTGCGAATAGCAGGAGAAAAAAAGCAGATGTAAAAGCGACTATTACTGAGCAATATGAGGGAAATGTTTGTTGCCTATTGGGATCGGAATGGCCCTGAAATTGGATTTTCCAAGTTTCGTGAGCTTCGGCCAAAGTGGTGCGTAATCGTTGGATCTGCTGGAACACATTCCGTTTGTGTGTGTACCATTCACCAAAATGTCAAACTAATGCTTGCAGCATGCCCAATCAATGATGACAACAAAGAGCTCATATGCAAAATGGTCTGTGGAATTGAATCCAAGGACTGTACGCTTGGCCGTTGTGATAAATGCCCGGGTCCTGAAGTTTTAAAAGAATTTCTAGTCAATGTGTTTGTCAACAGTGACCCTGAAGATATTATTGAGTTCAAACAATGGATTCACACTGATCGAGACACGCTTGATACCAAACAACTGACTATAGAAGATTTCATTGAAGAATTGGTTTTGAAAATTTCTAAACTTTGTAGCCATCACTACATCGCCAAGCATCAAAGTAGCTATTTGAAATCGTTGAAGGAAAATCTGAGACTTGGAGAGCTTGTGATCCTTATGGACTTTGCTGAAAATTACTCATTTATTGTTCAAGATCCCATTCAAGGTTTCCACTGGGAAAATAGTCAAGCTACAGTACACCCATTTGTAATTTACTTCAAGGAGTTAAATGGTGAAGCTGCGCAGAACATCAGCTTGTGCATAATCAGTGATTGCTCACGACATGACACAGTTGCAGTCCACACTTTCTTAACAGTAATTGTGGAGTATCTCAAGACTCTCATCTATGGGATTCGTCATATCCACTACTTCAGCGATGGATCTGCAGCTCAGTACAAAAATTTCAAAAATTTTCTCAACTTGTGCCACCACAATGCTGATTTCAATATCAGCGCTGAATGGAATTTTTTTGGTACCAGTCATGGAAAGTCGCCCTGTGATGGGATTGGAGGGACAGCAAAGAGGTTGGCAGCTCATGCCAGTCTTCAACGCTCAACTGAAAACCAAATACTGACCCCGGTGGATTTATTCAACTTTTGCAACGAGCAACTGCATGGAATCAAATTTTTTTTTGTTCCATAAGAAAAAATTTACGAAATACGGGTAGTTCATGAGGAAAGGTTCAAAGATGGACATACAATTGCTGTAACAAGAGAAAATCACCAGTTTGTGCCAATTGATGACAAAAAGATTCACATTTCAAGGGTGTCAAATGACCCATCATCTTTCATTGCCCATGTAGATAGATCTGTCAGACCAGAAATGCCTTTTGTGCCAATTGCAAACCTCCAGCCAGGGCAATACATTGCCTGCATTTACGATAGGAACTGGTGGATTGGAAATATTTCTGAAATTTCAGTCGACGACCATGATGCATTAATAAATTTTATGCATCCTTATGGACCAGCTAGCTTCTTTC